>CM022397.1:53442008-54663056 GCA_011833715.1 Carcinoscorpius rotundicauda | reverse complement strand
TTTGTGTGTCCTGTAACGATAAAAATAATGTAAAGATTGATCAATATTCAGTACTAAGTTCTACACTAATATTTTTTTCTTCTTTTCATAATATTACATAGGCACATATAATAAAAGTATGTCAAAATATATATCAGTAAAGAAAGTGAAGATAGTTTTATCAAGATCATGTCAGATTCCAGAAACCTCTACACGTCCAATTTCAAATAGAACCACAGCCTTACCTCCATCGGTAAAGTAATGTTGATATAAATCTATTGTTTCACACTTTTCTGTGGTTCTAAGAAATAAAACATTTCTGTTATTTATTTGAACATTCTGTACTTGTTTCTTGAAAGATTAAACAATTAAAAATGTTTCGTATATAATTATAATAAAGATATATTAGAAATATAATCTATTCTCTTACAATTAATAATTTTGTTATTAATTTATGTGTCACAGAAGAGAAAATAGTAAGAATATAAATGTTAAATATCTTAAACCTTTTTGTTCAGATCGAACTGCTTCAAGAATGAAATGTTCACCGACTGTATCAAGGTTCTACTTCTCGAGTCTGACGAAAAACAATTAAATAGCATGGTGGGAGAATTATTTGGAAAAAGGAAGTAATATCTTCTGTTGAAATGGAAAATGTTAGCTAGATTACTTGATCCAATCTTATGTTCAATTCATGAAATAAAGGCAGCATATTTAAAGACATACTTTAAGGATTGTTGGCTGTGTTTAATATAACTAAATTATATCACTTTGTCTTAATGTTGTAATATTACTTATTTTATTACGATACAAAATTACAAAAAAAGTGAACTTTTTAGAAGAGTAAATTATGGTCAATTTCTCTTTATATTGTGAGATTACAACCAATCATGCGATGGAAGCAAAGTACCAAAAAATTAAAATTATTTGCAATGTAATATCCTGAAAATATATTAACAAATTCACAGAACATAGAAACACAGATTTAAAAAATAAACAACTTTAAATTATCATGAACAAGGAATGAAAAGATAAAGTTGAAATTTATGAGCACAGATATTTTAGAAGTTAAAAAACAGTCAGAAGTATTTTGTATATATATTTTTACAGGTTACACAATAGTAAATAACTTATTCATTTGTTTTGATGTCGTATTTCGTAGTTTATATGAGTAAATTATATACATAAATCTCCAACATTGTTTCTAACGCAAAAATTTGAGAACTTATCCCCTTATATATCCTGATATTTCTTGATCAGCTTATAGCTTATATAACTTCCTTGCAATGCTTTGCACTCCTTCCAATCCTACCGAGATTCGACTGTTAAGTTATATTTTGTTGTTTTTCTTTCCTATTACAAAAACAGTATATATAAAAAACACTATGCACGTAACAAACATTATTAATCTGTCAGTATTAACTGGCTACTATCGAGCCACGTGGAAAAAAGCAATAATCACTGTAATATCTATAAAACAAACCAACAGATCAAATCCAGACAATTTTAGCTTCATTAGTTTGTCACGCTATCTTTCTAAGCTTATGGGAAAAATAACATCGATCAGACTTATAATGTTACACTGCATTAACTGTGCAAATAATTTAATAATAATCAAGCCATATTAGATGTATTTTTGGATGTTAAAAAAGGATTTGATAGTGACTGACACAACGCCATAAAACATAAATTAAAATAGGAAAATATTAATGAAACTATAATCAAATGGATATAGAACTTCTTAGTCGATATAACTGACGATATTAAATATCTTTATAACGATACGCTATCAAAAACATTTAATATTAGTGCAGAAGTCAAATAACTTTAACACGTCAGAAAATAATCTTATAACACCAGAAATGCAACGAAACAGAGAAATAAGTTTAGTCCTGAGGATTCATCAAAAATTTTCTCCAATAAAATGCATACATAAAATTAGCAATCTATTCCTTTTAAATGAATTTCCTTTCAAATATGAAAATATCGAAAAGGTGATAAATACATGGTCATTATCATGTGCCAATAAACGAAAGAATATTTACATAAAGTTTAATGTTTTAGAATGAAAACATATATATTTTTTTATGTTTGTTTTAAGCTGTAACGTGTAATTCTGCCAAACTAATAAACAATGAATTCACTAAAATATGATAATAGAATATTGATGGGTTGTGAACCAGAATGAGAAAATAGTTAGATATCGTTGGGTTTTTATACTTTTCTGTCATCAAATCATTGATCTATTACTTAACTCAGAGAGCCTGATCGAAATGTAAAAATATGGAAAAAATTACTCCTGTTGAATGTTTCACCGACTTGAGAACTTTTTCTTCTGTAAGATATTTATGAACATAGGATGTTTATCTTCTTTATTAGTTATATTTAGTAGAAAACCGGTCTAAAAAATAAGAATATCCACAATAATATTATATTGTTCATCATCTTTCATTCTATTCCTTGTACTAAAGTAAAGGGTAAATTTTAAGAAAACTAAAAGCAACAAGTTAAGAACCAGACATCACCTCAGAGAAACTAATTTATTTCTAAAGATGAATCAAACAGTGAATTAAAAACTGATAAATATTATTTATTTATAATATTATCAAAATGGTATTAAATGTATCATAACAAGTTCATAAAATTTATTAGTAAACGTGGCATTAAATGTTTTATCCTTAAGAAGTGGAGGGCAGACGAAATTTAATGGATTCATGGAAACGTATTTGAACATTTCCTTTTATGTGTAAAATTTAGAAACTACTTTTAATCTCTAATTAAATATAATCTGCTATGCACTTTAAACCTTCACATATTTGTTAGTTAAATGAATATAACAACATCAATACAACCCACCGTTAATATACAAATGTTTGTTTGTTATATATTAACCTGATGTTTTTTTCAGGTAATGTAGTTTCTATGAGCAAGTTAAATAGAAAAAATAACACTGTTGTTACTAAATATACACCACTTTAAATTTCAAAAATGCTATTATTATTATTCTTTAAACAGAGCCTAACATTATTGAAAAAAATAACAGCGTCATTTAATTTAGCACAATGGAGAAAATAGATATAAAACGTTTCGGTAAAGAAGGAACTAAAAATATGATAATCAGCAACATAAGTATTTTTTATTTTCTAAAAATCTGTGCTCATATTCTTGAACTTATTTCACTTTATCTTTTATTCCTCGTTGATGACAATTTAAAGTTGGTTAATATTCTTTGATATCTGTGTTTTTATGTTCTGTGAATTTGTTAACGTTTTTCTGAGATAGTATAACACAAAAATATTTGTTTTTGATACTTTATTTTCATAACAATACAAATTGTAACCTTATAACACAAAAAAATCATATGATTTTGTTTTATAATACACAGGCAAAATTGCTTGGAAGTATATCTTTATTTATATTTCATTTATTTCGTGAATTCAACAGAAGCTTGGATCAAGTTACAAGTTATCATATTAATGTATTCCATTTCAACAGAAGATATTACTTCCTTTTTCCAAATAATTCTCCCACCAAGTCATTTAATTGTTCTTCCTCAGACTCGAGAAGTAGAACCTTCATACAGTCGGTGAACATGTCGTTCTTGAAGCAGTTCGATCTGAATAAAAAGATTGAATATAATCAACATTTATATTCTATTATTTTCTCTTCTGTAGAACACCACTAAATAATAAAGATATTTATTATAACAATTTAAGGATGGGGTATATTTCTGAAATATTTTCTTTATTGTTATTATATATGAATCATTTTTATAATTGCATTTTAATCTTTCACGAAAGAAGTTTGTTTGTAATTTCGCACAAATTTACTCGAGAGCTATCTGTGCTAGCCGTTCCTAATTTAGCAGTGTAAGACGAGAGGGAAGGCAGCTAGTTATCACCACCCACCGCCAACTCTTGGGCTACGCTTTTACCAACGAATAATGAGATTAACCGTCACATTATACGCCCCCACGGCTGGGAGAGTGAGCATGTTTAGCGCGATGCGGGCACGTACCCGCGACTCTCAGATTACGAGTCGCACGCTTTACGCGCCTTGCCATGCCGGGCCACACACGAAAGAAGTATAGAATCTCCGACAAAATAATAGAAATGTACCATTTATGTGAAGAACCGAATATTGTCTTACATTATCTCCACAAAACTTACTCTACTGATATCTGTTGATATAGTTATGTTTTATGCTTCAATACAATATAATAATAATAGCCTCAAAAGATTAGTGTACAATTTAACAGTATTAATCGTCAATTGTTTGTCAATCTTCACATTATTTTTACCTTCACAGGCTACACAAACATACATTGATTTCATCCGTTTTCTACCTATTTTTATCTGATACAATTTTAGTCTTAACTAATTTGGGGTTAGCCAATAATTTTGTAAGGATAGATATTTTATACATCGATGGATAGCCCTTTGGATAACGATGGAGGACGAGGATGTTAGTTTCGGGCAATTTGAAATCCCAACCTAACGACCGTAAGTTGAGGTCTGTATCCACTAGAATTTTTTGAGACTCTGTTAACTTATTAAAGTTCTACAATAACTAACTAATAATAATCACCTGCAGGATTTATGAACAAACGGAACTTGGTAAACATTATAACATTCTTCACAGATCCGATTCATCCGAGCAAGCTTTGTACTGTCGTAAGTTCCCATACATCCTTGGTCAGTAAAACCACGTTTTTCACTTAACAGTGAAGAACATGAGGTAACGTGAAGCAATGTTACGAATAGGGTGGATAGAAGTGATAAACACATGGCCATTGTCATCTGCAAACAAACAAGCATGTTTTGTAGAGTCTGAATGTTTATAACCTAAGCGTGTGTTATTTTATTGTTAATTGTACTGCAGCTAGTAATTCTGCCAAAATATTAAGCATTAATTTTGGTGTAACGAGAATATAGAATATCAGTAGATGTGTCACGAAAGAGGTTTTATAAAACTTGTTTGTAATAAATTCTGAATAATAATAATTTTGTAAAATAACACGCTTACTAAATCATCATAACAACGAACGAGAGTGAGAAATAGGCTTACCATACAGCTTTCTGCTTAACAAATGGCCTGGCATGGCCGAGCGCATTAAGGCGTGCACTCGTAATCCGAGGGTCGCGGGTTCGCGCCCGCGTCGCGCTAACCATGCTCACCCTCCCAGCCGTGGGGGTGTATAATGTGACGGTCAATCCCACTATTCGTAGTAAAAGAGTAGCCCAATAGTTGGCGGTGGGTGGTGATGACTAGCTGCCTTCCCTCTAGTCTTACACTGCTAAATTAGGGACGGCTAGCACAGATAGCCCTCGAGTAGCTTTGTTCGAAATTCCAAAACAAACAAACAAACAAACAAAGCTTAACAAACTCTAACCTTGGTGAGTGGAAGATGCAGAATGAGAAGACAGTTAGATATCTTATAGCTTTATACTTTTTTTTCATCAAATCAACTTCATATTGGCCAATTTAGAAGGCCCAAGAGAATTATAAAAACATGTAAAAAAATCACCCTGGAAAAGTTTTCTTATCACTGGACTGAAAATGTTGTTATTATTAAACCTTCACGTTCTAGTTCAATACCCAACTTCCATCTAAATCCCATAACTTCATAATTACACATCTCATATCTTTATGTGAAAGTGCTTTAAGAGTGTCCCTGAAGCAGTGAAGGAAAACAACCATTATTAGTTGATTTGCTCTGCCGGAAAAAAAAGAATTATTTGAGGGTTTTTATTGCTGTTTGTCACCATTTGAGTGCACATCTATTTTTCTCAGTATAATTTTCAGGAACCAATATTATCCAACAGAACTACCGTTAAGCGTCTACGTATATTATTTGTGAATTTGTATTTATTAAGAGTTTGGAATTACGTAATTGTCGCAAAAGCACGAAAGTTAACCAATAATTACCTGCGTATTTCTTTTATTATCACAATTAATTATAGCTATTTTAGGATATTATTAGATTCTAATTACATAAATATCTACGGGTGTTTTATGACTTATAAAATATTAAACTAATTTCTCTTATTACTTTTGTTTAGTCCACGGATTCATCTACAAAGTGATGATATCGAGAAAAATGTTTGATTTCTCGTTATTTCTGTTACAGTTACTAGCAAAAGTCTAAATTTCCAACGTATTAGAAAGTTATAATTTTATTTTGTTAGTTCTGTTATCAATGTTTCATTTAATACATTATCACGACTAAATAACATCTCTTATTAAACGTATTATTAAATAATTTATCTCTTTATTACATTTGTGAAAATGTGTATGATTATTTTTATTACATGTAAAAGTTAGAAAAAAATATCACTTTTCTTTTGCGCACTTTAAACATTTCACATTTTTATCAACGGAAATGAACATAACTTCTAACGCACAAGCTATTCTTAATATATTAGTGTTTATTTACTGGATTTCACTTTCACCTTTTTCTTTTGCATTAGTTATTCCGAAGAATTAGAAGGAAAGAATAACACTGCAGTCATTATATAGTCAGCATTTCATTCCTTTTAAATGCCGAAAAGCCGTTAACGTTAATATAAAAACAACACAAATCAGCTGAAACTTTGTTAGAACAAATATATAACAGTAGCTTCATGACTGTTCTACATTAATCGATAAAATTATTGAAAGAAGTGTTAAAAATTTTGTTCTACTAGATCTTGTTCCAGAAAAAAAAGCTTAGAATACTAAGAAGGACCCCACTAAAAATAAAATTTATGTTGGTAGACAGTGATGTGAAACAACACACCACACTTTGGGGATATATTTTAGTGGTTTGTTTAAATGTGTTTATATAAATAATTTTAATTATTCATTTCTCTTCACTGCAACTAAAAAACAATTTGGTTAATTTAGAACTTATAATTAAGTAAATGATTATCAAAATGAAAGGCTTTTCTTCTCTTGATTTCGCGTAAAGAAACAGGAGGGTTATTTGCGCTGGCCGTTTCAAATTTTGCAGAATAAGACTAGTCATCACTACTAACCGATAACTCTTTCACAAACGAATAGTGGAATTGGATGTCACATTATAACACTTACATGGCTGAAATGGTGAGCGTGTTTGTGGCGGGGATTCGAACTCGCGACCGTTATATTACGATTCGAGTTCCTAAAACCACCTGATCATGGCAGACCTCAGAATCAAAGGAGTGACATAGAGATATAAAATACCAAACTGTCTTCATACATTCCTGTCACAGCTTGGGCCTAAATCCTTATTTGGGTAGATCTAAAGTAGAAAATGTAGAAGCAAATTTAAGTTTTTGTATTTTGTATCATAATGTGCCAATAAAATTGATATTTCGCTATGGATGAAACACCTGATTCAACAAATTATTATTGCTAATAAACATTAAAATAATAATCAATAACAAAAGAGATATATGTATTCAATGGGTGTTATATGTGTAAAAACTGTGAAGATTAAGTATTCAGTCCTGTACACAAGAAAATGAAGAAATTATATTAAATATGTGAATTGAAAAACTGTGAAGATTTTAAATTATCATGGATGGTTATGAAATCTCCTTCCTTTTAATATAATTTTTATTTTTGGAAACAGAAAAAATCACATATGGCAAGATCTGGAGAATATTGAGGGTATTACAGAATACGAAATGCATCACAGAAAGTTTTTTTTCTGCCAAAAATTCTTCAACAAACACTACAGATTTTGAAGGCCAGTTGTCATGATTAAAACAAGTGACCATTTTCCCACAGCTCGTGGCGGTTTCTTCTGTTTTTCTCCCTTAAGGGAATAAAAGACCACTTCATAAAATACCTAGTTAACTGTCTGGCCATGAGGAATGAATTCAAGAGCATAAACGAAAACACAATCAACATTGTCTTCAAAATTAATAGAAAATGCCGTGCCTTTTTTGAATGTCATGATGATAAAGACTTCCAATGATAAGACCGAATATACTTTTCAGGGTTATAACCGTATATCCATAACTAAGCACTTGTAACAATAACGTTGATGAAAGTTTTGGTCATTCATCAAAGCCTTGAAACAAATTTTGCAGACACTCATCGCATGCTAAATTTTTCAATTAAAATCGCCTTAAACGAACCAAACGAAAAGTTCAGTTCATCATGTAATCGTCGATCACATCAGATTTTTACTTTTACCTTAGTCACTGTTTCATCAGTTGACGATATCGACGGTTGCTCATAACGTGAGTCATCTTTGGCTGACTACCGTGGAAATGTTTTATCCATTGCTAAACGCCAGCCTTTCTTAAGCAGTCATCACCTAAGACATTTGTTAACATTTCAAGAATATCTGTTCCTTCTTTACCATTTTTCACACAAAGTATAATGGAAACACGTTGCTCCTCATTTCTGTTCTTTCTATTACAACATGGCAAGATATAAGTCGGTCTATGAACACGTTTTCTGTAACACGGGTCTAAGGCCTAGAAAAATGGCTTATTTGTGAAGTAGATCTCTATTTGTATTTTGTACACACCTCATATAAGCTCACTGACTCTGTTCTCGCACCTGTAATAAAATAAGTTTCTAAAAGATTGATCAGACCTCGTGCACGCTTCATTTGACATACAAAAAAATGTGAAAAGTATAATTCATTTATATCTTACACTTAAATTTTCGCATATATATGTATAAATTTGTCTCCTGTTATCAGAAACAAGCTTGATGCTTTTAAATATGAAGATAAAATTCTAAAACTTTTTAGTAATGTGTAACTTTCATATTTGAAATGATGTTTCACAATAACAACACATTTAATGAAGTAATAAACGTTTGTAATTTCTTATAAATAGTTAAAATCAGGACTATTATAATGATGGTGCAAAAAGTCTGAGAGAAACAAAAAATAAACCTAAGGTAAATGGCTGTAAACTTCAAAAGGACTGAACTGAAGGATATGTGACGTTATGTTGTCTGATTTTTAAAATCTTTATAATTCTCACATAAAACCGTCTATAAGTGTTATATCATGAATAATAAAAAAAATTGATAGCATAATTCACTCAATTTAAGGAATGCCATCAAGAAAGATCAATTATATTTGTCTCAAGAATAATCCTCTCTGTTCAGAGGAAGTCAATGTAAATGAATTGCTTCTCTGATGTTTCTCTGAAACATGTGGTGTCGAGAGAAAGTATAGTTTGTCGTAGTTCAAGCCACTGTAGCTTTTTCTTTCTTCTTGGAATCTCATAATGAGAGAACTTGTCTCTATAACAGAAGAAAATGTCTCTCAATCTCTGATTATGTCAAATCATCTCACCAGAAAGTCCTTCCATAAATGTCGTCATCATCTTCAGAGACCATCACAGGTTAGCTTTACCTTGCAGGTGGTGCATTATTTATAAGTAACTTAACAATATATCCGTGAGTCTAGCATTCAGTTTTTGATCTAGGCTCAGATAATTATCCTATTCTCTAATGAGGTGAGCATTAAGGATAACAAATTATATCTCCTTAATTATCCCGAGGTCGTTATTTGTAATCGAGTTAATCCAGTATTGGGTGTTGAATTGTCTAGCCAGATATCTAGCTGTTTCATACTGAACTCCAAATTATGACAGGCGGGCTATTGTTAGCTTCTTTTAGAGGTATTTATAGGTGTAATAAAACTCTTTCTTAACCGATCCACCAATAATACGTGATAATGAGAATCATGCTTTCCTTGTTTCCGTGTGGTAGGAATGTTTATGTGTAACATGTCTTTCACCTTTGGAAATTTGGAAATAGAGATTGAACTGCGTTTCTCTGACCAGCATCGATCTTGGAGCTACCTTTCTGTTAAAGTGTTGTCACTTATTCAGATGATGCAGCTGTATAGCAGGTGTTGTAACTTATCCGCTATGCATGGCCTTATACAGAAAGGTAAACATTTGAAGTAACTGGCCTTATACAGATGAAGGCTCATACGTTGTAGCTGTCAGTATATGTTATAGAAAGTACGGAAAAAGACCAGCATCTTCACAACTACATTCCTTTAGACCGCTTGAGTCGTTCAGTTGGACAGAGAGAACGTGTATTAAACATTTAATGATATTTTCTAAATAGATTTCTATAAAATCAAATTCGTTTTTTTTCATGTTACCAACAAATTAAAACTCTAACAACTAAATGTTAGAAATATATTTAGTTTGAAGTATAATGCTATCATGCGAGGATGATTAAATGTACATATATCTTTCATATATTTGAAAGACACAAGATGATTATAGTTAGATGAAAAAGGGGACTCTCAAAATACTCGTAAAAAAGTTATAATTAGTGTTTAATCGCCTGTTAAAACACAATCTGGAAAAATGACTTTTTCAGACGAAAGAATACGCATAAAACATAATTATATTCACATGATACTCTGCAATTAAAACTGAATAAACTGTGGTTTAGAAAAAGTAATACATAACATTTTAGATTCATTAAGAACAGAAATAGTAGTTTAAACTAAAGTTGACAGAAGCAGAAATGTATTAAAGCGCTGGTGAATAATTCTTTTAGTTGTGACCAATTTTTTAAATACTCAAAGTACAGAACTGTTAACAGTTGTCACGTATTAAAATTTATCCAAAAAAATTCCAGTCAATCATTCTAAAACGCAGTTAAATGATAATTTAAAGTTAAAAGTTTAATAAATGACGAAATGCATACATATTATGATGCTTCCTAACATGATTGATAAACACAATTTTCATTTCTGAAACAAATATAATTTAATACATCAACCACAACAAAAGTTACTAAAACGATTATAACAAACAATGATATATGTAGAAAAGGTTGACAAACTCACAAACAATATCAGTCGTTTTTCTTGTTTGGAATTTCCTTGGTATCTCAAGAAGGGTTCACAATGAGCGAGTTAATTTCATGTGGATTCAGGTACAATTCACTTAAAGGGAACCTATCTACCTCTGCGTACCTTGTGGAGTTTGTCACCATCAATATTATATAATGTTTGTACAAGAATGTTCAAGTCCGATGTGAATGTGCCAATGTCACCTGGTCTGCAATGTTTGAAATTTATCCATGTTTGTGGTCAAATAGCTTACGTTCCCGGCTAGAAAGCGTCAATCAGAGTTATAGATTCTAACGTTTATTCAGTAACAATTGCAGCGAACCAATAACATATATTGTATTTTGTTGCTTTGCGTTTATTACATTTACGAGAGTGACGGTAGTTTTGGAAACTCATCCTGCACAAAACAACTGGTTTACCTGCATATATATGTTGATGAATTTTACACTCGAGAATCTTCTATAGCTTTTGGGGATGTGCAGAAATTTTACAATACAGATTTAATAGCATAAGTTATGTACATTTCTAAATAAAACTTGAATGAATCAAACATCAAATAGTAAAACAGACATTAAAAAGTAAATCCATCACAAACATCCTTCTCCTGAACTCAGACTACTGTTGTCTTATTGCATAGCGAAAAGTGTCTATTGTATTAAGTAACAGATGACAGAGAGAAATGTATAGAATGTTTTATGAGATGAAACACTTGAATGATAATGTAATTAAATAAAACCTTTTTTCTCTCTCAATCGTTATCGATTGTGCTGATAGTAATATTACGATAACATGTTGAAAATGCAGTAAAAAATAAGTAATAGATTGGAATAGAAAGATTACCCCGAGCTCACTTTCCTCCTTTGTACGAGGAAGGGTTATAACCTAATTATAATATTGGTTTACAAACAAGTGCAGTAAGATAAACGGCTGATATTTAGTTGTTTTATCTTCCTATCAAAAATTATAATTTAAGAACAGGTATGGTTTGACATTACCTATCTAGGTGTAAAGTAGCAAATACAATTGATATCTCAACTTCAGATTACCTTTTAACGTGTACAGTTTTAGCAGTATATCATTAAAGTATATGATACTCACTCTATATATGTGTCTGTTTGTGTCTTTACTGGCTCTTTCTATTGAGTCTTTCTCAAATAGCACGTTTCAATTGGGACCAAATAACTAGATGTGTTTCTACAGTTTGTAGGATTTTCTTATATCTGTCTACTTAAATGAGTACACAAAGCTTCAATAAAGCTTAAGCAGGAAAACCGAACCTTCAAGTACGATTTACATACGCTTGTGGTGACCATGCTTTTCATAACATGTTAATCAAACAAAAGAACTTTCTGTAACAAATCATCTACATTCAGTCCGTCATGTGCCATCATGTATATTTTTATTTGCGAAATACTCACAACATGATATACAACTTATGGTTTTAGTTCGTTAAATATTTCATTGTATTACGGAATAAGCTTCTAAAAATTTTAAAGAATAAATCTCATGTGTTTACTTTGTGTTGCTATGCATGTCTTTTGATTCAGTTATTTGAAGCATGTGATAAGCTTTCAAACAATCATGTTGATATGGAATTTAATCTTGTCATTATAAGTTAACTAAACAAATCTTTTCATTTAAATGTAAATGAAAAAATATAGCAACAGGATATTAAATACCTTATTCTAAATATATATTTTTAAAAATTAAAAATAAATAAATTTGTCTACAAAACACTGCTGGCTAAATTAAACGTTGGCTGGAAACTTACCACCACTCCATACATAATTCTTATAACTGATTTAGTGAAAAAGGATGATGATTTCTTATCTTCCAGTTTAAAAGGTCAATCCGTAGTCTTTACCAGTTCGTTGTTATGACGAAATAATATGAATAACATTTAATCTTAAAGCTGTTGCGGGTCTATTGAGGTTGAATGAGAAACACATCTGAAAATATTATTTTAGTAAATCAAGAAAAATAACTTTTAACTGTTACTTTCAAACGTCTCTTTGATGTATAACACATTGTTTTTAGTTTGTTTTTATTTAAAATAGAACAAAGTCCAGCCATGTCGATTAACAATATGGTTTTGCACATATCTTTACACAGCAGTTAGAAAAGATGTTGAAGAAAAAACATTTGATTTTATATTAAGAAAGTAAACTTCAGATCTCACAAAATAAAAATCTGACAAAATCATGTGTATAACACCAGTATACCTGTTTTATTGTTTCCTAGGAAACTAAGGAGCAGCTGGTAATCATTTACAATGTTTAGAGGAAATATGATAATCATTGACTCAACCAGAGAAAATAACCTTTGTAATTTTTAGAGAACAAACAATACCGAAATGTGAGAAGATTATAAGTATAAACCAAATGATATTGTCGAAACGTTGATCGCTCTATGTAAAATATTTTCTCAACTCAAACGAGCCGTTTTTGCATATATATTTCTCTACAAGTGGGTTTCACGACATCACTGATTAATGTACGACCTATTTCGTTTTTATGATAATTCTCTGTGTCATTCATACTTCAAGCTCAGTACTAATTAATCTTGCCATAACAAGATACATATAAATAAAAAAGGTCACGAAATGTTTATGCTTGTTTTATTTCTTCACTTCTCAATTTCCTAACAAGCTCGACTTGCAATACGAGCAACGTGAATTCGATACCTTAATACACCAGACCATTTTTTATGTAATTAGAATCTTGTGGTATTCTAATTTAGCTGTAAAAATAAGAGAAATACACGTTCATGTTTGCTGAGCTTTATGATTCGGCGATAATTAGGTAATATCAAACTCTCAATAATTACAAGCTTAGAATTAATATGCAGAGACTCCCAAAGCTACATATTATTAGATGCTACTTGTTTCCAAAAATACCTACATGGCCACTTTTACAGCAGTTTGGAAAAAGAAGTTGTTTTATTCTTCACACAGCGACACAAGATATGTAATTATGGTGTTAAAGTTCGTGTGGGAATTAGTTCAAAGTACGGTATTGAAGTAAGTCGTGAATGTATTAATAATCACATGTAATGTCCAGTGATGAGAATTTTTTTTCCAAAGAAATATTTTTTCCATATTTCTATGATTCTCTTCGGTCTTATGAATTGAGCAATAGCAAGTTAATTTGATGACAGATAACTATAAAAGCTTGAGATATATCTAAGTGTCTTATCATTCTGCATCTTCCACTCACAACGTTACAATGTTTTTTAAGTGTAAATCAGTATGGTAAGTCTCTTTGTCACTCGCTTTGGTTGTTACGATAGTTTATTACCGTGTTATTTTACAACATTATAATTGTTTAGAATTTATTGAAATCAGAGTCTTCTTTGGTGACATTTCTACTGATATTCTATAGAGCAAACATACCGCTTTAACCTTTGACAAAATTACAAGTAAGAGTTTAAATAACAATAAAGTAACTCAGGCTTAGATTATACACTTTCTTACTCCACAAAACATGCTTTTTTGTTTGCAGATGAAAATAACCATGTGTTTATCATTTCTATCTGCCGTATTAGTAACATTTGTTCTAGCTACCTCATGTTCTTCCCAGTTGAGTGAAAAACGTGGTTTTACTGTCCAATGATGTATGGGAACTTACGATAGAAACAAGCTTTCTCGGCTTAATCGAATCTGTGAAAAATGTTATAATGTTTACCAGGTTCCATTAATTCAGAAATCCTGCAGGAGATAATTGAAAACTGGTTATTATAAAACTTTAATAAGTTCATGAGGTCTCGGAAGATTAAGTGAATACAAACCTCGACATGCACTCTGTGGGTTGTGATTTGAAAGTGCCCTGACCAAACATGCTCGTCCTATATGGTTTGCCACTGGGCTAACGAACGAGATATAAAATATCTAAGCTTACAAAAGTATTTGCCAACCCCAAATTAGTTAGAACTAATCGATATACAGTGGTTGAAAATGGATAAAATTCATGTATATTTGTTTGACCAGTAGTGATAAAAATAATGTGAAGATTGATCAATATTCACTCTTAAACTATATATTTATCTGGTGTTCTGACTCTTATAATATTATATTGGAACATGTAACAAAAATATATATCAACAAATATCATTAAAGTAAGTAAAGACAGCTTTATGGAGATTATTTGAGGTTACAAAAACTTCTACACACTGAATTTCAAATAGAACTACAACCTTAACTCCATCGGAGAAAGGAGGTTAAGTTAGGTAAATCTATTCTTTAACATTTTACAATTTTTCTTTTTCACTGTTTTCTAATGTGATATATTTCTTCCAGATATTTGATGTTTCTGTACTTGTTTCTTCAAAGGTGAAAACAAAATAAAGAAAATGTGTCATATATAAATATACTGAAGAAGATATGTTTGAAAAATACTCTTTACTAAAACAAATAATTTTTGTTATTTATTTACGTTCTACAGAAGAGAAAAGAATAGGATAAAAGGTTAATTTTTTTATTCAGATCGAACTGCTTTAAAAATGATATGTTTACCGACTGTATCAAGGTTCTACTTCTCGAGTCTGACGAACAACAAGTATATAGCATGGTGGAAGAATTATTTGGAAACAGGAAGTAAAATCGAATTCTGAACAAAAATATGTTAAAAATATAACTTGATCCAATTTTCTATAAAATTTATGAAATAAAGAAAATATATTTAAAGATATAATTCTAAGGATTGTTGGCTGCGTTTTACATAACTAAATCATATCAATTTGTCTTAATGTTGTGAGATTACTATATATATATATTGTGATACAAAAGTGCAAAAAAATATTTTTTTTATAAAAGTAAATTACAGTAAATTTCTCTTGAAATTGTTAGATTACCACCTAAGCATCCATTATGGTCGCCTGTAATGTCTGCCTAGAAACATGTTCTACTTTGTTGTACTGTTACATAGTCATCCATCATGGCTCATCGCAAATACAGTGGTAAGTCTACGGATTACCAGCTCTAAAATCCCCGTTTGATTCTCTATGGTGAGCTCAGCAGGTAGCCCGGTGTGGCTTTGCTATAAGAAAACACAAACACACATATTCATCCATCACGGATTCCTGTCACGGCGGTCTACCGGTTCGTTGTTTACGACGTTTGTAACTTTGATCTTGTCATCAATGATAACATCATCCTCTCTCCTTTGAGGCAACCAATAAGAGGCAATCAATGTTTTTTTATTGTGATAATCCTCCCCTTTTTACTTATGTGAGTAAATACTTAAAATTATTGTTATTTTGACCTTGTTCATTGCACATCGTTACCCGAAACGATAAGTCTGTTTCTTGAGAACTGATATTTTATTGGTTTGTGTTGAGTGTGTGTATCATTTTAATCTGATTTAGGCTTGCTTAGAGCTTTTAAGACTACATCTGTATAAAGGCTGTACTTCAGCAAAACTATCTGAATATGCAGGGTCATAGTGGATAGACTGTATAATTTTATTAACAGTTAATTTCTACGCTATCCATTTATGTTAATTTTTACAATCAAATTAGTTTCTAACACTGGTGATACACCGATCTTTAACACACACGATGTTAATTCTTAGTTCAATCAAGTTATTACTAAACATAAAAGGCTGACAACATTCAAAACACGAATGAATAAATAATATAATAATACTTTATAAAAAAATGATTCCATTTAGATACAGTACGTTTAGATCTTCTAACACGTGTGTCGTGTTTCATATTATTCATCTGTTTACACTTTTAAAACATTTTGTGGAATATCTTAACTTCATTATCGTTTTAATTTTTTTTCTTTCTGTAGGGAGAAAATCATTTCGATTTTGCAGTATTTTCTTTAATCGTGTTACTGTTTGGGATTGATCTTCCATAATCACTTTTTCTGTAAGATCATTCAACTTTACATCCTTACTGGATGACCTGGCTTGGCCAAGGGCGAAAGGCGTGCGCCTCGTAATCCTAGGGTCGCGGGTTTGCGCCCACGTCGCTCTAAACATGCTCGCCCTCCCAGCCGTGGGGGTGTATAATGTGACGGTCAATCCCACTATTCGTTGGTAAAAGAGTAGCCCAAAGTTCGCGGTGGGTGGTGATGACTAGCTGCCTTCCCTCTAGTCTTACCTTGCTAAATTAGGAGCGGCTAGCGCAGATAGCCCTCGAGTAGCTTTGTGCGAAATTCGAAAACAAACAAACAAACCGTACTGGATCGTATCAATTAAGGTAGAATTTCAACTTTCTTAGGAAGACTGTCAAAGATCACTAAATTTACTTGAGTCAAAAATTCCATTTTATTTTTACTGGGTTCTTTCATTCACTTTGCTCTCAGTGGAACAGCGTCCGTCTGGGGTCTTACAATACTAGAAACGTTGTTCATTCCTCTACGTAAAAGAATATTTCTCAACCCAAACGAGCCGTTTTTAAATATGTAGAAACGAGAACTATTCGTTGTTTTCATATTTTTAGCTTACAACATCTTTACCATTACCCCGTCCTGCCAAACCACTGAATAATGAAAGTATTATTAGTTTGTTTGTTTGTTTGTTTGTTTTTTGGAATTTCGCACAAAGCTACTCGAGGGCTATCTGTGCTAGCCGTCCCTAATTTTGCAGTGTAAGACTAGAGGGAAGGCAGCTAGTCATCACCACCCACCGCCAACTCTTGGGCTACTCTTTTAACAACGAATAGTGGGATTGACCGTTACATTATACACCCCCACGGCTGGGAGGGCGAGCATGTTTAGCGCGACGCGGGCGCGAACCCGCGACCCTCGGATTACGAGTGCACGCCTTAACGCGCTCGGCCATGCCAGGCCATATTATTAGTATAATGGTAAAAATCCCTCCTTTCTTTATTAGCAAGTTTCGTTTTCTGTAAATGGTGTTTTATTTACACTAATTTCTCTCAGTAATGATAAGTATCGCCTTAGTTTATGTTTTTGTTGTTCGTCCATGTAACATTATCATTTAAAACACATTCACAAATGCTCAAGATAAATTACTTTTAACCACAGCAGTTAATCTGTTTAAGAGTTGCTTTAGCCATTTAGACGGAACATTTCAGTTTTTAGAAGGAGAGAATATAATTAATGTTTCAAGTTGATAAACCTTGAGGGATCCAAACAATTCTAGAATGTAACAAGGTGTTTTCATCAGGCTTAACAATATCTAGAATTTCTCTTTCCTCTCTCTAGAAGTGATTGTAAAGTATTGTCTTGACAAACAAGTCACTATCCATAGTTAGTAATAGTGGATATTGCCATATTTCCATGGAATACTATAAATGTACCACATCACTCAGTTGACAACAATTAACATGTGAAAGACATTTACTTGAAAAAAGTTATTTGAAGAAAACATTTTTATATATCCAGTATGACGAATTTACTAATACATATTTTTTACTGTTAATTCGTTTAAATAGAGTAAATGTCTTGAAATAAACGTAACGTATATTGTTAATCGTGTATTGCAAAATTCAAGCCTGTTTTCTTTTAAATTTCTGGAACATTCTGGAGTGTAAGAATCAATAACGCACGATTCGTGTATGTAAAATGTCAGTACTATTAATGCCAGTACTTCTAAATCAAAATTAGAATATCCAGTTATTCAAACTTGTAATAGGTGACGTACGTTACTGTTTCGTTTTTTTATGTATGGAGACTGAACGCAACAGAAAGACTCAGATAACAGCTTATATAATCTATTACAATAAACTATTATACATGTAACAGATATAACATAAATTATATAATAACAATGACAGATAATAAGTTTCCACCTTCAAAGTTAATTACAATACAAAATGGTACTGGCCTGTGTCTAATAATATGATCTAGAATAAAACTCCAAAAGTCCAGATCAGAAATCCAAAATTCCACTCTAGGGTATGAAGCTAGTCCCACGAAAAAATTTCGAAGTTTGCTCCGGTCTTCCTCAAACAGTCTTGTACGCGTTGACTTTCAGTATAACTACTAATTCGAATGAATCGTAAAGATTGACGAAATAAAATCACATCTTTCGTAAATCTAGCTCCAGTCACAAATCCAAGTTGAATGAACACACAGCAAACGTTGAAAATTTCTCAAATGGAGACAATATCTTTTGAATCGAAAGTAAAAACGAATGACTGACTGATTTTTTTCTTATCGCCGTCTGTTTATGTACTAGTAGGCCTACTCTTCTCGAACAATCGCGTAAATTCCCAGCATTCCAGAGTAATCTAGATTCGTCTCGTACAGACACCAGGCCGTTACAAATGATCAATCTATCTCATTCTACAAATTTCTACATGAATAACAACATATTTTATTGGTTTAAATTTCTAAACAATAATATAAACATGGAAATATAAATAATAGATATGGAAATCCAAACACAACACGACATGTTGTCGTTTACAAAACATTTACATGACTTTTACATAACAGTTAGATTAATAGTAGAACCGACTAGGACAAATTATAACACGTAACATCAACGACAAAACACCTGAATGCAAGAACTTTAACTACGTGTGGCTTATTCTTCACATAAAATCCCTCTACTACAGATTCCTTTTATTGTTCTCATAGTATCTTCAGCCAGTTATGTGGCATTTCACGTGCTATAGGTGATGGCTGGCCCTGATTGCCACATCACACTACTTGAACCCTTCTCTTGTTGTGATTACATCATACTTATGTGGTTCATTTTACATTTTGTTCATTATAGATAATTTTATTTGAAACTAAAGAGGGTTGTTGTCACGTCATTCATCATACTTATCTGTATTATTTTACACTATGTCCTTTATAGATATTTCTGGTTGAAAATAAATTTGGTTAGCGTGACACCATTTTATTATGTTTATATAATTAATTTATTTTTCACTTTGGTTACTGTAAACCTTTCTCTTGAATATGATCGTATAACCATTTTCTGTTTCAATCACTAATCCAAACTCGGAAGTGAAATATTTATAGAGTGTAAATATATTGAACATTTATCATAAATATTTTCACCTTCATCTATAGTTATTTGTATATACACAAGATTACATAGATCAAGTTTGAATAAATCTTCGTTGATGTCAGTTTAAGATTTGACTTACATTTATAGTATCTATGGTTTTCGACCTGAGGATTCAGGCAAAAATTGCTATTGAAGGTTGTTTATGAACCCATAAAAACTTAACACTTTTCTACATCGTAAATATATTTCATATAGATACCTCTTCTGGTATGAGTTTTATTGTTCAGTGCTGCCTTCCATATGCAAAACTGTGTTTATTCGTCACCTGTCTTGAATCTCCATCCTACTCCAACGTGGAAAGGAAGGAATAGTGAGTCGATATATCAGTGTAAGAAAATATTACAATATCTTACCAAACTTATATAAAATAGAAATAACACATTTTCTTGTTGGAGGAAATATTGCGTTGTTTACCTAGAAGAGCATCCATCAGAAAATATGTAAATTTGTCTCTAAGGAGTGTGACATCTCTAGTTTAAAACAGTCGTAGGAGAACGCAATACAGGCTTCACCCGTCTCAAAGTTTGTGTCACAAAACTGGGTGTTAAAAACAGGAAGTGACATCCTTAATTGTGGATATCATAGCTGGTCTATCTTTCCCATGTTAGGGTGTGGTATCCTAACTAACACAATTTAGACTAGCCTGTCTCTTTTCCATGTCAGACATCCTGGGAATCAAAATTCAGGAGAAGATATGATGAGGATTCTTCAGCCAATTAATATTATTTGGTTTGTCCAATACCTCTCAAAAATCAGTTCTCTTTCAAAGTAACAAGCAGGATTTCATAGGACGGAGAATACCCAGAGAGATATAACGTTCTCTGACATACATAGCACTAAGTAAGAAGGATATATGGAAATGGAACCTCTTAGACCAGCTGCTCAAGTAACTTCAGTGTCGTAGAGGAGTGACACTTAAATAGAAAGAACACTTGAAAATTGAAGGAATACACTGTTCGAAGTATCTCGTAGGAAAAGAAGGAATGGATAGAGGAATTCAGGGTGACTTCAGCAATGTTCCACTAATTATGAGATTATAAATTGAAAAAGATAAGTCGAAAAATAAAGCAAATTTCTATCATTTAAAAACACGTAAATTACAAAAAACACATTGGTTGAAGTCTTTCGTTGCGTTATAAGAAATCTTCTGAGTAAAGGTGGCAGTTGTCTGAAAAACAAGTTTCTAAGACAAACGAAAAAGGAACATGGCTTATCTGTGTGAAAAGGCTTGTATTGTTTCAAAAGGTTCACCAACCAAAAAATATACTAATCGGCTGAGAATCCCCTGTAATTCCATCTCCTACATGTTGATTCCTTGAAGGTCTGGTATTGAAATTAAATAGAAAACTTTAAATGTATTTTATTGGCTAATATGTTCCCTGCATATCACGAGGAAGAAGACGGAGCACGTTAAATGTTTATGTTTATGTTAAAATTGTGTTATACACTAAAGAGGAAGCCAGTTGTGAGAGTAGAGTGTTAGTTGAAGGTTGGTCATGCTTATTTATATACAACAACGGAGCTGAAAGAAGTTAAAACGTGGGGTTGGTGAAAGTTTCAAGGCTAGCAAATATATTTTTGCATAATGAAGGCTGCAATTATGTGAGAACAAAGAGATATTCTATCGAAAATAGTATAAAACGTTATATTTTAGAGAATATATAGTAATCTGATATAACTTTCTTGATGCGTGTAGTCTTAAAACCTTTCAAAACGGTGGCTAATAGACAATTTTCGGAAACTCTTTACATTGTCTTCCCCAAAAAAAGTTTTTTTCATTCAAGCAAACATTTCCAATATCCTGAATTCATCCAGTTAAACTGAAAGACGAACAGAAATCCATTTTCTCCATTTTCAGCCAGTGAATTTCAAATTATCTCAGCTAATTATTCTGTAGTATATTTGGTATAATTCTGTTAATCAAAAGAAACCATTAACTATACATTTAACTATGTAAATAAAACTGAATGTCAGATATAGTAAATTATAATGTACGTGATATCTAATATCAATATTTATATCAAAAACAAAATATATAAATAAAAATACCAATAGATAATTTATATTATTATTGGTTGACTGTCTACTGTCAATTGTACGTTTACTTAAGAAACCAGTCTTTTTCCCACTCTTTGGTTTAGAAGATTTAATATTTTACATGGGTGTAAAATAGAAATAAGGAGTCAAGATCTTTAAACGAAAACTATTTGTCAGATTACACAAAATATTATACAGACGCGAAAATGATGTTATTATGTCTAAAGGAATATTTAAAATCTGGATTTTTGTATCACACAAACCAGCTGTGCAGGCTACAATATTTCTTGTTAGTTGAGTGAATCTGATGGAAGTTTTGATATTAATTTGAAAGCTATCTGACCAAATTTGAAAATAAAACTCTCCTTTACACACACAAATAAACATTATTCAACTAGGTTATGTCTGTTTTCTTCTTAATTTTTATTTCCTAACTACCAGTGTGTTGATGGTTTACAGTCTCCAGAATGTAATGTGCGGACGTTACAATGAATGAGTTTCAGAGGAGACACAGTCACATCGTAAACAAACACTCACGGTTGTTGCCACAATTTTTGGACGCGCGTGCTGACTTTTCTTCAGCACCCCAAGTCTTAATTTTAATTTAATTTTTATTTTGGTATCGATAATCAAGTGTTCCCCGCTTGTACAGAGGTAAGTTTATGGATTTACAACGCTAAAATCAGGGGTTCGATTTCTCTCAGTGGATTTAGGAGATAGCCTGATGTGACTTTGCTATAACAAAATACACATACACTTATGATCAAGTAATAAAACAATGTCCTCAATTTTTAGGCATCAACAAATGACATCATCTATATTAATGAGCAACAAACTATTGAAAATTTGTTTTGTTTTCATTAAAAACTTGTTAGAATATTTAAAAATAAGGCCATCGACCAGTAAAAGTTATTTGGGATATATGTATGTATAATAAAATAATTCTAAACACTTCTAACTGAAAATTAGTTCGAAATACACCACAGGTAACTGAATTGTAAATACAACGTACGATGAATTAATTTTGAATGTAACTTATTGATGATTAAATCTAAATAGAACAGCGGCCTACAGCTAGCTGCATGTGGATATGAGACAGACGTGAGTATCACTTGTTATCATGATATCCGTAAAATCACCCACAACCTCGTAAACTGCCAATATCTACACACACGATTTCATGTTTACCAAAGAATTCTACCATTTCGATTTAAGAAATTTAGCAAGTTTTTATGGAGTGGCAGGCTGATAACACTATATTACCTTATAGATCACTCAATGCTGAGTACTAAAACTACTGATACGGGCATAAAACATGAAGAAATGAAAAGAAAACACAGACTGTTTATATCACGGCACACCAGTCATGAGTGTAGATAATCTGCTGCTAACCAGATGGTAGTGAACGTCTGGCTCGATTTTCAAACAAACCTTCCTCAGATGATGTAGAATTACTAATCACAACACAACAAGATTTAAATATTGAATTAACAGACTTAAATAATGAACAATATCCATCAGTTGTCAACAATATCAAAATAAACTTACCTTTCAAAAGGAATTTTTGCTGGTATAACTGCCGTTAGAAACTGATGTCTTTCAAAATAACTTTAGTTGTTTTAATTTGTGTTCTCCCTCTAAAAGCGAGCTTGGAGTCACGTGATCGGTTTACGCATCTATTATTGATATTATAATACTAATAAATAAACCTCAACAAATTATACTTTAAACCAGTGATTTTCAATGGAGTCCACCGCTTTGACACTCACGGGAAGAATATCAAGTCCAATGGAAGGAAGTTTGGCCAGCAGAGGGTTATATACCTTCACAAACTTTTCCTTGGACGCAACATGCAGGTTTAATTCACCGTCCTTGAAACCCAAGCCAGACGTTGTTTGCTACCATCAGGTTTGCATCAAGTCTACAATACTCATGACTGGTGTGCCGTGACGTAAACAGTCCTGTGTTTTCTTATTATTTATTTAGGTTTTATTCCATTTCAGTAGTTTGTACTATACATATGTATTCAGTATTGAGTGATCTATAAGGTGATGTGTTATTAGCCTGGCGATGTGTATCTTACACTATTGTGGGTGAATTTATGGATATCATGGTAGCAAATTATTCTCATATATTTCTCGCATCCACATGTAGCTAGTTCTGGGCAACTGTTCTATTTAGAGTAAAAGAGTAGCCCAAGAGTTGGCGGTGGGTGGTGATGATTAGCTGCTTTCCCTCTAGTCTTACAGCCTAAATAAAAGCAAAGTATCTTATGCTTAGATTCAATAACTTTAATCTTTATGTAAAAGTTCTTTTATTTGTTTACAGATGACAATTCAGTTCAAAATGAGTAAGATGCTAATTTTACGTACGTAATAAACTAAAGTGAATTTTGGAAGCCTCAGTGCTTGTGTTATTCCTATGTTTCATTGAGTTGAAGTGTTTTTAGGTTATTTTCTGAAACTTTATAAGTTATTTGACTTCAGCACCAATATTAAATGGTTTTTGTAACGTATTCTTATAAAGATATTTAATACTTTCAGTTCTATCGTGTAGCAAGTTCGATAATATTTTGTATACAGTTTCATTTATAATTTGATATTATAGTTTATACTTTATGGTATTGTGCTAAAAACTACCAAATCATTTCTTAACATCCAAAAATTGTCGCTTGATTATTTATTATTAAATGATTTGTATAGTGATTCAGTTAATTCAGTGTAATATAATAGGTGTGATTGATGTTATTTTTTGCATAAGCTTACAACGAAGACATAACAAAGTAATGGAGATAAAAGTGTCTGGATTTGATCTGTTGGATTGTCTTATAGATATTATGGTAATTACTTCTTGTCCCAATGTGTTTTGATGGAAGCCAGTTAATACTGATAGATTCATAGAGTTTGTTAAGAGAAGCAGAAAAAAATTAGTACTTCTTCTGTATATATTTTTATAATAGAAAACAAGAAGCACAAAGTGTCATGAAAAGAACGAAACTGAAAGCAGTATAAAGTATTGAAGAGAAGTTATATCAGCTGATGAAGAAATATAAATCAATAACACTTGGGAACACTCATTTTGTTGCATTTAAAAAAAGACCTTTCTTTTGTCAATTTGAGTGTGTTCATTTCAAATCTGAAATCGGTTTATGTCTGCAAGCTACACATTTTATGCAATTTGACATTTTTATTTATTTTTAAATTTTTCGTTGTTATGGAAAATTATCGGAATAGCTTATCAAATTGTTTATGTATTTTATTCAGGTAGGAACTTGCGTTTGTACACTTCATCTGGACAATCTCGTTTAATGCTCCAGCAGTAGTCAGCCATCATACTTTTGTCCCAGCGCCCTAGGTAGCGTTCTTCCATGACCTTTAGGTCTTGGTGGAATCGTTCTCCTTGTTCGTCGATCACAGCCCCCAGGTTGTCAGGGAACTTATCAAGGTGGCTGTTCAAAAAATGAAGTTTGCTGCTCATGTTGCACCCGAGATCACGAAAAGCGAGGACCATTCTGTTCACAAGTTCACTGTAGTTCTTCGCCTTATTGTTTCCAAGGAAGTTCTGAACGACTACCACAAAGGATAACCATGCTGCCTTTTCTAAAGCGGTCATCTTAGCAAGAAACTGATCATGACGAGTTAGGGTTCGAATTTGTGGGCCATCAAACACGCCTGCTTTGATCTTCTCAAAGGGTAACCCTAGTAAAGCTGTAATGATGTGTTGGAAACATTTTCCTTCGGTTTCCAATGCCTTGGCAAATTGCTTCATGAAACCTAATTTGATGTGAAGAGGAGGAAAGATGATCTTATCTCTGCTTACAATTGGGTCTTGTATGAAATTTGGCATGCCTGCTTCAAGGGTGTCACGAATTGACCAGTCCTTCTTGACCCAATGTCCGTCTCGTGCTCGGCTGTCCCACATATAGAGGAAATATGGAAACTTGGTGAAACCTTTCTGTTGTCCAAGAAGAAAGTTGACCATCTAAGTTGTGCTCATGATATTTTAATAAGTCCATGACCATTCTCATATCATCATAGTCTTCCCGCAAATGCACCGAGTGACCAACTGGTACTGCTCCATAAACATTCCCATAATGTAAAAGAACACAGTTGAGACTGCGTTTTGAACTGTTTTAAAAGAGTCTCCATTCAGCAGGACTATAGTAAGGTACACCCAGTTCTTTGAGAAGCCGTTGGATGTCATGGCAGTAAACAAACTGTCTGCCTTCTGAAAAGAAGGTCAGAAAAAGCTGGTCACGCTTTCTGAAATATGATACCTTAACAGAGTGATCAACAAGATTTCTGCCTTGTAATCTTGATGCCAAAAGCTCTGCTGCTTTCTTTGAAAGACCTAAATCCCGCACTAAATCATTAAGTTCAGCCTGGGGAAGAGGCTTGAGGACAGGGAAAGGTTCAGTGTCTGAAGAACAGTTCTCTGATTGTGTACACTTTACTGACAATCCACTGTCACAACTGTCTTGTTCGCTTGTATCATGTCTAATGTCTTTATCGTCCAATGGAGGCAAGCCTTTGAAAACTGGAACAGGAACTTCTTCAGAGTGCGGAGCAGGCCGAATAGCTGAGGGAATGTTCGGATACGTAACTTATGTCGGTTTTTCTTCCCAACACCCGTTGTGATTACCATGCAGAAATAACAGTAAGTTACATGGTTGGTGGGTTCGAGCCAAATCATTGGAACACCAAAAGGCAGACCATTGCGTTTTTCTTTGGTCCAGTTTCGAAGCATTTCCTCATAATTGTAATACACAACATGAGGAGCCCATTGCTTGTCTTGATCACCAAGATGAACTTCAAAATATGCCTTGTGGGCACGCTTGACGAACGAGGATATGTTACGTCTCTGACGATTGAGTGTGTAGCATCCACATGTGTAGCAGAAGGCATCAGGCTTGTTTCTGCAATGATATCTATTTTTGAAGCCATGTTTGATCTGAAACAAAATAAGAATGATCAAAATATCAGAAGCTATCTATATAAATAGACGTGAAAATGCTTATACATGGTTTACGCAAGTTCACATTTGTACAATTTCATTAACCTCAAATTGCATACAAACTAGAGCTTTTAGAGAGAAACTAATTTCAGATTTGAAATCAGCGCTAAAACTCCTTCAGAATCAGGTAAAATATCCAATGCAACTCAAAGTTACTGAAAAAGTGTTTCCCAGTGTAATTGGTCAGATGGAGAGAAAATATGGCTGCAGTTTGTGTTGAAACTACCACGGATGAATAAAATCATAATTTTGACATTAAAGTTGATGATCTATATTTAATATTTATTAATCGTAACAACTAAGTAAAAATTAAATAATAAAAACTGAATAAGTTATTTGATATTGTAATCTTTTGGAGAAAAAGTGCGTTTGATTGGAACATATGTATAAATACTCAGTAAAATATTTCTAAATTAAAGCATGCACGTATTTAAGTCATTATTACACAAAGTCATTATTACTGAAAATAGTACAGAGAAAAAGGCTTCTATTATTTACAGATAACAAATGACCAACACAAGGATCACAGCTACCAACGGCAATCGAAATAAAACATTGTATATAGACACATCTAAATGCTGCAATAAATAACCTTAAAAACTGTTGGAAAACAAAATGAATACAATATTCATTTACTCGCTTAGCCAATATATAGGATTTATGTGCTTAAAAATTAAAATTGTAGCACATAAAATTTTATCACACTCGCACAAGAAATCAACATAAAATTAACAGATACTCATGTTGTATTAGAGAAAAGTGAATGCAACTCAAAACAATATCTCTATCCCATATTATTGTAACCCATTGTATAAAATAAAAAGGCTTCTGAACGTTACAGTAAAAACAAAACCATTGGCACCATATATATATATCAAATTATATTGTTTCATGAATTACCTTTTTTATCCAAGTTCTATATATAATCAAATAAAGGATATAAGTATTAAAGCCCATTTATTGAAGTTTTCTTTAAATGGCATTAAAGCTAATTTTGTTGACGGTTATGAATAATATATGTACTATTTTAAAGAATTCACTTTGAAAGAAATACATACACAAAATACAGTAAAAACTATCACATGTTCTAAGGTACACGGATGAAATTTATAGTTTTGTTAATACTATTTCTCATACATCAAGGTTTTACTTGCACACAACAGAAAATAACAAGATATATAAACTTAATAAGTATCATATGTTATAAGATATTTGAGATATGATATCTCCTGTTATAATGATTTTATATGTTATATCAAGTTATTTCAGTCAAATACAAAAGAGAATTACGTGAAAATATATAAATTTAAAAATAGAAACTGTTAAATTTTATACCTATAACTAACAATAGTATTTATAAAGACACGTAGTTGTAAATTTTTGTTGTATCTGTTATTTGCTTCCCAAACAAAAAAATATAATACTTTATTTATTTCAAATTATGTGAAGAGAAAGAGAACCTTTGTTCGACTAGAACTGAGTTTAGAAGAGTTCACGCTTAAAATATCAGAAATCAATAAAAGTGATTGAGAAGAGACTTTGATAACTTAGAGAATATCTGTAACTTGAACAATTTTCAGTTATACAAACACGTAGATGGATACCCGTTATTGACAGAGCCCAGATAGCTCATTATGAAACGTGTAAAAAATTATAGAGAAATTTCTAGCTATATGTTTTGTAGTTTTTCCTTAGTGTGTTGAAGTTCACACTGCGAAATGCTACCTTAGGTATCTGTATATATGCGTATATATGTGTAAGTTACGAAAACACGTTTATCAGAGTTCAGTTATACTCCAAATCAAAACATTAAAATAACACTGGTTTACAAAAAAAAAATTTTTTTCTGAGACAAGAATGTGAATAGGTGTTTTTTTAATAAATTGGATGTGCTGAATTCAAATTTATAAACAGTTTTCCCCAAGTTTTCTTGCTTTCTTGCTTTTAAATAGTCTCATTTTAGTATATACAGAGTATATACGTGTTTATTTCAACAGTTGCAGCAGCTTATTACAGATAAAGAACATTGACGGAATAAATATACTTGGATGACACAGTGTACACAATTCATAGTACTGCAGACAGTTAGAAGTGTGTTTTCTCAGATGATCTGGTGTATTTTGCCTCCGGGATGTCACGCAAGAGCATCCAGGAGAAGTATCCCATCATGCTGGGTTTTCACTTGCCTTGGTAATTGCTCTCCATCTTCGTAATGTCTTGGTGGAATTTTTCTCGGTGCTCATCACTCACTGCTCCACGGTTTGGAGGGAAGAAGTTGAGGTGGGAATGGAGAAAATTAATTTTGAGTGACATTCGGCATCCCATATCCTCATAAGTTGTTGTTGTTGTTGTTGTTTTGAATTAAGCACAAAGCTACACAATGGGCTATCTGTGCTCTGCCCACCACGGGTATCGAAACCCGGATTTAAGCGTGTAAGTCCGCAGACATACCGCTGAGCCACTGGGGGGCATCCTCATAAGTCTTTAGCAACTTCCCAATACAGGCTTGGTAATTTGGCCTTCACGATATTCTATATCAAACCAAGCTTGATGTGAAGAGGAAGAAGAAGCATGTTTGTTTGTTTTATAATTTCGCACAAAGCAATCGAGTGCTATCTGTAATAGCCGTCCCTAATTTAACCGTGTAAGACTAGAGGGAAGTCAGCTAGTCATCACCACCCACTGCCAACTCTTGGGCTAATCTTTTGCCAACGAATAATGGGATTGACGGTCACATTATAACGCCTACACGGCTGGGAGGGCGAACATGTTTGGCGCGACTCGGGCGCGAACCCGCGACCCTCAGATCACGAAGCGCACGCCTTAACGCACTAGGCCATGCCGGTTCCCCGGAGGAAGAAACACCTTCTTTATGTCAACCAGAGGATTCTCCTCGACGCTGTGTTCGCTAGGAACGAAAGTGCTTCTAGACCCTCAGTCTTTCTGCTTGTAATGCTGGAATACAGCTCGTCTATCCCAGAGACAGAGAAAGCAACAGTACTTTGTGAAGCTCGCTTGCATACCCATAAGAAAAACAATGACGTTGAGGTCACCACACAGACTCCACTGGTACTGGTTGTACTTAACAGCTTCCAAAAGAAGCTCCATATTGTCATAAAACTCCTTTAGATGGACAGAGTGTACAGTGGGATTGTTGGAAAATTCAGTCCCGTTGTGCAGAAGCACAGCCTTGAGACTTCGCTTGGAAGAATTTATGAAAAGACGCCAGTCTGAAGGATTATGTGGCAAACCAAGGAAAGTGAACAAGCCAGGTACATTTGCGTAGTAGCACAACTTTTTTTCCATGTCGAAAAATGAAGCAAGGTCTTTGTTCCGATTCCTGAAACTGGTGATCCTTACATCTCCCTGGACTAGATTCCACTGTTTAAGCCGAAAACGCAAGAGCTTTGACTGCTGTTTTGACAAATACAAATCACAAGAGAGGTCATTCAGGTTTTCTTTCGTGATCCAGTGTGGCTCGTTGCCACTTGTTCCTGAATAAGAAGAGTCGATTTCTTCGGAAGAGATTAACTTGGCAGAATCTTCCCTTGGAGGCATTTCTTCATCTGATATATTTGCATTTATTGCATAATAACTAAAAAAGAAGACATAAGTCACACAATATTAGAAATGAACCCTGAATGCATATACGCCTTTATGTGCAGTATGCATATATAAAAAAACTAGAGGTGATGAGTAAAAACGAATTTCAAATCTGAATTCAGCTATTTTTGTTCTTGCTTCAATTTCTTTGTAAACCAGTGCAATAAACCTTCACTGAATTTTGCCGATTATATTTAATAACGTGTACTTATTTCTTTATTCTTTTAATAGACACTTTTATACGAAATTTAGTTAAAATATGTCGCAAGTTCTCGATAGATTGTTAAGGTTTTCTGAAGTTGAAACTAAGACATTTAGTAAATTAGGACACTTCTTATTGCGTATGTTGATTTATAAAATATAAACTTATTTATCTTTTGGTAAAGATATTGGTTTTAACATTCACGTCCGAAACACCCGAGTCTATAAAAATATTTTTATATTTAGTACTTGACAAATAAATAATGGTCAAATATTAAACTAAAAATACAGGTGATGGTAATGTTCGCAAACTGAACATGGTCACTTCAACTCCTAAGAGTAAAGATTTATCTAAACAAATATGTAATAGGCCTAATATGAGCTAAGTCTTGCAATTGTAGTGTAACGTTTTAATGGCTCGCCTGTAAAGGTATATATAGTTAACAATATTAAAACACACACTATAAAACATACATATTCAAAACATTGAAGATTCCGATGAAAAAGAGCAAGCGAGTTGCAAAGTTACTGTAAGTTAAACTTTAAAGAGGTTTTGATTACAACATATAGTACTTACAAACTTAGGGTTAACGGTTCTACACCAAAATAAACGTATTATCACATGATGTAAGAAATATCCGTCTTAATAAACCGTTTTGATTCATTTTGGAATTTCACGTTTTCATTACGATGCACCCACTTTTCATATAAAGGCTTGATTTGACCAAAACAAAACTATTCTTGTTTTGTTAAAGAAAAGGTAATATAAATGTGAAGCCAAAATATGCTTGTAAGTAACGCTAAAAAACTAAACAATTATGTAGTTCATACGAAATAACAATTCTGGCCATCTATCGAGTATATAACAAAACTTTTTATTTACAGAAAGGAACAATCAAAAATAAGAGAAAAGACCTGTTGGCGGTTCTACAATAGGTCAATAGAATTATGAATTGAAAATTGGGATAAGATACTCGCGATGGATATGGGACATATAAGTCATTGTGTGACTTTGCCTTTAGCATCTTAAAGAGACATCAACTATCTCACAATTTGCAATTTCGTAAATAACAACTTTGAAAGACGTCTCTATGCTCAAAATTGTAATGTTTTATTGTTTGAATATGTGTAGTTCTGGTTTTGTTAATTTTATTTGTATAACCTCATAAAAACCAACGAACTTGAGAGTATTTAGAGAAAAAACTGTTTGAACGTAAATCATTCAAACTCCAGATATTTACATCTCAGCCACATAAAGTAATAGAATGTGTTAGTGTAGAAAAGAATCCAATCGGTTTTCCCTTGACTTCTTGTGGCACAGCTTTGAATCTGTTGACTTATAAACCGAAACAAAATTTTCTTCTCAGCGTTTGACTGAGTTTTATCATTAAACTTTTATTCTTTATTCGTGACAAATATATACACCAAAACATTATTTTGAGCTTTGTTTGTTTTGGAATTTCGCACAAAGCTACTCGAGGGCTATCTGTGCTAGCCGTCCCTAATTTTGCAGTGTAAGACTAGAGGGAAGGCAGCTAGTCATCACCACCCACCGCCAACTCTTGGGCTACTCTTATTAACGAATAGTGGGATTGACCGTCACATTATACACCCCCACGGCTGGGAGGGCGAACATGTTTGGCGCGACTCGGGCGCGAACCCGCGACCCTCAGATCACGAAGCGCACGCCTTAACGCACTAGGCCATGCCGGTTCCCCGGAGGAAGAAACACCTTCTTTATGTCAACCAGAGGATTCTCCTCGACGCTGTGTTCGCTAGGAACGAAAGTGCTTCTAGACCCTCAGTCTTTCTGCTTGTAATGCTGGAATACAGCTCGTCTATCCCAGAGACAGAGAAAGCAACAGTACTTTGTGAAGCTCGCTTGCATACCCATAAGAAAAACAATGACGTTGAGGTCACCACACAGACTCCACTGGTACTGGTTGTACTTAACAGCTTCCAAAAGAAGCTCCATATTGTCATAAAACTCCTTTAGATGGACAGAGTGTACAGTGGGATTGTTGGAAAATTCAGTCCCGTTGTGCAGAAGCACAGCCTTGAGACTTCGCTTGGAAAAATTTATGAAAAGACGCCAGTCTGAAGGATTATGTGGCAAACCAAGGAAAGTGAACAAGCCAGGTACATTTGCGTAGTAGCACAACTTTTTTTCCATGTCGAAAAATGAAGCAAGGTCTTTGTTCCGATTCCTGAAACTGGTGATCCTTACATCTCCCTGGACTAGATTCCACTGTTTAAGCCGAAAACGCAAGAGCTTTGACTGCTGTTTTGACAAATACAAATCACAAGAGAGGTCATTCAGGTTTTCTTTCGTGATCCAGTGTGGCTCGTTGCCACTTGTTCCTGAATAAGAAGAGTCGATTTCTTCGGAAGAGATTAACTTGGCAGAATCTTCCCTTGGAGGCATTTCTTCATCTGATATATTTGCATTTATTGCATAATAACTAAAAAAGAAGACATAAGTCACACAATATTAGAAAGGAACCCTGAATGCATATACGCCTTTATGTGCAGTATGCATATATAAAAAAACTAGAGGTGATGAGTAAAAACGAATTTCAAATCTGAATTCAGCTATTTTTGTTCTTGCTTCAATTTCTTTGTAAACCAGTGCAATAAACCTTCACTGAGTTTTACCGATTATATTTAATAACGTGTACTTATTTCTTTATTCTTTTAATACACACTTTTATACGAAATTTAGTTAAAATATGTCGCAAGTTCTCGATAGATTGTTAAGGTTTTCTGAAGTTGAAACTAAGACATTTAGTAAATTAGGACACTTCTTATTGCGTATGTTGATTTATAAAATATAAACTTATTTATCTTTTGGTAAAGATATTGATTTTAACATTCACGTCCGAAACACCCGAGTCTATAAAAATATGTTTATATTTAGTACTTCACAAATAAATAATGGTCAAATATTAAACTAAAAATACAAATGATGGTACTGTTCGTAAACTCACTATGGTCACTTCAACTCCTAAAAGTAAAGATTTATCTAAACAAATATGAAGTAGGCCTAATATGAGCTAAGTCTTGCTATTGTAGTGTAACGTTTTAATGGCTCGCCTGTGAAGGTATATATAGTTTACAATATTAAAACACACACCATAAAACATACATATTCAAATCATGTCTCTTTAAGATGCTAAAGGCAAAGTCACACAATGACTTATATGTCCCATATCCATCGCGAGTATCTTATCCCAATTTTCAATTCATAATTCTATTGACCTATTGTAGAACCGCCAACAGGTCTTTTCTCTTATTTTTGATTGTTCCTTTCTGTAAATAAAAAGTTTTGTTATATACTCGATAGATGGCCAGAATTGTTATTTCGTATGAACTACATAATTGATTAGTTTTTTAGCGTTACTTACAAGCATATTTAGGCTTCACATTTATATTACCTTTTCTTTAACAAAACAAGAATAGTTTTGTTTTGGTCAAATCAAGCCTTTATATGAAAAGTGGGTGCATCGTAATGAAAACGTGAAATTCCAAAATGAATCAAAACGGTTTATTAAGACGGATATTTCTTACATCATGTGATAATACGTTTATTTTCGTGTAGAACCGTTAACCCTAAGTTTGTAAGAACTATATGTTGTAATCAAAAGCTCTTTAAAGTTTAACTTACAGTAACTTTGCAACTCGCTTGCTCTTTTTTATCGTAGTCTTCAATGATTTGAATATGTATGTTTTATGGTGTGTGTTTTAATATTGTAAACTATATATACCTTCACAGGCGAGCCATTAAAACGTTACACTACAATAGCAAGACTTAGCTCATATTAGGCCTATTTCATATTTGTTTAGATAAATCTTTACTTTTAGGAGTTGAAGTGACCATAGTGAGTTTACGAACAGTACCATCATTTGTATTTTTAGTTTAATATTTGACCATTATTTATTTGTGAAGTACTAAATATAAACATATTTTTATAGACTCGGGTGTTTCGGACGTGAATGTTAAAATCAATATCTTTACCAAAAGATAAATAAGTTTATATTTTATAAATCAACATACGCAATAAGAAGTGTCCTAATTTACTAAATGTCTTAGTTTCAACTTCAGAAAACCTTAACAATCTATCGAGAACTTGCGACATATTTTAACTAAATTTCGTATAAAAGTGTCTATTAAAAGAATAAAGAAATAAGTACACGTTATTAAATATAATCGGTAAAACTCAGTGAAGGTTTATTGCACTGGTTTACAAAGAAATTGAAGCAAGAACAAAAATAGCTGAATTCAGATTTGAAATTCGTTTTTACTCATCACCTCTAGTTTTTTTATATATGCATACTGCACATAAAGGCGTATATGCATTCAGGGTTCCTTTCTAATATTGTGTGACTTATGTCTTCTTTTTTAGTTATTATGCAATAAATGCAAATATATCAGATGAAGAAATGCCTCCAAGGGAAGATTCTGCCAAGTTAATCTCTTCCGAAGAAATCGACTCTTCTTATTCAGGAACAAGTGGCAACGAGCCACACTGGATCACGAAAGAAAACCTGAATGACCTCTCTTGTGATTTGTATTTGTCAAAACAGCAGTCAAAGCTCTTGCGTTTTCGGCTTAAACAGTGGAATCTAGTCCAGGGAGATGTAAGGATCACCAGTTTCAGGAATCGGAACAAAGACCTTGCTTCATTTTTCGACATGGAAAAAAAGTTGTGCTACTACGCAAATGTACCTGGCTTGTTCACTTTCCTTGGTTTGCCACATAATCCTTCAGACTGGCGTCTTTTCATAAATTTTTCCAAGCGAAGTCTCAAGGCTGTGCTTCTGCACAACGGGACTGAATTTTCCAACAATCCCACTGTACACTCTGTCCATCTAAAGGAGTTTTATGACAATATGGAGCTTCTTTTGGAAGCTGTTAAGTACAACCAGTACCAGTGGAGTCTGTGTGGTGACCTCAACGTCATTGTTTTTCTTATGGGTATGCAAGCGAGCTTCACAAAGTACTGTTGCTTTCTCTGTCTCTGGGATAGACGAGCTGTATTCCAGCATTACAAGCAGAAAGACTGAGGGTCTAGAAGCACTTTCGTTCCTAGCGAACACAGCGTCGAGGAGAATCCTCTGGTTGACATAAAGAAGGTGTTTCTTCCTCCGGGGAACCGGCATGGCCTAGTGCGTTAAGGCGTGCGCTTCGTGATCTGAGGGTCGCGGGTTCGCGCCCGAGTCGCGCCAAACATGTTCGCCCTCCCAGCCGTGGGGGTGTATAATGTGACGGTCAATCCCACTATTCGTTAATAAGAGTAGCCCAAGAGTTGGCGGTGGGTGGTGATGACTAGCTGCCTTCCCTCTAGTCTTACACTGCAAAATTAGGGACGGCTAGCACAGATAGCCCTCGAGTAGCTTTGTGCGAAATTCCAAAACAAACAAAGCTCAAAATAATGTTTTGGTGTATATATTTGTCACGAATAAAGAATAAAAGTTTAATGATAAAACTCAGTCAAACGCTGAGAAGAAAATTTTGTTTCGGTTTATAAGTCAACAGATTCAAAGCTGTGCCACAAGAAGTCAAGGGAAAACCGATTGGATTCTTTTCTACACTAACACATTCTATTACTTTATGTGGCTGAGATGTAAATATCTGGAGTTTGAATGATTTACGTTCAAACAGTTTTTTCTCTAAATACTCTCAAGTTCGTTGGTTTTTATGAGGTTATACAAATAAAATTAACAAAACCAGAACTACACATATTCAAACAATAAAACATTACAATTTTGACAGAAATGTGAAACACGCACAATTTAAATAAAAGTGGTGATTTCGTTTTCAGTGTCTAATGTCATTAAACACTTATTATAATGATTTAACCATTAAATTTTTAAAAACCCCTTTGTAGTTAATGGTTAAGAACCAGGTCCCTGTACTCATGTTGGGTATAGTACAGATAGTTAATTGTGGAGTTTTGTGCTTAACAACAAAGAAAAACTATTTAGAAATAAAGATAAAAACATTTACTTTTATCTGTGACAAATATTAGTATTCAATTCCTCTTAGTGTACTCAGCAGATAGCCCAATGTGGTTTTGTTATAAGAAAACATACACACACACAGTGATGTCGAGAAACCCACTTATTGAGAATTTTATATGCAAAAACGGCTCGTTTGGGTTGAGAAAATATTTTACATTTCGCTGTTGTTTGCTCTTCTATGTAAAATATTTTCTCAACCCAAACGAGCCGTTTTTGCATATAAAATACACACACACAAATACTAGTAAAGGATGAAAACAATAATTATTTGATAATTTAACTTTACATGTTGGATTATTATGTTTTTAGATCTGCAGATGAAAACAAAGAGCACGTGTTTCTTGTAACATACATACATATATATATTTAATAGGAAATAAAGTTTATGTTTATAACTTTTAATTATATAGAACTGTTTTTAAACTCCCTCAACATTTGCTGTTAATATGTTAATTTCTATTTTTACATTTCTTGTGTTTTTAACTCAACCATAAGTATGTGATCTATCGTCTGTTTATTATACACAAGACACTAGAGAACAGCATATAGAAAAAAGTTCATAGAAAATCATCCACTTCTGTAACAATAGAAAATAAAAAAAATATATATCATAACTGTACTTCCCTTCACAACCAGAACAAACGATAAGCAACATTCTCGCTTTTTTTAGTTAAGATCATGGTAATCAAAACTACTGAAATATGTGTAACTCGGCCAGGCGCTGTGCTAAGCATACAACACTGTGAAAAAATGGTGTGAGGTTCGCGACTTCTCATCACAAAACCACGTTATACTCTGTAGTGAGAAATCTTTCACCTGGAGTCACATACTGGTTAGCATGCTGGACTAGCGATGTGAGTTGTTGGCAGGTGTTGTTGACTAGCTGATTCTTTAGTTTGTAAGTTCGAAATTAAGAATGCTAGCTGAGATAACTTTTGTACAACTTTATACGAATATACGAAACAAATTACTCTTCAACATTTCTAAAGTAATACGACGTATTTTTGTTGTAAGAATGGCCATTGTTGTTATAATTTCTTTTTACTTAAGAAAGTCCTACGATAGATCGTTGTCAAGTTAAGTACTGGGTGTTGATACCTGCTGAAGAAAACAGAGAAAGACGACAATGAAAGTTTGTGTTTAACTGAATTTATTGTTTTTTTTAGAATGCACATTTTCTGTCATTATAAAAATGCGTTTAAAATAAATAATAAATGTTTATGTTTCTGAGATGTGAATAATGTCTAAACATGGAACAAATATATAAAAGATTAATTAAAATTAAAAACCTTAGTTTTATTTTACTATATGTAAATTCAGCAAACAATGTTCAAAGGTAATATTATTTTACAGAAACTGTAATTTATCATTACATTTGGTTTAAATTTAATACACTGAATTTGTATCTACATATTACAATTGATTTTACTTACATTATACTGCATTGGAGTTAAACAGCTAAAAACAAAACCGAATGAACAATGATCCATACAACATTTTAAAAATCTTTATTAGCAACAGTTAGGCTTAGTTCTTATGCAGCAGTTTCTAAAAATTAAATCATCATTACAACTTGGTGACAATTAAGCGAGAATATTAGAACTTTGATGAATATTTAGCAGGTTCTTCATCTTACCTTAAATATTAATTTTCCATATCAAATCCAGTAATAGTCAAAACGAGCAAAACTTTTATTTAAGTGTTTATTTTACAGAAATTTGTTCCTCACTAATATTTCTAATTGCAATCACATACAATATTAATTTTTCTTCCAATTATAAAACAAAATAAATAACATGGTTATTTTATTTTGATTCAAGTGACGCAACCAGAAGTATAGTTTTTGATGAGAAGGTAAATTTCCCTAAGGTTACAAAGAACCATGTAAAAGACGTCATTAGAAAATTGCAAGATTTTAGTTTAGTAGATAAAAACTACATCAGGTTTTTTGTTGTTCGTACTTACTGCTGCCCTTCATAAAATTAAATGACAAAGAATAATCATAATTAGTGTTGGATTAAAATAATTTTAATATCACTATAGCTTATAAATTGAAGATTTAACTTTTAACTACAGTTATTTCTTCTTGTCTTATGGTTTGATATAAATACACAGAATTCATCTTTCCGGAGGTTTTTGGGTAAGTTCGTTCTATATAAGTAGTTTGCATATCTATTCTGTATTTTATATTTATAGTTACAATTTCAAAACTCCTTCAAAGTAGAATGCATTATATTTAAATAAATCAAAATGTACTTTGATGCTCACAAGTACAATTGTTGTAGCTTAGAATTATTGCGACAGTAAAATTCTGCTGAAATCGTAAGTGTTGCAGGACAGGTTGATCACATGTGTTATGAATTCTGAACAAAACTTGCAGAAGCAATAAAAACACGTGATCCGGTCAGATCAATTCAATAAAATCACTCCCGATGGCATATTAAATCAGTTTCGTTTATTTCAAAATTTCAATCAAGTTTTGACAAGAATAAAGGCAGCTAGCCAATAACATGCATTGTGAACACTTGTACCATTGTTGTTTAACCGAAAAAGATTTGATTATTACTCAAAGTGTGTCAAGTGTTTGTGTGAGAATAATGTTCATATCAACAATCCCTCTATGAACAGTTTGGGTACACTAAACACAAGACTGCATTCGATCTCTGAAAGAACGTCTGTATAATATACTGATCAATTTTCTAGAAGACTTAAGTTTCAAAACTTTTCATATCCGTTGAACATTATGTTCATTCCTATGTAACAAGAGTGGTAATTCCATGTCGCAGAGTGCTGAGTCCCATACCTTATACTGCTATGAACTGTTTGATTTCATATCACAGAATACGTAGTCTCCTAATGTGATAGTATTGAACAGAATAATGTTTTACAAATAACGATGTTTTATTAATAAAAAAACTTTTGTAATATAATTAGCCATTTGAGCTATACCTGTGTTTTTTATTTTGATATTATTTGAGAGAAACTGTAATTTATTGTTCAATCCATCGTTTTAGCGCATTTATTTTTCGATTGTTGACTTTTGCTGGTGAGAATGTTTAATTCATAACATTTAATGATATCCATTGACAAAGTGGAAACGTCAACTATCATATTTGTGAAGTGTAGTTATAATAACAAGAGTGAATTGTATGGTATCTAAGCCAAAGGAAAGAAAAATTTAAGAATTCACATCCTTGGAAACATTTTAAACTTTTCTTGCTCCAATACGAAATTAAGTAAATGTATACGTGACTGTCAACTATTAAGATAAACTCTGTCTATTTTTATCACACCAGGAAGTATTTTCACAGTAGCATGAATAAACGTAGACGTTATGTGTACCTATATAAACACTACTGTAATATCATCGATCTAATTAAACACGTTCTGTGTGAAAGAAAGGATATTAACAATAACAGAATGGAAATTATTTGCTGATCAGTTATTATGTACCAAAAAACGACAGATGATAGCATAAGAAACACGAAAGTCATTTCACAACGATAATTTTAGAAAGATAGGATAAAATACCAAGTGAAACATCAAGGTCGAAACGTGTTGTTTGTAAATTGGATAATTTAATATAAAGTAAAAGTAGGCTGCTCTTCTTTGGATGTCACCAAGTATTTTGTCCATTCTATAAACTTTGAAAATAAAAATTGTCACACAAGATGGTATCCTTAAAAAATAGATAACAAAATATTTTTGCTTCTGTTGTTTTGTTTCTTCACACCTCAATTTCCTACCAGGTTAGGGCGCTCTATTCGCAATCTAAGCTACACGAAATCGAGTCCCGAACACACCAGACTTACTCGTCCTTTCAGCTGTGGGGTTGTTATTACGTCAGTAAATTCCACTATTCGTTTGTAAAAACAGAAATCCAACAGTAGGCGGAGAGAGGTGGTAACTTCCGTTATATAAGTATTAAAAGAATGTTTAGGAATTTTAAATAACTTAACAGTAGAATTTTAGCAATAAAAGCAGACTAGAACTGGATTATTTATTAGCATAATAAGGGCAATTTTATTCGATCCTTCTAATTTGTTTGTAGTTACTGACGTAATAAAGGAACATCCAGGTAAAATCATGTAAACAATTACTGCTATATTTCGTCTAAGTGTAAGGATATTGTTTGAATAGTTATATTCTTTTCAAATAAAAAGTATTTGAAAGTTTTACGGGAACAACATTGTATATACAATTTTACAATAAAATCTGTTTTGAACGTGTGATTATGATAATAAATATTCAGATAAATCACAATAAATATTTTAAACGTATTCACCTTCTACTTATTAAAGAATTAAAGTCTTAAAACATCATTTAGTAACTAACTGTTTTAGTTTCTCATGATAAAAAGAATAAATATGATAAAATAACAATGATGAGTTGGTAATATACTGTTGGATTTAACTTCAGACATTAATTTATTTCTCTTAGGAAATGGCTGTTTTTAACGTAAAAATGAAATAATTTATTTGCAAATTTTACCTTTATTTTAATAAAATAAGCTGAACGAAGAGTAACGAATAAATAAATTGTTTTCTAGTTGACACCACTTCAAATCTTTGTGAAATATACATAAATAATTCAAATTATTGGCTTGATATTCTACAAGTTTGAAAATCAGTATAGATTTTTAGGTAATCCAAGTTTATTTAAAATCAAATTTATTTATAATAAACTATAAAGAGATTAGAGATATTTATGTTAATGTTGAAAACAATTTGAGCAGAAAAACATCAAACTATCAAAACGTATTTGTTCACTGATTACTCACAGGTGATACACATTCCCTGAGACTGTTGTTGTTGGGATCTAGTCGTTTCTAAAATACATATAGATAAAAAAATATTTATAATTAACTACTAAATACAATTAACCGTCAGTAATAAATATCATCAAGGAAAAAATAGTTCATTAAATTGGCGTTGGTTTCTTAATACTAAGCTAATATAATAAAGTTCGGCAAGAGAAGAAATGATTTGCTCCAGAATGACACGTCTTCAAGTAATGATATAAGATACAAATTATGACTTCCAAAAACCTTTGGGAGTAAATCTGAATTACTATTGTGAATTACAACGTGGATATACTAATAATCACAGCATTTACTGCCTCGAGAGGCGAAAATATCTATACTAAGTTTTATTTTTTTTCAGTTTATTTCGTAAGATCGTTTCAATGAAATGATTGGTGGTTAATTTCATGACTGACGAGAAAAAGATAAAATTTCCTGTAATTTCAAACTTCCATACACAAAAGTTAATGTTTCTCAACTGGAATTCACTGTGTATATAGAAGATAGGATTACTTTTAAGTATGCTTTTACGTATTATACATTTAGTACGTATCGACATTCAATTATCTTCTAAGTTCAACTTTCAGGCTGTTTCAAATGCTAATACGTAACATATTAAATCACAAACTTGTCCAAAATCAGTTATAAAAGTAATTAGAGTTATTGTTTATAAATAAGCAGATTTGTAAATTTATAACAATGAAATACCTAAACAAATTTTTAGAAGTAATTGGATAAAAGTACGTTTCATCTTCCTAAAAAAAATTTGTTATGTGACTCCTGTCGCACTGGGTTTAAAGAACTCTTTATCGTAAAAACAAATACTGTAAATCGTATCCTTTTAATGACGTCAGTAAAAAGTCTATCAAATCTATCTGATGTATATGGCACAGTCTAATTAAGATTAATTAGAAAGTAATTTTGTTAAGTAATTATGTTATAATTATATTTAATAAAGATAATAATAATCTCTTCCCCCAAAGGACCAGTGGTACATCTGAGGATTTATACTTAAAAAATCCTGGGTCTCCATGCCCGAGATTGGCAGAACACAGATAGTTCTTTATGTACCTTTGTGAACAACAAAAAACACACAAAACTTTTTTACGTTCTCAACTACAACTGGTAAAACATTATTTTATTAAAATGAAACAGAACTTAAATAATTACCATAAGTATCTTTACGTTGTATTCAAGTTATTTCATTCTTTCGAATTTGCTATTTAACATAAAAAATGTGTTTATTAGGTCGTTTAAAATATTAACACTACTAGGACAGCGGTAAGTCTACGAACTTACACCGTCAGAATCAGGGGACACAGGAGATTAACCGATGTAGATTTGGTCCAAAAGCATAAATATTCAAATTATTTACTTTTAGTTTACATCGTATTAGTTTCTCAGTTCATATATTTAATATATATTCTTAATTTCCTTATTTATATATGTCTGAATATTCCATTTCACAGTTTTTATACATATGAAACGTTTTGACTAAATATATCACTTTTCTTATTGGTTTTCATTTTAAAGTGTATTAACAAAAAATATTTCATTCAATATGAGATTCCCTCAATAACCACCAATGGAAGATATGAACTTTAGTGACACCTTATCAAAGAAAACTTGAATATCTCATTCTCGTTTCCACATTTTCTTCTTTGGATAAACCCAAGTAGGGATTTAAGCCCCAGCTGTACCACAGGAATGCACCAAGACAAATACCGTGTTTTAAACTCTACGCCACTCCCATGATTCTGAGTCCCGGTATGATTAGGTGGTTTAGGCACTCGACTCGTAATCCGTGGGTCACCGGTTCGATACGCCGTCGCAATCATGCACGCCCTTTTAGTTGAGGGAACGTTATAACGTGACGATCAGTCCAACTATCCGTGTTTAAAAGAGTAGCCAAAGAGTTCGTTGTGGGTGGTGACGACTAGTATTACATGGCGGACTCAGCAGATAGCTCGATGTGGCTTTGCTAAAACATAAACATGCTATTGTCTGCCTCACACTGCTAAATTGAAGACGTCTAGCTCAGATAACTGTCGTGTAGGTTTACGCTAAATATAAACAAACAAACCCATAATTCTAATATTCATTCACCAAATTGTAAGTTTTAAACTAATCATTTTTTCTTATTAGCAGAGAAAAGTAATTAACCATTAAAATTATTTACAATACACACATTTAAACTAAATTATTAAAATGCATCCCCATAAGTGTGGTGTGCTATTTCAGATTACTGTCGACAAACGTAAATATCATTTTTATGTGGTCCTGTGTTTTTACTGGAAGAAACAGAGAAGAATAAAAAAAATTGTAACATTTCTTACAAAAAGTATTTCTATAAATTCAAACAATCATGAAGCTACTATTGCATGTTTGTTCTAACAATGTTGGCCCAGCGTGTTAAAGGACTCGTAAATAGAGGATCGCGGGTTTGCATCCTCGTAGCGCCAAACATGCTCGCCCTTTTAGCCATGGGGTGCGATATAATGTGGTAATCAATCTCACCATTCGTTAGTAAAAGCCCAAGAGTTGGGTGGTGATGACTAGCTGCGTTTCCTCTAGTCTTACACTACTAAATTAGAAACGGCTAGCACAGATAGTCCTCGAGTAGCTTTGTGCGACAAACAATATAACAATGTTTGGGTTGTTTTTATTTATTAATATTAACGCCATTTCAGAATTTAAATCGGATGAAATGCGGATTACATAATAAGTGCAGTGTTATTCTTTTCTTTCCGTTGATAAAAATGTGAAAGTTTTAAGTGCAAAACACATGATATACGCATTTTAAAATGAAATCATTTTCTAATTTTACATATAGTAGAAAATAATCATATACATCTTAACAAATAGAATAAATGTTATTCAACACTCACTTGTTAAAATATGATTAAATATTTAATACCACGTTAACTAAGAGATGCTCTTAGGTCGTTATCATATAATAAATGAAACATAAATAACATAACTTGTAAAATAAACTTTGAAATATATTATCCGATCATAGTTTAATACGAATAAATGGCTGATTTTAAAATTAAAATGTGAGTTATTGTTTTTAATTGTAATGTCTACTAAAGTACTAGTAACCTTAACAGAAATAACGAAAAATTGAACATTATTCTTCACATCATCACCCTGTAGATAAATTCATCGACTAAACAATATTAATAAGAAAAATCAATTTACTATTTTGTATGTTTTAAAACAGCCGTATATCTTCATGTAATTAGAATTTAATGATATTCTAATTTAGCTATAATCAATGGTAAAAATTGAAGGGATGCACATGTTACTATTGATTAAGCTTCGTGCTTCGGCGGTAAATATGTAAAATAAAACTCTTAATAATTAGAAGTTAATGAATAATATACCGATGTTCCTATAGGTAGTTTTTTATGTTATTTGTTTCTAAAAGTGGGACGGAAAAAAATGGAGACCGAGACTCAAATGGTGAAAAACAACTATAAGAAATCTGCAAATAATTTTTTCTGGTGAAACAGTTCAATATATTAAGGATGTCTTTCTTTATTGCTATTTATCCATTCTTACAGCAGTTCCAAGTAAGAAGTACTTCAATTATTCATACATCGATACGAGAAATGTAATTATGGTATTAAAAACATGTGGGAATTAGTTGAAAGTATGGTATTGAACAAGGACGTGAACGTATTAATAATCACATTTAGAGATCAGTGGTGAGAAAATTTCTTCTCGGGTTACATTTTTTTCCTTTTCTTTATTATTATTTTGGGTCTTTTGAATTGAGCAACAGCAGGTTAATCTGATGACAGATACGTATAAAAACTGAGGATATCTAGCTGTCTTCTCATTCAGTATCTTCCACTCTCCAAAGTCACAGTGTTCGTTAAGTGGAAAGCTTTATGGTAAGCCTATTTATCATTCTCGTGGGTTGATACAATGGTATTATAAGCGTGTTATTTTACGTTATAATTATTTAGAATTTATTAGAAACCAGTTTGTTTTGAACTATTTGGTAAAATATCATCTGTTATTTGTATATCTCGTCACAGCAATCTTATTTTTTTGCAGAATCACTAATAACGGTTTAATAAACAATAAAATAACCCACGCTTAAGTTTTAGACATTCAAACTCTACAAAAGATACTTTCGTTTGTTTGCAGATGCCAATGACCATGTTTTTATCACTTCCATCTGCTGCATTATTAACGTTGCTTCTAACAACCTCATGTTCTTCCCAGTTAAGTGAGAAACGTGGTTTTACTGACCAAGGATGTATGGGAACTTACGACAGTACCAAGCTTGCTCGGCTGAATCGAATCTGTGAAGAATGTTATAATGTTTACCAGGTTCCACTCATTCACAAATCCTGCAGGTGATTATTAAAAACTGGTTATTATAGAACTTTAATAGCTAGAGAAAAAGACACAAAAAGACCAGTGGATAGACCCCTCGACTTTCACTTTGTGATTTGAAATTGCCCTTTCTTAACATGTGGGTCTTTTATGGTTTTCCAATGAGCTAGCCACCGAAGTATAAAATATCTATCCTTACAAATATATTGGTCAACACCAAATTATTTAGAGCTAAAATATGCAGAAATAAGAACTGGGTGAAGATAGATAAAATACGCGTATGTTTGTGTGTCCTGTAACGATAAAAATAATGTAAAGATTGATCAATATTCAGTACTAAGTTCTACACTAATATTTCGTTCTTCTTTTCATAATATTACATAAAACTATGTCAAAATATATATCAGTAAAGAAAGTGAAGATAGTTTTATCAAGATCATGTCAGGTTCCAGAAACCTCTACACGTCCAATTTCAAATAGAACCACAGCCTTACCTTCATCGGAAAAGAAACGTTGATATAAATCTATTGTTTCACACTTTTTAGTGGTTCTAAGAAATAAAACATTTCTAATATTTATTTGAACATTCTGTACTTGTTTCTTGAAAGATTAAAACAAATTTTGAAAAAAAAAATGTTTCGTATATAATTATAATAAAGATATAATAGAAATATAACCTATTCTCTTACAATTAGTAATTTTGTTATTAATTTATGTTTCACAGAAGAGAAAATAGTAAGAATATAAATGTTAAATATCTTAAATCTTTTTGTTCAGATCGAACTGCTTTAAGAATGAAATGTTCACCGACTGTATCAAGGTTCTACTTCTCGAGTCTGACGAAAAACAATTAAATAGCATGGTGGGAGAATTATTTGGAAAAAGGAAGTAATATCTTCTGTTGAAATGGAAAATGTTAGCTAGATTACTTGATCCAATCTTATGTTCAATTCATGAAATAAAGGCAGCATATTTAAAGACATACTTTAAGGATTGTTGGCTGTGTTTAATATAACTAAATTATATCACTTTGTCTTAATGTTGTAAGATTACTTTATGTATTGAGATACAAAATTACAAAAAAATTGAAATTTTTACAAGAGTAATTTATGGTCAATTTCTCTATATATTGTGAGATTACCACCAATCATGCGATGGAAGCAAAGTACCAAAAAATTAAAATTATTTGCCTTGTAATATAATGAAAATATATTAACAAATTCACAGAACATAGAAACACAGATTTAAAAATTAAACAACTTTAAATTATCATGAACAAGGAATGAAAAGATAAAGTTCAAATTTATGAGCACAGTTATTTTAGAAGTGAAAAAACAGTCAGAAGTATTTTGTATATATATTTTTACAGGTTACACAATATTAAAACACTTATTCATTTTTTTGATGTCTTATTTCGTAGTTTATATGAGTAAATTATACACATAAATCCCAAACATTAACTCTAACGCAAAAATTTGTGATCTTATCCTTTTATATATCCTGATATTTGTTGATCAGCTTATAGCTTATATAACTTCCTTACAATGCTTTGCACTCCTTCCAATCCTACCGAGATTCGACTGTTAAGTTATATTTGTTGTTTATCTTTCCTATTACAAAAACAGTATATAAAAAACACTATGCACGTAACAAACATTATTAATCTGTCATTATTAACTGGCTTCTATCTAGCGACGTGGAAAAAAGCAATAATCACTGTAATATCTATAAAACAAACCAACAGATCAAATCCAGACAATTTTAGCTCCATTAGTTTGTCACGCTATCTTTCTAAGCTTATGGGAAAAATAACATCGATCAGACTTATAATGTTACACTGAATTAACTGTGCAAATAATTTAATAATAATCAAGCCATATTAGATGTATTTTTGGATGTTAAAAAAGGATTTGATAGTGACTGACACAATACCATAAAACATAAATTAAAATAGGAAAATATTAATGAAACTATAATCAGATGGATATAGAACTTCTTAGTCGATAGAACTGGCAATATTAAATATCTTTATAACGATACGCTATCAAAAACATTAGTGCAGAAGTCAAATAACTTTAACACGTCAGAAAATAATCTTATAACACCAGAAATGCAACGAAACAGAGAAATGTTTAGTCCTGAGGATTCATCAAAAATTTTCTCCAATAAAATGTATACATAAAATTAGCAATCTATTCCTTTTAAATGAATTTCCTTTCAAATATGAAAATATCAAACAAGGTGATAAATACATGGTCATTATCATGTGCTAATAAACGAAAGAACATTTATATAAAGTTTAAAGCTCTAGAATGAGATCATAATATACTTTGGGTTTCTTTTAAGCTGTAACGTGTAATTCTGCCAAACTATTAAACAATGAACTCACTAAAATATGATAATAGAATATTGATGGATTGTGAACCAGAATGAGAAAATAGTTAGATATCGTTGGGTTTTTAAACTTTTCTGTCATCAAATCATTCATCTATTACTTAACTCAGAGGGCCTGTTAGAAATGTAAAAATATGGAAAAAATTACTCTTGTTGAATGTTTCACCGACTTGAGGCTGTAATTTTGTGATAATTATTACATTCACGTCCTATTTCAATACGTACTTGAGACAACTTCTGTCATAGATGTTGTTTATTTCTTATCTTTATGTATAAAACATAATTTTTCTTCCGGCAGGTCTGCTTTAGAAGTGGATAAGTAGTAATAAATAAAGGAGAACCGACGTGATGTTTTGCTGGACAAGTTTTATTTTTGAATGCTTGTTGTACTTGTTTTTCACACCGTGAATTTGTATCTTTATTTTTCTGCACAATTTCTGGAACTATTAGAATCGAATAAAATATCTTTAGAGAACTTTTTCTTCTATAAGTTATTTATAAACATTGGATGTTTATCTTCTTTATTAGTTATATTTTGTAGAAAACCGGTCTAAAAAATAAGAATATCCACAATAATATTATATTGCTCATCATCTTTCATTCTATTCCTTGTACTAAAGTAAAGGGTAAATTTTAAGAAAACTAAAAGGAACGAGTTAAGAACCAGACATAACTGAGAGAAACTGATTTATTTCTAAAGATGAATCAAACAGTGAATTTGAAACTGATTAATATTTTTTATTTATTATATTACCAAAATAGTATAAAATGTATCATAACAATTTCATAAAATTTATTAGTAAACGTGGAATTAAATGTTTAATCCTTTAGAAGCGGAGGGCAGACGAAATTTAATAGATTCTTGGAAACGTATTGGAACATATCCTTTTATGCGTAAAATTTAGAAACAACTTTCAATCTCTAAATAAATATCATCTGTTATGCACTTTAGGCTTTAACATATTTGTTAGTTGAATGAATATAACAGCATAAACACAACCCATCGTTAATATACTAATGTTGTTTGTTATATATTAACCTGATGTTTTTTTTCAGGTAATGTAGTTTCTATGAGCAAGTTAAATAGAAAAAATAACACTGTTGTTATTAAATATACACCACTTTAAATTTCAAAAATGCTATTATTATTATTCTTTAAACAGAGCCTAACATTCTTGGAAAAAGTAACAGCGTCATTTAGGTAAAGAAGGAACTAAAAATATGATAATCAGCAACTTTAGTATTTTTTATTTTCTAAAAATCTGTGCTCATAATCTTTAACTTATTTCACTTTATCTTTTATTCGTCGTTGATGACAATTTAAAGTTGCTTAATATTCTTTGATATCTGTGTTTCTATGTTCTGTGAATTTGTTAACGTTTTTCTAAGATAGTATAACAAAAAATATTTGTTTTTGATACTTTATTTTCATAACAATGCAGGTTGTAACCTTATAACGCAAAAAAATCATATGATTTTATTTTATAACACACAGCAAAAATTGCTTGGAAGTATATCTTTATTTATATTTCATTTATTTCATGAATTCAACAGAAGCTTGGATCAAGTTACAAGTTATCATATAATTGTATTCCATTTCAACAGAAGATATTACTTCCGCTTTCCAAATAATTCTCCCACCATGTTATTTAATTGTTGTTCCTCAGACTCGAGAAGTAGAACCTTGATACAGTCGCTAAACATGTCATTCTTGAAGCAGTTCGATCTGAATAAAAAGATTGAATATAATCAACACTTATATTCTATTCTTTTCTCTTCTGTAGAACATCAATAAATAATAAAGATATTTATTATAACAGTGTAAGGATGGGGTATATTTCTGAAATATTTTCTTTATTTTTATTATATATGAAACATTTTCTTAATTGCATTTAAATCTTTCACGAAAGAAGATTGTTTGGAATTTCGCACAAATTTACTCGAGGGCTATCTGTGCTAGCCGTCCCTAATTTAGCAGTGTAAGACTAGAGGGAAGGCAGCTAGTCATCACCACCCACCGCCAACTCTTGGGCTACGCTTTCACCAACGAATAATGAGATTCACCGTCACATTATAAGCCCCCACGGCTGGGAGAGCGAGAATGTTTAGCGCGATGCGGGCACGAACCCGCGACCCTCAGATTACGAGTCGCACGCTTTACGCGCTTGGCATGCCGGGTCATAAACGAAAGAATTATAGAATCTGCGACAAAATAATAGAAATGTACCATGTATGAGAAGAATCGAAAATTGTCTTACATTATCACACAAAACTTACTTTACTGATATCTGTTGATATAGTTATGTTTTATGCTTCAATACAATATTATAACAATAAGCACAAAAGATTAGTGTACAATTTAACAGTATTGTTCGTCAATCTTCACATTATTTTTACCTTCACGGGCTACACAAACATACATTGATTTCATCCGTTTTCAACCTATTTTTATCTAATACAATTTCAGTGCTAAGTAATTTGGGGTTAGCCAATAATTTTGTAAGGATAGATATTTTATACATCGATGGATAGCCCTTTGGATAACGATGTAGGACGAGGATGTTAGTTTTGGGCAATTTGAAATCCCAACCCACCGACTGTAAATTGAGGTCTGTATCCACTAGACTTTTTTGAGACTCTGTTAACTTATTTAAGTTCTACAATAACTAACTAATAATAATCACCTGCAGGATTTATGAACAAACGGAACTTGGTAAACATTATAGCATTCTTCACAGATCCGATTCAGCCGAGCAAGCTTGGTACTGTCGTAAGTTCCCATACATCCTTGGTCAGTAAAACCACGTTTTTCACTTAACAGTGAAGAACATGAGGTAACGAGAAGCAATGTTACGAATAGGGTGGATAGAAGTGATAAACACATTGTCATTGTCATCTGCAAACAAACAAGCATGTTCTGTAGAGTCTGAATGTTTATAACCTAAACGTGTTTTATTTTATTGTTAATTGTACTGTAGCTAGTAATTCTGCCAAAATATTAAGCGTTAACTTTGGTGTAACGAGAATATAGAATTTTAGTAGATGTGTCACGAAAGAGGTTTTATAAAACTTGTTTGTAATAAATTCTGAATAATAATAATTTTGTAAAATAACACGCCTACTAAATCATCATAACAACGAACGAGAGTGAGAAATAGGCTTACCATACAGCTTTCTGCTTAACGAACTCTAGCCTTGGTGAGTGGAAGATGCAGAATGAGAAGACAGTTAGATATCCTATGGCTTTATACTTTTCTTTCATCAAATCAACTTCATATTGGCCAATTCAGAAGGCCCAAGAGAATTATAAAAACATGTAAAAAAATCACCTTGGAAAAGTTTTCTCACCACTGGACTGAAAATGTTGTTATTATTAAACCTTCACGTTCTGGTTCAATGCCCAACTTCCAATTAAATCCCATAACTTCATAATTACACATCTCATATCTTTATGTGAAAATGCTTTAAGAGTGTCCCTGAAGCAGTGAAAGAAAACAACCCTTATTAGTTGATTTGCTCTGCAGGAAAAAAGAATTATTTGAGGGTTTTTATTGTTGTTTGTCACCATTTGAGTGCATATCTATTTTTCTCAGTATAATTTTCAGGAATCAATATTATCTAACAGAACTACTTTATGCGTCTACGAATATTATTTGTGAACTTGTATTTATTAAGAGTTTGGTATTACGTAATTGTCGCAAAAGCACGAAAGTTAACCAATAATAACCTGCGTATTTCTTTTATTATCATAGTTAATTAGAGCTATTTTAGGATACTATTAGGTTCTAATTACATAAATATCTACGGGTGTTTTATGACTTATAAAATATTAAACTAATTTTTCTTATTACTTTTGTTTAGTCCACGGATTCATCTACAAAGTGATGATATCGAGAATAATGTTTGATTTCTCGTTATTTCTGTTACAATTTTTAGTAAACGTCTAAATTTACAAAAAATATATCACCCATTTTAAATAAAAAATCAGCTATTTCTAACGTATTAGAAAGTTATAATTTTATTTTATTAGTTCTGTTATGAATGTTTCATTTGGTACATTATAACGACTAAATAACATCTCTTAGTAAACGTATTATTAAAAAAATTATCTCTTTATTACATTTGTGAAGATGTGTATGATTATTTTTATTACATGTAAAAGTTAGAAAAAAATATCACTTTTCTTTTGCGCACTTTAAACATTTCACATATTTATCAACGGAAATGAACATAACTTCTAACGCACAAGCTATTCTTAATATATTAGTGTTTATTTACTGGATTTCACTTTCACCTTTTTCTTTTGCATTAGTTATTCCGAAGATTTAGAAGGAAAGAATAACACTGCAGTCATTATATAGTCAGCATTTCATTCCTTTTAAATGCCGAAATGCCGTTAACATTAATTTGAAAACAACACAAATCAGCTCAAACTTTGTTAGAATAAATATATAACAGTAGCTTCCTGACTGTTTCACATTAATCGATAAAATTATTGAAAGAAGTGTTAAAAATTTTGTTCTTCTACATCTTGTTCCAGAAAAAAACAACATAGAATACTAAGAAGGACCCCACTAAAAATAAAATTTATGTTGGTAGACAGTGATGTGAAACAACACACCACACTTTGGGGATATATTTTAGTGGTTTGTTTAAATGTGTTTATATAAATAATTTTAATTATTCATTTCTCTTCACTGCAACTAAAAAATAATTTGGTTAATTTAGAACTTATAATTAAGTAAATGATTATCAAAATGAAAGGCTTTTCTTCTCTTGATTTCGCGTAAAGAAACAGGAGGGTTATTTGCGCTGGCCGTTTCAAATTTTGCAGAATAAGACTAGTCGTCACTACTAACCGATAACTCTTTCACAAACGAATAGTGGAATTGGATGTCACATTATAACACTTACATGGCTGAAATGGTGAGCGTGTTTGTGGCGGGGATTCGAACTCGCGACCGTTATATTACGATTCGAGTTCCTAAAACCACCTGATCATGGCAGACCTCAGAATCAAAGGAGTGACATAGAGATATAAAATACCAAACTGTCTTCATACATTCCTGTCACAGCTTGGGCCTAAATCCCTATTTGGGTAGATCTAAAGCAGAAAATGTAGAAACAAATTTAAGTTTTTTATTTTGTATCATAATGTGCCAGTAAAATTGATATTTCCCTATGGATGAAACACCAGATTCAACAAAACATTATTGTTAATAAACATTAAAATAATAATCAATAACAAAAGAGATATATGTAATCAATGGGTTTTATATGTGTAAAAACTGTGAAGATTAAGTATTCAGTCCTTTACACAAGGAAATGAAGAAATTATATTAAATATGTGAATTGAAAAACTGTGAAGATGTAAAATTATCATGGATGGTTATGAAATCTCCTTCCTTTTAACATATTTTTTATTTTTGGAAACAGAAAAATTCACACATGGCAAGATCTGGAGAATACGGAGGTTATGACAAAATACGAAAGGCATCACAGGAAGTTTTTTCTGCCAAAAATCCTTGAACAAACACAACAGTTTTTAAAGGCCAGTTGTCATGATTAAAACAAGTGACCATTTTCCCACAGCTCGTGGCGGTTTCTTCTGTTTTTCTCCCTTAAGGGAATAAAAGACCACTTCATAAAATACCTAGTTAACTGTCTGGCCATGAGGAATGAATTCAAGAGCATAAACGAAAACACAATCAACATTGTCTTCAAAATTAATAGAAAATGCCGTGCCTTTTTTGAATGTCATGATGATAAAGACTTCCAATGATAAGACCGAATATACTTTTCAGGGTTATAACCGTATATCCATAACTAAGCACTTGTAACAATAACGTTGATGAAAGTTTTGGTCATTCATCAAAGCCTTGAAACAAATTTTGCAGACACTCATCGCATGCTAAATTTTTCAATTAAAATCGCCTTAAACGAACCAAATGAAAAGTTCAGTTCATCATGTAATCGTCGATCACATCAGATTTTTACTTTTACCTTAGTCACTGTTTCATCAGTTGACGATATCGACGGTTGCTCATAACGTGAGTCATCTTTGGCTGACTACCGTGGAAATGTTTTATCCACTGCTAAACGCCAGCCTTTCTTAAGCAGTCATCACCTAAGACATTTGTTAACATTTCAAGAATATCTGTTCCTTCTTTACCATTTTTCACACAAAGTATAATGCAAACACGTTGCTCCTCTTTTCTGTTCTTTCTATTACAACATGGCAAGATATAAGTCGGTCTATGAACACGTTTCTTGTAACACGGGTCTAAGGCCTAGAGAAATGGCTTATTTGTGAAGTAGATCTCTATTTGTATTTTGTACACACCTCATATAAGCTCACTGACTCTGTTCTCGCACCTGTAATAAAATAAGTTTCAAAAAGTTTGATCAGACCTCGTGCACGCTTCATTTGACATTCAAGAAAATGTGAAAATTATAATTCATTTATATCTTACACTTAAATTTTAGCATTTATATGTATAAATTTGTATCCTGTTATCAGAAACTAGCTTGATGCTTTTAAATATAAAGATAAAATTCTAAAGCTTTTTAGTAATGTGTAACTTTCATATTGGAAATGATGTTTCACAATAACAACACATTTACTGAAGTGATAAACGTTTGTAATTTCTTATAAATAGTTAAAATCAGGACTATCATAATGATGGTGCAAAAAGTCTGAGAGAAACAAAAAATAAACCTAAGGTAAATGGCCGTAAACTTCAAAAGGACTGAACTGAAGGATATGTGACGTTATGTTGTCTGATTTTTAAAATCTTTATAATTTTCACATAAAACCGTCTATAAGTGTTATATCATGAATAATAAAAGAAATTGATAGCATAAATCACTCAATTGCATAGATACTTTAAGGAATGCCATCGAGAAAGATCAATTATATTTGTCTCAAGAATAATCCTCTCTGTTCAGAGGAAGTCAATGTAAATGAATTGCTTCTCTGATGTTTCTCTGAAACGTGTGGTATCGAGAGAAAGTATAGTTCGTCGTAGTTCAAGCCACTGTAGCTTTTTCTTTCTTCTTGGAATCTCATAATGAGAGAACTTGTCTCTATAACAGAAGAAAATGTCTCTCAATCTCTGATTATGTCAAATCATCTCACCAGAAAGTCCTTCCATAAATGTCGTCATCATCTTCAGAGACCATCACAGGTTAGCTTTACCTTGCAGGTGGTGCATTATTTATAAGCAACTTAACAATATATCCGTGAGTCTAGCATTCAGTTTTTGATCTAGGCTCAGATAATTATCCTATTCTCTAATGAGGTGAGCATTCCGGATAACAAATTATATCTCCTTAATTATCCCGAGGTCGTTATTTGTAATCGAGTTAATCCAGTATTGGGTGTTGAATTGTCTAGCCAGATATCTAGCTGTTTCATACTGAACTCCAAATTATGACAGGCGGGCTATTGTTAGCTTCTTTTAGAGGTATTTATAGGTGTAATAAAACTCTTTCTTAACCGATCAACCAATCATTATGTGATAATGAGAATCGTGCTTTCCTTGTTTCCGTGTGGTAGGAATGTTTATGTGTAACATGTCTTTCACCTTTGGAAATTTGGAAATAGAGATTGAACTGCGTTTCTCTGACCAGCATCGATCTTGGAGCTACCTTTCTGTTAAAGTGTTGTCACTTATTCAGATGATGCAGCTGTATAGCAGGTGTTGTAACTTATCCGCTATGCATGGCCTTATACAGAAATGTAAACATTTGAAGTAACTGGCCTTGTACAGATGAAGGCTCATACGTTGTAGCTGTCAGTATATGTTATAGAAAGTACGGAAAAAGACCAGCATCTTCACAACTACATTCCTTTAGACCGCTTGAGTCGTTCAGTTGGATAGAGAGAACCTGTATTAAACATTTAATGATATTTTCTAAATAGATTTCTATAAAATCAAATTCGTTTTTTTTCATGTTACCAACAAATTAAAACTCTAACAACTAAATGTTAGAAATATATTTAGTTTGAAGTATAATGCTATCATGCGAGGATGATTAAATGTACATATATCTTTCATATATTTGAAAGACACAAGATGATTATAGATAGATGAAAAAGGGGACTCTCAAAATACTCGTAAAAAAGTTATAATTAGTGTTTAATCGCCTGTTAAAACACAATCTGGAAAAATGACTTTTTCAGACGAAAGAATACGCATAAAACATAATTATATTCACATGATACTCTGCAATTAAAACTGAATAAACTGTGGTTTAGAAAAAGTAATACATAACATTTTAGATTCATTAAGAACAGAAATAGTAGTTTAAACTAAAGTTGACAGAAGCAGAAATGTATTAAAGCGCTGGTGAATAATTCTTTTAGTTGTGACCAATTTTTTAAATACTCAAAGTACAGAACTGTTAACAGTTGTCACGTATTAAAATTTATCCAAAAAAATTCCAGTCAATCATTCTAAAACGCAGTTAAATGATAATTTAAAGTTAAAAGTTTAATAAATGACGAAATGCATACATATTATGATGCTTCCTAACATGATTGATAAACACAATTTTCATTTCTGAAACAAATATAATTTAATACATCAACCACAACAAAAGTTACTAAAACGATTATAACAAACAATGATATATGTAGAAAAGGTTGACAAACTCACAAACAATATCAGTCGTTTTTCTTGTTTGGAATTTCCTTGGTATCTCAAGAAGGGTTCACAATGAGCGAGTTAATTTCATGTGGATTCAGGTACAATTCACTTAAAGGGAACCTATCTACCTCTGCGTACCTTGTGGAGTTTGTCACCATCAATATTATATAATGTTTGTACAAGAATGTTCAAGTCCGATGTGAATGTGCCAATGTTACCTGGTCTGCAATGTTTGAAATTTATCCATGTTTGTGGTCAAATAGCTTACGTTCCCGGCTAGAAAGCGTCAATCAGAGTTATAGATTCTAACGTTTATTCAGTAACAATTGCAGCGAACCAATAAGATATCTTGTATTTTGTCGCGTTGCGTTTATTACATTTACGAGAGTGACGGTAGTTTTGGAAACTCATCCTGCACAAAACAACTGGTTTACCTGCATATATATGTTGATGAATTTTACACTCGAGAATCTTCTATAGCTTTTGGGGATGTGCAGAAATTTTACAATACAGATTTAATAGCATAAGTTATGTACATTTCTAAATAAAACTTGAATGAATCAAACATCAAATAGTAAAACAGATATTTAATAGTAAATCCATCACAAACATCCTTCTCCTGAACTCAGACTACTGTTGTCTTATTGCATAGCGAAAAGTGTCTATTGTATTAAGTAACAGATGACAGAGAGAAATGTAAAGAATGTTTTATGAGATGAAACACTTGAATGATAATGTAATTAAATAAAACATTTTTTCTCTCTCAATCGTTATCGATTGTGCTGATAGGAATATTACGATAACATGTTGAAAATGCAGTAAAAAATAAGTAATAGATTGGAATAGAAAGATTACCCCGAGCTCACTTTCCTCCTTTGTACGAGGAAGGGTTATAACCTAATTATAATATTGGTTTACAAACAAGTGCAGTAAGATAAAAGGCTGATATTTAGTTGTTTTATCTTCCTATCAAAAATTATAATTTAAGAACAGGTATGGTTTGACATTACCTATCTAGGTGTAAAGTTGCAAATACAATTGATATCTCAACTTCAGATTACCTTTTAACGTGTACAGTTTTAGCAGTATATCATTAAAGTATATGATACACACTCTATATATGTGTCTGTTTGTGTCTTTACTGGCTCTTTCTATTGAGTCTTTCTCAAATAGCACGTTTCAATTGGGACCAAATAACTAGATGTGTTTCTACAGTTTGTAGGATTTTCTTATATCTGTCTACTTAAATGACTACAAAAAGCTTCAATAAAGCTTAAGCAGGAAAAACCGAACCTTCAAGTATGATTTACATACGCTTGTGGTGACCATGCTTTTCATAACATGTTAATCAAACAAAAGAACTTTCTGTAACAAATCATCTACATTCAGTCCGTTATGTGCCATCATGTATATTTTTATTTGCGAAATACTCACAACATGATATACAACGTATGATTTTAGTTCGTTAAATATTTCATTGTATTACGCAATAAGCTTCTAAAAATTTTAAAGAATAAATCTCATGTGTTTACTTTGTGTTGTTATGCATGTCTTTTGATTCAGTTATTTAAAGCATGTGATGAGCTTTCAAACAATCATGTTGATATGGAATTTAATCTTGTCATTATAAGTTAACTAAACTAATCTTTTCATTTAAATGTAAATGAAAAAGTATAGCAACAGGATATTAAATACCTTATTCTAAATATATATTTTTAAAAATTAAAAATAAATAAATTTGTCTACAAAACACTGCTGGCTAAATGAAACGTTGGCTGGAAACTTACCACCACTCCATACATAATTTTTATAACTGATTTAGTGAAACAGGATGATGATTTCTTATCTTCCAGTTCAAAAGGTTAATCCGTAGTCTTTACCAGTTCGTTGTTATAACGAAATAATATGAATAACATTTAATCTTAAAGCTGTTACGGGTCTATTGAGGTTGAATGAGAAACACATCTGAAAATATTATTTTAGTGAATCTAGAAAAATAACTTTTAACTGTTACTTTCAAACGTCTCTTTGATGTATAACACATTGTTTTTAGTTTGTTTTTATTTAAAATAGAACAAAGTCCAGCCATGTCGATTAACAATATGGTTTTGCACATATCTTTACACAGCAGTTAGAAAAGATGTTGAAGAAAAAACATTTGATTTTATATTAAGAAAGTAAACTTCAGATCTCACAAAATAAAAATCTGACAAAATCATGTGTATAACACCAGTATACCTGTTTTATTGTTTCCTAGGAAACTAAGGAGCAGCTGGTAATCAATTACAATGTTTAGAGGAAATATGATAATCACTGACTCAACCAGAGAAAATAACCTTTGTAATTTTCAGAGAACAAACAATACCGAAATGTGAGAAAATTATAAGTATAAACCTAATGAAATGGTCGAAACCTTGATCGCTCTATGAAAAATATTTTCTCAACTCAAACGAGCCGTTTTTGCATGTATATTTCTCTACAAGTGGGTTTCACGACATCACTGATTAATGTACGACCTATTTCGTTTTTATGATAATTCTCTGTGTCATTCATACTTCAAGCTCAGTACTAATTAATCTTGCCATAACAAGATATAATACACAAACTATTAAATTTTTATTGATACATTTTCTATGGAACATCATTCGAAGATTAATATTTTTTTTTCAAAAGACCTTGAGACTGTTTGTTATCAAGATTACTGGTTACTAGGAAACATTTCAAACAGGGTGAGAGGTGATATTATGCTCGATAAACTTTTGAATGTCAAGAAATACAAACGTCATCACGCAGTGACACACATACAGACAGTATAGTGAGGGTGGGATAAGTTTTCATGCAAATTATCTTTATTCCAAGGCACTATGTAAAATTTAAAATAGTGAACAATCTGTTAAAAGTTGAATTTAGTTACATCAAGTTTTATATTTTGTAGACACAGATTATAAAATTAATGAATAAAAATACAATGTTACTATATAACAGATAATTTGTGCCAAAAAGTTCCATATATAACTTTGTAAATCAGTTGAGTTTAAAGGATGTATGGCGATGATTCCTGTTACTTCTGTGCCCAGAAGGGATTTGTTTTTTCCCATTGTTTATTATTGATACATTTAATTGACCACTTTCAGCTTATTCTTGACTTCAGTCACATGTTTTGAAAATCAATACAAGAATTAACCTCAAAGTACTTTAGTTTTAGAAAAGTGAATTATAATACAATTTTATAATACATATGTAATTACTGTTACTAAATATATTTAGCACAGACATTTAAAACTCAAAATCATCATATGTTTTATAAATAAATTTAATATCCACCATAGCTTAGCTATAGTTTTTGTGAATCATTGAATTTAAAAAAATACACATTATGTAAAATTTATGAGGTTTACCGCTTTATTCTATAATACAATGAATTATATGTTTGTACTCGACGAGCGACAGTTTGTTTTTATTTGTTTTTTGGAATTTCGCACAAAGCTACTCGAGGGCTATCTGTGCTAGCCGACCCTAATTTAGCAGTGTAAGACTAGAGGAAAGGCAGCTAGTCATCAACACCCACAGCCACCTCTTGGGCTACTCTTTCACCAACGAATAGTGGGATTGACCGTGACATTATAACGCCCCCACGGCTGGGAGATCGAGCAAGTTTGGTGCGACTTGGGCGCGAACCCGTGACCCTGAGATTACGAAGCACACGCCTCAACGCGCTAGGCCATGCCAGGCCAAAAGAGCGACACAATTAGCAGTTTCTGATTAGTGTTGATAAGATCGGTTACAGTTCAGATACATCTCAAGTTTTAATACCACCATGTTCAAATAACAAGGTGTGTAAACTTTTATAAGAAAGGAAATGATAATTTTTCTATTTTAAGAATTTCCAGGTGTTTTTGAAACTATTTCAAGTAAGTAAGTCAAAATAAAACCAAGAAAGGCAAATTGAATTTTAAAAGATGAGATTTTCTACATGTACAACTTTCTTTAATTTTAAAACACAAGAATTGGAAAAAGAATGGAAGTACCACAGTGATAACCTTCCACTGTCTCTTGATACAATGTAAGTAAAATGCGTGGTTAGAAATTTTGTATTAAAATATTGACTTATTTTCAAAACAACATTTTTACTCAAATTTACACAGTGTGGCTCATGATTAAAGTATTTATGTTTAGAACAAGCTTAATGAAGAAATAAATATGTAGCCTCGAATCACAGCATAAAAAAAAACATTTGCTTTGTTTTTCTTATGTGGAACCTTCAGCACATGCTCACATAATATGGATTACACACTGGTATGAGATGTATACATTTGTTGGTATTAAAAACACACAAACAATACACAGTTTTAAGTCCCAGCGAAACGAATGGCCAACCATCCACACAAATTTCACAATTTCTTTCAGCAACTTTCAGGCTTAGATCTTAGACAGCAGTTTCTAAAAAATAAAAATCATAATGACAACTTAATAACAATTAAACTAGAAAGTTACAACTTTAATGAATATTAAGAAGGCTAATTTTCTCCCCTTAAGATATTAAACTTCAATCTAAAGTCCAGTAAAGATCAAATACAAATACTTTTATTTAAATACCTATTTTACACAAACTTAGCCCCACAGTGGCTCAGCGGTATGTCTGCGGACTTTCACGCTAAAATCCGAATTTCGATAAATGTGTTGGGCAGAGCACAAATAGCCCATTGTGTAGCTTTGTGCTTAATTCAAAACAACTACACAAACTTGTTCCGCAGAAATATTTCTAATTGAAAATGAAATGCATTTTTCTTCCAATTTCAAAAGAAAATAGATAAAATTGGTTATTTTATTTTGGTTTAAGTGACACAACCAGAATTTTAGTTTTCTATGAGAAGGTAAATTTCCCTAAGATAGCAAAGAACCATATGAAAGATGTCATTAGAAGACATAAACATTTTTGTTTGGTAAATAAAAAAACATATCACGCTTTCGGTTGTACGTAATTACTACTGCCATACAAAAAACTAATTGAGCGAAGATTGTTTGTTTGTTTTTGAATTTTGCATAAAGCTACACGAAGGCTTTCTGCGCAAGCCGTCCCTAATTAACAGTATAAGACTAGAAGGAAGGCAGCTGATCATTACCACACACCATAATCTCTTGGGCTACTCTTTTGCCAACGAATAATGTGGATCACCCACACTGTATAACGCCTCCACGGCTGAAAGGGAGAACATGCTTGGTGTGACTGCGATTCGAACCTGCGACCGTCATATTACGAATAGAACATTTTAACGAGCCTGGCCATGACGGGCTAGTTGAGCGAAGAATCAACGAAATTAATATTGGATTAAAATGATTTTAACATCTTCCCAGTTAATAAACTTATGATATAACTTTCAACCAAAGTAATTTATGTTTCTATTACAGTTTGGTTTTAAATATTTCGAAATCTTCTTTCCTTAGATTTGTGGTTAGTTCGTTTTTTATTATCAGTGTGTATATCTATTCTGTATTTGATACTTACAATAACAAGTTTCAAATTCTGCAAACTAGAATTTTTTACATTTAAACAAACCAAAATGAACTTTGATGTTCACAAGCACATTTGTTGTAACAAAATTTTACTGCAAACGTATATGTTGTCGGAAATGTTGATCAGTTGTGTAATAAATTCTGAACAAAGTTTGTTGAAGCACTAAAATACGTGATCTGGTTGTTTATCAAATCAGTTTCGTTTGTTTCAGATTTTAAAAAAAATGTTTTGACAAGAATAAAGACAGCTAGCCAATAATATCAATTGTGATCATTTGCACTATTGTTGTTTAACCGAATAAGATTTGATTATTACTATTATAGCACACACATAACCTCAAAGTGTGTCAAGTGATTGTGTGGTAATTATGTTCATATCATCAATCCCTCGATGCACAGTTTGGGTACATTAACCACAAGACCACACTCGATCCCTTAAAGAACACCTGTATAATATACTCATAGATATTCTCGTAGATTAAAGTATCAGTAACGTCAGGAGACTAAGTTACATAACTTTTCGTTCCTGTTGAAGATAACGTTGATTCCCATGTAACAGGACTCGTAGTTCCATACCCAATACTGCTGTAAACTGTATAATCTCATAGTACAAAATATACAGTCTCATGAAGATTATAACGTTCAACACAATAATGTTTTATAAATAGCGGTGTTTTTAATAAAACCTTCTTTAGAGATACTGAGCTATTTGAGCTATAGATGTGTTTTAAGGTATCGTTTTACAGTATTTATCTTTCAAATATTGACTTTTGTCAGTAAAACTGTTCAACCCACTACATTCATTGAGAAAGTGAAAAAGTCATTTTTTTTTCTGTAGAGTTTACCCAGAATCATGAAAATGAACTATATGGTATCTCAGCCAAAGTAAAGTTAAAGTCAAAAGTACAAATCCCTGAAAACATGTTCAACATACTTTGGTTCAATATGGAATTCAGTATATATGTACGTAATGTCAACTACAAGAATAAACTCTGTCCAGTTTATACCGCACGAGTTAATATTATCACAGTATCATTAAAAAAACGAATATGCTTTTTCTACCCATATAAACACTACTGTAATATAATCGATCTGATCAAAGACGTGCTGCGTGAAAGAAAGTATATTAACATCGCTGGTAGGAAATTATTTGCTGATATGTTATAAGTTATGAAAAAAAACCTACAGATGGCAGCACAAAATACACGATAGTCATTTTACAGCTGTAGCCAAGGATAAAGTACAAAGTGAAACATCAAGAACCAAACGTGTAGTTTGTAAATTGAATAATTTTATATAAAGTAAAAATATGCTTCTCTGCTTTGGATGTCATCACGTGTTGTGTTAGTTCTAAATATTTCGAAAATAAAAATTTTCATACAAGATAGAATTCGTAAAGAAAAAGAGGTCACAAAATATTTTTGATTCTGTTGTTTTGTTTCTTCACTTCTCAATTTCCAAACAAGCTTGACTTGTAATCTGAGCTATTCGGATTGGAGTCACAAATACACAAGACATGTTTACCCATTTTGCTTTGGGTCTGTATAATATTCAGAATATTCAGCTATTTGCTGGTAAAAATAGTAGTCGAACAGTTAGAGGAGGGTGGTGATGACTATCTGCCTTTCCTCTAGTCATACATTGCTTAATTAGGGACGGCTAGCGCAGATAGTTCTTGTGCAGCTTTGTGTGAAATGCAAAACAAACAAACCCTTTTTTATTTTATTTTTTATTATATTTTATGTCTTTTTTATTTATTTTTCTTTTCTTCCAATACAAATAAACAAACTAGCTGCCTTCGCAAAATGCTTTATTATGTAATATAATTTATTGGTAAAAGTCTCCGATTTCCGATATCACGTAGGTGAGCGTAACACTATTTGAAATAACCAGATATTTGAATTTGATGTGATTTGCTTAATTAGGGATAGCTAGTGCAGATAGATCTCGTGTTGCTTTGCGCGAAATTCCAAAACAAAGAAACTAACTAAGTGCCTTCTCTATATGCTTTATTATTAATTACGAGTAACGTGAATTCGATATCTTGACACACCAGACCATTATTTATGTAATTAGAATCTTGTGGTATTCTTATTTAGCTATAACAAAATGTAAAAATAGGAGAAATACACGTTCATGTTTCTTAAGCTTCATGCTTCGGCGATAATTACGAAGTATGAAACTCTCAATAATTACAAGCTCATAATTAATATGCAGAGACTCCCAAAGCTACATATTATTAGATGCTACTTGTTTCCAAAAATACCTAGAAAAAACAGAGATTGAGACTGCAATCGTAAAAAACATGAATAAGAAACTATCAATTTAAAACTTCCTGCAAAAGAATTGAACAAACTGAGGTTATTTTTCTATATTGCTACATGGCCACTCTTACAGCAGTTTGGAAAAGGAAGTACTTCTATTCTGCACATAACGATATATAACATGTAATTATGGTGTTAAAGTTCATGTGGGAATTAGTTTAAAGTACGGTATTGAAGTAAGACGTGAATGTATTAATAATCACATGTAATGTCCACTGATGAGAATTTTTTTCCAGAGAAATATTTCTTCCATATTTCTATGATTCTCTTGGGTCTTATGAATTGAACAATAGCAGGTTAATTTAATGACAGATAACTATAAAAGCTTGAAATATCTAACTGTCCTATCATTCTGCATCTTCCACTCACAACGTTACAATGTTCTTTAGGTGTAACTCAGTATGGTAAGTCTCTTTGTTACTCGCATTGGTTGTTACGATAGTTTATTACCGTGTTATTTTACAACATTATAATTGTTAGAATTCATTGAAATCAGAGTATTCTTTGGTGACATTTCTACTGATATTCTATAGTGTCAATAGAGCAAACTTAACGCTTAAACCTTTGGAAAAATTACAAGTAAGAGTTTAAATAAGAATAAAGTAACTCAGGCTTAGATTATACACTTTCTAACTCTACAAAACATGCTTTCATTTGTTTGCAGATAAAAATGACCATGTGCTTATCACTTCCATCTGCCGTATTAGTAACATTGGTTCTAGCTACCTCATGTTCTTCCCAGTTGAGTGAAAAACGTGATTTTACTGACCAATGATGTATAGGAACTTACGATAGAAACAAGCTTGCTCGGCTTAATCGAATCTGTGAAGAATGTTATAATGTTTACCAGGTTCCACTAATTCACAAATTCTGCACATGATAATTAAGAACTGGTTATTATAGAACTTTAATAAGTTCACAGGGTCTCGGAAGATCTAGTGAATACAGCCCTCGACATGCATTCTGTGGGTTGTGATTTGAAATTGCCCTTACCAAACATGCTCGTCCTATATGGTTTTCCACTGGGCTAACGAACGAGATATAAAATATCAACCCTTACAAAAGTATTTGCCAACCCCAAATTAGTTAGAACTAATCGATATACAGTGGTTGAAAATGGATAAAATTCATGTATATTTGTATGACCTGTAGCGATAAAAATAATGTGAAGATTGATCAATATTCACTATTAAACTGTATATTTATCTGCTGTTCTTACTCTTACAATATTATATTGGAACATATAACAAAAATATATATCAAGAAATATCATTAAAGTAAGTAATAACAGCTTGATGGAGATTATGTGATTTTACAAAAACCTCTTAAGTTAGGTATCTGTAAATCTATTCTTTAACATTTTACAATTTTTCTTTTTTACTGTTTTCTTATGTGATATATTTATTCCATATATTTGATGTTTATGTACTTGTTTCTTCAAAGGTGAAAACAAAATTAAGAAAATGTGTCATATATAAAAATGCTGAAGAAGATATGTTTGAAAAATACTCTTTATTAAAACAAGTAATTTTTGTTATTCATTTACGTTTTAAAGAAGAGAAAAGAATAGAATAAAAGTGTTAATTTTTTTATTCAGATCGAACTGCTTTAAGAACGACATGTTTACGTACTGTATCAAGGTTCTACTTCTCGAGTCTGACGAACAACAACTAAATAGCATGGTGGAAGAATTATTTGGTAAAAGGAAGTAAAATCTAATTCTGAACAAAAATATGTTAAAAATATAACTTGATCCAATTTTCTGTAAAATTCATGAAATAAAGGAAATATATTTAAAGATATAATTCTAAGGATTGTTGGCTGCGTTTTACATAACTAAATCATATCAATTTGTCTTAATGTTGTAAGATTACTATATATATATATATATTGTGATACAAAAGTACAAAAAATAATTTTTTTATAAAAGTAACTTTCCGTAAATTTCTCTTGAAATTGTTAGATTACCACCTAAGCATCCATTATGGCCGCCTGTAATGTCTGCCTAGAAACATGTTCTACTTTGTTGTACTGTTACATAGTCATTCATCATGGCTCATCGCAAATACAGTGGTAAGTCTACGGATTTACAGCGCTAAAATCACCGTCTGATTCTGTTTGGTGAGCTCAGCAGGTAGCCCGGTGTGGCTTTGCTGTAAGAAAACACAAACACACATATTCATCCATCACGGATGCCTGTCACGGCGGTCTACCAGTTCGTTCTTTACGACGTTTGTAACTGTGATCTTGTCATCAATGATAACATCATCCTCTCTCCTTTGAGGCAACCAATGAGGCAATCAATGTTTTTTTATTGTGATAATCCTTCTCTTTTTACTTATGTGAGTAAATACTTAAAATTATTGTTATTTTGACCTTGTTTATTGCACATCGTTACCCGAAACGATAACTCTGTTTCTTGAGAACTGATATTTTATTGGTTTGTGTTGAGTGTGTGTATCATTTTATTCTGATTTAGGCTTGCCTAGAGCTTTTAAGTCTACATCTGTATAAAGGCTGTACTTCAGCAAAACTATCTGAATATGCAAAGTTATAGTCGATAGACTGTATAATTTTATTAACAGTTACTTTCTACGCTATCCATTTATGTTCAATTTTTACAATCAAATTGGTTTCTAACACTGGTAATAGATTGATCTTTAAAACACACGATGTTAATTCTGAGTTCAATCAAGTTATTACTAAACATGAAAGGCTGACAACATTCAAAACACGAATGAATAAATAATATAATAATACTTTATAAAAAAAATGATTCCATTTTGATACAGTACGTTTAGATCTTCTAACACGTGTGTCGTGTTTCACATTATTCATCTGTTTACACTTTTAAAACATTTTGTGGAATATCTTAACTTCATAATCGTTTTAATTTTTTTTCTTTCTGTAGGGAGAAAATCATTTCGATTTTGCAATACTTTCTTTGATCGTGTTACTGTTTGGGATTAATCTTACATGATCACTTTTTCTGTAAGATCATTCAACTTTACATCCTTACTGGATGACCTGGATTGGCCAAGGGCGAAAGGCGTGCGCCTCGTAATCCGAGGGTCGCGGGTTCGCGCCCACGTTGCGCTGAACATGTTCGCCATCCCAGCCGTGGGGATGTATAATGAGACGGTCAATCCCACTATTCATTGGTTAAAGAGTAGCCCAAGAGTTGGCGGTGGGTGGTGAGGACGAGCTGCCTTCCCTCTAGTCTTACCTTGCTAAATTAGGGACGGCTAGCGCAGATAGCCCTCAGGTAGCTTTGTGCGAAATTCCAAAAGAAACAAACAAACCGTACTGGATCGTATCAAGGAAGGTAGAATTTCAACTTTCTTTCTATATTTTCGAGGAACACTGTCAAAGATCACTAAATTTACTTGAGTCAAAAATTCCATTTTATTTTTACTGTGTTCTATGACTCATCTTGCTCTCAGTGGAATAGCGTCGGTCTGGGGTCTTACAATACTAGAAACGTTGTTCATTCCTCAACGTAAAAGAATATTTCTCATCCCAAACGAGCCGTTTTTACATATATAGAAACGAGAAGTATTCGTTTTTTCATATTTTTAGCTCACAACATCTTTACCATTACCCCGTCCTGCCAAACCACTGAATAATGAAAGTATTATGAGTATAATGGTAAAATCCCTCGTTTCTATATTACCAAGTTTCGTTTTCTGTAAATGTTGTTTCGTTTTACAGTAATTTCTCTCAGTAGTGATAAGTATCGCCTAAGTTTATGTTTTTGTTGTTCGTCATTGTAACATTATCATTTAAAACACATTCACAAATGCTCAAGATAAATTACTTTTAACCACAGCAGTTAATCTGTTTAAGTGTTGCTTTAGCCATTTAGATGGAACATTTCAGTTTTTAGAAGGAGAGAATATAATTAATGTTTCAAGTTGATAAACCTTGAGGGATCCAAAGAATTCTTGAATGTAACAAGATGTTTTCATCAGGCTTAACAATATCTAGAATTTCTCTTTCCTCTCTCTACAAGCGATTGTAAAGTATTGTCTTGACAAACAAGTCACTCCCCATAGTTAGTAACAGTGGATATTTCCATATTTACATGGAATACTATAAATATACCACATCACTCAGTTGACAACGATTAACATGTGAAAGACATTTACTTGAAAAAAGTTATTTGAAGAAAACATTTTTATATATCCAGTATGACGAATTTACTAATACATATTTTTTACTGTTAATTCGTTTAAATAGAGTAAATGTCTTGAAATAAACGTAACGTATACTGTTAATCGTGTATTGCAAAATTCAAGCCTGTTTTCTTTTTAAATTTGTGGAACATTCTGGAGTGTAAGAATGAATAACGTACGATCCGTGTATGTAAAATGTCAGTACTATTCATGCCAGTACTTCTAAATTAAAATTAGAATATCCAGTTATTCGAACTTGTAATAGGTGACGTACGTTACTGTTTCGTTTGTTTATGTATGCAGACTGAACGCAACAGAAAGACACAGATAACAGCTTATATAATTTATTACAATAAACTATTATATATGTACCAGATATAACATAAATTATATAATAACAATGACAGATAATAATTTTTAACCTTCAAAGTTAATTACAATAGAAAATGGTACTGGCCTGTGTCTAATAATATGATCTAGAATGAAAGACCAAAAGTTCAGATCAGAAATCCAAAATTCCACTCTAGGGTATGAAGTTGGTCCCACGAAGAAATTCCGAAGTTTGCTCCGGTCTTCCCCAAACAGTCTTGTACGTGTTGACTTTCAGTATGACCACTAATTCGAATGAATCGTAAAGATTGACGAAATAAAATCACATCTTTCCAGAGTTATGTAAATGTCGTGTGAATATTTTGTAAACGACATGTCGTGTAGTGTTTGAATTTTCATTTCTATTGTTCATTTTTCCATATTTATATTATTGTTTCGAAGTTTAAACTAATATGTTGTTATTTATTTAGGGTAACATTTAGAATTTTCTTGAATTAAGTAATCCAATCATATGTTTGTAAATGAAGTGCTGGTGACTTCGTGTCTAGACGTGTAGTCTCGTGCAAGAACGGACATGCGTGGATTGCTCTAGAGACCTGTAGAATTTTCGCGGTCTATCGAGGAGTTTAGGCCTACGATATATAAACAGACGAAGATGCGAGAGAGAGGAGAGAGATTCAGACATCAGTTATTATTCGAAGAGAAAGAAGAGAGTCAGTTATTTGAGAAAGATTAAGTGTTTGCTGTGATTATTCAACCTGGATTTGTGACTGAAATCAGATCTACGGAAGCTGTGATTTTATTTCGTCAATCTTTACGATTCATCTGAATTACTGCTTGTGCTGAGAGTCGGCGAATTTATTGAATTGTGAACTGTTCCTGAACTTCTTCATTTAAGCTTCGGAATTTCTTCGTGGGACCAAATTCACACCCTACACTGGAATTTGAGACTTTCATTTTAGATCATTATATTAGATACAGGCCAGTACCATTTTGTATTGTGATTAATTTTGAAGTCTGAAACTAGTATTATTTTGTTTTGTAATTAATTTCGAATGTTGTAACTTAATATCTGTCACTGTTATTATAGAATTTATGTTATATCTGTTATATTTGTTAATAGTTTAGTGTAATAAATTATACAAGCTGTTATCTGCGTTTAGTCTACGAAGAACATAAAACATAAAAAATACGTAACACCAGTCACAAATCCAAGTTGAATGAACACACAGCAAACGTTGAAAATTTCTCAAACGGAGACAATATCTTTTGAATCGAAAGTAAAAATGAATGACTGACTGATTTTTTTCTTATCGCCGTCTGTTTATGTACTAGAAGGCCTACTCTTCTCGAACAATCGCGTAACTTCCCTGCATTCCATAGTAATCTAGTTTCGTCTCGTACAAACACCAAACCATTACAAATGATCAATCTATCTCATTCTAGATATTTTTACATGAATAACAACATATTTTATTGGTTTAAATTTCAAAACAATAATATAAACATGGAAATATAAATAATAGATATGGAAATCCAAACACAACATGACATGTTGTCGTTTACAAAACATTTACATGACATTTACATAACACTCTCCCCCATAAAAGTAAAAAAAAAAGTTTGTACTTTTAAATTTCTTTTTTTAACTGAATAAGGTCCAATTTTTTAACTTGAAGTGAAGAGCCTGATGTGGGAAACAAGACTAGTACTTGGTCACCAACATTAAAAGATTGCCTACTGGCCCTTTTGTCATACCAGGTTCTCATATCTTCCTGAGAAGACTTCATGTTTTCCCTGGTGACATTAAAAGCATTGTGCAATCTAGTTTTGAAATCAGAGACGTAATTCAAGAAACTAATTTGTGAGTTATTGTTCTCCAACCATTTCACCTTAACAAACTTCAAAGGACCACGAACTGAGTGACCATAAACAAACTCAAAAGGGCTAAATCCACTAGATTCTTGAGCAACCTCACGAACTGCAAACGAGAAAAAGAGAACACCCTCATCCCAGTCCTTTGAGTATTCGTGGCAGTAATTTCTAAGCATGGCTTAGAGTTTGGTGGAAACGTTCAAGGACACCTTGTGATTCAGGATGGTCTGCACTAGATGAAACTTGATGGATGTTTAGTTCACGCATGGCTTGTTGAAATAGCTTGGACATAAAATTCGAGCCTTGATCTGATTGCACAGCTTTTAGAATCCCGACCATGGTAAAGAATTTAAGAAGAGCCTTAACAATGTTGGGAGTAGTGATTTTTCTCAAAGGGATTGCCTTAGGGAAACGTGTAGAAGCACACATTATCGTCAAGAGGTATTCATTTCCTGCTTTGCTTTTTGACATTGGACCAACACAGTCGATAATGACCCTTGAGAATGGTTCTTCAAAAGCAGGAATAGGCTGCAGTGGTGCTTTGAGATTCTCCTTATTTGGTTTTCCAGTCATTTGGCAAAAATTGCATGTCTTACAACAGTCAACAACATCTTGGCGCATCTTTGGCCAATAGAAATGTCGTCGGATACGATCTAGGGTCTTTCTTACACCTAAGTGTCCTGACAACACATGATCATGAGCAAGACTAAGAATATCATTCCGATAGCATTTTGGAATGACTTTTTGGTGAATAACATTCCACTCAACATCAGCAGCAACGTCAAGAGGTCTGTATTTTCTCATTAACACACCTGATTTCTGGTAGTAACAAGTAGGGACAGTTTCTATTTCATTTTCATCAACTGCCAGTTGTAGAAGAGAACGAGTTTCAGGATCATTGTCCTGTTCCTCAACAAGTTTGTTTCGATGAAGAGAGTCGAAAAATGTCTTAGAGTCATCAGTAGAACTTAAAGTTGAGTCAGAAATCTCATCGATGTGAGACATGAATGTATGAGATAAAGAGAAATCCTATTTGGACTCCTGAGAACGTGTCTGAGAACGAATAACAGCACAGGCGGAAAAACATCAGGAAACTCTTCAACGAGTTGCTCTGTACTGGGAGTAATAACAGGTGCTTCAAAAACATGGACCTCTGGTACCACTTTACTACCAGCAAAATCATTTCCCAAAAGCCTAGACACACCTTCAACAGGTAATGAAGATTTTATACCCACAGTCACTGGGCCTGAAACTAATTCCGAATGCAAATCCAATCTATGAAGAGGAATAGAAACGACGCCACCTTCTACACCAGAAATGAGTACGTTGGCCCCAACTGATGAATTTTCAGAAAACGGAAGTACACTTTCCAAAATCAAACTCTGAAAAGCTCCAGTATCCCGCAGGATTTTAATTGGTTGTAGATGTGAATCGCCAACAAAAGAAACAAAACCCTCAGTGATGAAAGGATTAAATTTTCATCAACAAGAATATTGGACTTCGAACCCACAGTGGACTAGACAGGGTCAAAATCATTGGGAACCAATGATGTATCCAACGAGGGTAAAATGAAACTATGGGGTGATGGCTTGTTTTTGACCTTATAGCACTCAGAAATCAGATGGCCAGGTTTCTTACAATAAGCACATGTTTTGGATGAGAATGGCACGTTTTTTATAGATGATGAGCTTTGAGAATAAGATGAAGTCTTCTGTCTTTGTTGACATTTGCATAATGCTTGAATGAGTCATTGGATTTCTTCGATGTGTGATTTGTTTTGCTCTTGTACGAGAAATCTTTGTGAGTCAAAGCATACTCGTCTGCCAAGACAGCAGTATCATGAATTTTGGAAGCTTTTTGTTCATTAATATAAGATTAAAGCTGTACTGGAATACATCTTTTAAACTATTCAACTAACATGAATTCTCTGAGTTTTGTGTAATCATCTTTGATTTCTTTGGAATCACACCACCTGTCGAATAGAGTTTCTTTTTCACGAGCAAATTCGACATAAGTTTGGCTGTCAAACTTTTTGTAAATACGAAATTTTTGTCTGTACGCCTCTGGCACTAATTCATAAGCATTCAAAATGCATTTTTTGACATGCTCGTAATCATAACTTTGCTCGGCCGAGAGTTTGGAAAATACTTCCTGGGCTTTACCTTTGAGAACATTCTGAAGTAATGTTGTCCAATATTCGGTAGGCCATTTTAGCCTAAGAGCCAATTTCTCAAATTGTTGAAAATATTTATCCACAGCCTTCTCATTGAATGGAGGTACTAAACGAATTTGTTTGGAAGCATCAAAATTATCCAACTGCATTTGGACAACCTATTCTTCTGTCTGTGCCTTTCTTAGACTGATTTCCTTATCAGCATTAATGCATTCTATTTGTATTTTGGCATCAAGGCGTTTGTTTTCTTGTTCTGTCTCAAGAACAAGGCGTCTGTTTTCCTGTTCTGCCTCAAGTCGTTTGGTTTCTTTTTCTGCCTCAAGACGTTTGGTTTCTTTTTCTGCCGCAAGACGTTTGGTTTCAATTTCTAAACGAAATTTTATTTCCATTTCTATTCTTTTTAATTCAAAATCTGGGTCAAAATGAGAAGCAGGCAATTGTTGTACAACTTTTTGGTTAACCAAATGTTCAACAACAATTCTTTTGATATCTGTTTTCTTCATTGCTTGCTTTACTTCCAAATTGAAATGTTTTCCAACATCAAGCAATTCAGATTTTCTTAATTCACTGATCAATTCCAAAGAGGGATTCTGATAAAATTTGTCAATAAAATCTGCAAGTGGGAATGCCATTTTAAATACACAAGCTGTCTATCTGTAAAGAATATAAATACAATATTGGAATAGGATTAAACTGTTTGTTCAGATCCTGGACGAGCCCCCAATTTTCTGTTACGTTTTTTATGTGTACTGAACGCAACAGAAACACACAGATAGCAGCTTGTATAATTTAATATAATGATCTACTTATGTGATAGACCCAAAATAAATTATCCAATGTCAATAACAGATTTATAGTTTGAACCATCAAAACAACTTACAATACAAAAAGGTACTGGCCTGTGCTTAATAATATGATCCAGAATAAGTGTCCAAATCCGAAATCCAAAGTTCTAATTTAGGCGGTGAATTTAGTCCCACGGAGAAATTTTCGAAGTTTGAATGGGTAATTTCAAACACAAATTCACAGTTCAATTCGTAATGACTTTCGGTATAATCCGTAATCCGACTGAATTGTAAAGATTGACGGAATAAAAATTTCACCGCTTTAGTCGATCTAGCTCTATTCACAAATTCAGTTTAAACTTTCTCAAACGAGACAAACTTCTTGATCTGAGTAAAAATGGATGATTCACTTCTTGACCCGAGTAAAAGTGGATGATTCTTTTCTTCGCATTGCCGTCTATTTATATACTATATCGCGTAACTTCCCAGAATTCCACAGTACAAACACCAGGCCAATACAAGTGATCAATCTTCCTGGTTTTAAAAATTTCTACATGAATAGTTCTAAATGAATTTTAATTAATTCTAAAATGTTATTTTAAATTTCACTGGTTCAAACCTCAAAAATATAAATATCAATAATAGATATGGGAATTCAAACACGACATGACATGATTGTCGTTTACATAACACACACATACACATATGATCAAGTAATTAAACAATATCTTCTATTTACAGGCATAAACAAATGACATCATCTATATTAATGAGCAACAAACTATTGAAAATTTGTTTTGTTTTCATTCAAAACTTGTTAGAATATTTAAAATAAGGCCAACGACCAACAAAAGTTATTTGGAGGATATGTATTTATGTATGTATAACGAATTAATTCTAAACACGATTAACTGAAAATTAGTTCGAAATACACAATAGGAAAATGAATTGTAAATACAACGTACGATGTATTAATTTTAAATAGAACTTATTAATGATTAATTCTAAATAGAACAGCGGCCCACAGCTAGCTGCATGTGGATATGAGACAGACGTGAGTATCACTTGTTATCATGATATCCATAAAATCAGTATGTACACACACGATTTCATGTTTACCAAAGAATTCTACCATTTGCATTTTAGTAATTTAGCAAGTTTTTATGGAGTGTAAGGCTGATAACACTCTATTACCTAATAGATCACTCAATGCTGAATGCTGAAACTACTGATACGGGCATGAAACATGAAGAAATGAAAAGAAAACACAGGGCTCTTTATGTCACGGCACACCTGTTATGAGTGTAGATAATCTGCTGCTAACCAGATGGCAGTGAACGTGTGGCTCGATTTTCAAACAAACCTTCCTTAGATGATGTAGAATTACTAATCACAACACAACAAGATTTAAATATTGAATTAACAGACTTAAATAATGGACAATATCCATCAGTTGTCAACAATATCAAAATAAAATTACCTTTAAAAACGAATTTTTGCTGGTATAACTGCCGTTAGAAACTGATGTCTTTCAAAATAACTTTAGTTGTTTTAATTTGTGTTCTCCCTCTAAAAGCTAGCTTAGAGTCACTTGATCGGTTTACGCATCTATTATTGATATTATAATACTAATAAATAAACCTCAACAAATTATACTTTAAACCAGTGATTTTCAATGGACTCCACCACTTTGACACTCACGGGAAGAATATCAAGTACAATGGAAGGAAGTTTGGCCAGCAGAGAGTTATATACCTTCACAAACTTTTCCTTGGACGCAACATGCAGGTTTAATTCACCGTCCTTGAAACCCGAGCCAGACGTTCTTTGCTACCATCTGGTTTGCGGTCTGTCTACAACACTCATGACTTGTGTGCCGTGACATAAAGAGTCTTGTGTTTTCTCGTTATTTCTTTAGGTTTTATTCCATATCAGTAGTTTGTACCATACATATGTATTCAGTATTGTGTGATCTATAAGGCGATGTGTTATTTGCCTGACACACAATAAAAACCTGCTAAATTTCTAAAATATAAGTTTTCTGGCGATGTGTATCTTATGCCATAGTAGAAGAATGTTTTTGTAAACGGGAGTGTGGGTGTACATACCGGGAGTTTCGTGTTTGTGGGTGAATTTATGGATATCATGGTAGCAAATTATTCTCATATATATTTCTCGCATCCACATGTAGCTAGTTGTGGGCTACTGTTCTACTTAGAGTAAAAGAGTACCCCAAGAGTTGGCGGTGGGTGGTGATGATTAGCTGCCTTCCCTCTAGTTCTTTTATTTGTTACAGATGACAATTCAGTTCAAAATGAGTAAGATGCTAATTTTACGTACGTAATAAACTGAAGTGAATTTTGGAACCTTTAGTGCTTGTGTTATTCCTGTGTTTCATTGAGTTGAAGTGTTTTTAGGTTCTTTTCTGAAACTTTATAAGTTATTTGACTTCAGTTATTTGACGATGTGTTCGAAACATTCACCTTCGGTTTCCAGTGCCTTGACAAATTGCTTCATCAAACTTAATTTGATGTGAAGAGGAGGAAAGATGATCTTATCTCTACTTACAATTGGGTTTTGTATGATATTTGGCATGCCTGCTTCAAGGGTGTCATGAATAGGCCAGTCCTTCTGGACCCTGTGTCCGTTTCGTGCTCGGCTGTCCCACATATAGAGGAAACATGGAAACTTGGTGAAATCTTTCTGTTGTTAAAGAAGAAAGTAGACCATCTTTAAGTCTACACAAATGATCCAATTGTGCTCATGATATTTTAATAACTGCATGGCTATTCTCATATCATCATAGTCTTCCCGCAAATGCACTGAGTGACCGACATGTACTGCTCATAAACATTCCCATTATGTAAAAGAACACACTTTAGTCTGCGTTTAGAACTGTCTTAAAAGAGTCTCCATTCAGCAGGACTATAGTAAGGTACACACAGTTCTTTGAGAAGCCCTTGGATGTCATGGAAGTAAACAAACTGTCTGTCTTCTGAAAAGAAGGTCATAAAAAGCTGGTCACGCTTTCGCAAATACGATACTTTAACAGAGTGATCAATAGGATTTCTACCTTGTAATCTTGATGCCAAAAGTCCTGCTGCTTTCTTTGAAAGACCTAAATCCCGCACTAAATCATTAAGTTCAGCCTAGGGAAGAGGCTTCTGGACGGGGAAAGGTTTAGTGTCTGAAGATGTTACGTATTTTTTATGTTTTATGTTTTTTGTAAACTAAACGCAACAGAAAAATACAGATAAAATCTTGTATAATTTATTACACAAAACTATAAACAGATATAACATGAATTATATAATAACAATTACAGATATTAAATTTAAACCTTCAAAGTTAATTACAAAACAAAATGATACCAGTTTCAACCTTCAAAATTAATCACAATACAAAATGATACTGGCCTGTATCTAATATAATGATCTAAAATGAAAGTCTCAAATTTCAGTTTAGGGAGTGAATTTGGTCCCACGAAGAAATTCCGAAGTTTAAAGGAAGAAGTTCAGAAACAGTTCACAGTTCAATAAATTCGACGAAGTTCTTTTCACGTTGTCTTTGATGAACGTCACAAAATTGTCGCCTTTAATTTTTCCTATTTCCCGTAAATTGTTCCACACGTGTTGACATTTAGTATAACCACTAATTCGGATGAATCGTAGAGATTGACGAAGTAAAATCACAGCTTCCGTAGATCTAACTTCAGTCACAAATCACAGCAAACACTCTCTTCTTTTGAAATAAAACTAATGTCTGACTCTCATTTGTTCCTCGCATCTTCGTCTGTTTATATATTGTAGGCCTAGACCCCTCCAAGCACCGCGAAACTTCAACAGATCTCCAGAGCAATCCGCGCATGTCCGTTCTTGCACGAGACTAAACGTCTTGACACGAAGTCGCCAGCATTTCATTTACAAATATATGATTGGTCTACTTAATTCAAGAAAATACTAAATGTTACCCTAAATGAATAACAACATATTTTATTAGTTTAAACTTCGAAACAATAATACAAATATGGAAATATGAATAATAGAAATGAAAATTTGAACACCACACGACATGTTGTCGTTTACAAAATATTTATACGACATTTACATAACAGAAGAACAGTTCTCCGATTCTATACACTTTTCTGACAATTCACTGTCACAACTGTTTTGTTCGCTTGTATCATGTCCAATGTGTTTATCGTCCAATGAAGGAAAGCCTTTTAAAACTGGAACAGGATCTTCTTCAGAGTGCGGAGCAGGCCGAATAGCTGAGGTAATGTTCTTATACGTAATCTTATATCGGTTTTTCTTCGCAACACCCGTTGTGTTTACATACAGAAATAACAGTCAGTTACTTGGTTGGTGGGTTCGCGCCAAATCATTGGAACACCAAAAGGCAGACCATTGCGTTTTCCTTTAATCCAGTCTCGAAGCATTTCCCCACAATTGTGGCACACAACATGAGGAGCCCATTACTTGTCTTGACCACAAATGTGAACTTCAAAATATGCCTTGTAGGCACGCTTGACGAACGAGGATATGTTACGTCTCTGACGATTGAGTGTGTAGCATCCACATATGTAGCAGAAGGCATCAGGCTTGTTTCTGTAATGATATTAATATTTGGAAGCCATGTTTGATCTGAAATAAAAGAAAAATGATCAAAACATTAGAAGCTCTCTATATATATGAACGTGAAAATGCTTATATATGGTTTACGCAAATTCACATTTGTACAATTTCATTAACCTCAAATTGCATACAAAATAGAGCTTGTAGAGAAAAACTACAAAAATAAGCGCTTTGAAATAAGCGCTAAAACTCCTTCAGAATCAGTTAAGATATCCAATGCAACTCAAAGTTACTGAAAAAGTGTTCCCCAGTGTAACTGGTCCGATGGAGATAAAATATGGCTGCAGTTTGTGTTGAAACTACCAAGGATAAATAAAATCATAATTTTGACATTAAAGTTGATGATCTACATTTAATATTTATTAATCGTAACAACTAAGTAAAAATTAACCAATAAAACTGAATAAGCTATTTGTTATTGTAATCTTTTGGAGAAAAAGTGCGTTTGATTGGAACATATGTAAAATATTTCTAAATTAAAACATGCACGTATTTAAGTCATTATTACTGAAAGTCATTATTACTGAAAATACTACAGAGAAAAAGGCTTCTATTATTTACAGATAACAAATGACCAACACAAGGATCACAGCTACCAACGGCAATCGAAATAAAACATTGTATATTGACACATCTAAATGCTTCACTAAATAACCTTAAAAACTATTGGAAAACAATATGAATACAATATACATTTACTCGCTTAGCCAATATATAGGATTTATGTGCTTAAAAATTAAAATTGTAGCACATAAAATTTTATCACACTCGCACAAGAAATCAACATCAATTAACAGATACTCATGTTGTATTACAGAAAAGTGAAGGCAACTCAAATCAATATCTCTATCCCATATTTTTGCAATTCATTATATAAAATAAAAACGCTTCTGAAGGTTACACTAAAAACAAAACCATTGGCACCATATATATATATCAAAATGTATTGTTTCATGAATTACTTTTTTAACCAAGTTCTATGCATAATCAAATAAAGGATACAAGTATTAAAACCCATTTATTGAAGTTTTCTTTAAACTGCATTATAGCTAATTTTGTTGACGGTTATGAATAATATATATATTAATAATATTTTAAAGAATTCACTTTGAAAGAAAATACATACATCAAATACATGTTCTTAGGTACACGGATGACATTATAGTTTTGTTAATACTATTTCTCATACATCAAGGTTTTACTTGAACACAACAGAAAATAACAAGATATAGAAACTTAATAAGTATCATATGTTATAAGATATTTGAGATATGATATCTCCTGTTATAATGATTTTATATGTTATATCAAGTTTTTTCAATCAAATACAAAAGAGAATTACGTGAAAATATATAAATTTAAAAATAGAAACTGTTAAATTTTATACCTATAACTAACAATAGTATTTATAAAGACACGTAGAATACGATATTTGTAGTTTTAAAATTTTTGTTGTATCTGTTATTTGCCTCACAAACAAAAAATTATAATACTTTATTTTTTCAAAATATATGAAGAGAAAGAGAACTTTTGTTCGACTAGAACTGAGTTTGGAAAAGTTCACGTTTAAAATATCAGAAATCAATAAAAGAGATTCAGAAAAGACTTTGATAACAAAGAGAATATCTGTAGCTTGAACCATTTTCAGTTATACAAACACGTATATAAAACATGTAAATAACAATATAGAAATTTTTAGCAATATGTTTTGTAGTTTTTCCTTGTGTGTTGAAGTTCATACTGTGAAGTGCTACCTTAGGTATCTGTATATATGTATATATGAGTATACATGTGTAAGTTACGAAAACACATTTATCAGAGTTTAGTTACACTCCAAATCAAAACATTAAAATAACACTGGTTTACATTTTTTTTCTGAGGCAAGAATGTGAATAGGTGTTTTTTAATAATTTGGGTGTGCTGAATTCAAATTTATAAACACTTTTCTTATAGTTTTCTTGCTTTCTTGCTTTTAAATAGTCTCATTTTAGTATATACAGACTATATACGTGCTTATTTCAACAGTTGCAGCAGCTTATTACAGATAAAACAGGATAGATAAAGAACATTGACGGAATAAATATACTTGGATGACACAGAGTACACAATTCATAGTACCGCAGAAAGTTAGAAGTGTGTTTTCTTAGATGATCTGGTTTATTTTGCCTCCGGGATGTCACGCAAGAGCATCCAGCAGAAGTCTCCCATCATGCTGGGGTTCCACTTGCCTTGGTAATTGCTCTCCATCTTCGTAATGTCTTGGTGGAATTTTTCTCCGAGCTCATCACTCACTGCTCCAAGGTTTGGAGGGAAGTAGTTGAGGTGGGATTAAAGAAAATGAATTTTGAGTGACATTCGGCATCCCTTATCCTCATAAGTCTTTAGCAACTTCTCAATACAGGCTTGGTAATTTGGCCTTCACGATATTCTTCATCAAACCAAGCTTGATGTGAAGAGGAGGAAGAAACATGTTTGTTTGTTTTATAATTTCGCACAAAGCATATCGAGTGCTATCTGTGATAGTCGTCCCTAATTTAGTAGTGTAAGACTAGAGGGAAAGCAGCAGTCATCACCACCTACTGCCAACTCTTGGGCTACTCTTTTGCTAACGAATAATGGGATTGACCGTCACATTATAACGCCTGGGAGGACGAAAATGTTTGGCGCCAATCGGGAGCGAACCCGCGATCCTCAGATTACGAAGCGCACGCCTTAACGCACAAGGCCATGCCGGGCCCCCGGAGGAAAAAACCCCTTCTTTATGTCAACCAGAGGATTCTCCTTGACGCTGTGTTCGCCAGGAACGAAAGTGCTTCTAGATCCTCAGGCTTTCTGGTTGTAATGCTGGGATACAGCTCGACTATCCCAGTTCCAAAACAAGCTCCATATTGTCATAGGACTCCTTTAGATGGACAGAGTGTGCAGTGGGATTGCTCGGATATTCAGTCCCGTTGTGCAGAAGCAAAGCCTTGAGACTTCGCTTGGAAGAGTTTATGAAAAGACGCCAGTCTGAAGGATTATGTGGCAAACAAAGGAAAGTGAACAAGCCAGGTACATTTAAGCAGTAGCACAACTTGTCTTTGTTCCGATTCGTGAAGCTGGTGATCCTTACATCTTCCTGGACTAGGTTCCACTGTTTAAGCCCAGAAGCCAAGAGCTCTGACTGCTGTTTTGACAGATACAAATCACAAGCAAGGTCATTCAGGTCTTCTTGCGTGATCCAGTGTGGCTCGTTGCCACTTGTTCCTAAATAAGAAGAGTCAATATCTTCGGAAGAGATTGACTTGGCAGAATCTTCCTTTGGAGGCATTTCTTCATCTGATTATTTGCATTTATTGCATAATAACTAAAAAAGAAGACATAAGTCACACAATATTAGAAATTAACCCTGAATGCATATACGCCTTTATGTACAGTATGTGTACAAAATGTACAGTACGCATATCTAAAAAACTTGAGGTGATGAGTAAAAACGGATTTCAAATCTGAATTCAGCACCCCCAAATTAGGTTAAAACAGCTATTTTTGTTCTTGCTTCAATTTCTTTGTAAACCAGTGCAATAAACCTTCACTGAGTCTTACTGATTATATTTAATAACGTGTATTTATTTCTTTATTCTTTTAATACACACTTTTATACGAAATTTAGTTAAAATATGTCGCAAGTTCTCGATAGATTGTTAAGGTTTTCTGAAGTTGAAACTAAGACATTTAGTAAATTCGGACACTTCTTATTGCGTATGTTGATTTATAAAATATGAACTTATTTATCTTTTGGTAAAGATATTGGTTTTAAGATTCACGTCCGAAACACCCGAGTCTATAAAAATATTTTTATATTTAGTACTTGACAAATAAATAATGGTCAAATATTAAACTAAAAATACAGGTCATGGTACTGTTCGCAAACTGGACATGGTCACTTCAAATCCTAAGAGTAAAGATTTATCCAAACAAATATGAAAAAGGCCTAATATGAGCTAAGTCTTGCTATTGTAGTGTATTACATTTTAATGGCTCGCCTGTAAAGGTATATATAGTATACTATATTAAAACACACACACCATAAAACATACATATTCAAAACATTGAAGACTACGATAAGAAAGAGCAAGCGAGTTGCAAAGTTACTGTAAGTTAAACTTTAAAGAGGTTTTGATTACAACATATAGTACTTACAAACTTAGGGTTAACGGTTCTACACGAAAATAAACGTATTATCATATGATGTAAGAAATATCCGTCTTAATAAACCGTTTTAATTCATTTTGGAATTTCACGTTTTCGTTACGATGCACCCACTTTTCATATAAAGGCTTGATTTGACCAAAACAAAACTATTCTTGTTTTGTTAAAGAAAAGGTAATATAAATGTGAAGCCAAAATATGCTTGTAAGTAACGCTAACAAACTAAACAATTATGTAGTTCATACGAAATAACAATTCTGGCCATCTATCGAGTATATAACAAAACTTTTTTATTTACAGAAAGGATTTGTTTTTGTTTTTGGAATTTCGCACCAAGCTACTCGAGGGCTATCTGTGCTAGCCGTCCCTAATTTTGCAGTGTAAGACTAGAGGGAAGGCAGCTAGTCATCACCACCCACCGCCAACTCTTGGGCTACTCTTTTACAAACGAATAGTGGGATTGACCGTCACATTATACACCCCCACGGCTGGGAGGGCAAGCATATTTAGCGCGACGGGGGCGCGAACCCGCGACCCTCGGATTACGAGTGCACGCCTTAACGCGCTCGGCCATGCCAGGCTTTACAGAAAGGAAGAATCAAAAATAAGAGAAAAGACCTGTTGGCGGTTCTATAATAGGTCAATAGAATTATGAAATGAAAATTGGGATAAGATACTCGCGATGGATATGGGACATATAAGTCATTGTGTGACTTTGCCTTTAGCATCTTAAAGAGACATCAACTATCTCACAATTTGCAATTTCGTAAATAACAACTTTGAAAGACGGCTCTATGCTCAAAATAATGTTTTGGTGTATATATTTGTCACGAGTAAAGAATAAAAGTTTAATGATAAAACTCAGTCAAACGCTGAGAAGAAAATTTTTTTTCGGTTTATAAGTCAAGAGATTGAAAGCTGTGGCAGAAGAAGAACGGGGAAAACCGATTGGATTCTATTCTACACTGACACATTCTATCACTTTATGTGGCTGAGATGCAAATATCTGGAGTTTGAATGATTTACGTTCCAACAGTAATTTCTCTAAATACTCTCAAGTTCTTTGGTTTTTATGAGGTTATACAAATAAAATTAACAAAACCAGAACCACACATATTCAAACAGAAAACATTTCAATTTTGACAGAAATGTGAAACACGCACAATTTAAATAAAAGTGGTAATTTTGTTTTCAGTGTCTAATGTCATTAAACACTAGAAAATTATGACGCGAAAAATTTGTCCCAATTAATATAATCATTTAACCATTAAATTTTTAAAAATCCCTCTGTAGTTAATGGCTAAGAATCAGGTTCCTATACCCATGTTGGGTATAGTACAGATAGTTAATTGTGGATTTGTGTGCTTAACAATTTAGAAATAAAGAAAAAAACATTTACTTTTATTTGTGACAAATGTTAGTATTCAATTCCTCTCAGTATACTCAGGAGATAGCCCAATGTGGTTTTGTTATAAGAAAACATACACACACACAGTGATTTCGAGAAACACACTTATTGAGAATGTTATATGCAAAAACGGCTTGTTTGGGTTGATAAAATATTTTAGATTTCGCTTTTGTTTGCTCTTCTATGTAAAATATTTTCTCAACCCGAAAGAGCCGTTTTTGCATATAAAATACACACAAACAAATACTAGTAAAGAATGAAAACAATAATTATTTTATAATTTAACTTTACATGTTGAATTATTTTTTTTATCTGCAGATGAAAACAAAGAGCACGTGTTTCTTGTAACATACATACATATATATATTTAATAGGAAATAAAGTTTATGTTTATAACTTTTAATTATATAGAACTTTTTTAATCTCCCTCGATATTTGCTGTTAATATGTTAATTTCTATGTTTACATTTCTTGTGTTTTTAACTCTTCCATAAGTATGTGATCTATTGTCTGTTTATTATATACAAGACACTAGAGAACAGCATATAGAAAAAAGTTCATAGAAAATCATTCACTTCTGTAACAATAGAAAATAAAAAATATATATCTTAACTGTACTTCCCTTCACAACCAGAACAAACGATAAGCAACAATCTCGCTTCTTTTAGTTAAGATCTCTGGTAATCAAAACTACTGAAATATGTGTAATTCGGCCAGGCGCTGTGCTAAGCATACAACACTGTGAAAAAATGGTGTGAGGTTCGCGACTTCTCATCACAAAACCACGTTGTACTCTGTAGTGAGAAATCTTTCACCTGGAGTCACATGATGGTTAGCATGCTGGACTAGCGATGTGAGTTGCTGACTAGCTGATTCTCTAGTTTGTAAGTTCGAAATTAAGAATGCTAGCTGAGATAACTTTTGTACAACTTCATACGAATATACGAAACAAATTGATCTTCAACATTTTAAAAGTAATACGACGTATTTTTCTTGTAAGAATGGCCATTGTTGTTATAATTTCTTTTTAGTTAAGAATGCCCTGCGTTAGATCATTGTCAAGTTAAGTACTGGGTGTTGATACCCGCTGCAGAAAACAGAGAAAGATGATAATGCAGATTTGTGTTTAACTGAATTTTTTGTTTCTTTTAGAATACAAATTTTCTGTCATGACAAAAATGTGTTTAAAATAAATAATAAATGTTTTTGTTTCTGAGATGTGAATAATGTCTAAACATAGAACAAATATATGAAACATTAATTAAAATTAAAAACTTTAGTTTTATTTTACTATATGTAAATTCAGCAAACAATGTTCAAAGGTAATATTATTTTACAGAAACTGTAATTTATCATTACTTCTGGTTTAAATTTAATACACAGAATTTGTATCTACATATTACAATTGATTTTACTTACATTATATTGCATTGGAGTTAAACAGCTAAAAACAAAACCGAATGATCAATGATCCATACAACATTTTCAAAATCTCTTATAGCAACAGTTAGGCTTAGTTCTTAGGCAGCACTTTCTAAAAATTAAATCATCATTTCAACTTGGTGACAATTAAGCGAGAATATTAGAACTTTGAGGAATATTTAGCAGGTTGTTCATCTTACCTTAAATATTAATTTTCCATATCAAATCCACTAATAGTCAAAACGAGCAAAACTTTTATTTAAGTGTTTATTTTACAGAAATTTGTTCATCACTGATATTTCTAATTGCAATCACATACAATATTATTTTTTCGTCCAATTATAAAATAAAATAAATAACATGGTTATTTTATTTTTAATTCAAGTGACGCAACCAGAAGTATAGTTTTTGATGAGAAGGAAAATTTCCCTAAGGTTACAAAGAACGATGTAAAAGATGTCATTAGAAAATTGAAAGATTTTTGTTTAGTAGATAAAAACTACATCAGGTTATTTGTTGTTCATACTTACTCCTGCCCTTTATAAAATTAAATGACAAAGAATAAGCGAAATTAGTGTTGGATTAAAATAATTTGAATATCACTATAGCTTATAAACTGAAGATTTAACTTTTAACCACAGTGTTACGTATTTTTTATGTTTTATGTTTTTCGTGGACTAAACGCAACAGAAAAACACAGATAACAGCTTGTATAATTTATTACACTAAACTATTCACAGATATAACATAAATTATATAATAACAATATAACAATGACAGCTATTAAGTTTAAATATTCAAAATTAATTACAACACAAAATAGTACTAGTTTCAACCTTCAAAATTAAACACAATACAAAATGGTACTGGCCTGTATCTAATATAATGATCTAAAATGAAAGTCTCAAATTCTAGTCTAGGGTGTGAATTTGGTCCCACGAAGAAATTCCGAAGTTTAAATGAAGAAGTTCAGAAACAGTTCACAGTTCAGTAAATTCGACGAAGTTCTTTTCACGATGCCTCCAAAGAACGTCTCAAACTCGCCGACTCTCAGCACAAGCAGTAATTCAGATGAATCGTAGAGATTGACGAAATAAAATGACAGCTTCCGTAGATCTAACTTCAGTCACAAATCCAAGCTGAATAATCACAGCAAACACTTAATCTTTCTCAAATAACTGAGTTTTGAAATAAAACTAATGTCTGACTTTCATTTCTTCCTCGCATCTTCGTCTGTTTATATATTGAAGGCCTAGACTCCTCGAAACACCGCGAAATTTCTACAGAACTCCAGAGCAATCCGCGCATGTCCGTTCTTGCACGAGACTAAACGTCTAGACATGACGTCGCCAGCATTTCATTTACAAACATATGATTGGTCTACTTAATTCAAGAAAATTCTAAATGTTACCATAAATGAATAACAACATATTTTATTAGTTTAAACTTCGAAACAATAATATAAATATGGAAATATGAATAATGGAAATGAAAATTTAAACACAACACGACATGTTGTCGTTTACTAAATATTTACACGATATTTACATAACACATAGTTATTTCTACTTGTCTTATGGTTTGATATAAATACACAGAATTCATCTTTCCGGAGGTTTTTGGGTAAGTTCGTTCTATATAAGTAGTTTGCATATCTATTCTGTATTTTATATTTACAGTTAGAATTTTAAAATTCCTTCAAAGTAGAATGCATTATATTTAAATAAATCAAAATGTACTTTGATGCTCACAAGCACAACTCTTGTAGCTTAGAATTGTTGCAACAGTAAAATTCTGCTGAAATCGTAATTGTTGCAGGACAGGTTGATCACATGTGTTATGAATTCTGGATAAAACTTGCAGAAGCAATAAATACACGTGATCCGGTCAGATCAATTCAATAAAATCACTCCCGATGGCATATGAAATCAGTTTCGTTTATTTCAAAATTTCAATCAAGTTTTGACAAGAATAAAGGCACCTAGCCAATAACATGAATTGTAAACACTTGCACCATTGTTGTTTAACCGAAAAAGATTTGATTATTACTCTTATAGCACACACATAACCTCAAAGTGTGTCAAGTGTTTGTGTGGGAATAATGTTCATATCAGCAATCCCTCCATGCACAGTTTGGGTACACTAAACACAAGACTGCATTCGATCCCTCAAAGAACGTTTATTATAATATACTAATAAATTTTCTAGAAGACTTAAGTACCACTAACGTCAGGAGACTAAGTTTAATAACTTTTCATATCCGTTGAACATTATGTTCATTCCTATGTAACAAGAGTCGTAGTTCCATGTCACAGAGTGCTGAGTCCCATACCATATACTGCTATGAACTGTATGATCTCATATCACAGAATACGTAGTCTCATAATGTGATAGTATTGAACAGAATAATGTTTTACAAAGAACGATGTTTTGTTGATAAAAAAACTTTTGTAATATATTTAGCCATTTGAGCTATACCTGTATTTTTTTATTTTGTATTATTTTAGAGAAACTGTAATTTATTGTTCAAGCTATCGTTTTAGCGCATTTATTTTTCGATTGTTGACTTTTCCTGCTTGGAATGTTTAATTCATAACATTTAATGATATCCATTGAAAAAGTGGGAACGTCAGCTATCATATTTCTGAAGTGTAGTTAGAATAATAAGAGTGAACTGTATGGTATCTAAGCCAAAGGAAAGAAAAATTCAAGAATACACATCTTTGGAAACATGTTAAACATTTCTTACTCCAATACGAAATTAAGTAAATGTGTACGTGACTGTCAACTATTAAGATAAACTAGGTCTATTTTTATTACACGAGGAAGTATTTTCACAGTAGCATGAATAAACGTAGACGTTATGTGTACCTATATAAACACAACTGTAATATAATCGACCTAATTAAACACGTTCTGTGTGAAAGAAAGGATATTAACAATAACTGAATGGAAATTATTTGCTGATCAGTTATTATGTACGAAAAAAACGACAGATGGCAGCATAAGAAACACGAAAGTCATTTCACAACGATAATTTTAGAAAGATAGGATAAAATACCAAGTGAAACATCAAGATCCAAACGTGTTGTTTGTAAATTGGATAATTTAATATAAAGTAAAGATATGCTGCTCCTCTTTGCATGTCACCAAGTATTTTGTCCATTCTATAAACTGTGAAAATAAAAATTGTCACACAAGATGGTATCCTTAAAAAATAGATAACAAAATATTTTTGCTTCTGTTGTTTTGTTTCTTCACACCACAATTTCCTACCAGGTTAGGGCGCTCTATTCGCAATCTAAGCTACACAAAATCGAGTCCCGAGCACACCAGACTTACTCGTCCTTTCAGCTATGGGGTTGTTATTACGTCAGTAAATTCCACTATTCGTTGGTAAAAACAGAAATCCAACAGTAGGCGGAGAGAGGTGGTAACTTCCGTTATATAAGTATTAAAAGAATGTTTAGGGATTTTAAATAACCATTAACAGTAGAATTTTAGCAATAAAAGCAGACTAGAACTAGATTATTTATTAGCATAATAAGGACAGTTTTATTCGATCCTTCTAATTTGTTTGTAGTTACTACCGTACATAAAGGAACATCCAGGTAAAATCATGTAAACAATTACTGATATATTACGTCTAAGTGAAAGGATATTGTTTGAATAGTTATATTCTTTTCAAATAAAAAGTATTTGAAAGTTTTACGGGAACAGCATTGTATATAAAATTTTACAATAAAATCTGTTTTGAACGTGGTGATTATGATAATAAATATTCAGATAAATCACAATAAATATTTTAAACGTATTCACCTTCTACTTATTAAAGAATTAAAGTCTTAAAACATCATTTAGTAACTAACTGTTTTAGTTTCTCATGATAAATGGAATAAATATGATAAAATTACAATTATGAGTTTGTAATAAACTGTTGGATTTAACTTCAGACATTAATTTATTTCTCTTAGGAAATTGCTGTTTTTAACGTAAAAATGAAATAATTTATTTGTAAATTTTACCTTTATTTTAATAAAATAAGCTGAACGAAGAGTAACGAATAAATAAATTGTTTTCTAGTTGACATCACTTCAAATGTTTGTGAAATATACATAAATAATTCAAATAATTGGCTTGATATTCTACAAGTTTGAAAATCAGTATAGATTTTTAGTTAATCCAAGTTTATTTAAAATCAAATTTATTTATAATAAACTATAAAGAGATTAGAGGTATTTATATTAATGTTGAAAACAATTTGAGCAGCATAACATCAAACTATCAAAACGTATTTGTTCACTGATCACTCACAGGTGATACACATTCCCTGAGACTGTTGTTGTTGGGATCTAGTCGTTTCTAAAATACACATAGATAAAAAAATATTTATGGTTAACTACTAAATACAATTAACCGTCAGTAATAAAAATCATCAAGGAAAAAATACTTCAATAAATTGGCGTTGGTTTCTTAATACTAAGCTAATATAATAAAGTTCGGCAAGAGAAGAAATGATTTGCTCCAGAGTGACACGTCTTCACGTAATGATATAAGATACAAATTATGACTTCCAAAAACATTTGGGAGTAAATCTGAATTACTAGTGTGAATTACAACGTGTATATACTAATAATCACAGCGTTTATTGCCTGGAGAGGCGAAAATATACATACTAATTTTAATTTTTTTTTTCAGTTTATTTCGTAAGATCGTTTCAATGAAATGATAGGTGGTTAATTTCATGACTGACGAGAAAAAGATCAAATTTCCTGTAATTTCAAACTTCCATACACAAAAGTTGATGTTTCACAACTGGAATTCACTGTGCTAAATCATGTATATAAAAGATAGGATTACTTTTAAGCATGCTGTTACGTATTATACATTTAGTACGTATCGACATTCAATTACCTTCTAAATTCAACTTTCAGGCTGTTTCAAATGGTAATACGTAACATATTAAATCACAGACTTGTCCAAAATCAGTTATAAAAAGTAATTAGAGTTATTGTTTATAAATAAGCAGATTTGTAAATTTATAACAATGAAATACCTGAACAAATTGTTAGAAGTAATTGGATAAAAGTACGTTTCATCTTCTCAAAAATTTTTTGTTACGTGACTCCCGTCGCACTGGGTTTAAAGAACTCTTTATCGTAAAGACAAATACTGTAAATCGTATTTATTTAATGACGTCAGTAAAAAGTCTATCAAATCTATCTGATGTATATGACACAGTCTAATTTAGATTAATTAGAAAGTAATTATGTTAAGTATTTATGTTATAATTATATTTAATAAAGATAATAATAATCTCTTCCCACCAAGGACCAGTGGTACAATTGAGGATTTATACTTAAAAAATCCTAGGTCTCCATGCCCGAGGTTGGCAGAACACAGATAGTTCTTGGTTTAGCTTTGTGCATAACAAAAAACACACAAAATTTGTTTACGTTCTCAACTACAACTGATAAAACATTATTTTATTAAAATGAAACAGAACTTAAATAATTATAATAAGTATCTTAACGTTGTATTCAAATTATTTCATTCATTTGATTTTGCTATTTAACATAGAAATTGTGTTTATTAGGTCGTTTAAAATATTAACATTACTAGGACAGTGGTATGTCTACAAACTTACACCGTCAAAATCAGGGAACACAGCAGATTAACCGATGTAGATTTGCTCCAAAAGCATAAATATTCAAATAATTTTCTTTTAGTTTACATCGTATTAGTTTCTCCGTTCATATATTTAATATATATTCTTAATTTCCTTATTTATATATGTCTGAATATTCCATTTGACAGTTTTTATACATATGAAACGTTTTGACTAAATATATCTTTTTTCTTATTGGTTATCATTTTAAAGTTTATTAACAATAAAATATTTCATTCAATATGAGATTCCCTCAAAATACCAATGGAAGATATCAACTTTAGTGACACCTTATCATACAAAACTTGAATATCTCATTCTCGTTTCCACATTTTCTTCTTTGGATAAACCCAAGTAGGGATTTAAGCCCCAGCTGTACCACAGAAATGCACCAAGAGAAATACAGTGTTTTGAAACTCTACGCCACTCCCATAATTCTGAGTCCCGGTATGATTAGGTGGTTTAGACACTCGACGCGTAATCCGTGAGTCACCGGTTCGATACGCCGTCGCAATCATGCACGCCCTTTTAGTTGAGGGAACGTTATAATGTGACGATCAGTCCAACTATTCGTGTTTAAAAGAGTAGCCAAAGAGTTGGCTGTGGGTGGTGACGACTAGTATAACTTGGCGGACTCAGCAGATAGCTCGATGTGGCTTTGCTAAAACATAAACATACTTTTTTCTGCCTCACACTGCTAAATCGGAGACCGCTAGCTCAGATAACTGTCGTGTAGCTTTACGCTAAATATAAACAAACAAAATCATAATTCTAATATTCATTCACCAAATTGTAAGTTTTAAACTAATCATTTTTCTTATTAGCAGAGAAAAGTAATTAATCATTAAAATTATTTTTAATTCACACATTTAAACTAAATGATTAAAATGCATCCCCATAAGTGTGGTGTGCTATTTCAGATTACTGTCGACAAACGTAAATATTATTTTTATGTGGTCCTTCTAAGAATTCTATGTTTTTACTGGAACAAATGGAGAAGAATAAAAAAAAATGTAACATTTCTTACAGAAAGTATTTCTATTAATTCAAAACAATCATGAAACTACTATTGCATGTTTGTTCTAACAATGTTGGCCCGGCATGGCCAAGCGTGTTAAAGGGTTCGACTCGTAAATAGAGGATCGCGGGTTCGCATCCTCGTAGCGCCAAACATGCTCGCCCTTTTAGCCATGGGGGGCGATATAATGTGACAATCAATCTCACCATTCGTTAGTAAAAGCCCAAGAGTTGGCAGTGGGTGGTGATGACTAGCTGCGTTCCCTCTAGTCTTACACTGCTAAATTAGGGACGGCTAGCACAGATAGTCCTCGAGTAGCTTTGTGCGACAAACAATATAATAATGTTTGGGTTGTTTTTATTTATTAATATTAACGCCTTTTCAGAATTTAAAACGGATGAAATGCGGATTACATAATATGTGCAGTGTTATTCTTTTCTTGTAACTGTTTGGATTAAGAACTGTAGCTAAATAAATGTGTAACTGAAATCCAGCAAACAAACACTAACATATAAAGAATGGGTTGTGTGTGTAGTTATTTTCTTTCCGTTGATAAAAATGTGAAAGTTTTAAGTGCAAAACACATGATATACGCATTTTAAAATGAAATCATTTTCTAATTTTACATATAGTAGAAAATAATCATATACATCTTATGTTATGTATACGTGTAAATATTTTCTAAACGACAACATGTCGTATTGTGTTTGAATTTTCATTTGTATTATTCATTTTTCCATATTGATAATATTGTTTCGAAGTTTAAACTAAAATATGTTATTTATTTAGGGTAACATTTTAGAACTTTCTCGAATTAAGTAGACCAATCACATGTTTGTAAATGAGTGCTGGTGACTTCCTGTCTAGAAGTGTAGTCTCGTGCCAGAACGGATATGCGTGTATAGCTCTGGAGTTGTATGGAAATTGCGAGATTGTTCGAGAAATAGGCCTATCGGTATAAAAAAGACGGTGACGTGAGAGATATTCAGTCATCATTCATCAGTTTTATTCGAGGGAGAAAGTTTCAGTCATTAGTTTTATTCGAAGACAAAGAGTGAGATTCAAACACCAGTTTCATTTCAAAAGAAGAAAGTTAGTTATTTGAGAAAGATTAAGTGTTTGCTGTGATATTTAAATTGGATTTGTGATTGAAATTAGATCTACGGAAGCCGTGATTTTATTTTGTCAATCTCTACGATACTTCTGAATTACCGCTTGTGCTGAGAGACGGCGATTTCATTGAACTGTGAACTGTTTCGGAATTACTTCCGGGGACCAAATTCACACCCTAGACTGGAATTTGAGACTTTAATTTTAGATCATTACATTCGATACAGGCCTGTACCGTTTTGTGTTGTGATTTATTTTGAAGTTTGAAACTAATATTATTTTGTTTTGTAATTAATTTCGAATGTTGTAACTTAATATCTGTCACTGTTATCATATAATTTGTTATATCTGTTATGTTTGTTAGTAGTTTAGTGTAATAAATTATACAAGCTGTTATCTGTGTTTTTCTGTTGCGTTTAATCTACGAAGAACTTAAAACATTAAAAAAAATACGTAACACTTAACAAATAGAATAAATGTTATTCAACACTCACTTGTTAAAATATGATTAAATATTTAATACCACGTTAACTAACAGATGCTTTTACGTCGTTATCATATAATAAATGAAACATAGATAACACAACTTGTAAAATATACTTTTAAATATATTATCCGATCATAGTTTAATACGACCAAATAGCTGAGTTTTAATTTAAAATGTGAGTTATTGTTTTTAATTGTAATGTCTACTAAAGTACTAGCAACCATAACAGAAATAACGAAAAATTGTACATTGTTCTTCATATCATCCCCTTGTAGATAAATTCATCGACTAAACAATATTAATAAAAAAAATCAATTTAAAATTTTGTATGTTTTAAAACAGCTGTACATCTTCATGTAATAAGAATTTAATGATATTCTCATTTAGTTATAATCAATTGTAAAAATTGAAGGGATACACATGTTACTATTGAGTAAGCTTCGTGCTTCGGCGGTAAATATGTAAAATAAAACTCTTAATAATAAGAAGTTAATGAATAATATACCGATACTCCTATAGGTAGTTTTTTTTTGATGTTATTTGTTTCTAAAAGTGGGATGGAAAAAAATGGAGACCGAGACTCAAATGGTGAAAAACAACTATAAGAAACCTTCAAATAAAAATTTTCTGGTGAAACAGTTCAACATATTAAGGATGTCTTTCTTTATTGCTATTTATCCATTCTTACAGCAGTTCCAAGTAAGAAGTACTTCAATTATTCATACATCGATACGAGAAATGTAATTATGGTATTAAAAACATGTGGGAATTAGTTAGAAGTATGGTATTGAACCAAGACGTGAACGTATTAATAATCACATTTAGAGATCAGTGGTGAGAAAACTTCTTCTAGGGTTACATTTTCTTTCTTTTCTTTATAATTATTTTGGGTCTTTTGAATTGAGCAAGAGAAGGTTAATCTGATGACAGATAGGTATAAAAACTGAGGATATCTAACTGTCTTCTCATTCAGTATCTTCCACTCACCAAAGTCACAGTGTTCGTTAAGTGGAAAGCTTTATGGTAAGCCTATTTATCATTCTATTGGGTTGATACAATGGTATTATAAGCGTGTCATTTTATGTTATAATTATTTAGAATTTATTAGAAACCAGTTTGTTTCAAACTATTTGGTAAAATATCTTCTGATATTTATATCTCTCGTCACAGCAACCTTATTTTTTGCATTATCACTAATAACGGTTTAATAAACAATAAAATACCCCACGCTTTAGTTTTAGACATTCAAACTCTACAAAAGATACTTTCGTTTGTTTGCAGATGCCAATGACCATGTTTTTATCACTTCCATCTGCTGCATTATTAACGTTGCTTCTAACAACCTCATGTTCTTCCCAGTTAAGTGAGAAACGTGGTTTTACTGACCAAGGATGTATGGGAACTTACGACAGTACCAAGCTTGCTCGGCTGAATCGAATCTGTGAAGAATGTTATAATGTTTACCAGGTTCCACTCATTCACAAATCCTGCAGGTGATAATTAAAAACTGGTTATTATTGAGCTTTAATAGCTAGACAAAAAGACTCAAAAAGACCAGGGGATAAACCCCTCGACTTTCACTCTGGGGGTTGTGATTTGAAATTGCCCTTTTTTAACATGTGGGTCTTTTATGGTTTTCCAATGAGCTAGCCACCGAAGTATAAAATATCTATCCTTACAAATATGTTTGTCAACACCAAATTATTTAGAACTAAAATATGCAGAAATAAGAACTGGGTGAAGATAGATAAAATACGTGTATCTTTGTGTGTCCTGTAACAATAAAAATAATGTAAAGATTGATCAATATTCAGTACCAGGTTCTACACTAATATTTCGTTCTTCTTTTCATAATATTACATAGGCACGTATAATAAAACTATGTTAAAATATATATCAGTAAAATAAGTGAAGATAGTTTTATGAAGATCATGTCAGGTTCCAGAAACCTCTACACGTCCAATTTCAATTAGAACCACAGCCTTAATTCCATCGGTAAAGTAACGTTAATATAAATCTATTGTTATACACTTTTCTGTGGTTCTAAGAAATAAAACATTTTTGTTATTTCTTTAAGCATTCTGTACTTGTTTCTTGAAAGATTAAAACAAATTAAAAAAAATGTTTCGTATATAATTATAATAAAGATATATTAGAAATATAACCTATTCTTTTACAATTAATAATTTTGTTATTAGTTTATGTTTCACAAAAGAGAAAATAGTAAGAATATAAATGTTAAATATCTTAAATCTTTTTGTTCAGATCGAACTGCTTCAAGAATGAAATGTTCACCGACTGTATCAAGGTTCTACTTCTCGAGTCTGACGAAAAACAATTAAATAGCATGGTGGGAGAATTATTTGGAAAAAGGAAGTAATATCTTCTGTTGAAATGGAAAATGTTAGCTCGATTACTTGATCCAATCTTATGTTCAATTCATGAAATAAAGGCAGCATATTTAAAGACATACTTTAAGGATTGTTGGCTCTGTTTAATATAACTAAATTATATCACTTTGTCTTAATGTTGTAAGATTACTTTATATATTGCGATACAAAATTACAAAAAATTAAAATTTTTACAAAAGTAAATTATAGTCAATTTCTCTTTATATTGTGAGATTACCACCAATCATGCGATGGAAGCAAAGTACCAAAAAAATTAAAATTATTTGCAATGTAATATAATGAAAATATATTAACAAATTCACAGAACATAGAAACACAGATTTAAAAATTAAACAACTTTAAATTATCATGAACAAGGAGTGAAAAGATAAAGTTTAAATTTATGAGCACAGATATTTTCGAAATTCAAAAACAGTCAGAAGTATTTTGTATATATATTTTTAAAGGTTACACAATAGTAAATAACTTATTCATTTGTTTTGATGTGGTATTTCGTAGTTTATATGAGTAAATTATATACATAAATCTCCAACATTGTTTCTAACGCAAAAATTTGTGATTTTATCCTTTTATATATCCTAATATTTCTTGATCAGCTTATAGCTTATATAACTTCCTTGCAATGCTTTGCACTCCTTCCAATCCTACCGAGATTCGACTGTTAAGTTATATTTTGTTGTTTTTCTTTCCTATTACAAAAACAGTATACAAAAAACAATGCACGTAACAAACATTATTAATTTGTCAGTATTAACTGGCTAATATCGAGCCACGTGGAAAAAGCAATAATCACTGTAATATCTATAAAACAAACAGACAGATCAAATCCAGACAATTTTAGCTCCATTAGTTTGTCACTCTATCTTTCTAAGCTTATGGGAAAAATAACATCGATCAGACTTATAATGTTACACTGAATTAACTGTCCAAATAATTTAAAATTAATCAAGCCATATTAGATGTATTTTTGGATGTTAAAAAAGGATTTGATAGTGACTGACACAATGTCATAAAACAAATTAAGGTAGGAAAATATTAAAGAAACTATAATCAGATGGATATAGAACTTCTTATTCGATAGAACTGGCAATATTAAACATCTTTATAACGATACACTATCAAAAACATTTAATATTAGTGCAGAAGTCAAATAACTTTAACACGTCAGAAAATAATCTTATAACACCAGAAATACAACGAAAGAGAGAAATGTTTAGTCCTGAGGATTCATCAAAAATTTACTCCAATAAAATGTATACATAAAATTAGCAATCCATTCCTTTTAAATGAATTTCCTTTCAAATATGAAAATATCAAAAAAGGTGATAAATACATGGTCATTATCATGTGCCAATAAACGAAAGAATATTTACATAAAGTTTAATGTTTTAGAATGAAAACATAATATATTTTGGGTTTGTTTTAAGCTGTAACGTGTAATTCTGCCAAACTATTAAACAATGAACTCACTAAAATATGATAATATAATATTGATGGATTGTGAACCAGAATGAGAAAATAGTTAGATATCGTTGGGTTTTTAAACTTTTCTGTCATCAAATCATTCATCTATTACTTAACTCAGAGAGCCTGATCGAAATGTAAAAATATGGAAAAAATTACTCCTGTTGAATGTTTCACCGACTTGAGGCTGTAATTTTGTGATAATTATTACATTCACGTCTTACTTCAATACGTACTTGAGACACCTTCTGTCATAGATGTTGTTTTTTTCTTATCTTTATGTATAAAACATAATTTTTCTTCCAGCAGGTCTGCTTTAGAAGTGGATAAGTAGTAATATATAAAGCAGAACCGACGTGATGTTTGGCTGGACAAGTTTTATTTTCGAATGCTTGTTGAACTTGTTTTTCACACCGTGAATTTGTATCTTTATTTTTCTGCACAATTTCTGGAACTATTAGAATCGAATCAAATATATTTAGAGAACTTTTCTTCTGTAAGTTATTTATGAACATAGGATGGTTATCTTCTTTATTAGTTATATTTAGTAGAAAACCTGTCTACAAAGTAAGAATATCCACAATAATATTATATTGTTCATCATCTTTCATTCTATTCCTTGTACTAAAGTAAAGGATAAATTTTAAGAAAACTAAAAGCAACAAGTTAAGAACCAGACATCACTGAGAGAAACTAATTTATTTCTAAAGATGAATCAAACAGTGAATTTGAAACTGATTAATATTTTTTATTTATTATATTACCAAAATTGTATTAAATGTATTATAACAATTTAATAAAATTTATTAGTAAACGTGGAATTAAATGTTTAATTCTTAAGAAGTGGAGGGCAGACGAAAGTTAATAGATTCATGGAAACGTATTTGAACATTTCCTTTTATGCGTAAAATTTAGAAACTACTTTCAATCTCTAATTAAATATCATCTGCTATGCACTTTAAACCTTCACATATTTGTTAGTTAAATGAATATGACAACATAAATACAACCCACTGTTAATATACAAATGTTTCTTTGTTATATATTAACCTGAAGTTTTTTCAGGTAATTTAGTTTCTATGAGCAAGTTAAATAGAAAAAATAACACTGTTGTTATTAAATATACACCACTTTAAATTTCTAAAATGTTATTATTATTATTCTTTAAACAGAGCCTAACATTCTTGAAAAAAATAACAGCGTCATTTAATTTAGCACAATGGAGAAAATAGATATAAAACGTTTAGGTAAAGAAGGAACTAAAAATATGATAATCAGCAACTTAAGTATTTTCTACTTTCTAAAAATCTGTGCTCATAATCTTTAACTTATTTCACGTTATCTTTTATTTCTCGTTGAGCACAATTTAAAGTTGCTTAATATTCCTTGATATCTGTGTTTCTATGTTCTGTGAATTTGTTAACGTTTTTCTGAGAAAGTATAACACAAAAATACTTGTTTTTGATACTTTATTTTCATAATAATATAGGTTGTAACCTTATAACATAAAAAAATCATATGATTTTGTTTTATAATACACAGGCAAAATTGCTTGGAAGTATATCTTTATTTATATTTCATTTATTTTATGAATTCAACAGAATCTTGGATCAAGTTACAAGTTATCATATTAATGTATTCCATTTCAACAGAAGATATTACTTCCTTTTTCCAAATAATTCTCCCACCAAGCTATTAATTTGTTGTTCCTCAGACTCGAGAAGAAGAACCTTGATACAGTCGGCGAACATGTCGTTCTTGAAGCAGTTCGATCTGAATAAATAGATTGAATATAATCAACACTTGTATTATATTCTTTTCTATTCTGTAGAAGATGAATAAATAATAAAAATATTTATTATAACAGTATGAGAATGCGGTATATTTCTCAAATATTTTCTTTATTTTTATAATATATGAAACATTTTCTCAATTGTATTTTAATCTTTCACGAAAGAAGTTTGTTTGGAATTTCGCACAAATTTAATCGAGGGCTATCTGTGCTAGCCGTCCCTAATTTAGCAGGGTAAGACTAGAGGGAAGACAGCTAGTCATCACCACCCACCGCCAACTCTTGGGCTACTCTTTTACCAAAGAATAATGAGATTGACCGTCACATTATACGCGCCCACGGCGTGGAGAGCGAGCATGTTTAGCTCGATGCGGGCACGAACCCGCCACCCTCAGATTACAAGTCGCACGCTTTACGCGCTTGGCCATGCCGGGCCATACACAAAAGAAGTATAGAATCTCCGACAAAATAATAGAAATGTACCATTTATGAGAAGAACCGAAAATTGTCTTACATTATCTCCACAAAACTTACTTTACTGATATCTTTTGATATAGTAATGTTTTATGCTTCAATGCAATATTATAACAATAAGCACAAAAGATTAGTGTAGAATTTAATAGAGTTGTTCGTCAATCTTCACATTATTTTTACCTTACCGGCTACACAAACATGAATTGATTTCATGCGTTTTCAACCCATTTTTATATGATACAATTTTAGTCTTAACTAATTTGGGGTTAGCCAATAATTTTGTAAGGATAGATATTTTATACATCGATGGATAGCCCTTTGGATAACGATGTAGGACGAGGATGTTAGTTTTGGGCAATTTGAAATCCCAACCTACCGTCTGTAAATTGAGGTCTGTATCCAATAGACTTTTTTGAGACTCTGTTAACTTATTAAAGTTCTACAATAACTAACTAATAATAATCACCTGCAGGATTTATGAACAAACGGAACTTGGTAAACATTATAACTTTCTTCACAGATCCGATTCAGCCGAGCAAGCTTGGTACTGTCGTAAGTTCCCATACATCCTTGGTCAGTAAAACCACGTTTTTCACTTAACAGTGAAGAACATGAGGTAACTAGAAGCAATGTTGCGAATAGGGTGGATAGAAGTGATAAACACATGGTGATTGTCATTTGCAAAAAAACAATCATGTTCTGTAGAGTCTGAAAGTCTATAATTTAAACGTATGTTATTTTATTGTGAATTGTGCTGTAGCTAGTAATTCTGCCAAAATATTAAGCGTTAACTTTGGGGTAACGAGAATATAGAATATCAGTAAATGTGTTTTCTAAAACGTGTTGGTAATAAATTCTGAATAATTATAATTTTGTAAAATAACACGCTTATTAAATCATCATAACAACGAACGAGAGTGAGAAATAGGCTTACCATACAGCTTTCTGCTCAACGAACTCTAACCTTGGTGAGTGGAAGATGCAGAATGAGAAGACAGTTAGATATCCTATGGCTTTATACTTTTCTTTCATCAAATCATCTTCATATTGGCGAATTCAGAAGGCCCAAGAGAATTATAAAAACATGTAAAAAAGTCACCCTGGAAAAGTTTTATCATCACTGGACTGAAAATGTTGTTATTATTAAACCTACATGTTCTAGTTCAATACCCAACTTCCAACTAAATACCATATATTCATAATTACATATCTCATATCTTTATGTGAAAGTGCTTTAAGAGTGTCCCTAAAGCAGTGAAAGAAAACAACCTTTATTAGTTGATTTGTTCTGCAGGAAAAAAGAATTATTTGAGGGTTTTTATTGTTGTTTGTCACCTTTTGAGTGCACATCTATTTTTCTCAGTATAATTTTCAGGAAGCAATATTATCCAACAGAACTACCTTTATGCGTCTACGTATATTATTTTTGAACTTGTATTTATTAAGAGTTTGGTATTACGTAATTGTCGCAAAAGCACGAAAGTTAACCAATAATAACCTGCGTATTTCTTTTATTATCACAATTAATTATAGCTATTTTAGGATACTATTAGATTCTAATTACATAAATATCTATGGGTGTTTTATGATTTATAAAATATTAAACTAATTTCTCTTATTACTTTTGTTTAGTCCACGGATTCATCTACAAAGTGATGATATCGAGAATAATGTTTGATTTCTCGTTATTTCTGTTACAGTTACTAGTAAACGTCTAAATTTACAAAAAATATATCACCCATTTTAAATAAAAAATCAGCTATTTCCAACGTATCAGAAAGTTATAATTTTATTTATTAGTTCTGTTATCAATGTTTCATTTAGTACATTATCACGACTAAATAACATCGCTTAGTAAACGTATTATTAAATAATTTATCTCTTTATTACATTTGTGAAGATGTGTATGATTATTTTCATTACATGCAAAAGTTAGAAAGAAATATCACTTTTCTTTTGCGCACTTTAAACATTTCACATATTTATCAACGGAAATGTACATAATTTCTAACGCACAAGCTATTCTTAATATATTAGTGTTTATTTACTGGAATTCACTTTCACCTTTTTCTTTTGCATTAGTTATTCCGAAAATTTAGAAGGAAAGAATAAAACTGCAGTTATTATATAGTCAGCATTTAATTCCTTTTAAATGTCGAAATGCCATTAACATTAATTTAAAAACAACACAAAAAAGCTCAAACTTTGTAAGAATAAATATATAACAGTAGCTTCATGACTGTTCTACATTAATCGATAAAATTATTGAAAGAAGTGTTAAAAATTTTGTTCTTCAACATCTTGTTGCAGAAAAAAACATATAATACTGTTATGTATATGTGTAAATATTTTGTTAACGACAACATGTCGTATTGTGTTTGAATTTTCATTTGTATTATTCATTTTTCCATATTGATATTATTGTTTAGAAATTTAAACTAATATTTTGTTATTCATTTCAGGTAACATTTTAGAACTTTCTCGAATTAAGTAGACCAATCACATGTTTGTAAATGAGTGCTGGTGACTTCCTGTCTAGATGTGTAGTCTCGTGCAAAAACGGATATGCGTGTATAGCTCTGGAGTTGTATGGAAATTGCGAGATTGTTCGAGAAATAGGCCTATCGGTATAAAAAAGACGGTGACGTGAGAGATATTCAGTCATCAATCATCAGTTTTATTCGAGGGAGAGAGATTCAGTCATTAGTTTTATTCGAAGATAAAGAGTGAGATTCAAACACCAGTCTCATTTCAAAAGAAGAAAGTTAGTTACTTGAGAAAGATTAAGTGTTTGCTGTGAATATTCAACTTGGATTTGTGATTGAAATTAGATCTACGGAAGCCGTGATTTTATTTCGTCAATCTCTACGATACTTCTGAATTACCGCTTGTGCTGAGGGACGGCGATTTCATTGAACTGTGAACTGTTTCGGAATCTCTTCGTGGGACCAAATTCACACCCTAGACTAGAATTTGAGACTTTAATTTTAGATCATTACAATAGATACAGGCCAGTACCATTTTGTATTGTGATTTATTTTGAAGTTTGAAAATAATATTATTTTGTTTTGTAATTAATTTCGAATGTCGTAACTTAATATCTGTCACTGTTATTATACAATTTATGTCATATTTGTTACATTTGTTAATAGTTTAGTGTAATAAATTATACAAGCTGTTATCTGTGTTTTTTTGTTGGGTTTAATCTACGAAGAACTTAAAACGTAAAAAATACGTAACAAATACTAAGAAGAACCACTTTAAAAATAAAATTTATGTTGGTAGACAGTGATGTGAAACAACACACCACACTTTGGGGATATATTTTAATGGTTTGTTTAAATGTGTTTATGTAAATAATTTTAATTATTCATTTCCATTTCACTTCTACAAAAAAATAGTTTGGTTAATTTAGAATTTACAATTAAGTAAATGATCATCAAAATGAAAGGCTTTCCTTCTTTTGATTTCGCGAAGAGAAACAGGAGGGTTATTTGCGCTAGCCGTTTCAAATTTAGCAGAATAAGACTAGTCGTCACTACCAACCGTAAACTCTTTTACAAACGAATAGTGGAATTGGATGTTACATTATAACACTTACATGGCTGAAATTGTGAGCGTGTTTGTGGGGGGGATTCGAACTCGCGACCGTTATATTACGATTCGAGTGCCTAAAACCACCTGATCATGGCAGGTCTCAGAATCAAAGGAGTGATATAGAGATATAAAATACCATATAAAATTCAACAAAACATTATTGTTAATAAACATTAAAATAATAATCAATAACAAAAGAGATACATGTAATCAATGGGTTTTATATGTGTAAAAATTGTGAAGATTAAGTATTCAGCCCTATACACAAGGAAATGAAGAAATTATATTAAATATGTGAATTGAAAAACTGTGAAGATGTAAAATTATCATGGATGGTCATGAAATGTCCTTCCTTTTAAAATAATTTTTTTTTGGAAACAGAAAAAAAAATCACACATGGCAAGATCTGAAGAATACGGAGGGTATTTTAGAATACGAAAGGCATGACAGGAAGTTTTTTTCTGCCAAAAATCCTTGAACAAACACAACAGTTTTTGAAGGCCAGTTGTCATGATTAAAATCAGTGACCATTCTCCCACAGCTCGTGGCGGTTTCTTCTGTTTTTCGCCCTAAAACGAATAAAAGACCACTTCATAAAATACCTTGTTAACTGTCTGGCCATGAGGAATGAATTCATGATGAACATAAACGAAAACATAATCAACATAATTCAAAATTAATAGAGACTGCCGTGCCTTTTTTGAATGTCATGATGATGAAGACTTCCACTGAGAAGACCGAATATACGTTTTAGGGTTATAACCGTATATCCATAACTAAGCACTAGTAACAATAACGTTGATGAAAGTTTTGGTCATTCATCAAAGCCTTGAAACAAATTTTGCAGACACTCAACGCATGCTAAGTTTTTCAATTAAAATCGCCTTAAACGAACCAAATGAAAAGTTCAGTTCATCATGTAATCGTCGATCACTTCAGATTTTTACTTTTACCTTAGTCACTGTTCCATCAGTGGACGATATCGACGGTTGCTCATAACGTGGGTCATCTTTGGCTGATTACCAGCAGTGGAAATGTTTTATCCACTGCTAAACGCCATTCTTTCTTAAGCAGTCATCAACTAAGACATTTGTTAACATTTCAAGAATATCTGTTCCTTCTTTACCATTTTTACACACAAAGTATAATGCAAACACGTTGCTCCTCTTTTCTGTCCTTTTTAATACAACATGGCAAGATTTAAGTCGGTCTATGAACACGTTTCTTGTAACACGGGTATAAGGCCTAGAGAAATGGCTTATTTGTGAGGTAGATCACTTTTTGTAATTTGTATACATCTCACAGAAGCTCACTGACTCTGTTCTCGCACCTGTAATAAAATAAGTCTCAAAAGGTTTGATCAGACATCGTGCACGCTTCATTTGACATACAAGAAAATGTGAAAAGTATAATTCATTTATATCTTACACTTAAATTGTAGCATTTATATGTATAAATTTGTCTCCTGTTATCAAAAAACAAGCTTGATGCTATTAAATATGATGATAAAATTCTAAAATTTTTAGTAATGTGTAACTTTCATATTTGAAATGATGTTTCACAATAACAACACATTTAATGAAGTGATAAACGTTTGTAATTACTTATAAATAGTTAAAATTATGATTGTGCAAAAACTCTAAGAGAAACAAAAAATAAACCTAAAGTAAATGGCCGAAGTCTTCAAAATGACTTAATTTAAAGATATGTGACGTTATTTAGTCTGATTTTTTAAACCTTCATAATTCTTACATAAAACCGTCTATATGTGTTATATCATGAATATTAAAAGAAATTGATAGTATAAATCACTCAATTGCATAGACACTTTAATGAATGCCATCGAGAAAGATCAATTATATTTGTCTCAAGAATAATCCTCTCTGTTAAGAGGAAATCAGTGTAAATGAATTGCTTCTCTGAAACATGTGGTATCGAGGGAAAGTATAGTTCGTCGTAGTTCAAGCCACTGTAGCTTCTTTCCTTCCGGTGAGAGATTAAAAGCTTCTTCTTGGAATCTCATAATGAGAGAGATTGTCTCTAAAACAGAAGAAAATGTCTGTCAATCTCTGATTATGTGATTTAATCTTACCAAAAAGTCCATCCATAAATCTGTCAATGATCTGTCATCTGTCATCATCTTCAGAGACCATCACATGTTAGCTTTACCTTGCAGAACATTCAGGATAACAAATTATATCTCCTTAACTATTTCGTAGTCGTTATTTGTAAAGGAGTAAATCTAGTATTGGGTGTTGAATTGTCTAGTCAGATATTTAGCTGTTCCATACTGAACTCCAAAATTATGAAAGGCGGGCTATTGTTAGCTCCTTTTAAAGGTATTTATAGGTGTAATAAAACTCTTTCTTAACCGATCCACCAATCATTATGTGATAATGAGAATCATGCTTTCCTTGTTTCCGTGTGGTAGGAATGTTTATGTGCAACATGTCTTTCACCTTTGAAAATTTGGAAATAGAGATGGAACTGCGTTTTTCTGACCAGCATCGATCTTGGAGCTACATTTCTATTAAAGTGTTGTCACTTATTCAGATTATGCAGCTGTATAGCAGGTGTTGTAACTTATCCGCTATGCATGGCCTTATACAGAAATGTAAACATTTGTAGCTACAGGGCTTGTACAGATGAAGGCTCATACGTTGTAGCTGTCAGTATATGTTATAGAAAGTACGGAAAAAGACCAGCATCTTGACAGCTACATTCCATTAGACCGCTTGAGTCGTTCAGTTGGACAGAGGGAACGTGTATTAAACATTTAATGATATTTTCTGAACGGATTTCTATAAAATCAAATTCGTTTTTTTCATGTTACCAACAAATTAAAACTCTAACAACTAGATATTAGAAATATATTTAGTTTGGAGTATAATGCTGTCATGCGAGGATAAATAAATGTACATATATCTTTTATATATTTGAAAGACAGAAAATTATTATAGATAGATAAAAAAGGGGACTCTCAAAATGCTGGTAAAAAAAAGTTATAATTAGTGTTTAATAGCCTGTTAAAACACAATCTGGAAAAACGACCTTTTCAGGCGAAAGAATACGCATAAAACATAATTATATTCATATGATACTCTGCAATTAAAACTGAATAAACTGTGGTTTAGAAAAAGTAATACATAACATTTTAGATTCATTAAGAACAGAAATAGCAGTTAAAACTAAGGTTGACAGAAGCAGAAATGTATTTAAGCGCTGGTGAATAATTCTTTTAGTTGTGACCAATCTTTTAAATACTCCAAGTACAGAATTGTTAACAGTTGTCACGTATCAAAATTTATCCAACAAACTTCCAGTCAAGCATTCTAAAACGCAGTTAAATGATAATTTAAAGTTAAAAGTTAAATAAATGACGAAATGCATACATATTATGATGCTTCCTAACATGATTCATAAACACAGTTTTCATTTCTGAAACAAATATAATTTAATACATCAACCACAACATAAGTTACTAAAACGATTATAACAAACAATGATATGTGTAGAAAAAGTTGACAAACTCACAAACAATATCAGTCGTTTTTCTTGTTTGGAATTTCCTTGGTATCTCAAGAAGGGGCCACAATGAGCGAGTTAATTTCTTGTGGATTCAGGTACAATTCACTTAAAGGGAACCTATCTACCTCTGCGTACCTTGTGGAGTTTGTCACCATCAATATTATATAATGTTTGTACAAGAATGTTCAAGTCTGATGTGAATGTGCCAATGTTACATGGTCTGCAATGTTTAAAATGTATCCATGTTTGTGGTCAAATAGCTTACGTTCCCGGCTAGAAAGCGTCAATCAGAGTCATAGATTCTAACGTTTATTCAATAACAATTGCAGCGAACCAATAACATATCTTGTATTTTGCCGCGTTGCGTTTATTACATTTACGAGAGTGACGGTAGTTTTGGAAACTCATCCTGCACAAAACAACTGGTTTACCTGCATATATATGTTGATGAATTTGACACTCGAGAATCTTCTATAGCTTTAGGGGATGTGCAGAAATTTTACAATACAGATTTAATAGCATAAGTTATGTACATTTCTGAATAAAACTTGAATGAATCAAACATCAAATAATAAAACAGATATTTAATAGTAAATTCATCACAAACATCCTTCTCCTGACCTCAGACTACTCTTGTCTTATTGCATAGCGAAAAGTGTCTATTGTATTAAGTAACAGATGACAGAAAGAAATGTAAAGAATGTTTTATGAGATGTAACACTTCAATGATAATGTAATTAAATAAAACCTTTTTGCTCTCTCAATCATTATCGATTGTGATGATAGGAATATAGCGATAACATGTTGAGATGCAGTAAAAGAAATATAATAGATTGGAATAAAAAGATTACCCCGAGCTCACTTTGCACCTTCGTACGAGGAAGGGTTATATGTGTAAACACTAATTATAATATTGGTTTACAAACAAATGCAGTAAGATAAGGGGCTGATATTTAGTTGTCCTTTTCTTCCTGTCAAAAATTATAATTTAAGGACAGATAGGGTTTGCTATTGCCTATCTAGGTGTAAAGTAACAAATACAATTTATATCTCAACTTCAGATTACCTTTTAACGTGTACAGGTTTAGCAGTATATCATTAAATTATATGATACTGACTCTATATATGTGTCTGTTTTTTTCTTTACTGACTCTTTTTATTGAGTCTTTCTGAAATAGCACGATTCAATTGGGACCAAATAACTAAATGTCTTTCTACTTAAATGACTACAAAAAGCTTCAATAAAGCTTAAGCAGGAAAACCGATCCTTCAAGTACGATTTACATTCGCTTGTGGTGACCATGCTTTTCATAACATGTTAATTAAACAAAATAACTTTCTACAAGAAATCATCTACATTCAGTCCGTCATGTGCCATCATGTATATTTTTATTTGCGAAATACTCACAACATGATATACGACTTATGATTTTAGTTCGTTAAATATTTCATTGTATTACGCATTAAGCTTCTAAAAATTTTAAAGAATAAATGTCATGGGTTGCTATGCATGTCTTTTGATTCAGTTATTTAAAGCATGTGATGAGCTTTCAAACAATCATGTTGATATGGAATTTAATCTTGTCATTATAAGTTAACTAAGCTAATCTTTTCATTAAATGTAAATGAAAAAAAATATAGCAACAGAATTTTAAATATCTTATTCTAAATATATATTTTTAAAAATTAAAAATAAATAAATTTGTCTACAAAACACTGCTGGCTAAATGCAACGTTGGCTGGAAACTTACCACCACTCCATACATCATTCTTATAACTGATTTAGTGAAAAAGGATGATGATTTCTTATCTTCCAGTTCAAAAGGTTAATCCGTAGTCTTTACCAGTTCTTTGTTATAACGAAATAATATGAATAACATTTAATCTTAAAGCTGTTTCGGGTCTTATAAGGTTGAATGAGAAACACAGCTGGAAATATTATTTTAGTAAATCAAAAAAAATAACTTTTAACTGTTACTTTCAAACGTCTTTTTGATGTATAACACATTATTTATTGTTTGTTTTTGTTTCAAATAGAACAAAGTCCAGCCATGTCGATTAACAATATGGTTTTACACATATCTTTGCATAGCAGTTAGAAAAGATGTTGAAGAAAAAACATTTGATTTGATTTTAAGAAAGTAAACTTCAGATCTCACTGACGAAATAAAATCTGACAAAATCATGTGTATAACACCAGTATACCTCTTTTATTGTTTCCGAGGAAACTAAGGAGTAGCTTGTAATAAATTACAATGTTTAGAGGAAATATGATAATCATTGACTCAACCAGACAAAATACCTTTGTAATTTTCAGAGAACAAACAATACCAAATTGTGAGAAGATTATAAGTATAAACCAAATGAAATGGTCGAAACGTTGATCGCTCTATGTAAAATATTTTCTCAACTCAAACGAGCCGTTTTTGCATATATATTTCTCTACAAGTGGGTTTCACGACATCACTGATTAATGTACGACCTATTTCATTTTTATGATAATTCTGTGTGTCATTCATACTTCAAGCTCAGTATGATTAATTTTCCATAACAAGATGTAATACACAAACGATTCAATTTTTATTGATACATTTTCCATGAAACATCATTCCAAGATTAATATTTCTTTTTCAAAAGACCTTGAGACTGTTTGTTATCAAGATTACTGGTTACTAGGAAACACTTCAAACAGTGTGAGTGGTGATATCATGCTCTAAAAACTTTTAAATGTCAAGAAATACAAACGTCATCACACAGTGACACACATACAGACAGTATAGTGAGGGTGGGATAAGTGTTCATGCAAATTATCTTCATTACAAGGCACCATGTAAAATTTAAAATAGTGAACAATCTGTTAAAAGTTGAATTTAGTTACATCATGTTTTATATTTTTTAGACACACATTATAAAATTAATGAATAAAAATGCAATGTTACTATATAACAGATAATTTGTGCCAAAAAGTTCCATATATAACTTTGTAAATCAGTTGAGTTTAAAGGATGTATGGCGATTATTCCTGTTACTTCTGTGTCCAGAAGGGATTTCTTTTTTCCCATTGTTTATTGTTGATACATTTAATTGACCACTTTCAGCTTATTCTTGACTTCAGTCACATGTTTCGAAAATCAATACAAGAATTAACCTCAAAGTACTTTAGTTTTAGAAAAGTGAATTATAATACAATTTTATAATACATATGTATTTACTGTTACTAAATATATTTAGCACAGACATTTAAAACTCAAAATAGACATATGTTTTATAAATAAATTTAATATCCACCATAGCTTAGCTATAGTTTTTGTGAATCATTGAATTTAAAAAAATACACATTATGTAAAATTTATGAGGTTTACCGCTTTATTCTATAATACAATGAATTATATGTTTGTACTCGACGAGCGACAGTTTGTTTTTATTTGTTTTTTTGAATTTCGCACAAAGCTACTCGAGGGCTATCTGTGCTAGCCGACCCTAATTTTGCAGTGTAAGACTAGAGGAAAGGCAGCTAGTCATCAACACCCACAGCCACCTCTTGGGCTACTCTTTCACCAACGAATAGTGGGATTGAAAATGAAATGCATTTTTCTTCCAATTTCAAAAGAAAATATATAAAATTGTTTATTTTATTTTGGTTTAAGTGACACAAGCAGAATTTTAGTTTTCTCTGAGAAGGTAAATTTCCCTAAGATAGCAAAGAACCATATGAAAGATGTCATTAGAAGACATAAACATTTTTGTTTGGTAAATAAAAAAACATATCACTCTTTCGGTTGTACGTAATTACTACTGCCATACAAAAAACTAATTGAGCGAAGTTTGTTTGTTTGTTTGTTTTTGAATTTTGCATAAAGCTACACGAAGGCTTTCTGCGCAAGCCGTCCCTAATTAACAGTATAAGACTAGAAGGAAGGCAGCTGATCATTACCACACACCATAATCTCTTGGGCTACTCTTTTGCCAACGGATAATGTGGATCACCCACACTGTATAACGCCTCTACGGCTGAAAGGGAGAACATGCTTGGTGTGACTGCGATTCGAACCTGCGACCGTCATATTACGAATTGAACATTTTAACCAGCCTGGCCATGACGGGCCAGTTGAGCAAAGAATCAACGAAATTAATATTGGATTAAAATGATTTTAACATCTTCCTAGTTAATAAACTTATGATATAACTTTCAACCAAAGTAATTTATGTTTCTGTTACAGTTTGGCTTAAATATTTCGAAATCGTCTTTTTTTAGATTTGTGGTTAGTTCGTTCTTTATTATCAGTGTGTATATCTATTCTGTATTTGATACTTACAATAACAAGTTTCAAATTCTGCAAACAAGAATTTTTTACATTTAAACAAACCAAAATGAACTTTGATGATCACAAGCACATTTGTTGTAACAAAATTTTACTGCAAACGCATGTGTTGTCGGAAATGTTGATCAGTTGTATAATAAATTCTGAACAAAGTTTGTTGAAGCACTAAAATACGTGATCTGGTTGTTTATCAAATCAGTTTCGTTTGTTTCAGATTTTAAAAATATCTTTTGAGAAGAATAAAGACAGCTAGCCAATAATATCAATTGTGATCATTTGCACTATTGTTGTTTAACCGAATAAGATTTGATTATTACTATTATAGCACACACATAACCTCAAAGTGTGTCAAATGATTGTGTAGTAATTATGTTTATATCATCAATCCCTCGATGCACAGTTTGGGTACATTAACCACAAGACCACACTCGATCCCTTAAAGAACACCTGTATAATATACTCATAGATATTCTCGTAGACTGAAGTATCAGTAACGTAAGGAGACTAAGTTACATAACTTTTCATTTCCGATGAGGAACACGTTCATTCCCATTTAACAGGATTCGTATTTCCACATATCAGAGTGCTGAGTTCCCTACCGTAGACTGGTGTAAACTGTGTGATCTTATGTCACAAAATAAGCAGTTTCATAAAGATTATAACGTTCAACACAATAATGTTTTATAAATAACGGCGTTTTTAATAGAACATTCTTTAGAGATACTGAGTCATTTGAGCTATAGATGTGTTTTTAAGTTATCGTTTTGGAGTATTTATCTTTCAAATATTGACTTTTGTCAGTAAAACTGTTCAACCCACTACATTCATTGAGAAAGTGAAAAAGTCATTTTTTTCTGTAGAGTTTACCCAGAATCATGAAAATGAACTATATGGTATCTCAGCCAAAGTAAAGTTAAAGTCAAAAGTACAAATCCCTGAAAACATGTTCAACATACTTTGGTTCAATATGGAATTCAGTATATATGTACGTAATGTCAACTACCAGAATAAACTCTGTCCAATTGATACCGCACGAGTTAATATTATCACAGTATCATTAAAAAAACGAATATGCTTTTTGTACCCATATAAACACTACTGTAATTTTATCGATCTGATCAAAGACGTGCTGCGTGAAAGAAAGTATATTAATATCGCTGGAAGGAAATTATTTGCTGATCTGTTATAAGTTATGAAAAAAACATACAGATGGCAGCACAAAATACACGATAGTCATTTTACAGCTGCAGCCAAGGATAAAGTACAAAGTGAAACATCAAGAACCAAACGTGTAGTTTGTAAATTGAATAATTTTATATAAAGTAAAAATATGCTTCTCTGCTTTGGATGTCATCACGTGTTGTGTCAGTTCTAAAGATTTCGAAAATAAAAATTTTCATACAAGATCGAATCCGTAAAAAAAAGAGGTCACAAAATATTTTTGCTTCTGTTGTTTTGTTTCTTCACTTCTCAATTTCCAAACAAGCTTGACTTGTAATCTGACCTACGCGGATTGGAGTCACAAATACACAAGACATGTTTACCTATTTAGCTTTGGGTCTGTATAATATTCAGAATATTCAGCTATTTGCTGGTAAAAATAGTGGTCCAACAGTTAGAGGAGGGTGGTGATGACTATCTTCCTTTCCTCTAGTCATACATTGCTTAATTAGGGACGGCTAGCGCAGATAGTTCTTGTGCAGTTTTGTGTGAAGGGCAAAACAAACAAACCCTTTTTTATTTTATTTTTTATTATATTTTATGTTTTTCTTATTTATTTTTCTTTCCTTCCAATACAAACAAACACACTAACTGCCTTCCAAAAATGCTTTATTATGTATTATATTGTATTGGTAAAAGTCTCCGATTTCCGATATCACGTAGGTGAACGTAACACTATTTGAAATAACCAGATATTTGAATTTGATGTTATTTGCTTAATTAGGGATAGCTAGTGTAGATAGATCTCGTGTAGCTTTGCGCAAAATTCCAAACAAAGAAACTAACTGTCTTCTCTATATGCTTTATTATTAATTACGAGTAACGTTAATTTGATACCTTGACACACCAGACCATTATTTATGAAATTAGAATCTTTTGGTATTCTTATTTAGGTATAACAAAATGTAAAAATAGGAGAAATACACGTTCATGTTTCTTAAGCTTCATGCTTCGGCGATAATTACGAAATATGAAACTCTCAATAATTACAAGCTAATAATTAATATGCAGAGACTCCCAAAGCTACATCTTATTAGATGCTACTTGTTTCCAAAAATACCTAGAAAAAACAGAGATTGAGACTGCAATCGTGAGAAACATGAATAAGAAACTATCAATTTAAAACTTCCTGCAAAACAATTCAACAAACTGAGGTTATTTTTCTATATTGCTACATGGCCACTCTTACAGCAGTTTGGAAAAAGAAGTACTTCTATTCTTCACACAACGATACATAATATGTAATTATGGTGTTAAAGTTCATGTGGGAATTAGTTGAAAGTACGGTATTGAAGTAAGACGTGAATGTATTAATAATCACATTTAATGTCCAGTGATGAGAATTTTTTTCCAGAAAAATATTTCTTCCATATTTCTATGATTCTCTTGGGTCTTATGAATTGAGCAATAGCAGGTTAATTTGATGACAGATAACTATAAAAGCTTAAGATATCTAGCTGTCTTATCATTCTGCATCTTCCACTCTCAACGTTACAATGTTCTTTAAGTGTAAATCAGTATGGTAAGTCTCTTTGTTACTCGCTTTGGCTGTTACGATAGTTTATTACCGTGTTATTTTATAACATTATAATTGTTTAAAATTTATTGAAATCAGAGTCTTCTTTGGTGACATTTCTACTGATATTCTATTGTCTCGTTAGAGCAAACTTAACGCTTAAACCTTTGGCAAAATTACAAGAAAGAGTTTAAATAAGAATAAAGTAACTCAGGCTTAGATTACAGATTATTATTAATCGAATCTGTGAAGAATGTTATATTGTTTACCAGGTTCGACTAATTCACAAATTTTGCACATGATAATTAAGAACTGGTTATGATAAAACTTTAATAAATTCACAGAGTCTCGGAAGATCTAGTGAATACAGCCCTCGACATGCATTCTGTGGGTTGTGATTTGAAATTGCCCTGACCAAACATGCTCGTCCTATATGGTTTTCCACTGGGCTAACAAACGAGATATAAAATATCAACCATTACAAAAGTATTTGCCAACCCCGAATTAGTTAGAACTAATCGATATACAGTGGTTGAAAATGGATAAAATTCATGTATATTTGTATGACCTGTAGCGATAAAAATAATGTGAAGATTGATCAATATTCACTATTAAACTATATATTTATCTGGTGTTCTTACTATTATAACATTATATTGGAACATATAACAAAAATATATATCAACAAATATCATTAAAGTAAGTAATAACAGCTTTATGGAGATTATGTGATTTTACAAAAACCTCTTCACACTGAATTTCAAATAGAACAACAACCTTAACTCCATCGGAGAAAGGAGGTTAAGTTAGGTATCTGTAAATCTATTCTTTAACATTTTACAATTTTTCTTTCTCACTGTTTTCTTATGTGATATATTTCTTCCATATATTTGATGTTTTGGAACTTGTTTCTTCAAAGGTGAAAACAAAATTAAGAAAATGTGTCATATATAAATATACTGAAGAAGATATGTTTGAAAAATACTCTTTACTAAAACAAATAATTTTTGTTATTTATTTTCGTTCTACAGAAGAGAAAAGAATAGAATGAAAGTGTTATTTTTTTATATTCAGATCGAACTGCTTCAAGAACGACATGTTTACGGACTGTATCAAGGTTCTACTTCTCGAGTCTGATGAACAACAGCTAAATAACATGGTGGAAGAATTATTTGGTAAAAGGAAGTAAAATCTAATTCTGAACAAAAATATGTTAAAAATATAACTTGATCCAATTTTCTGTAAAATTCATGAAATAAAGGAAATATATTTAAAGATATAATTCTGAGGATTGTTGGCTGCGGTTTACATAACTAAATCATATCAATTTGTCTTAATGTTGTAAGATTACTATATAGATATATATATTGTGATACAAAAGTACAAAAAAATAATTTTTTTATAAAAGTAAATTATAGTCAATTTCTCTTGAAATTGTTAGATTACCACCTAAGCATCCATTATGGCCGCCTGTAATGTCTGCCTAGAAACATGTTCTACTTTGTTGTACTGTTACATAGTCATTCATCATGGCTCATCGCAAATACAGTGGTAAGTCTACGGATTTACAGCGCTAAAATCACCGTCTGATTCTGTTTGGTGAGCTCAGCAGGTAGCCCGGTGTAGCTTTGCTGTAAGAAAACACAAACACACATATTCATCCATCACGGATGCCTGTCACGGCGGTCTACCAGTTCGTTCTTTACGACGTTTGTAACTGTGATCTTGTCATCAATGATAACATCAACCTCTCTCCTTTGAGGCAATCAATGTTTTTTGATTGTGATAATCCTTCTCTTTTTACTTCTGTGAGTAAATACTTAAAATTATTGTTATTTTGACCTTGTTTATTGCACATCGTTACCCGAAACGATAACTCTGTTTCTTGAGAACTGATATTTTATTGGTTTGTTTTGAGTGTGTGTATCATTTTATTCTGATTTAGGCCTGCCTAGAGCTTTTAAGTCTACATCTGTATCAAGGCTGTACTTTAGCAAAACTATCTGAATATGCAGGGTTATAGTCGACAGACTGTATAATTTTATTAACAGTTACTTTCTACGCTATCCATTTATGTTCAATTTTTACAATCAAATTGGTTTCTAACACTGGTAATAGATTGATCTTTAAAACACACGATGTTAATTCTGAGTTCAATCAAGTTATTACTAAACATGAAAGGCTGACAACATTCAAAACACGAATGAATAAATAATATAATAATACTTTATAAAAAAAATGATTCCATTTTGATACAGTACGTTTAGATCTTCTAATACGTGTGTCGTGTTTCATATTATTCATCTGTTTACACTTTTAAAACATTTTGTGGAATATCTTAACTTCATTATCGTTTTAATTTTTTTTCTTTCTGTAGGGAGAAAATCATTTCGATTTTGCAAAACTTTCTTTGATCGTGTTACTGTTTGGGATTAATCTTCCATGATCACTTTTTCTGTAAGATCATTCAACTTTATATCCTTACTGGATGACCTGGCTTGGCCAAGGGCGAAATGCGTGCGCCTCGTAATCCGAGGGTCGCGGGTTCGCGCCCATGTCTCGCTGAACATGTTCGCCATCCCAGCCGTGGGGATGTATAATGTGACGGTCAATCCCACTATTCATTGGTAAAAGAATAGCCCAAGAGTTGGCGGTGGGTGGTGAGGACGAGCTGCCTTCCTTCTAGTCTTACCTTGCTAAACTAGGGACGGCTAGCGCAGATAGCCCTTGGTAGCTTTGTGCGAAATTCCAAAAGAAACAAACAAACCGTACTGGATCGTATCAAGGAAGGTAGAATTTCAACTTTCTTTCTACATTCTTGAGGAAGACTGTCAAAGATCACTAAATTTACTTGAGTCAAAAATTCCATTTTATTTTTGCTGGGTTCTTTCATTCACTTTGCTCTCAGTGGAATAGCGTCCGTCTGGGGTCTTGCAATACTAGAAACGTTGTTCATTCGTCTACGTAAAAGAATATTTCTTAACCCAAACGAGCCGTTTTTACATATATAGAAACGAGAAGTATTCGTTTTTTCATATTTTTAGCTCACAACATCTTTACCAACACCCCGTCCTGCCACACCACTGAATAATGAAAGTATTATAAGTATAATGGTAAAATCCCTCGTTTCTATATTACCAAGTTTCGTTTTCTGTAAATGTTGTTTCATTTACAGCAATTTCTCTCAGTAGTGATAAGTATCGCCTAAGTTTATGATTTTGTAGTTCGTCATTGTAACATTATCATTTAAAACACATTCACAAATGCTCAAGATAAATTACTTTTAACCACAGCAGTTAATCTGTTTAAGTGTTGCTTTAGCCATTTAGATGGAACATTTCAGTTTTTAGAAGGAGAGAATATAATTAATGTTTCAAGTTGATAAATCTTGAGGGATCCAAAGAATTCTTGAATGTAACAAGATGTTTTCATCAGGCTTAACAATATCTAGAATTTCTCTTTCCTCTCTCTACAAGCGATTGTAAAGTAGTCTCTTGACAAACAAGTCACTCCCCATAGTTAGTAATAGTGGATATTGCCATATTTCCATGGAATACTATAAATGTACCACATCACTCAGTTGACAACAATTAACATGTGAAGGACATTTACTTGAAAAAAGTTATTTGAAGGAAACATTTTTATATATCCAGTATGACGAATTTACTAATACATATTTTTACTGTTAATTCGTTTAAATAGAGTAAATGTCTTGAAATAAACGTAACGTATACTGTTAATCGTGTATTGCAAAATTCAAGCCTATTTTCTTTTTAAATTTCTGGAACATTCTGGAGTGTAAGAATGAATAACGTACGATCCATGTATGTAAAATGTCAGTACTATTAATGCCAGTACTTCTAAATTAAAATAAGAATATCCAGTTATTCGAACTTGTAATAGGTGACGTACGTTACTGTTTCGTTTTTTATGTATGTAGACTGAACGCAAAAGAAAGACACAGATAACAGCTTATATAATTTATTACAATAAATTATTATATATGTAACAGATACAACATAAATTATATAATAACAATGACAGATAATAAGTTTCAACCTTCAAAGTTATTTACAATACAAAATGGTACTGGTCTGTGTCTAATAATATGATCTAGAATGAAAGTCTGAAAGTCCAGATCAGAAATCCAAAATTTGTCCTCAACAAGATCTTCAGGTACATCAAGAATATTGGACTTGGAATCCACAGTGGACTAAACAGTGTCAAAATCATTGGGAACCAATGATGTATCCAACGAGGGCGAAATGAAACTATGGATGATGGCTTGTTTATGATCTTATAGCACTCAAAAATCAGATGGCCAGGTTTCTTACAATAAGCACATGTTTTTGATGAGAATAACACGTTTTTTGTAGATGATGAGCTTATAGAATGAGATAGAGTCTTTGTTTGAGAATTAAAAGTTTGCTCTTTTTGTCTTTGTCGACATTTGCATAATGTTCGAATGAGTCATTGGGTTTCTTTGCTGTGTGAATTGTTTTGCTTTTGTATGACAAATCTATGTGAGTCAAAGCACACTCGTCTGTCAAGAAAGCTGCATCATGAATTTTGGAAGCTTTTTGTTCATCAATGTAAGTTTTGCGTTCTACGGGAATACATCTTTTAAGTTCTTCAACTAACATGAGTTCTCTGAGTTTTTTGTTATCATCCTTGATTTTTTTGGAATCACACCACCTGTTGAACAGAGTTTCTTTTTCACGAGCAAATTCGACATAAGTTTGGCTGTCAAACTTTTTGTAACCACGAAATTTTTGTCTTTATGCCTCTGGAACCAATTCATAAGCATTCAAAATGCATTTTTTGACGTGCTCGTAATCATAACTCCGCTCGGCCGTGAGTTTGGAAAATACTTCCTGAGCTTTACCTTTGAGAACACTCTGAAGTAATACTATCCAATATTCGGTTAGCTATTTTAGCCTAAGGGCCAATTTTTCAAATTGCTGAAAATATTTATCTACAGCCTTCTCATTGAATGGAGGCACTAAACGAATTTGTTTGGAAGCATCAAAATTATCCAACCGCATTTGGACAACCTTTTTTCTGTCTGTGTCTTTCTCATACTGATTTCCTTGTCAGCTTTAATGCGTTCTTTTTGTATTTCTTGTTCTGCTTCAAGACGTTTGGTTTCAATTTCTAAACGAAATTTCATTTCCATTTCCATTCTTTTTATTTCAAAGTCTGTGTCAAAATGAGCGACAGGCAACTGTTGTATAACTTTTTGGCTGACCAAATGTTGACAACAATTCGTTTGATATCTGCTTTCTTTATTGCTTGCTTCACTTCCAAATTGAAATGTTTTCCAACATCAAGAAATCCAGATTTTTTGAATTCATTGATCAATACGAAAGAGGGATTCTGATTAAATTTGTTTGTAAAATCTTCGAGTTGGAATGCCATTATGAATATACAAGCTGTCAATCTGTATAGAATATAGATATAATTTTGGAATATAATTAAATTGTTTGATCTATTCAAGACGAGCCCCCAATTTCTGTTACGTTTTTTTCTGTCTGTAGACTGAACGCAACAGAAAGACACAGATAACAGTTTAGATAATTTATTACAAGAAACTATTATATGTGTAATAGATATTACATAAATTATATAATAACAATGACAGACTTTCAGTTTCAACCTTCAAAGTTAATTACAATACAAAATGGTACTGGCCTGTGTCTAATAATATGATCTAGAATGAAAGTCCAAAAGTCCAGATCAGAAATCCAAAATTCCAATCTAGGGTATGAATTTGGTCCCACAATTCCGAAGTCTCCCCTAAACAGTCGTGTACGTGTTGACTTTCAGTATAACCACTAACTCGAATGAATCGTAAAGATTGACGAAATAAAATCACATCTTTCGTGGATTTAGCTTCAGTCACAAATCCAAGTTGAATAAACACACAACAAACTTGGAAAATTTCTCAAACGGAGACAATATCTTTTGAATCGAAAGTAAAAACGAATGACTGACTGATTTCTTTCTTATCGACGTCTGTTTATATACTAGTAGGCCTACTCTTCTCGAACAATCGCGTAACTTCCCAGCATTCCAGAGTAATCTAGATTCATCTCGTACAGACACCAGGCCAATACAAATGATCAATCGATCTCATTCTAGTAATTTTTGCATGAGTAGCAACATATTTTATTGGTTTAAATTTCAAAACAATAATATAAACATGGAAATATAAATAATAGATATAGAAATCCAAACACAACACGACATGTTGTCGTTCACAAAACATTTACATAACAGTTACATTAATAGTAGAACCGACCAGGACAAATTATAACACGTAACATCAACGACAAAACACCTAAATGCAAGAACTTTAACTACGTGTGGCTTATTCTTCACATAAAATCCTTCTACTACAGGTTTCTTTTCTTGTTCTAATAGTAGCCTAAGCCAGTTATGTGGCATTTCACGTGCTATAAGTGATGGCTGGCCCTGATTGCCACATCACACTACTTGAACCCTTCTCTTGTTGTCATTACATCATACTTATGTGGTTCATTTTACATTTTGTTCATTATAGATATTTTTATTTGAAATTAAAGAGGGTTGTTGTCACGTCATTCATCATACTTATGTGTATTATTTTACATTATGTCCTTTATAGATATTTCTGGTTGAAAATAAATTTGGTTAGCGTGATACCACTTCATTATGTTTATATAATTAATTTATTTTTCACTTTGGTTACTGTAAACCTTTCTCTTAAATATGATCGTATAACCATTTTGTGTTTCAATCACTAATCCAAACTCGGAAGTGAAATATTTCTAGAGTGTAAATATATTGAACATTTATCATAAATATTTTCACCTTCTTCTATAGTTATTTGTATATACACAAGATTATATAGATAAAGTTTGAATAAATCTTCGTTGATGTCAGTTTAAGATTTGACTTACATTTATAGTATCTATGGTTTTCGACCTGAGGATGAAGGCAAAAATTGCTATTGAAGGTTGTTTATGAACCCATAAAAACTTAACACTTTCCTACATCGTAAATATATTTCATATAGATACCTCTTCTGGTATGAGTTTTATTGTTCAGTACTGCCTTCCATATGCAAAACTGTGTTTATTCGTCACCTGTCTTAAATCTCCAACCTACACAAACGTGGAAAGGGGGAAAGCGTGAGTCAATATAACATTGCAAGAAAATATTTCAATATCTTACCAAACTTACATAAAACTGAAATAACACGTTGAATTGTTGGAGAAAACAGCGCATTACTTACCAAGAAGAGAATTCTTCAGAAAATGTCCAAATTTGTCTCTATGGAGTGTGACATCTCTAGTTAAAGGAAAACAGTTGTAGGAGAACGCAATACACAAGAACTAAATACAAGCTTCACAAGTTTGTGTCACTAATCTGGGTGTTAAAAACAGGAAGTGACATCCTTCATTGTAGATATCATGTCTGGTCTACCTTTCCCATGTTAGGGTGTGGTATCCTAACTAACACAACACATTTAGACTAGCCTGTCTCTTTTCCACACCAGACCTCCCGGGAATCAAAATTCTGGAGAAGATATGATAAGGATTCTTCAGCCAATTAACATTATTTGGTTCGTCCAATACCTCTCAAAAACCAGTTCTCTTACAAATTACCAGCAAAATTTTATAGGACGGAGAATACCCAGCGAGATATAACGTTCTCTGACATACATACCACTAAGTAAGAAGGATATATGGAAATGGAACCTATTAGACCAGCTGCTCATGTAGCTTCAGTGTCGTAGAGGAGTGACAGTTAAATAGAAAGAACACTTGAAAATTGAAGGAATACACTTTTCAAAGTATCTCGCAGTAAAAGAAGGAATGGATAGAGGAATTCAGGGAGACTTCAGCAATGTTCCACTGATTATGAGATTATAAACTGAAAAAGATAAGTCGAAAAATAAAGCAAATTTCTATCATTTAAAAACACGTAAATTACGAAAAACAAATTGGTTGAAATCTTTCGTTGCGTTATAAGAAATCTTCTGAGTAAAGGTGGCAGTTGTCTGAATAACAAGTTTCTAAGACAAACGAAAAAGGAACATGGCTTATCTGTGTGAAAAGGCTTGTATTGTTTCAAACGGTGTACCAGCCAAAATATATACTAATCGGCTAAGAATCCCCTGTTATTCCATTTCCTACAGGTTGATTCCTTGGAGGTCTTGTAAGGAAACCAGGAAGGATACTTTACATGTATTTTATTGGCTAATATCTTCCCTGCACTATCACGACGAAGAAGATGGACCACGTTAAATGTTTATGTTCGTATTGAAGATTGTGTTATACACTAAAGAGGAAGCCAGTTGTGAGAGTATAGTGTATTTTAGTTGAAGGTTGGGCATGCTTATTTACATGCAACAACGGAGCTCAATGAAGTTAAAACGTAGGGTTGGTGAAAGTTTCAAGGCGAGTAAAAATATTTTCGCATAATGAAGGGTGCAGTTATGTGAGAACAAAGAGATATTCTATCGAAAATAGTATAAAACCTGATATTTTAGAGTATATATAGTAATCTGATATAACTTTCTTGATGCGTATAGTCTTAAAACTTTTCAAAACGGTGACTAACAAAACACTTTGCAAATCTTATTATATTGTCTTCCCAAAATAAAGTTTTTTCATTCAAGCAAACATTTCCAATATTCTGAATTCATCCAGTTAAACTGGAAGACGAACAGAAATCCATTTTCTCCATTTTCAGCCAGTAAATTTCAAGTTATCTCAGCTAATTATTCTGTAGTATATTTGGCATAATTCTGTAAATCAAAACAAACCATTAACAATGCATATAACTTTGTAAATAAAACTGAATGTCAGATATAGTAAATTGTAATGTGCGTGATATCTAATATCAATATTTACATCAAAAACAAAATATATAAATAAAAATACCAATAAATAATTTATATTATTATTGGTTGACTGTCTACTGTCAATTTTACGTTAACTCAAGAAGCCAGTCTTTATCCCACTCTTTGGTTTAGAAGATTTAATATTTTACATGGTAGTAACATAAAGATAAGGAGTCAAGATCTTTAAACGAAAACTATTTGTCAGATTACACACAATATTGTACAGAAGCGAAAATAATGTTATTGTGTTTAACGAATATTTAAAATCTGGATTTTTGTATCACACAAACCAGCTGTGCAGGCTACAATATTTCTTGTTAGTTGTGTGAATCTGATGGAAGTTTTGATATTAATTTGAAAGCTATCTGACCAAACTTGAAAATAAAACTCTCCTCTACACACACAAATAAACATTATTCAGCTAGGTTATGTCTGTTTTCTTCTTAATTTTTATTTCCTAACTACCAGTGTGTTGATGGTTTACAGTCTCCAGAATCTAATGTGCGGACGTTACAATGAATGAGTTTCAGAGGAGACAGAGTCACATCGTAAACAAACACTCAGGATTGTGGCCACAATTTTTGGACGCGCGTGCTGACTTTTCTACATAACCCCAAGTATTAATTTTAATTTAATTTTCATTTTGGTATCGATAATCAAGTGTTCCCCGCTTGTACAGAGGTAAGTTTACGGATTTATAACGCTAAAATCAGGGGTTCGAGTTCCTTTAGTGGATTTAGGAGATAGCCTGATGTGACTTTGCTATAATAAAACACATACACACATGACCAAGTAATTAAACCATGTCTTCTATTTACAGACATAAACAAATGACATAATCTATATTAATGAGCAACAAACTATTGAAAATTTGTTTTGTTTTCATTCAAAACTTGTTAGAATATTTAGAAATAAGGCCAACGACCAACAAAAGTTATTTGGAGTATATGTATGTATAATGAATTAATTCTAAACACGACTAACTGAAAATTAGTTCGAAATACCCCATAGGTAAATGAATTGTAAATACAACGTACGATGTATTAATTTTGAATATAACTTATTAATGATTAATTCTAAATAGAACAGCGGCCCACAGCTAGCTGCATGTGGATATGAGACAGACGTGAGTATCATTTGTTATCATGATATCCATAAAATCACCCACAACCTCGAAAACTGCCAATATATACACACACGATTTCATGTTTACCAAAGAATTCTACCATTTGGATTTTTAGTAATTTAGCAAGTTTTTATGGAGTGTCAGGCTGATAACACTATATTACCTTATAGATCACTCAATGCTGAATACTGAAACTACTGATACGGGCATAAAACATGAAGAAATGAAAAGAAAACACAGGACTGTTTATGTCACGGCACACCAGTCATGAGTGTGGATAATCTGGTGCTAACCAGATGGTAGTAAACGTCTGGCTCGATTTGCGAGGACTTTGAACTAAAACTGCATGTCGCGTTTAATGGAGAATTTTTGAAAATTTATATTAATATTTATAGTCAAAATTCCTTCCCTTGGACTTGAAATTTTTCCCGTGAAAGTCAAAGAGTGAACCCTGTTGAAAACCACTGGTTTAAGGTACAGTTTGTTTTAAAGTTTATCTATTAGTATGGATAATATCAACATTAGATGAGTCATGTTACCACGCGACTCTAATCATGTGATTTTAGAGAGAACAACAAATTAAAACTACTAAAGTTCACGAGACTTTAAAAAAGGGTTCTGTTCTTTAGTGTTTCAAATTAAAACTTCATTTTATCTTGAGAGACATCAGTCACTAAAGGCAGTTATACCAACCAAGTCTCATTTTAAAAGGTAAATTTATTTTGGTATTGTTAACAATTGATGGATATTGACTATTATTTAAGTCTGTTAATTATATATTCAAGTCTTATTGTGTTGCGACCAGTAATTCTACGTCCTTTGAAGAAGGTTTGTTATTGTGTTACATACATAGCTTTACAACAGGCTACGTGTGATGTGGTGTGTCCACCACGGGTATAGAAACCCACTTTATATTTCCTCAGACTTACCACTGAACCACAGTCTCTGAAAGAAATATTAAACATTACTGAGTATTTAAACATTAAAATTTCATTTAAGAAAAATCTACATCGAAACTTTAAAAGTTTCAGGGAGAATGGAAATATTTAGTTTTTTTTAATAAATAACTTTTATTAGAAGAATTGTGATTTAAGAAACAGTTAGAGTGGATTCGTTGTTGTTTTTCCTTTCTGTTATAGTCAAAACTGGACGTGATACATCATATAACTCTGCTAAACAATGTTACTAAGATCTTGTAGTCCATGTACTGTACAGCGAGAAAATCCAAGTATATATCAATGTAAACCCTATTATTGTTTCCTCCTACATTGGTCAAACAGGTTATGTTATTTCTGTATGTTTAAATGACTTACCTTTGTTTTTATACATTAAATTAATTTAACCCAAACTACGTTCTTAATGATAAACAGTGTCATCACCTTATAAAACCTTCTTTAGAAACTTCAGGTATCTAACATAAAATTATAAATCAAAACTAAACGTTAACTTTCATATTTTATAGTTGTTTTCTATTACTTACCACAACTGCTGTTTTCTCATAATAACACCAGTTTATTAACTTGGTATATTTCGTAAACTTTTCTGTATTTTGTCTGTTAAAAACATTTATGTAATGTTCTTTATTTTTCAGTAAGAAGAAAAATAAGTCTTTAAAAATGACTACATTCGTCTTTATTTGGTTTGTTTTCTGTGTTGGTTCAAGTTATGGATCAGATACAGTTCAGAAACATTGTGAAGAGACGTCGATAACGGGAATAGTTGCGTCCATTGACGTTTTGGTTTCTCTGGCCAAAGAAAACCTACACTCCAGAGGTAAAAGTTCTTAGCAAGTTTATCTAGAGATGTCAATACTTTTTATAGTACTCACATGTTAACATAATGTTACGTCTTGGAACAACATAGAACTTCATGGTCCATCTCGGATGTTCTATCCTCTAAACTAAATAAAAAGTACAAATAAATTAATTGTAAAAAACGTTCTTAAAGTTTGTTCTAATTATTGATGTACTTAGCAAGCGTTTTCTTAAAGGTATTAAAATCTACTGTCTCTACAATATCCGAAGTCAATCTATTCCAAAAATCAACCACCTAGTTTTGAAAATAAAAATCTTTTATCAGAAAATAACTTACCTTACCAAAATCAAGTGTTATAAACGATGATTCATCAACACTATTAATTTCCTGTACAGTTTTAAACACTTCAGTTAAATTCTCTCTGACTCTTCTTTTTTCAAGAGAAAAGCACAACAAATTCTTTGCTTCTTGAACACTTTTGGATGTTCCTTGTAGATTTTTGGCTGCTGATCACGAAAATCTTATCCAAATTTGCCCATCACATTTTGTTTTAAAAAGAAAACAATTTAAGATATTTCATCCTTTCCTCGTCTGACAACCCCTTCATTCCTGGCACCATTCTAGTAACCCTTCTCTGGACCATTTCCAAAAAAAAAGATTTTAAGTGGATAAAGACTCAACACAGTATTCCAAAAATAGCCTAACCAGTGACATCTGCAAAGAAATTAAAATCTCTTTTGACTTGTATTTTTGTATATGCAATATAAAATCCTATCTACCCTACAACTGGCAACAAAATATGGATAGGATGGATTTAGAAACTGATAAACTTTAACAATGTTATTAGAACTAATTAAATTAAAGAACCTTGTACATTTTATACTGGGTGACAAGTCTGCCACGATAATCATCTTGTCCAGCGCACAACAATTTTTGTGAAAAGTTTTGCTTTTTGAAAAGATTTTGCTGATTGTGACAGGTACATGGAGGGTATGTACAAATATAGTTTTGGTTCTGTTTCATCACGTAAAAACTCTGAGAAATAGAGAGTTAACTGTTTATCGACTATAACGTATTTAATTGCGTTTATGTTTCTAATACGCTATTAAGTTCAACATAATTAAAAGTGGTTTGATCCTGATTTTCGTTTGAATTCAACATCCGGTGCGTCACGTTGCTGTGTTTAACAGTAGTCAGGAAGCATTGACGGATTCCAGTTGCCCTGATATCGTTTTTCCATTGTAGCAACGTCCTGGTGAAGCTGAAAATTTTGACGAATCACATCAAAATGTGATGGGCAAATTTGGATAATATTTTCGTGATCAGCAGCCAAAAATCTACAAGGAACATCCAATAGTGCTCAATAAGGAAAAACTTTGTTGTACTTTGATTTGTTTTGGATTTCACGCAAAGCTACTCGAGGGCTATCAGCGCTAGCCGTCTACAATTTAGCAGTGTAAGACTAAAGGGAAGGGAGCTAGTCATCACCACCCACCGTCAACTCTGGGTCTATTCTTTTACCAGCAAATAGTGGAATTGACCGTCACATTATAAAGCCCCCACAGTTGAAAGGAGCGAGCATGTTTGGGATTCGAACCCTCAGATTACTAGTCGAACGCCTTAACACGCTTGGCCATGCCGGTACCTTTATTGTGTAGTATTATTACTAGTTGAAAATTAAATGTTAGTTTTGTAAGTTTATTAAATTAATGTCAAGTTTTAATTCGTGAAGATGAGCTAAAACTAAACTAAAATATTGTAAAACGTTTTCTAAGACAAAAATAAAATAATAACTATATATATATAGTATATTTGGTCTGCGTTTCTACATATTTACAGGTAAGAAACATGTTTCAACATGACATCTATAACAATAATTAAAGTTTATTGTTCATTGTAATATTTTCGTTTGAAATGTACTGTTCCAATCACGTAGTATATACTGGGTCAGCTATATAATAAATGATACATGTGTATTATTATCTTACTGAATTATTATTACTGAGCAAAATCTCCCGCACTATAAACTACGTTACATCTTTGAATGGTTTACAGTTTTAACGATTTTCCAAATCTGTTTACATGATGTGTAAAAAGCATTTAATGAATGAAATTCTTTATCCACTTGCATACATATATGTAATATGTAACCTAGCTCATGTGAACATTATGTTTTTTCTATTTTAGAAAAACATCTAATCAACCAAGAAACGGACCACACATGTTCCCTTTCTTCTCCTGGACCATCAGACTGTGCACATATTCTACTTAATGGACATTCTACCAGTGGATCATACCGTATCTGGCCCAGGTCTTGGATGACTACTGGAAGTTTCAATGTTTACTGCGACATGACTACTGATGGGGGAGGCTGGACGGTAAGTAACGTTTATTATATAAAATAGTTTTTCGTTTTTTTTTGGAATTTTGCATAAAGCTACTCGAGGGCTAGCTGTGCTAGCCGTCCCTAATTTAGCAATGTAAGACTAGAGGGAAGGCACCTAGTCATCACCACCCACCGCTAACTCTTGGGCTACTCTTTTACCGACGAATAGTGAGATTGACCGTTACATTTTAACGCCCCCACGGCTGGGAGGGCGAGCATGTTTAGTGTGACGCGAACTTATAGAAAATAGATAGTTGTTATATGTATAATAAGTTTAATTATTACAACAAACTCAAAAGTAATCTTTTCTGTTACTTAGGTAATCCAAAGACGAGGAAACCATGGAAACCCAAAGGACTACTTTTTCAAACCATGGGCAGATTACAAAGTAGGATTTGGAGATATTAAGAAAGAGTTCTGGCTTGGTAGGTTCTGATTATAGTTTTAAAACACATGGTGTTGAAGATATAGAAGACGTTCTGGTTAGATAAGTTAAATTAGATTTTTGAATGCATTGTTCAAAGATAAGAGATATCAGATAAAAAATCATTGTTCCTCTAAGGACGGAATAATAATATGCAGTAAAGACGTTAATAATTCTTGCCTCTTCTGATAAAGTCTTTGTTTGATAACCAACAGGATTATATTAATCCGTAAACCTTTCTTGGTTATTAGTTTGTTGTAACGTTTTAATTATTGGTTTTTATGTTGTTGTTTTAGTGAACTGCTTTATACAACTATAAAATCGATTTAAGTCTTCCATTTTGAAAACAGTTTGATAAAAGTTTACTTTAAAATAATTTTACACAATTTAAATGGTTACCTTCATTTGCTATGAAATAAATTTTGTGTAAAATGAAAATGTTTCTTTATTAATGTATAGGAAACGATCGGATCTACGCTCTAACAAATCAGGGAAATTACTCAGTTAGGTTCGATTTAAAGGATAAAGAAGGAAACGAAAGGTTTGCCATCTATCGTGAGTTTTGGATAGAAAACGAAGACTACTTATATAGATTACATGTCAGTAATTACTCTGGTGACGCAGGTAATCGAAGTTCACTCTTTAATGTAATTTATAAGGATTATGTTGTATCTAACTCTTTCAGATTATCATTTCAGAACAAACTAGTATCTTCATGAATAGTAATATTCTCATGAAGAAAACTAGTTAAAATATCTGATAATAAATTTACATCAGATTTAACAATGTGACCATTAGCTATTCCTCTTGCTTGTATAACTTTCGTATGGAAAGTTAAAATCCATTAATTTAAGGGAAAAAAATTTAATTTCAATAACACAGCAAATTTAGAGAAACGATAAGCAATCAGGTTTTTACAATAAACTAAACCAATTAATTAACTATGTAACCTCTATTATAACCACAGTCTGTGTAACGTCATGCTTGATTTGTCGAAGAAATAGTATAAGTCATAAAAGCCAAAATCAATTAATCGAAACAGCATAGTTTGATTACTTTCTGTTTATTACGATTAGTGACAAAAATGCAAAGGCCTCCTTTATACGGAGAGTATGAAACCTTCTAAGTGTTGAGAGTTTTTTATGTGCAAAAACGGCTCGTTTGGCTTGATAAAATATTTCAAATAGAAGAGCGAACAACGTTTCGACCTTCTTCGGTCATCGTCAGGTTCACATCACTGAAGTGTTGAGAGTGTTGTTATAATAAGCCTAAAGTGAAAACAAAGTGTGAGATCACCTTGCCCACAGCCAAGTGTCACTTAATTCAATGAATTATCTTAATTTTGATTAGATCGAAATGGAACTTACCAACGTTTTACTGTTTCAACTTTACGTTAGTTGTCAATCGTAAGGACTAATAAGTCGTTTTATGACTAAAGTTTTTGTGACAATTATGAATTGTTTCATTATTTCACTTATATATCTATTTTTGTAGTAAGGCTGTTTTATATATGATATATATCACTGTCTTGTGCTGTTTTGCACCTCATTTATTACTGTCCTAATTCAGTATAACACTCGTTCTATTCAAAATAACTTAAGCTGGTATCAAACTGATGCTCTGAACTACTTTATCTCAACTGTTGGATTTATCTCTCATAATTAGTGTCTACCCTGTTCATCATTAGACGTCATAAGCTTATTTTACATTTGTTGTAAATGATGTAGAGTTGACCATGGTGAGCATTTTGGGTAAATAACGTGATGGGCAAATTTGGATGAGATTTTCGTGATCAGCAGCCAAAAATCTATAAGGAACACTCAACAGTATTCAAGAAGCAAAAACATTGTTGTGCAGTGTTATGTTAGAATATCTTTATTATTGTGTGTTTTGGTAAACATGGAAGACTTTCTTTGTTTATGTTGTCATTAGAGTGTCAGGTATATTTATGTGTTCGTTAATAATACAGTATTAAAACTGTTTGCATCTTCAATATATCGTTATTATGTATTATTAATCAACCAGCCAATATATTTCACATATTGATTTATGATAGCTCGTTTATTGATGTCATGTTTTTGATTCATACTACAGGAGACGGGTTCGGTGGACACAATGGATTCAGTTTTTCTACAAAGGACAAAGATAATGACATTTATGAGACAAGCTGTGCCCAAACCTTTAAAGGAGCTTGGTGGTACACCAAGTGTCACAGTTCCAACCTTAATGGACTTTATCTGAATGGTGAACACGAGAGTTTTGCTGATGGTGTGGAATGGAGTAAATGGAAAGGACAGAAATACTCACTTCCAGATGTGGAGATCAAGATACGACCCCTTTATTAAAACCAGTATGATATATAAGGAACAATACACAAATTTTATTTTTTATTCTGAATTTCGGTTATAGCAATTGTATCGGAGATTGTTTTAATTATTTTTTTTCTAATAGTTACAATGTTAATGATATGGTATTAATAATCACAGGAATAATAATCTATACAAAATTATTTTATATTGATAAATTTTGTGTTTTTTATAATAAAAGTAAACACTCAACGTTATTATATATAAGTTCAAAAAACTTTTTGTTGGAAAGTCAATTTAATACTTAAGGTAATTCCACACACAAATTTTACAATAAATAATGTTGCCGATAGATATCTTAACTAATCACGTGACGATATATTGTTATTGCTAGATTTATCTAAAGACAACGAACTGAAAGTTCTTAAGAAATATTTATGAATACAATATTTTATTTTCATATAACGATAACATTACTAATAGTTTTGTAGATAACACTCGTAGCTACTTGATACTATAACATCTAGACATATATACTAATGACGTCATTCAAGTTATGCCTGTCACCATTAGTACATCTGGTAATCACGTGAGTCACATCACATGTTTTAAGCAGATTAACATAGTTACACAATGACACCTGATGTTTGGAAATATACAAAGATACTCGTGTTTTGCCCTCAATAAGTCATAGTACAGGAAACAGGACCATCGAATACAAGATCTATAGAACATAACCGATGTTTCTATAAGATATATATAACTGTATTTTCTTCGCTGTTCTTATTGAGACTGTTATGAATCATGTTTTTTACTGTTCTCTAAAAAAGAAAATTGGGTAAAACACAAATGTTACTTTCAATTACGTTGTTAAATTTAACATATAAATGGTTTAAATAATATTCAGTAATTTTCATTTGCCCCACAGTGGCTCAGCGGTATGTCTGCGGACTTACAACGCTAAAATTGTGATTAATTCCAAAACAACAACTTTTAATTTTTCTCTCGTTAATGATCGATCAACTAGCTCCAGGTAATCTCTGGTATTTAAAGATATAAATGTGACATCAACTGTATTAGACATTAATAAATCACACTGTACAACAAAGGTTTTGCTTCTTGAACACTATCGGGTGTTCCTTATAGATTTTTGGTTGTTGATCATGAAAATCTTGTCAAAACTTACCCATCACGTACAATTTTATCAAAATCTTCAGTTTCACCAGGACATTGCTACGATGGGAAAACAATATCAGGGCAACTAGAATCCGTCAATGCTTGCTGACTGCTGTTAAACACAGCAACGTGATGCACCGGACATTAAATACAAACAAATATCAGGACCAAAACACTTTTAATCATGTTGAACTTAATAGCGTATTAGAAACATAAACGCAATTAAATAAGTTATTGCTAGTAAACAGTTTACAGTTTATTTCTCAGAATTCCTTCGTGATGAAGGTACATTTGTACCTACCCACCAGGTACCTGTCACAATCAGGAAAATCTTTTCAAGAAGCAAAACCTTTCAAAAACAATTGTTGTGCAGTGTTATAAAAAATTATTCTGGTTTGGTTCAAATCACAAAAGAATGATAACAAAAAATTAGAAAAAGATCTTAAAGATTCAATAAATATGCAACAGAGGGGAATAATTGTAAATAGGACATATGGTGGACAACTTCTAAAAACAATATATTGATGATTAATTAAAAACGCAACAATTTACTGATCTATAGACGATTTTAGTCATAAAAATTCTATCAAATCTATTTGATGTATGTTATATAATATAAGTTGGATTACTTAGAAACTGATTTTGTTAAGTATTTATGTTGGAATTATTTTAATAAAGAAAATAATTTCTCTTCCCCTTAAGGACCAGTGGTACATCAGAGAATTTATACTTAAAAAAACTGGGTCTTCATACCCGAGGTTGGCAGAACACAGATAGTTCTTTGTGTAGCTTTGTGCACAACAAAAAAATATACAAAACTTTCTTACATTCTCAACTACAACTGATAAAATATTATTTTATTAAAATCAAACAGAAAGTGAATAATTACAATAAGTATCTTTACGTTATATTTATCACCGTACTCAAATTGTTTCATTCATTCGATTATTATATAAGAATGATGTTTTCTCATCATCCAGTTTAAAAGGTTAATCCATAGTCCTTACCAGTTTGTTGTTATAACGGAATAGTAGGAATACCAGTTAATCAGCTTGGGTGGACATTCACTGCTCAGGCAACATCTGATCGAGATTCGTCTGCTTCCAAGCGACCAACGGCGTTGTTGCGTTTTGCTTCTGTCAGTCTTGACGTAACTGTATTGCGTTTCGGTGGCTTAACACTGAGCTATGGAAACCGAGAACCCGTCACTTTTATAGGGATTTTGCACATTTAACACTTGCAGAACATGCAGATCTCTCAAACAAATTTATTGGACACGAATGCGTTTTGGCGAAAAATCCGATGTTTTTTTCCGTTTTCAAAGTGCACACTTTTATTGTCATTTTGGTCTGACAATCAGTGCTTTAACACGTGTAACGTTACATACTCTGAACTTGTAACATTATTACATATATTTCTCTTTAAATAAAAAAAAATATCCCTTTTGCATTTCCCTTTTTGAAGAGTATATTTTATGAACTTAATATTTCTGAATTTATAACATTGAAGAAGTGATTTGAAGTTTACTAAATTTGGGGAAACCATTCCTATTTTATAACTGTGGACAAACAACAAGAAATACGCACCACTTATCTACATAATTTAAACCAAATAGAAAAATCGACTGTAACAGTTACGAAACCCAGAAATGATAAAGAGAAGTGCATTCAGTGATATTCTATGGCTCGAACTTGGAGCCATGTAGATCTAGCTCTGGTCACAAAGTTAAGTTGAATAACCACACAGCGAACGTTGAAAACTTCTCGAACAAAGACACTATTTCTTGAATTAAATATAAAATAATGACTGACTCTTCTTTCTTGATGTTGTTGTTGTTGTTTTAGATTTAAGCACAAAGCTGCACAATGGGCTATCTGTGTTCTGCCCACCACGGGTATCGAAACCCGGATTTTAGCGTGTAAGTCCGCAGACATACCGCTGAGCCACTGGGGGGCCCTTCTTTCTTGAATAAAACTAATGTCTGACTCCTTTTTTTCTCTTTCTCGCATCTTCGACTGTTTATATATTTGTAGGCCTCTTTTCTCGAACATTCACCGGAACTTCGACAGAGTAATCTGCGCATGTATGTTTTTGCACGAGACTCCACGTCTAGACGCTAGGCCGCCAAACATTTTCATTTATAGTCATATATATCAGTACCTCCAATCTTAACCTAAAAGACCCACAAAGTAACTTAAATGACTTGAAAAGAAATTAAGAATTCTTACAGTCCCAGCTAGGTGATTTTAAGAACATGTAAGCACTGAAACAACAAACGTTCCATGATAGAATAATGATAACGGAAAAATTAGAAAATGTTTTATATAACATGTACATATAGTTTGTTATACAAAAAAATAAAATTTTGGTCACACTAACAGTTCTTGATTCATGTCACAAACTTCACATCTTTAATAAGCCTTTATGAGACGACTTATCAAATTGACGTCTAACTATTTACATGAATTACAAAACCACAACTCCAATCTAGAACACATTTTACACTTGTGGTTTATTTTACAGTTGTGCTTTCTAATTACTGAAAATAAAAAACACAACCATCAGAATAAAAGTGTTTCAGCACAGTTTTTCTTGGTTTTGTTAGTAAAATGTTTTAGTTGTTTAAAAGGTAAAAAGTGGAATATTTTTTCGTATTGAGACTAAAGATGGATTTTTGCAAAAACCCTCTTTCATCGAATTCATTGGGTCCATGAAGATATACATACAAATTTTCAATTTAGCATTTCAATTATGTGAATTGGAAATCGGAACTTGAAAAGGCTTATATTTATTTTACATTTTTTCCACAAAAAATAAATTTAAAATCGGCATGGTAAATGATACATTCCTACACTTTGTTATGAAAACATTTTTAATTTTTATCAAAGAACATGTGCAAGGTAACTTGTATATAGCAAATGTATAAGTCAATATTAAGAATGTTTATTTTCAATCGTCATGTTACTTCCCATAATTGCACGTATTATGGTATGTTTTTGTATTTCAGTTGTAACGATTTTAGGTTTCAATTTCACATATTGTATTAAGATAGTTTATGGTTAGAAATTCATTTTCATTTTTATGTGTTAAAAAAGTACGTCTCCATGCTTGTGACGTTTAGGTAATTTTTGATTTCAAAATGTGTAAATATAGTTTTAATTATTTACCCCTGTGCGTTTGGTTGTTTGTTTTTGAATTTGGTGCAAACCTACACAAGGGCTATCTGCCCTAGCTCTCCCTAATTTAACAGTGTGACAGTAGAAGGAAGGAAACTAGTTTTCAACACTCAGTGCAAACTCTTGAGCTACTCGTTTACCAATGAATAGTGAGTTTGACAGTTACATTATATAGACCTCACTGATTAAAGGTCGACCATGTTTGGTACGACGAGGATTCGAACCCGCGACCCTCAGATTAAGAGTCGAACACTTCGGTACGTCATCTGTACGTTTATTGACTTAGAACGTTAAAATTGAGGTTTAGATCCTCTGCAAGCATAAAAAGGTTTAAAGTAATTATTTTCTAATGATACAAATATTTCCATATAAAAAAGCTGTAAAAATCTCAATGTTTAAAACTACACACGTTTATTGGTAAAATCATATTATAGTCAGGGTGTAACTGTTTTTTTAAAATAAAGTGTAGAATGGTGTTCTAAATTAACTATGTCATAACAATTACCAAAATAATTTTACTTAATTCTTGATACTTCATTCGAAACCACGACCTTCGGATCATGAGTCAAGTACCTTAACAAGTCGGGCTGTTTTGTCAGTTTATCAGCTGATCGATTAAATTTGAAATTTCATTTTTATTGTATTAGTTTATAATTCACTACGAGATCGATGTCGTTCCATTAGTTTAATATTTTATCTGTTTAACACAGTAATATTATATGTTATACGTATATTAGTCGAAGAAATCCATTTTTAGAATTTAAGCTAATTTTTGACTTCCCATAAATTTTCGTATCTCAGCTCTTCTTTTGGCGTTGTGCTTGACAAAAAATAAGTTTTTCAATAAAATGTGATCGTTATTGTTATTTTTATTCCATTTTATTAATATTACACTGTATTCATTGTTCAATCACAACTTATATTTTATAAATAATTCCAAACTCAAGAGTTGTGTTGCTTTATGAAAGTTATTTTTTATGAAGGTATTAGAGTTAAATAAACACAAAAAGAAGGAAACCAGGACAGATTTAAGATATTGTATTTTTGGTAAAATATAGACACTGGTCCTTGTCAGCTGTTAAGTGATCCGTTTAGACTGTAAATATCAATAATATTAAATTAATAAAATATTACTATTTACTAAATTTAACAATTAACTTAAAAAAACTCTAACATTTTATTAAATGTACTAGTCAAATTATATGACAAAACAATAACCAATGTTCTAAAATAAAGACAAAACATACTTTTTGAATGACATAAATTAATATATCTCACAATAATAGACATGGAAAAAAAAAATTTAAAAGTTGTCTTTCATGTACAAAATACCTGGAACTTTCAACGCCTCATAATAATTTATCCGAAGTTTAATGAACTTGAAGATTCAAAATGAAAGTTAATTGTATCATTTCATAAAAACACCTGGTGTAATTGCAATTCTTACTGGGATCTCTGGAAAGTATCGGTAAATTTATAAGAGTTAAAAGTGTAAGTACCTTTTTGTTGAGCAATTCGGAGCCATATTTTTCAACTGGTAACAATAGTTAAGAAATATATGACTAGGTATTGCATTTTCATGAGAAGAAGGGAATAAAGTTGTAGTGACGTTGATGTATTCTGAAAATCGCTTGTATTAGAATTTTAATTAAAATGAAGTACCAAACAACATTTCGACTCACATTAACTAATTTTTTATACATATACCAGTCGTCTTTAGAACAAAATTTTACTTTGCATGTGTTTTTCGTCATCATGAATTTGATGTATTTTAGTGTTAGTCATCAAAAAATACATTTTGATGAGTTTAGAAAGTCTGAGATGTATGAATTAAAACAGTGAAGAAATTTGCAAACCTAATTTAATTGAAATGGTGATATTTAGTTGCATATTTCGAATGTAATGTGTTTTATCAGTCCATTTAAGAAAATATCGATTTTTGTGTAATGTTTTTTGTCCTTATTTAAGCAAAATCCAAAGTTCAAAAGCTTAATGAATAACCACATACGTTTATACGTTCGTACAATTGACAACTTATGAAAATAATAGAATCTCTAAAGCATTAGTCTGTGTTAAAGAAAAAATGAATATTAATGCAAAATGAAACAAGTTAATTTATAAATAAATTTTCATTATATATTTAATTTTGATAATATTTTCTAAATAAACTGAAACTTGTGATGCATAAATAATTAAAAAATTAATAATTAAAAGTCTAATAGTTAATTTTAAATGTTATTTTAAATAACAGTGTTTATACACTTCAACAACGAAGGTAAGAGTTCAAGATCAGAAATAGTTGTTTAAGTATTGTTAACATATTGGAATATTTTATCAACTTACGACCAAGGAAACAGAGAAAATTTTGTATCCTCACGGACTTCCACAAGTTTCTCATTTCCTTGAAGGAATTTCCGTTGTCGTTTTTATTGCATTTGGCGTTATCTTTGGTATTGTAGTTGATGTTGGGATAGCTTTTAACGTTCTGCATGTATAGATAAATTGTACTTAATTTCATTGAAGATATCACAATATTGAAAATTTCAACAAACATGAAATGTATTTGTTAACAGCTTCACGATTGGCTTATAGTTCTATGATAGAAATATTTCATGTTAATTTATCTCCAATAACGTACGGTGTGAGGAATTTGTTGTAAATTTCGCCCGACGAGCAATTTCTGAGATAAAAAGTCCAGCCACGACTACTTTATACTGTTTTCTGAGATAAGTATGTTCTACTTTATTTCAAGCACGTCTTATATATATACTGATAATTGTATATCCAGTTTTTCAATAGGTCAGCTACAGTGTATTTTGTGGTTAATTGATTTTATTTCTTATCTCTACGTTCAATTATCAGTCGGTCAGTTGGTAGATGAGCATTAAGACGAAGAGCTTATAACGTTTAAATCTTGAGTTCGATTCACTGTGACGAACAACGGAAACCCTAATAATATTTGTTTTAGATCATGTACCTGGGTACTAGGTTTATCATTAAAATAAATTCCACAGTTGTATTTTTATTATCAAATTACTAATCAAGTGGAGTAAGATAATGATTAATTTTTAAAACTTATTTCAAAAATCGACATCACAAAATCATAAAAACACGAGCAAATGTAAATATTATTTCTGATTAGAAGGATATTAGTAGTTAATTTTTACATGTATCACAAACAGATCTTTATATTAACAAAGAACTTCTCATATTTGTGAAATAAAACAATTATTGTAAAGTATAATCTTAATTTAGTTTTTAAGTGATCCAAACCAAGAGAGTATCGAGTTCGCTTTCCAGAATAACAAGGGCTAAATTGAGCAAGACATGGACCTGAACCTTTAGCTGAAGCTGCATCTATGTTAGGTCAAGCTTCTTGTATGATGTCAGCCTCACACTGTAATTAAGTTGGATAAAACATCCATATAGTAAGCCAATCATTTGTTGAATAATTCTTAGCATCACATTACAGCTTGCACTATAGAATCTTCTTTTAATGCAGCGTACTTTGTATAATATTTTTATTTTGAGTGTGCTTTGTTTTGAATAAAAAATTATGGTTATAACGAAATTATATATCGACAGATGAAGAGAGATAGGTAGATTTAGATAAAAATATAAACCTCAGTTAAAGTACCCACTAGTAGATTGAACACAAACTGATATCACAGTTAATAACGACTTACTCTGTTTTTCTTCCTTCTTTGCATTTGTTATTCAAGACCTTTTCCAGCTTACGACAAGAGTTTGAATTTTTGAAGCAGCTGACTGTACCTAGAAAATTGATGAAAATGATGTTTTGATACATCAAATTTTACATAACAATCTGCGTCTTTAACTTCATAATATTTATTTGCTATATTTCTGTCCCAGGAATTGTATACTTGTCCGAAATTGTATTAGAAAGTATTTGAAAATTTGATTACACCATGTAACTCAATTGTTGTTCCTGGATAATATGTGTTATTTCTTCATTGCTTATGCTGTAAAAGTACAGAAAACGGCCATTATTCCCTGTAAACTTTGCTTTGATGACCTGGATGATAAAATTCAGAAATTAAATCAAGGTCTAAATAAAGTAACATGTAAAATAAGGTTCACATGTATTTATAATAAAGTTATTCCAAATTAACAAAAATGTTTAAAAGTGAGAATTTTCTTTAAATTTGCGACTTTAATGTAAATCACTATCACGTATCATCCCACAAATATCGTCTCCTATCATGTTTTCTTCATACACTCGTTGATAACGGCGCTCAAAGTCCAGTATATCTTAGTGGAAGCACTCGCCTGGATCCTCTGAGTATGCTCCTAAACTTATCAAGATGAGCTTCAAGGTTATGGACATTCACGGACATCCTACAGCTCATTTTGACGTAGTCTTTACGAGAGGCTCAACCATTTCACATAATTTTCGGCCTTTGGACTTCCCAAGAAACCCCTCATCACTGCTACAAAGACAAATCTGCCCAACCTTTTTATCCTTCTTACTGAGCATTTTGGGAAATTATTGCGCTCTAGGATCTTCTTTTCTTGTGGTTCAATGAAGACACCAAGTATGACCTTTGCCTCAAACGGCTTAGGAATGAAGTTTCGAAGGTAGTTTAAGGCTGCAGATTTCTTATCAAGATCTGTGATAATTTGTTTCATTAGACTCAATTTTATGTGCAAATGATGGAACAACACCTTTTAATGATCCACTAGTGGCTTACACCTTACTTTGTATCTCCCTACAGTGAACTCACTTTCTTGTGGCCAGTGCTTTCTTTTGTAGTACGCTGTGTATCCCTGCTTTCTCTAAGAGAACAGGTAAACTTGGTAAAGCTTTCTCAGAGACCCATCAGGAATGCCACCATTTTCAAGTTTTCAATAACCTCCCAGCCATACTCATAATACTTCAAGGCAGATACTGTTAGAAATTATTTTTTGCTATTGTCTTAATAAGTTCGCCACATACATAACAAAATGTATATGGAGAATGCTTGCAGCTTCTTAATGCCATCTCTGATGAAATAAAATAGGTCTATGTGTTCACTTAAACAGCTTGAGCTGAACTAAACAGTGAGCTCCTTTATATATATCACTGTTAAAGTTCTAGAAAATTCTAAAAGGTTCTGGAAAGTTATCGTAAGCTCTACTACATTCTTAAATTCTTGTAAGTTTGAAAAAATTCTTTATCAGTTATTTAAAACTAAAGTTATGCAAAATGTTTTGAAAAGTGAATAAATTCTCTACCCTAGACACAAAAGCAAAGTTTGAAAAGAGAAAAAAAATTTGTTTTCATTTAATTTAGGTATAGGCCATTGGGGAATAACACATTCTGCCCTTGAACAAGAAAAAGTGAAAATTTTGTTCAGAATGTTATTTTGTGTTTTTTTTTTAACAATCAACTTGATGTTTATTTTTACATAAAAATTCTTGTAAATTGATAGCGTGCTACATTCATGAACCAGAAAATGATAAATTTAAACTACATCAAGGAATAAAGAATAATATGAACATTATTTAGTTATAGATCTGCGAGTTATGTCTGAATATAACAATATGACAAAAATATTCATAAATAATTTAGGTATCTAAAACTGCACATGAAAGAAATTATTTCAACCGCTTTAAATTTTTCCAAAATAATTTTAAAAATCTAAAGTGTTTTTACGTAAAAATTTCAAATTTAAAATTTTAATGAATAATGTTCACGATTGTTTGTTTGTTTCTTTGAATTTTGCACAAAGCTACTCGAAGGCTATCGGTGCTAGCTGTTCTTAATTTCGCAGTATAAAGCTAGAGAGAGGGAAGCTGGTCATCACCATCCATCGCCAACTCTTGGACTACTCTTTTTACCAACGAATAATGGGATTGACAGTAATATTATAGCGCCCCTACGACTGAAAGGACGAGTATGTTTGGCGCATCATGGATGCAAACCCGCGACCATCAGATAACGATTCGTACGCCTCAATACGTTTGGTCATGCCGGGCTTTTCTCGATTGATAAATTATGAATAAAGAAAAAAAATGAAATACTATTTTGCAATACATTTCATCCTTTATTATTGGGTGAAACTAGCCCTGATTATCACATTTAAAATTTGTCAATAACATTTGAAAAAATACCAAGAAGGATTTTCAATGATGGAATGATCAGATACAGCTTGCAGATTCACGTTAGCAAACTTAATTAAAATTATAATGCAAAATAAATAATCACACTGAGACAAATACTTACTCTTTCTGGCTTTCTACCCAAAATACTTTGGGTGTATTCTATTTCATTCAGATTTTTAGGATTCTCTTCATGTATCTCTGCATAAGATAAACATGTTTTATTTACATAGAGATAATGCAAAGTGCCCATACATTATTCACCCCATTATCGACCTTTATAAATTCATTTTCAATGCTATCTTAAAACGGTTTGAGGCATTTATTAACACAACTCAAGAAATGTTTTATTTACTTCGCAAAACATCCATCTATGGGCGCAATGGCGACAGTGAAGGAGAAAGTGATGTGTGTGCTGTGGATGTGGGAAATCAAATTACCGAATTTGCTTGAAGTGTATGTTGGCTGCACCTCAGCTTGAAGATATGTAGCCCTATGTGTTCGTTCAGCAAGATGGACACGGCCACACTGGGGATTAGATGTACACAGATTCCTCAGTGAAAAGTTTCTTATTGAATTAAAAGAGGTGGACTTATTCCGTGGCTTCCTCATTCCCCAAATACCACGCGTCTGGGTTTTTGTGCGGCTACATAGAAGACAAAGTATATGCAAAGAAGTTTAATAATATCACAGATTTAAGACACCTGATTGAAGAGACTTTGTTTTCCATCACGTAAGACATGATTCTTAATGTTTCGAAGGAAATCATCTACCGAATTAAAATTGCCTGTTACCAATGAGACTCACGTAGAAGTTTAATGAATTTTTGACTAAACTGTGGCAGTTTACTTAATTAAAATAATTTTTCTTCAACTGTGTTATTAATTGCAGCAAATTGTTTTAACATGGATTTTATAATAGAAAATTAAAAAGGCTTATAATAAGGTGAATATTTTTAAAACCCTTGTTTTTCTGATGTTATGTATCAGCTTAGGATAAAAGTGTTTATTAGATAAAAAGAAACCATCAAATTTATACCTTATAACATATTATAAAATATAGTTAAGTATGAAGCTAATGTGTAACAATGGTTAAGTATGTTTGTTTCAATTTTCAAAACTGACTCTCAACTCTTCCGAACCAATGAAAATCGCATTATAATAATGGGATAATTTCAATCCTTTTTCTGAAGTATAGGAATGTAGTGATGTATATTATGAAAAAAAATTGCTTAAATAATATCTTATTTTACATTACTCATGTTACATTTTTCTATTCAGTAGTTAGAAAAATGAAAATAGAATATTAACTCCAGTAATACAATTAACTTAATATTTTATAGATCAATAAAGTGAACGGTAACTTACCATTGCTCTGCAACGAAACTTCACCCCTAGCGTCTGCGTTCATCATCATCAGGATTTCGAGCACAACCAGAGCTGCAAATAGAACTTTCATGTTGAGTGTTGAAAATTTTTTGTTTTCATGAACATTTCAGGCGAGAAACACCTGTTTTTATACCAGTCATTTAACACAAAATTGAACTAATTTTTAATTGACCTATAATTAAAAGAGCTTTGCTAATGTTTTACCAATCGTTGCGTTCCTTTTTGTGATTGGAGGAAACTACGTTTGGTTACAACCAATAACGGACAAATATATAAACAAATACACCTCCTCTCATACAATAAGATCACGTGACTCAAACTATTTCCGTGCAATTTCAATCCTTGTGAAAGCTTCACTTTTTTGTATTTCGTTATACATATTAGAGGCTAGAAGAGTTGTTTGTACAAACGTCCTCTGGGGAAAATATAAAACAGGTTGATAATGCGTGTAATTGAAACTCATGAGTTATACAAAAATGCTAAAATTAAACATCTCTAAAAATAGGTTTCCTGAAAAATAGTAATTTAAACTTTAAAACAAAATCAAATTAAATTGTTTTTGTTTCGCTGCTAATGCACTTGCGGAGATAGTCATAGATTTAATACTTCTTTGTGATTCATCTCCTTTTCATCTTTTTATATTTATAACATATTTGACATTTAGTTCCTTACACAACTATATTATATTATACAATTATATATGTAATTTTGAAACATATTATTGAATAAGTGTGTATGAGAGTGTATCAAAAATAATAACCTCCTTTGCGAGTTGCATGAGCACTTTATACACCGGACTTTATAAAGGTTATATGAATTTCTATATACACTGCTGGTCAAAATCTTAAGACCAAGGAACATAAAGAAAAAGTATGCATTTTGCGTTGATAGAATCAACCACTTATTTGAGTAGAGCTTCGAAAGACGAAAATAAGAAAAGGTATATTTTTTTTAAATAAGCATTTAATAGGGAAAATATGAACACTATGAAATTTTCTTAGATGCTAGCTGATCAAACGTTTAAAACCACATTAGAATGAAGTCCTAGACAGGGTAAAAAATGCCTAAAAGGGGTCTCAGTAGTGAGTTGCGCGGCCGTCACGGCGAATAATTTTAAACATTCGCTTTGGCATGATAGATATAAAAGTTTACAGAAGGTTGATGGAATGTTATAAAAGGTGGTAAAGATGGATTCACATATATCTTGCACTGTTCGGAATTTATGTCCACTTCTATTGACTTCACTTGCCATCCAAACCAAACATTTTCAATGGGGTTCAATTTGAGTGAACATGCTGGCTAGTTCAAAAGAATCACGATATTTGCCGTGAAAAGTCCTTTGTCCTGAGTTCATTGTGACTTGCAGCGTTGTCCTGCTGAAAGATCTAGTCAATTTTACACAAGCGAGGGCTTTAATCAATAACAATGCTCTCTTCTTGCAGACAGCTGCTGTTTAGAGCCCATATATAACCTGATGCTCCATTGTTCCATAGAAGTAGAAAACACTCCAGATCATGATGGAACCTCCTCCACTGTGTCGCTTAGAAAATGTCTCTGGTTGGATATCCTTATCATTTCAATAACGTTGGAAACCATCTGGGCCATTTAGGTTAAACTTTTATCATCAGAGAACAAAACTTTCATCGTCTTTTCTACGTCCCATATTTGGTGTTTTTCAGCAAAGTTTAACCCAGCTTTTTCGTAATGTCAAAAGAGGCTTGGCCTTTAAAAACGTTTTCAGTTTTTAAATCCTTCCTCTTGTAGATACAGTCTTATTGTTCTTGAGCTGCATTTTGCGTCCGTAAGGGCCATAATGTGGTTCGACGATCGACTTGTGTCTTGCCAGATAACCCGTTGAGTTATCTTGCACAATGGCAGCTATATTTTGTTGGACCGACCATTTGAAATTCTCGTTCCGTATCCCTGAAGATGTTTTATGAAATTTGCAACGACAGTTTAACTGCGCCCACTCTCACCAGCGATGGTACATTAAGAGAGATTTTGTAATTGCAGGTTCGACAATCGTGCCACGTTCAAACGTCATTTTTTAACCTTTGCCATGTCTTTACTCAATTCAACACAAGAGATATCAGTGGGAGATGTTGACAATGCTAATACTTGGACACAAATGTCTAAATTTCGTTACATGTTTATTGATTAACGCTTCGTTCAGTATGATCTTGAACTTTTCATCATCTAGTATATTGGTTAATTTCATAGTATTTACATTTTTCCTTTTAAATGCTAAAAAGTCAGTGGCCTCAGCAGATCGCCTGATGTGTCTGCTTTAAGAAATCACAAGCTATTATTTCTCTTTTCTTATTTTCATTTTTCGAAGCGCTACTCAAGAAAGTGTTTGAGTCTAACAACGCAAAAGGCATATGTTTTTTTATGTTCATTGGTCTAAAGCTTTTGGCCAGTAAAATACAAAACACATTTAACAATTAAAAATTAAAACTGTTGCATTTAGCTGTCAACCTTACAAAAAGGAATCTTCGGCAATTCGAGATGGTTTGTCTCTTTGACATGTGATATTGAAGCCACTGGTTCCAATCTACATTATATCAACAAAATTCTCCCTTTATAATTTTTTCTTTCTAATGCATTAGTTTCAGAATAAACTTTATAGTACACTTCGCAATCGTATTTCAGTCCCCGCTTTTCAACAGCTTAACAGCATATTTTTTTTTTATTATTCACTCCACACCTTCAAAATAAATATTATTTTCACTATTGATTATCAAATGCTAGGAATATACTCGTTTATGTAACTTAAAACAGAAATATTACGTGTGGCAGTGTAAAATTAATAACATTATTTAACTGTGTTTTTAATATAATGGTTTTAGGAGTTAATATTAACACACTTATTAAACATTACATAATTTTAAAAGGAACATGATTGATTTGGTTTGACTTTCACGCAAAGAGACACGATGGCTATTTGCGCTAGCCGTCCAGAATGTAGTAGTGTAAAAATACAAGCTCTCGGGATATCCTTGTACGAACAAAGAGTAAGATTGATCGAAAAATTATAGAAACCTCGCTTATAAAAGGGCAAGCATGTGAAAAAAGGTAAGTAAATGAAAGTTTGTTAGCTTGTTTTTAAACCCAAGACTTCACAGTGGTCTGAAAATCGAGAGGTTTTAGCATTTAGACAGCATAGCTCCTTTGAAAATCGATTATAGATTGTGAGATTAAAAATTATTGAACTAGAACACAAATTTGCGAAATATTGTTCAGTAACTAATCTATCATTGATTTTCTATGTATGATATAAAAGATATCCTGTTTAAGTGCAAATGCTCTGTACTCGTGTTTCATAATAAAATATTTTCGATTACGCTTGAAATGCCATACAGTGTATTAATATTTCTGCCACGATACCAAGTTTAAAGTTTATATTCATAGCAGGTTTTGTATTTAGCAACAGAGCTTCTGTATCGACCATGATACAATTTAGGGTAGAAGTACTTTAATCCTCTTTTTGGTTCAGAACTTTCTAAATAACACATTTCATAAGTCAGTGTACCATTTGTTGCTTTAACATAATAACAGCTTATAGATAATTCTACTCAATAGCTCGTCGCGTATATTTAGCAAGGTATGGAGTACAAGTGTTCGTGTGCTTCATGTATGGAGACGCTACTGTGAAAATTAACTACAATTCTAACGAGATACTAAGTAGTCATGCACTTTCTCTTTCATAATCTCTTTGACCTATTTCGTTTCGGTATATGATAATTTTGACATTAACTTTCATATCACTTAAAGTACAGATAACTGTGTATGCCTACTGACAGTGGTCAAAAATAGAATTACCTGTACAAATAAGGGACACCACGAAATGTTGCTCCTTCGATAATTAAGCAATTAACATAACAGCATGCATAGTAGTCATGTCTAGGAATTCTGGTCAGGGCTGTTTGCCTATAATAACGACTAACATGGCAGAAAAATAGAAACAACATTAACTTTGAAAAAGGAATGATTTTTGGAGAGCGTTTGGCGGTAGCTTCAGTGATCAAGACAGCTCATTTTGCTGATGTTTCACAAAAAGGTATCAAAGGTGATGTTAGCATGGTACTTTGAGGTAAAGACATAATCTGAAATTCATAAAAGCGTAGAAGCGCATACTCGAGGATCACGATGTCCAAGCATTAATTAGAATTGCAATGAAAAATAGATGAGCCACAGAGATGACACGTCCAAAAATGTCAGTATAGAGTAAGAGAATATTGTTTAATCAAAACTGATTACCTTAAACTGCAAAAAACAGAATACAATAATGAGAGGAGGAATAAACCGTTCATCATACTTGGCAAAGGACGATTGCGCATCCAGTGTTTTTAAAACACAGACTATGGTTTAATCTGTACAAATTTCATATCGTTATACGAATTCTTCTTCTTCGTGTTATTTATAAATAGACGAAAAGATATGCAGCACCAATTTAAAAACCCCTAAACCAATGAGTGCTTGGTTTAAACTGGAAAGGGTTCTCATGATTCCATAATGTTTTGAGGTTATTTTCCTGCAAAGATTAGGTGCATTCATCTCCCGAGAAAACAGTAGCAATGGCATTTGTTAATTATGTAACTGGGTGACAATCCTAATCCCATGTAACGAGCCACTAATCTATGGGAAACCAGTAAAGACAAGTGGTTTGGGCGTTCGACTTGTAATCTGGAGGTCACGGGTTTCATTCCCGACAAACCCTTTCAGCGGGAGGTGTGTTATAACAGTCAATCCCACTACTTGTTGATAAAATCGTTGAAACTTATACGAACATAATAATTGTTATGGCTATTAGTTGGGACATTGATATCTTTAAAGAACCAATTTTGATGACATGCTTTGATGATCAAGAAACTAACAAACTGTGATGGTTGTGTACTACGAGAGTCATATTTAGCTCAGTTTAAAATAATTTCGAGTAATATTGGGTTCAGCAGTAGCAAATAATACAAAAAATTATTTTCAACTGAGCTTGATATACCTCTCATTGTACTTATTCACAAAAGTTTTTTTTAGTTTCTTATTTAAAAGACGTTGCCGAACTAGTTACCTGATTTGGAAGGGTCGTGGCTGAAGTATTCTAGGAAGTTCCTGAAGTCACATAGGGCACAGCAGTTACGATAACATGTTCTCTTTTCTCTTATTTAAAGGTAGTTGGTGCTAAATAATTGAACTGTTCAGCAGGTATAAAAATAGGTATTCATAGCTAGATTCCTGTGTTCACTATTTCTTTTCGAAATGTTTTATTTTGTCATTGAATTATTTTTGTGCTTCTTGAATTTTGTAATTACATCAATTCTCTAATTCATTTATAATTATTTGTACTTCTTCAATCTTGTCATTGAAAGTCCTTTTAGAGCTTCAGTACGTTCAATGAGATGAATGAATTTACTTTTGTTCTTAATTCTTCTTCATATACCATATCACTGAAATTGAAAATTAGAACATTCCATACAATGATAAATATTATTATAATAAAACACTCAATTTAACCTGTGTGAAACTCATAAAGCTCTTACAAAATGATCCAATAATTTCATTACTGTAAATATACACTAATTCACAGCAACTGACCCACACAAAGAATGATTCATAAATGATCACCTGAAGAAATTTCGTAAATACTGTTTCAAAGTTACCTCAACAAGCCCTTGCTCTATATAAACTGGAACATAATGCTCGCATTATATTTAAATAGTTATTTATGTTCAACAACGTGATCGTTTGGAATTTAAGTCAAAGAACTATTTCTTTCATAAAAGTAATCCACTTCTGAAGTAACTATTGTAATGTGTTCAATGATTGGATGGGTGATTTAATGAGAAAAGTAATACGTACTCAATTTTGTCTCACGACAACAGATTTGTTTTCTTCTTTAAACGTTTTACAGGTAACTTTCACCGCTACTTGTAGGTTTAAGTAAACAAATAACATTACATCAGAAATATATTTGTTTTGAAACAATAAGTGGTTGAGTTATTTCGTCACAAAAATAAGTTGTTTTTACTAATTCTTTTCTCTAAGATGAGCATTACAATAATATGTAAACTAAATGTAAGTCTATTCACTTGTGATTTAATATTCATTTTTAAAGACACAATTTTAACTGGTAAAGAAATATTAAAGAACTTTATGCATCACTTATGATAATCTTCACCTTCAACTCATAAACAAGTCACAATGAGACATTTTTGTAAGTTTGTTTGTTTGAATTTGGCACAAAGCTACACCAGGGTTATCTGTAATAAACGAACCAAATTTAGCAGTGTGACACTAGAAAAAATCAGCTGGTCAACAACAATCACCGCCGACTTTTAGGCTACTCTTTCACTTACGAATTGTGTGATTGACCATTGAAGTTCGAAGCTCCCACGGTTGATATGGCGAGTATGTTTAGAGTGACGGATTTTGAACCCAGGATTCTTAAATTGTGAGTAAAGTGCCTTAAAGATCTGGCCATGCCGGGTCGAGTTTTTCTTTGTAAGACCTCCTTTATGTCCTCTATTCTGGGTTTCTTTTAAATTTTAGTATTCATATATCTTCCCTGAAATAAATACAAATCTGGAATCTGTGAATGTTCCTGGTAAAATATTTGTAATTTCCTTATGACTAAGTGTTCACCAGAATTATAACTTCCTATACTTACGGATTTTAGCGAGTAAGTCCGCAGACCTACCGCTGAGCCACCGGTGTACCAAAGAATCTGTGTACAATGTAAAATACAAAAGTACATTCATGATGACGAGAAACCAAACTGAAATAAAAATGTATGATAAAGAGGGCTGGAAAGAGGACTAAAATTGTAATTAAAATAAAGTACAGAACGACATTTCAAACTTCCTCATCTTCAGATTAACGTGCTTTCAACAACGATTTACTATGTACCTCATCTGGTGAAATATGTCTATTTTCTTGCACATAAATTTTAGTTACTAAATCAATTTACAAAACTCTGTACTTCTTTATTTAATTGAGCGCTTTACTTCATTTGCAATTGCCCTAAATTGTGTGTCATGCATTTCCTGAAACAACCTTAATAACTTACATTTATAGCATCTTATTTAAAACCAGAAATATGTATTCAATAACAATTAGTATAAACAACTTTGAATTAAAAGTACGGTAGGTGAAGAGAGTGGTGGAAACAAACAGTTTATGATTGAACATTCTGTAGTTGGAATTGTGGTTATTTTTAACTCCACTGTTTCTGTGGACGAAGAGTGTGAGCACTTTCATTTGTCAAAACTGCTAAATGGAAATATCTGCAATCTGTTATTACGTGAAAGCAACAAATGGTACATTGGCTCGTGAAAAACTTGGTTGAAAATTTCTGGATCTAAAAGACAATTTAGCTCTTTTGGTCTAGGTGGAAAAGTACATTTTAGATCAAACATTACATAAACACATAGAATAACCCAAAGTTATGGACTTGTCAGAAACATTCAAACGTTGCAAAAATATAAAGCAATGTCGAATACATTTTATTCTGAAGCACATGGATAGGTTTATTTATTCATAGCGTGTTTTACAAATAAGTAATGATATATTAAGCATAAATTTATATTACCAAACATCAGGTTACATTTGAATAATGTTTTCCCTCAAATATTCTTCGATATTTTCGTGAACTTTTATTATTTTCAACCAGTGCTAATGACATAAAATTAAATAATTATATAATTTAACGTAAAAGCTGATTAACTCATTAGTTTTCACATCGAAACAAGTTTATGAACAATATTATAAAACAGTTTCCTGTTGTTATTTGACAACCTGCACTATAATTGTGTGAAGGCTTGCTTAAAGATATTAAATCGTAACGGCATTTTTTGCATCTTGTTTTTTCAGTCTTTAAAGCGCCACTCATGGCCATAAGGTTTGTTCAAACACAATGACGCGAACCCCATTTGATGTCAGATTGTATTCCCAAGACAGCTGGTATAGGTATTAAAATTTTAACTAAGTTTAAGATCAGAACAGTGTTTCCACCTTCTTAGGTCATTTTCAGATTCACTGATTCAAACTTTCCATAACAGATTCGTTAACTTCCACACCCTTCTATTTTCTAATACGAGTTAATTTGTATTTGTTGCTGTATTAATTACTTCAACTGAAAAGCACAAAATAAAACAAAATAATTTGCTAAATTCATAATTCATCTATGTCATCGCTAGTATATTGGTTTGTGTTGAATTTCATGCAAATATAAGAGGGCTCAGTGCACTTGTCGTTCCTAATTTAGCAGTAACAGATCAAATGAAAAATAATCAGTTACCACCACCTACCGAAAAGTGGGCTTGAGCATAACATTATAATTCTCCCACGAATGAGTGTGTGCATGTTTGAGAAAATTCGAAACCATGAAACTCTGTAAGTCAAACGCCCAAAAGAGGATGTTGCTTTCATCAAAAATACATGTTCACTCAAAATACCAGTGAGGTAGCTCTTTAATGGCGATAAAATTCATCAATAAACTTCCCACCTCATTAAATCCCACAATTGATGTTTAAAAAATCACTAGAAACATGACAGTTATGTTGCTCTATTTGAGTTTTATTATCAATATAAAGTACTAAGAAGTTAAACAACTACGAAAAAGAAGGACTGTTATGTATATGTGTAAATATTTTGTTAACGACAACATGTCGTGTTGTGTTTAAATTTTCATTTCTATTATTTATTTTTCCATATTGATATTATTGTTTCGAAGTTTAAACTAATATTTTGTTATTCATTTAGGGTAACATTTTAGAACTTTCTTGAATTAAGTAAACCAATCTTATGTTTGTAAATGAGTGTTGGTGACTTCCTGTCTAGACGTGTAATCTCGTGCAAGAACGGATATGCGTGGATAGCTCTGGAGTTGTATGGAAATTTCAAGATTGTTCGAGAAGTAGGCCTATCGGTATGAAAGACGGTGACGTGATCATGACTAGCTAGCTGCTTTTTTCATAGGGAACTTTCTACTTCCAACAGACATTCAACATCATGGAGCTTATGGAGCACCAAACCTGCTCGCTTATTTAGCCGTAGGAAACGAAGGGGGTGTATTGATAGGTGATGTTTATTCCCACTATATTTTTGAAACTATAGCTGACAAGTTAAGGATGAATTTCACCGAGTAACTAATTTCTGTTTAGTGTATCAGCTTTAACATAAAATTTATATACCAATAACTTTGTTTCATTCTTTGATAGATTTTTTTAGGCAGAGTAATCATAATGGAACTCTAGAATGGATGGCAAGTGTCTGTTGTGGAGACACAAGCGTAGTGGACGACGTTACGAAAGTCTTCCGCCTTTTGTCGTTAAATAAACGTATGTACGAATGAACAAAACCTTGGTAGAAGTTTAGTTTAAAGAGATAGAATCCTGAGAAATTCTGTCTCGAACAGGGATGTTCAGGAATGTTTTACTTCTTCTTCGTCCCCGCTCATGGAATATTATTTATCTGTAAGTGGGAATTTTCTTTTATTTTATTTTAGTTTTTTTTTAAGATGATGAAATGAGGTGGGGCAGTATGAAATGGTTGAGTGAGAATGCTTAGTGAGACAAAGGAGGCAAAAAGAATCGGACAAATCCGGAACCCTCAGCCCAAAAAGAAACAAACCGCAGACTAAACCTGCAAGAATCTGCAAAACGTCTCGTGATTCGGGTGACGGAGTGGTTGAGATTTATAAATCCAAGTGCTTGAGAAATTTTGTGTAGGTTACTGTGTGTACGAAAGAATGATATCTTCGCAGGAGCTTAGTTTAGAAAGATAGAAATCTGAGAAAATATTTTCCCAAAAGGGGTGTTCAGAAACTTTGTAGTTTTTCTTCGTACCCGCTTATGGTAGACTATTTATCCTTACGTGGAAGTTTTACTTTATTTTAAATTGGCTTCTTTAAGGAGATGAAGAGAGGTGTGGGGGTATGAAAATGCCGGATGAGACCAAGGCGGCATGAGGGAATTAGCCCAGGCCGTAGTCCCTTGTACGATAGTCGAACGGCAGGCAAAACGAAACTTCAACTCAAACGGCATGGTTCTGGACCAAGTGAGAAGTTGCGGCACTGAAGTGAGATATGTGACTATAGCACACTCGTTATATAAAATGCCATCAGTACTATATTTTAAAGTTGTCACTATCTTCATCAAAATGAGTAAGCAGATTGATATGTTTGGAGGATATATGATGTACGTCGTGTAAATTGGTCTGGATTAGACATTTGATGGCTTGTTTCATTTCTTCGAGTTGATTGGTTGGGTTAACGAACCTAAGGGACACAGCGAAAAGGCTTATAGGTCTTTTTTGTTTAGTGGGAGAACAACTGACATTGATTTCAGTGTTCCAAAGTTGAGATAAATATACTTGATCACTGGGTGTAGAGGGCCAGATTAAAATTTCGCTTCGGCGAAGGATTCGTGTCCTGGAGAGGTCCAAGGCTGCGCCTGGCTTCGCTTGGGGGTTGAAATTGGGATTTTTAACGGTGCAAGGTGCGGGTAAAGACCGTCGCCTATTACTGACGAGATGGTGGGAAAAACTGACGAAGTTGGTGCTTCCATCTTGAACAGCACAATAGCAAAGGAAATGTAGCACGTATTGCTAGCTTGACGTTCAAACAAGGAATCACATTTGCCTTGTTTGTGTGCGTCAATTTTTTGGTAAGTATTTGAGTTAAATTATTATTTCAATTCACCAGTCATAAACTCTTGTATCTCTTCACCTCTCACGAGTTTGCAGTTAGTTTAGCACATAATATGAAACTTATTAATTGAACTGGAGTGAAACTTTATTTCTGAACTGGAGTGATGGAAATTAAAATTACATTGGTTATCTTTGACAGGTTTATGTTCTATTTGACACGTGTCGGTCGAAGTTGTAAAGAGGGTTCGCCAAGCCGGAAAGCGTGTGATGAGTCAGACGAGAAATTGCAGCATACCTTCTCTCGATAATGTCTGTTTGCGTAGTTGCGGTTACCACGGAAAGAGTATGAAGATGCAAAGCTAGTTCGTAAGCACAGTTAACACAAATGATTGTAGTTTACGAGAATTTAAATTCTTAAAAACGGGCCTATTTTTAAGGGCTGGGATTTGTAGATCCAATAAAACTGAAATATTTCTGCGGGAAAAACGGGAGCACCCCGAGTAAACCCACTTTCACCGCCAGGGCCCAGGAAAATGTTTCGACTGTGCCCAGAAGTTATCTGTAGGGAGAAAGTTGCATGGATTAATAAATACTAACATAAATTAACTGCGGTACATGTCAAATATCAAAGAATAGTGTTAGAAGATCTGACAGGTGCAGAGATCGATTAGGCTTGGTTCAACAGGATCATCGCTCGTAGCACTTCTAGCTGATATCATTATTAATTGCTTCTTTGCGAATGGTCTCACGTTTCTTGGAGAATGTGTGGACATTGTGATTGGTAAAACTGGATGGATCTCTTGTAGAAGTTTACTAGAGGCTCTGGTCAGTCACTTCTTGTGTATTTCAGTTTGGATTACTTGGTGATTATTGGCGATATTGATTTGAGTTTTTTCGTTTATTGTGCCGAAAGACTCAGCAGAAGTTGAGGCATCGCACGCATCGATATCCAGAGTTGATGTCTGAGTGCTCTGTTACATTTTATTGAAATATCCAGTTTGAGTAATTTTGCTGGATGATTGTTTCATGAGCAGTGGTGGATCGATGAATGACTCTGGTGAGTTGATAGCTAGTGGAGTATTTCGTGATTGAGTGGAGTTTGAGTATACTTGTCTTGACTGACCGACGGCAAGGATGCTCTGCACTGTCATGGAATATATGAGAACAGGATCCATTGCATAGTATGGTATTGGCACTGTGATTAGTAGTTTGAAGTATTTTAATGAAACTGGTGACATGATTGGTGTATTTCGAGAAAATTCAGTAAATTCCGTAAATCTCGGACTTCATTTGGTTTTCAACGGTAAACTTGATTTCGTTAGGGTGAATGGATGGATCGACGTCTCTAAGGAAAACAAAGAACAGGTTTGTAAGACTGTTGGTGGGGCAAGAAGTGAGTTTCATTTCTGTTTTCCTAGGTTTAGCCTTGGCGATAAACGTTGCTATTTATAAGGGCGAGGGGTTCGGCGGTAAGCCATCGACGATCACCTACGGAGAGAATGGCGAGTTGGTTGAGACAATGAAAGTATCTTATTAACAGAGGAAGTTCAGTACGTTTTGCTAGCTCGGCGTTATTAACTTTTAAAGACTTTTCTAATCTTTCACTCTGGTGTGTGTGTCTGTTATTTTTTGGAAGGTATTTGGGTTAAATTATTATTTAGTTCCCTGAAGGGGCAAAAAATAATCCAGGACGTGTGTGTGTTGTCTGTCTTTTATAGTGTCCTGGAGGATTGTGGAGAGCATGCTATGATGAGTTGGATTATTATTCTTTCTGATTGGAGGAGAATTTACCAGTAGATTCATACAATGCCAGTTCTACGTTGCACACCTTTAGTCCAAAATCTGTATTTAGTGAAGGTTAATAGTTTTAATATAAAAGTGTTTTTTTGATTTCTACACCAAAACTCACGTTTACATTTGACTCCCATCTACCACACTTGGTCAAACATAACAACAATAAAACAGAATGAGACAAATATGCAATGCAAGTTATTGAAGCCATTAAAAGCACAATTCCACAAATAAGGAAAAAGCAACACAAAAAACTCTCCCATGATCTTTGGACTTTAATACCAGAAATTCACGCTCTCATAATCAAATGCAGATAGCTAAGCCGAATTCACTTTGCAACACGCGACCCGCTTATCAAAACAAAAATAAATAGAACAAACGCAAAAATTAAGCAAATACAATTATAATAGCCAAAAAAACAAAACAATTTGGCTTAACCTTTGTAAAATCTTGGAAAACCTTTCATTGTTTTAGATAGACACGCTAAGAAAGGGTATATTGTTGATTTGTTACAATTAGTTGTACTATAATCTCTGTAGCTATAACTGTAAATACATCTTATTAATAGGAAAACTACAGTAATATTTATGGGTTTCAAACACAAGAAACTGTTTAGATTCGGACGTTATTTCTACGAGAACATTAGATATTTTTGTTGGGTTTTCTTATAATAAAGCCATTTGAGGCTATTTGCTAATTACACCAAGGACTATAAAACTCCTGATTTTAGCGTTTTAAATTTGTGGACTTACCGCTGAATCAGCAAGAAACTGTTTTCGTCGGTGAAAAGCTCATGTAAGAAGAAGTTAGATAGTTTCTTCACAAGTGATGTACACTTGTGTATCAACATAGAATAAATTCGTTCATCGTGAATCTTCAGTTCCAGACCAACTAAAAAACAATATTTTTTAAGTTTGAAAAACTTTTGAATACAAGTCCTTATTTGTGATAACCGTCATCATGAATTCTATTGTTGCTTGTATATTAAACTACATTTGTGTTAAGAAAGAAAATTGTGTGTACCAATCTTGTTGGAAAATATCATAAACTTGATATATTTCAATATTTAAATAACTTCTCAGTTTAGGTAGAGATTACTTAATATCGGAAAAACTCGGGTTTCATTCTTGAGCTATGTACGCTTAAATAAACATATAATCTTCAATTGTTCTTATTTTCACTTTTTGTCATTTGAGATTGACGGCTATGTTATTCATTGAAATATATTATGTAATAATAATATAAGAAACATTTTTACTTGAAAAAAGAAAGATTATACTTTCTTTCTTTCAAGAAGGAACTGATAAAAACCACAACTTTTTTGTTGGTTTGTTTGTTTTGGAATTTCGCAAAAAGCTACTCGAGGGCTATCTGTGCTAGCCGTTCCTAATTTAGTGATGCAAAACTAGAGGGAAGGCAGCTAGTCATCACCACCCGCCGCCAACTCTTAAGTAACTCTATTACCAAAGAATAGTGGGATTGATCCCAACATTATAACGTCCCCACGGCTGGGAAAGCGAGCATGTTTGGCGCGACCCTCAGATTACGAGTCGTACGCTCGCCTTAACTCTTGCTTTGCCATGCCGGGCCAAAAAAACACAAGTTTAAAAATAAAAAAAATCGCTTTCATCAACAAAAACTTAACTGTATTTAATAAACCACAACAAGTACAACACTTTTGATACTTTATGAAAGTTTTAATTTTTAAATGAAGGTTTTCTGGAGTTAGAAAATACCAAAAACAAGGAAACCAGTACAGTTTCATATTATTAGATGATAAGTAATATGTAGATGCTTATCTTTATTAGCTACCAAGTGATCCGATAAATCAGTGAGTATCAGTTTTAATAAAATAATTAAATATTGATATCAATTCACTTACAATATAACTAACCATCATTCCGGTTTCCGACTGAGGGAATGAATAAATAATTTATTTAGCCCAAATACTTACCACAGAATTGATGCACACTAACGAGGCACAGTTTGATTCCTTGTCTGGACGCCAAGCTGGCAATACGTGCTAAATTTCCTCTGCTTTCTTGCTGTTCAAGATGATATCACAAACTACACTAGTTATCCCACCGCATCGTAAGTAATAGGCAAAGGACTGTCGCCGCACCTAACACCGTTACAAGTAACCAATATTTTCTAAGCCAAGCCATGGGCAGCCATAGATATTTCAGGACACGAATCCTTCGCCAGAGCGCAATTTTGATCCGGCCCTCTACACCCATTGATCAAGTATATTTATCTCAGCTTTGGAACAATGAAATAAATGCTAGTTGTTCTGCTACTAAAAAAGTCTCCTATAAGCGTTTTTGCTGTGTTCCTCAGGAGCGTTGACCCAACTAATCGACCCGAAAAAATTAAACAAGCCATCAAATATTTAATCCAGACCAAGTTAAACGCCGTACATCGTTTGTTCTCCAAACAAATCAATCTGCCCACTCATTTTATAAAGATAGTGATAACTTCGAAATATAGTGCTGATTGTATTTTAAATGATGAGTATGCTGCAATCACATATTTTACTTCAGTGCCGCACAATCCTCCCTGAGCTCCATGTGGTTGAATGTTTATTGGTAGTAGAAAGTTTCCTATTGTGAAGGCAGCTAGCTAGTTATCACCACAAACCTCAACTCCTGGTTACCCTTTTACTAATGAATAGTGGAATTGACTATAACATTATAATGCCTTGTTGAAGGGTAAGAACATGTTTCATGTGACGGGGATTTAAACCCGCGATCCTGAGAGAGAGAGCAAGGAGCCCCAACCACCCGGCCATACTAGGTCAATATAAAATTAAGAACCCAAATTCAAGTTGTTTAAAATTAAAATAAAAACCTACTTTTATCATCTAAACATTGTGTGAATATTCTAAGAAAAACCATGAAATAAATATTGATAATGTCAGTTTTTAAATTTTGCTCTTTAGTTTATGTATCATATAAGGTAACTTCTAGGTTTAAAGTTACGCAGTCTTATTCAACTGTGATGTCAGTTAACCAAACAAATGAGTAAGAGTTGAATGTTTGAAATGTCTTCTGGAAGCTGTATCTCAACTAGTTAAAATAGATACTGTTTTTAAATATAAAACAATTTTAACATCTTAAAATGTTGTGATAACTTTATTCTTCATGTCTTTCTGAAACACAAAAAATTCTTAAAAATTTGGCCCGGCATAACCAAGCGTGTTAAGGCGTATGACTCGTAATCTGAGGATCGCGGGTTCGCATCCTAGTGGCGCCAAATATGCTTACCCTTTCAGCCGTGGGGTGTTTTAATTTGACGGTTAATTCTCCCATTCCTAGCTATAATAGTAGCCCGAGAGTTGGCGCTGAGTGGTGATGATTATCTTCCTTCCATCTTATTTTACACTGCTCAATTAGGTACAGATGGTGCAAATAACTCTCGAGTAGCTTTGTGCGAAATTCAAAAAACAAACAATGCTACATCATCTGAAGGTTATAAATTTATTTATTTACAGTCTTTCTCTGTAAAGAAAAAAGAAGAACTAATTTACGAAACTTCCATGACACTAAACTTTTTTGAGAAACATACGAAATTAATGGAATTAGATTTTAAAGATATTTCTTTATCTTTATAAAATATGTATATTGCATCAGCTATCTATGTATATATTTAAGTAGTTTTATGACACGAACTAAAAATAATAATTCATTCTCTATTTTTAAAGGCGAAGAGTTAGAAAACGAGTAAAATATATCGTTATTTAGTTAATTCGCAAAAAGTAGCATAAATAACGAAGCAAAGATGATAGCCCGATAATTTTATTGTTCTCTTGTTGTACAGAGGTAAGTCTGCAGATTGATACCAGTAAAATACCGGATTCAGTTTCCTCCCTTGTGCACAAGAGATACCCATTGAGGCTTCAACTAATAATCCAAATTCACAATTTTACTAAATGTCGCCATCTAGTGTGAAATCTGTTCTCTCTTTTTTACTATTTCAATCTGGAGACTATATCTAAGTAAATTATTTTTGAAATGGTTTGTTTATATTTGCTGAATTTGTGTAGCGTGAAACTCGTTTATACAATTTATTACTTATTTTATGTTTTTTTCATGTGACAAAAATTTAAGATGAATATTTAAAAAAATTAAAATTTTTACGATGAAAAACAGGCAACAGCAGAAACAACGAGCATTGGGCACGAATGAGCTCAGTTGCATTTTTTTTATCTTGGATATTTTGGAATATGCGCTTTCCATCTTCAGTAAGCAATACTGAACATGTTACATTATTAGATACAAACACATAAAGTTTAAACGATAAAAGTCGTTGAAATACACACAAAAATATGAAATAAATCAAGAGACAATCAAATAAACAGAGAAAGGACAATGCAACAAATATTTGGAACAGATTTACCTGCAGTCAAAATGTGTTATTATTTGAAGCTGGAGGTCATAAAATGACAAGAATTACTGGTGTCGTTCTCCTCCAGAACAAGAAACAAATGAATTTTTTTCTCCGTTGAAGCATGTTTAAACTGCATAGCGTACAAGGACAACGGTAGATTTTAGACGTTTTTTGTTTTCTGTGTGACAACACCGTCTCGTAAAGACAATTCCTAGGTGCATTAGAGTAGAGCTTATTGAATTAAAAATTATATAATTTGGGATCCTCTGCCCCGCGATGGATGAGTGCAAATTGCTTAAAAAACAACCACATGAATATTTGGTTTGTTTTAACTTTCACCAAAATCTACACGAGGACGAACTGCTCTAGCCGTCCCTAATTTATCAGTGTAAACTAAAGGGAAAGCAGCTGGTCAGCATCACCTACTGTCAATTCTTGAGCTACTCTTTCACTAACGAATAATGGGATTGATAGTCACATTATAACTCCATCACGATTGAGAGGACGAGCATGTTTGGCATAACGAGAATTTGAACCCTTAGTTATCAAATTAAGAGTCGTTTGCCTTGTCCGCCTGGTCATGCTGGACATCTCATGAAGGAAGAAAATGTTGTATGTTGCATTTATCACTAGTTTGTTATTAGTAATTGTTGTTTGTTAGTTTTTATAACACAAACTTTAATGAAATAACAGAAAACTGGTTACATCATCAATGATTGATATTTAAAATTTAATCGATATTTTTACTTTCAAATTAACTTTTATGCGCTTCGTTCTTGGCTAGGTGATCACAAAGTACGTGATTACATTTGTTTTATTAATGCAGTAATCACTGCACTTACACCTCCTCACCTAAATCGTAATTGACAAACAGAAATTGAACTATTCTATGTGTATCAATGCATGTTGGCATTTATGTCTCCTTCCGTCTCTCGCTGGAACAGCGGTAAGTCTTCATCTTTATAATTTTCAAATGAATTGTTTAGTTTCTACAAGAAAACATACGTTTACTATTCTTATTTCGAGAAACGAATGACACTTCAGCTTTTATATAGATTAGAAATTGTATTGATTACAAAAAATTCTGCCATCTAGCGATTAAATATGAAAATTCTTATTTATAATGATTATATAAGTATCATAGAGTAACAAATTAACCATGGCAGTCCTTTTTTTCCTGGTCTGTCTCTAAATACTAAATACAACCGTGCTTAGTGATAACCAGATATTTTCGAAAAATTATATAATTTAGAGTAGAAGAAAACCTAAAGTAGATGTTCAATACTTTTCCGAAACAAGAATAAATATTAAAAATTAATAATATAATTTACACTATATTTTTATTGCTGTATTGTTTACTGAATATCAAAGTTGTTACATTTATATATGAATAATTAGTGAAAATTAGTATAACCGTTAAATAACACTTTACGTCATTTGAAACTACAAACATGTTAAAATATTCTTATAGAAATTAATGATTTTACACTTTTCAGCACATAAGATGTTCAAGTCCAGAGATGGTTGTTAATGTATTCCCAGCATAATTGTATGTTTTAGTTCATTAACTTACATCTTTAGAAACTTGTCAGTAAATGCAAAAAGTGTATTTTCTGGATAATCTTGAACTTCTGGAATTTTTTTCAAAGACACATTGTTCGATTTCCTGCATGCATAGATAAATAAGACCTTATGTTATATAAGATATTACAATATTGTACGTTTGTTTGAGCAGTAAATGTATTTGTTTAAAGCTTTAAAGGGAATTACAGTTCTACTGTAATACACCACATATAACACTACCCTGTACTGTTCCTGACTGGAAAGTTTAAAACACAGTGTTCGAAAACTAGAAAATTAATCACGTGTATTTAAATTTCAGTTGAATTATGTTGTTATCATTTTAACCTGGTGCCAGTGGCATTTAATATTAACCATGGTTAAACATCACAGAAGATTACGAAGATATCAATGAAAAGTTGTGTAGGAATAAAATTATTAAAATATAACCTAGTGTTGCGTAATATAGTGTTCTGTTTAATGTATAATTGTTTATTTGTTAAACATATCGTAAGAGATAAAGCGTGTAAGTAATAAACTCAATAACTGCTCCTGACATAAATTCCTTCTTCTAATTTCAAGTTTATGAAATATCAGTTAGAAATTGGAAAGAGTCTGTTGTTCTGAACGTTAGAAATTTAAGTTTTCAAAGTTACATGAATAGCTTTCCTGATCATAAAATACAGAAAAGTTTTAAAGATATTCGTGTATTGTAGTTGAATATTGTCTTTTTATGATTTTTCGATAATGTTGATTGTTTCCTCCAACTACATAAAATGCTATCATATTTTAGTCTTTTAAGTCCATAATTTTACTTCTCTTACACCAAGAGGTACTGATTTAATGCGTAAAATTAACCTTTCATGTAAATCTAATTTTATTTACAATTTGCATATTTTATTTAGATATATATTACTTATAAACTGAATACTACAAAATATAACATTATTGAAAATCATATGTGTCAATCAGGTGTCCTTAACAACTTCCTTCATATCTGCGCTAGCCGTTCTTAATTTATTAGTGGAAGACAAGAGAGAAGGCAGCTAGTCATCACTACCTTTTGTTAAATCTTGAGGTACTCTTGCTTGGTGCGATGAAGATTTGAATTCGCGACCATGTAACAACATACCTCCCAAAGCAACTAGCCTTGAAAATGGATGGCGCTTGTGGGTCAAGCCTACACTCGACTGCTGCGGCAGAGAGGTGGGGCGGAGTGCAAAGACCTCCATGGTTTGTTTGGTTTGGTTTGAATTTCGCGCAAAGTTACTCAAAAGCTATCTTTGCTAGCCGTCCATAATTTATCAGGGTAAGGCTGGAATGAAGGCAGCTAGTAATCACTACCTACTGCCAATTCTTCGGCTACAATTTTACCAACGAATTGTGAACTTGACCGTCACATTACAACTGAAAAGGTGAGCATGTTTGGTGTAACGGGGATTCGAACCCGCGACTATCAAATTACTAGTCCAGTGCTCTAACCACCTGGCCATACCGAGACGACCTGTATGGCGATGGAAAACTGTGAGGATATAAATTGCCTATTTTTTCTTCACAAATAAGTTGATAAGGTCAAAATATACCAACATGTCAGCCACAGCTCAAACAACATTTTATGTTTAAAAGTGTATAAACATAATTATTTACAATAACATCAAATAACGATTATACATTCTATTGACAATTCATACATCACAATTTGAAATTTATTTAGAAAATATCATCGCAATTAAGTATATAGTATAAATATAGTTTTTAATTAATTTTTTTTTTCATTTTGTGTTAACATTCACTAATCTCTTTAACACGGACTGGTGCTTTAATGATTTCATTATCTTCCAAATTTGTTGATATCATTAACGTATGTTGTTATTTATTAAGCTTTTTCACTTTGTATTTTGTTTTTAGAAAGGTCAAAATACACTCAACAGGAATAGGCGTTTCCTTATACAGATTATTGTATTTTTTAAACGAAACAAACACAAAAACAAATTTCTGTCATTGCAGATTTTCTTCCCTTTTTGTGATCAAAATAAAATACTCAGAGAGATACGTCTTACTTATTGCTACAAATTGGAAAACAAACCACGATACTATGTTGTAAAATAAAAGGGTATTCACTTTTCTTACTGTTATTAATATACTGATACATTCAGGAGAATCCAGTCATTATTGTAATCGCACAAGACATTTAAATGACCCAAGTAACCCTCGTTATAATTTTTCAAGTTTAGTACCCTTTAGATGAATTATTATAAGACACTGGAAGTCATACGTATATTGGACATCAAAGAGAACTGTGTTCTGATGTCTTACACATTTATTGCAGTACACATGTAGTAAAACTATACTCTAAAATGTGATATGACACAACTGAAAATTATTAGGTAGCACGACACATAAATGTAAAGCATAAATACCATGCAGGATATATATTTTAAGTTTTATATACCATAGCACAATGTGAGATAAAGTATATTATATAATCCAAAAAATACGATGTTTTGTTCTTATTTTACAACATTTGTTTGTGTTGTTTTTCACATAATTTAGCTGGTATTTTAGTAAAATTTTATTGAGTTCTCTCGAAGTTAATTAATATTTAATTGATTTACTATAGTTAATGTTTATAACCTCAATAGATTACTTAGGATCTGATGAGGAGCAGCATCTATATTGTACAGATAATATAATAGTGTGAATCTTTCTCGGTGTCTTTATTTTTGGTAGTTGTTTATCGTCTTAGTACTTTATATTGATAATAAAACTCTAATAAAGCAATATAACTGTTATGTTTCTAGTGATTTATTAATTATCAATTGTGGGGTTTAATGAGATGGGAAGTTTATTGATGAATTTTATCGCCATTAAAGCGGTACCTCATTGGTATTTTGAAAAAAACATGTATTTTGGATGAAAGCAACATCCTCTTTTGAGCGTTCGACTTACAATCTGAGTATCATGGTTTCGAATCCTCTCAAACATGCACACACTCAGTCGTTGGAGAATTATAATGTTATGCTCAAGCCCACTTTCTAGTAGGTGGTGGTAACTGGTTACTTTTCATTTGAGCTGTTACTGCTAAATTAGGAAAGACAAGTGCACTGAGCCCTCTTATATTTGCATGAAATTCAACACAAACCAATATACTAGCGGTGATATAGATAAATTATGAATTTAGCAAATTATTTTGTTTTATTTTGTGCTTTTCAGTTGAAGTGATTAATACAGCAACAAATACAAAACTTGTATTTGAAAATAGAAGGGTGTGGAAGTTAACGAATCTGTTATGGAAAGTTTGAATCAGTGAATCTGAAGATGACCTAAGAAGGTGGAAACACTGTTCTGATCTTAAACTTAGTTAAAATTTTAATACCTATACCAGCTGTCTTGGGAATACAATTTGACATCAAATGGGGTACGCGTCATTGTGTATGAACAAACCTTATGGCCATGAGTGGCGATTTAATGACTGAAAAAAAAGATGCAAAAATGCCGTTACGATTTAATATCTTTAAGCAAGCCTTCACACAATTATAGTGCAGGTTGTCAAATAACAACAGGAAACTGTCTTATAATATTGTTCATAAACTTGTTTCTTTGTGAAAACTAAAGAGTTAATCAGCTTTTACGTTAAATTATATAATTATTTAATTTTATGTCATTAGCACTGGTTGAAAATAATGAAAGTTCACGAAAATATCGAAGAATATTTGAGGGAAAACATTATTCAAATGTAACCTGATGTTTGGTAATATAAATTTATGCTTAATATATCATTACTTATTTGTAAAACACGCTATAAATAAATAACCCTCTCCATGTGCTTCAGAATAAAATGTTTTCGACATTGCTTTATATTTTTGCAACGTTTGAATGTTTCTGACAAGTCCAAAAATTTGGGTTATTCTATGTGTTTAAGTAATGTTTGATGTACAATGTTCTTTTCCACCTAAACCAAAAGAGCTAAATTGTCTTTTAAATCCAGAAATTTGTAACCAAGTCGTTTCGCGAGTCAATGTACCATATGTTTCTTTCATGTAATAACATATTGCAGATATTTCCATTTAGGAGATTGGACAAATGAAAGTTTTTATACACTTCGTCCATAGAAACAGTGGTGTTAAAAATAACCACAATTCCAACTACAGAATGTGCTGTCACAAACTGTTTATTTCCACCACTTTCTTTACCTACAGCTCTCTTAAATCAAAGTTATTTATACTTATTATCACAGAATACGCATTTCTGGTTTTAAATAAGATTCAAAAAATGTAAGTTATTAAGGTCGTTTCAGGAGATGCATGACATACAATTGATGGCAATTGCAAATGAGGTGAAGCGCTCAATTAAATAAAAAGTACAGAGGTTTGTAAATTGATTTACTGGTTAAAATTTATGTATCAGAAAATAGACATGTTTCTCCGGATAACATACATTTTAAATCGTCGTTGAAAGCACGTTAACCTGAAGATGAAGAAGTTTGAAATGTCGTTCTTTATTTCATTTTAATTACAATTTTAGTCCTCTTACCAGCCGTTTTTATGATACATATTTATTTCAATTTGGTTTCTCGTCATCATGAATGTGCTTTTGTATTTTACATTGTACACATTTTCTTTATTTCATTTTTTTAAATTAGATATTTTTAAAAGTCAGTATTACAATAAATACCTTATTATATTTCGTGTTATTGAACATATCTCTGCTGTCCCAAATTATTTTAATATCGATGTTTGTTTTAATTAAATAAATATTTGGAAATGTAGGTAACTTCTTGTGTTAAATTGTATTACAATTTTTTTTTGAATAATCACTAATTTGTAAAAGAGTCTTGATTGTAAGAATGAAAAGTGTATCTGCATATTTTAGTGACAGTGTTGTTGCTTCAGCTGAATTTTTTAAGGCTACCTTTCAAACGCTTTAAAAAAAACACGTTGCGAAACAGTATTGGTCTTTTACGTATTAGTATACTATAAGTCTAGGAAATTATAATTGTGGTAAACACTTAGTCACAGGGAAATTACAAATATTTTACCAGGAACGTTAACTGATTCCTAACACTGGAAACTACCTGGTTTTAATGAATTCACTTTGTAAGTTAGTATTTTTACAAGGATATTATATATATTTCTCAGAGAAAAGTCAGCTTGTAAACTGAGTGATGCCAGCCAAGAACAAAAAATAGCCATGAAGTGAAAAGTTAGAAAATCAATTCAGAATTATTTCGCTCATCGTGAAAAGTTGATAAAATAGTCATTTCCAAATCAAATACAATATTTTTATTGTTTGTAACTTTTCAAAACTTTTCGATATAAATCATCAATTCTAATGCTTATTGTAATTGCTGTTATTACGTCATTAATTATGTATTAAAATGTATTTATGATAAGAAAATTATGTGTATTAATCTTGTTGGAAAATGTGATAGATTTGACACATAGCACATTTAATTAACTTTGAAGCAAAATTAAAATTTCAGGCTATTTTTAATTGTGATACGTAATATAGCAAATCAAAGACTCAATGATATGATAAATTATAATATGTAACAGTTAATTTTTACTTTAATAATTATAGCTGGCAATCGTGGATAACTCTTGTATAATACTGAAGTATTTCTCCGAAGAACAAAAGCAATATTGAATCATGAAAATTCTGATGAGAACTTTAACATTACTTTTGGAGTTTGTTTCTGTTAAAAACTGTGTGGAACTATTGTCTTCATAATCGAATGTGATCATATTAGTTGGATTACAGACACTTGAGTAATTTTCCTAATATTCAAAATACGTGAATAATATGAAATACCTTGAGTCTATTTTGTGAACAATCAAACCCATGACAAGCAGGAACGAATATGTGCAGGCTTAAATATATATGCAGGTCCTAGCTTCTCACAGGATTTGTATTTATTTCAGGGAAGATATATGAATACTAAAATTTGAAAGAAACCCAGAATAGAGGACATAAAGTTGGTCTTACAAAAAAAACTCGACCCGGCATGGCCAGATTTTTAAGGCACTTCACTCCTAATCTACGAGTCCCGGATTCAAAACTCCGTCACTCTAAACATACTCGCCCTATCAGCCATAAAAGCTTTATAATTCAATCGTCAATAGCACTATTCGTTAGTGAAAAAGTAGCCTAAAAATCGGCAGTGATTGATGTTGACCAGCTGCTTTTTTCTAGTGTCACACTGCTAAATTTGGTACGTTTATTACAGATAACCCTGGTGTAGCTTTGTGCCAAATTCAAACAAACAAACTTACAAAAAAGTTTCATTGTAACTTGCTTATGAGTTGAAGGTGAAGATTATCATAAGTGATGCATAAAGTTCTTTAATATTTCTTTACCAGTTAAAATTGTGTATTTAAAAATGAATATTAAATCACAGGTGAATAGACTTACATTTAGTTTACATATTATTGTAATGCTCATCTTAGAGAAAAGAATTAGTATAAACAACTTATTTTTGTGACGAAATAACTCAACCATTTATTGTTTCAAAATAAACATATTTCTAATGTAATGTTATTTGTGTACTTAAACCTACAAGCATAGGTGAAGGTTGCCTATAAAACGTTTAAAGAAAAAATAAATCTGTTGTCGTGAGACAAAATTGAATACGTATTACTTTTCTCATTAAAGCACCCATCCAATCATTGAACACATTACAATAGTTACTTCACAAGTGGATTACTTTTATCAAAAAATAGATCTTTAACTTAAATTCCAAACGATCACGTTGTTGGACATAAATAACTATTTAAATTTAATGCGAGCATTATGATTAAGTTTATATAGAGCAACAGCTTGTTGAGGTAACTCTGAAACAGTATTTGCGAAATTTCTTCAGGTGATCATTTATGAATCATTCTTTGTGTGGGTCAGTTGCTGTAAATTAGTGTCTATTTACAGTAATGAAATTATTGGATCATTTTGTAAGAGCTTTATGAGTTTCTCACAGGTTAAATTGAGTGTTTTATTACAATAATATTTATCATTGTATGGAATGTTCTAATTTTCAATTTCAGTGTAAACTTGCATTAAAAATGAAATTTGTGCCAGCTCTAGAATTAAGCAATTAATAATGTATGTAGGGGATAATTAAAGTGAAATTATTACAAAGTATTCTATTCACATAGAGGAGAAAAATAATTTGTCTTGTAAATTGTTTGTTAAAGTTACTGATCTATCTCGTACAAAATTTAACGAAAAAAAAAGAATAAAACTCTAGATTGCACTTTCGTTAGAGTTGTAATTTACAGCTAACAAGTTACAGAAACTTACTCAGAAGAATCCGACCTTACTCAACCTGAGAGACCAAACATGGAGTGAGATCAATATTTTTCCAGAAATGATGAAGCCGTAACACGATGTCCGAAATGAATGGAACGATAAAATTAAAAGACGAAAAGAATGAGACAAGGTAGAAAATTTGAATAGTGAAATGAAAGAAAATATTTTATAAATAATTTAAAGAATAATAAGAGGAATATACAAACAGTTAGAAGAGTGACATTCAAATTTAAAATAAAAAGAAAAATAACAAAAACTTTAAGAATGTTAAGAGATAAGTGTTATATATTGAAAGAGAAGTTAAAAAGTGATGTGGTATTTAAAGAAGAATTAAGAACAAAAGTAAATTCATTCATCTCATTGAACGTACTGAAGCTCTAAAAGGACTTTTAATGACAAGATTGAAGAAGCACAAAATACAAATAAATACCAAAGAATTACAGAATTGACGTAATTACAAAATTCAAGAAGGAAAATAAAATTCAATGACAAAATAAAACATTTGGAAAAGAAATAGTGAACACAGGAATCTAGCTATGAATACTTATTTTTATACCTGCTGAACAGTTCAATTATTTAGCACCAACTACCATTAAATAAAAGAAAAGAGAATATGTTATCGTAACTGCTGTGCCCAATGTGAGTTCAGGAACTTCCTAGAATACTTCAGCCACGACCCTTCCAAATCAGGTAACTAGTTCGGTAACGTCTTTAAAATAAGAAACTAAAAAAAACTTTTGTGAATAAGTACAATGAGAGGTATATCAAGGTCAGTTGAAAATAATTTATTGTACTATTTGCGAATGTTGAACCCAATATTACTCGAAATTATTTTAAACTGAGCTAAATATGCCTCTCGTGGTACACATCTATCATCAGTTTGTTAGTTTCTTGATCATCAAAGCATGTCATCAAAATTGGTTATTTAAAAATAACAATGTCCCAACTAATAGCCATAACAATTATTATGTTCGTATAAGTTTCAACGATTTTATCAACAAGTAGTGGGATTGACTGTTATAACACACCTCCCGCTGAAAGGGTGAGTATGTTTGGGTGTGTCGGGAATCAAATCCGTGACCTTCAGATGACAAGTCGAACGCCCAAACCACTTGACCTTACTGGTTCCCCATAGATAGAGCCTGATTACATGGGATTAGGATTGTCACCCAGTTACATAATTAAAAATGCCATTGCTACTGTTTTCTCGGAGATGAATGCATCTAATCTTTGCAGGAAAATAACCTCAAACATTATGGAATCACGAGAACCCTTTCAGTAAACCAAGCACTCATGGTTTAGGGGTTTCAATTGGTGCTGCATATGTTCGTCTATTTATCAATAACACGAAGAAAAGAATTCGTATGACCATATGAATTTGCACAGATTAAACCATAGTCTGTGTTTTAAAAACACGGATGCGCAATCGTCCTTTGCCAAGTATGATGAACGGTTTATTCCTCCTCTCATGATGTTTTGCTTTGAGTTTAAGGTAATAGTTTTGATTAAACAAATTCTCTTACTCTATACTGACATTTTTGGACGTGTCATCTCTGTGGCTCATCTGTTTTCTTGCAATTCTAATTAATGCTTGGACATCGTGATCCTCGTGTATGCGCTTTCTACTTTAATGAATTTCAGATTATGTCTTTACCTCAAAGTACCATGCTGACATCACCTTTGATACCTTTTTGTGAAACATCAGCAAATGAGCTGTCTTGATCACTGAAGCTACCGCCAAACGCCAATCCAAAAATCATTCTTTTCAAAGTTAATGTTGTTTCTCAATTTTTCTGCCATGTTAGTCGTTATATAGGCAACAGCCCTGACCAGAATTCCTATGACATGACTACTATGCATGCTGTTATGTTAATGCTTAATTATCGAGGAGCAACATTTCGTGGTGTCCCTTATTTGTACAGGTAATTCTATTTTTGACCACTGTGAGTAGGCATACACAGTTATCTGTACTTTAAGTGATATGAAAGTTAATGTCAAAATTATCATATACCGAAACGATATAGGTCAAAGAGATTATGAAAGAGAAAGTGCATAACTACTTAGTATCTCGTTAGAATTGTAGTTAATTTTCACAGTAGCGTCTCCATACATGAAGCACACGAACACTTGTACTCCATACCTTGCTAAATATACGCGACGAGCTATTGAGTAGAATTATCTATAAGCTGTTATTATGTTAAAGCAACAAATGGTACACTGACTTATGAAATGTGTTATTTAGAAAGTTCTGAACCAAAAAGAGGATTAAAGTACTTCTACCCTAAATTGTATCATGGTCGATACAGAAGCTCTGTTGCTAATACAAACCTGCTATGAATATAAACTTTAAACTTGGTATCGTGGCAGAAATATTAATACACTGTATGCATTTCAAGCGTAATCGAAAATATTTATTATGAAACACGAGTACAGAGCATTTGCACTTAAACAGGATATCTTTTATATCATACATAGAAATCAATGATAGATTAGTTACTGACAATATTTCGCAAATTTGTGTTCTTGTTCAATAATTTTTAATCTCACAATCTATAATCGATTTTCAAAGGAGCTATGCTGTCTAAATGCTAAAAACTCTCGATTTTCAGACCACTGTGAAGTCTTGGGTTTAACAACAAGCTAACAAACTTTCATTTACTTACCTTTCTTCACATGCTTGCCCTTTTACAAGCGAGGTTTCTATAATCTTTCGATCAATCTTACTCTTTGTTCGTACAAGGATATCCCGAGAGCTTGTATTTTTACACTACTACATTCTGGACGGCTAGCGCAAATAGCCATCGTGTCTCTTTGCGTGAAAGTCAAACCAAATCAATCATATTCCTTTTAAAATTTTGTAATGTTTAATAAGTGTGTTAATATTAACTCCTAAAACCATTATATTAAAAACACAATTAAATAATGTTATTAATTCTACACTGCCACACGTAATATTTCTGTTTTAAGTTACATAAACCAGTATAGTCCTAGCATTTTTTAATCAATTGTGAAAATAATATTTATTTTGAAGCTGTGAAGCGAATAATAAAAAAATATGCTGCTAAGCTGTTGAAAAGCGGGGACTGAAATACGATTGCGAAGTGTACTATAAAGTTTATTCTGAAACTAATGCATTAGAAAGAAAAAAATTATAAAGGGAGAATTTAGTTGATATAATTTAGATTGGAACCAGTGACTTCAATATCACATGTCAAAGAGACAAACCATCTCGAATTGCCGAAGATTCCTTTTTGTAAGGTTGACAGCTAAATGCAACAGTTTTAATTTTTGACTGTTAAATGTGTTTTGTATTTTACTGGCCAAAATTTTTAGACCAATGAACATAAAAACATATACATTTTGCGTTGTTAGACTCAAACACTTTCTTGAGTAGCGATTCGAAAGATGAAAATAAGAAAAGAGAAAAAAATAGCTTGTGATTTCTTAAAGCAGACACATCAGGCGATCTGCTGAGCCCACTGACTTTTTAGCATTTAAAAGGAAAAATGTAAATACTCTGAAATTAACCAATATACTAGATGATGAAAAGTTCAAGATCATACTGAACGAAGCGTTAATCAATAAACATGTAACGAAATTTAGACATTTGTGTCCAAGTATAAGCATTGTCAACATCTCCCACTGATATCTCTTGTGTTGAATTGAGTAAAGAAATGGCAAAGGTTAAAAAATGACGTTTGAACGTGGCACGATTGTCGAACCTGCAATTACAAAATCTCTCTTGATGTACCATCGCAGTTAAACTGTCGTTGCAAATTTCATAAAACATCTTCAGGGATACGGAACGAGAATTTCAAATGGTCGGTCCAAGAAAATATAGCTGCCATTGTGCAAGATAACTCAACGGGTTATCTGGCAAGACACAAGTCGATCGTCGAACCACATTATGGCCCTTACGGACGCAAAATGCAGCTCAAGAACAATAAGACTGTATCTACAAGAGGAAGGATTTAAAAACCGAAAACGTTTTTAAAGGCCAAGCCTCTTTTGACATTACGAAAAAGCTGGGTTAAACTTTGCTGAAAAACACCAAATATGGGACGTAGAAAAAACAATGAAAGTTTTGTTCTCTGATGAGAAAAGTTTAACCTAAATGGCCCAGATGGTTTCCAACGTTATTGAAATGATAAGGATATCCAACCAGAGACATTTTCTAAGCGACACAGTGGAGGAGGTTCCATCATGATCTGGAGTGTTTTCTACTTCGATGGAACAATGGAGCATCAGGTTATATATGGGCTCTAAACAGCAGCTGTCTGCAAGAAGAGAGCATTGTTATTGATTAAAGCCCTCGCTTGTGTAAAATTGACTAGATCTTTCAGCAGGACAACGCTGCAAGTCACAATGAACCCAGGACAAAGGACTTTTCACGGCAAATATCGTGATTCTTTTGAACTAGCCAGCATGTTCACTCAAATTGAACCCCATTGAAAATGTTTGGGTTGGATGGCAAGTGAAGTCAATAGAAGTGGACATAAATTCCGAACAGTGCAAGATATATGTGAATCCATCTTTACCACCTTTTATAACATTCCATCAACCTTTTGTAAACTTTCATATCTATCATGCCAAAGCGAATGTTTAAAATTATTCGCCGTGACGGCCGCGCAACTCACTACTGAGACCCCTTTTAGGCATTTCCTACCCTGTCTAGGACTTCATTCTAATGTGGTTTTAAACGTTTGATCAGCTAGCATCTAAGAAAATTTCATAGTGTTCATATTTTCCCTATTAAATGCTTATTTAAAAAAATATACCTTTTTTATTTTCGTCTTTCGAAGCTCTACTCAAATAAGTGGTTGATTCTATCAACGCAAAATGAATACTTTTTCTTTATGTTCATTGGTCTTAAGATTTTGACCAGCAGTGTATATAGAAATTCATATAACCTTTATAAAGTCCGGTGTATAAAGTTCTCATGCAACTCGCAAAGGAGGTTATTATTTTTGATACACTCTCATACACACTTATTCAATAATATGTTTCAAAATTACATATATAATTGTATAATATAATATAGTTGTGTAAGGAACTAAATGTCAAATATGTTATAAATATAAAAAGATGAAAAGGAGATGAATCACAAAGAAGTATTAAATCTAAGTCATATGACTATCTCCGCAAGTGCATTAGCAGCGAAACAAAAACAATTTAATTTGATTTTGTTTTAAAGTTTAAATTACTATTTTTCAGGAAACCTATTTTTAGAGATGTTTAATTTTAGCATTTTTGTATAACTCATGAGTTTCAATTACACGCATTATCAACCTGTTTATATTTTCCCCAGAGGACGTTTGTACAAACAACTCTTCTAGCCTCTAATATGTATAACGAAATACAACAAAGTGAAGCTTTCACAAGGATTGAAATTGCACGGAAATAGTTTGAGTCACGTGATCTTATTGTATGAGAGGAGGTGTATTTGTTTATATATTTGTCCGTTATTGGTTGTAACCAAACGTAGTTTCCTCCAATCACAAAAAGGAACGCAACGATTGGTAAAACATTAGCAAAGCTCTTTTAATTATAGGTCAATTAAAAATTAGTTCAATTTTGTGTTAAATGACTGGTATAAAAACAGGTGTTTCTCGCCTGAAATGTTCATGAAAACAAAAAATTTTCAACACTCAACATGAAAGTTCTATTTGCAGCTCTGATTGTGCTCGAAATCCTGATGATGATGAACGCAGACGCTAGGGGTGAAGTTTCGTTGCAGAGCAATGGTAAGTTACCGTTCACTTTATTGATCTATAAAATATTAAGTTAATTGTATTACTGGAGTTAATATTCTATTTTCATTTTTCTAACTTCTGAATAGAAAAATGTAACATGAGTAATGTAGAATAAGATATTATTTAAGCAATTATTTTTCATAATATACATCACTACATTCCTATACTTCAGAAAAAGGATTGAAATTATCCCATTATTATAATGCGATTTTCATTGGTTCGGAAGAGTTGAGAGTCAGTTTTGAAAATTGAAACAGACATACTTAACCATTGTTACACATTAGATTCATACTTAACTATATTTTATAATATGTTATAAGGTATAAATTTGATGATTTCTTTTTATCTAATAAACACTTTTATCCTAAGCTGATACATAACATCAGAAAAACAAGGGTTTTAAAAATATTCACCTTATTATAAGCCTTTTTAATTTTCTATTATAAAAGCCATGTTAAAACAATTTGCTGCAATTAATAACACAGTTGAAGAAAAATTATTTTAATTAAGTAAACTGCCACAGTTTAGTCAAAAATTCATTAAACTTCTACGTGAGTCTCATTGGTAACAGGCAATTTTAATTCGGTAGATGATTTCCTTCGAAACATTAAGAATCATGTCTTACGTGATGGAAAACAAAGTCTCTTCAATCAGGTGTCTTAAATCTGTGATATTATTAAACTTCTTTGCATATACTTTGTCTTCTATGTAGCCGCACAAAAACCCAGACGCGTGGTATTTGGGGAATGAGGAAGCCACGGAATAAGTCCACCTCTTTTAATTCAATAAGAAACTTTTCACTGAGGAATCTGTGTACATCTAATCCCCAGTGTGGCCGTGTCCATCTTGCTGAACGATCACATAGGGCTACATATCTTCAAGCTGAGGTGCAGCCAACATACACTTCAAGCAAATCGGTAATTTGATTTCCCACATCCACAGCACACACATCACTTTCTCCTTCACTGTCGCCATTGCGCCCATAGATGGATGTTTTGCGAAGAAATAAAACATTTCTTGAGGTTGTGTTAATAAATGCCTTCAAACCGTTTTAAGATAGCATGAAAATGAATTTATAAAGGTCGATAATGGGGTGAATAATGTATGGGCACTTTGTATTATCTCTATGTAAATAAAACATGTTTGTCTTATGCAGAGATACATGAAGAGAATTCTAAAAATCTGAATGAAATAGAATACACCCAAAGTATTTTGGGTAGAAAGCCAGAAAGAGTAAGTATTTGTCTCAGTGTGATTATTTATTTTGCATTATAATTTTAATTAAGTTTGCTAACGTGAATCTGCAAGCTGTATCTGATCATTCCATTATTGAAAATCCTTCTTGGTATTTTTCAATTGTTATTGACAAATTTTAAATGTGATAATCAGGGCTAGTTTCACCCAATAATAAAGGATGAAATGTATTGCAAAATAGTATTTCATTTTTTTTCTTTATTCATAATTTATCAATCGAGAAAAGCCCGGCATGACCAAACGTATTGAGGCGTACGAATCGTTATCTGAGGGTCGCGGGTTTGCATCCATGATGCGCCAAACATACTCGTCCTTTCAATCGTAGGGGCGCTATAATGTTACTGTCAATCCCATTATTCGTTGGTAAAAAGAGTAGTCCAAGAGTTGGTGGTGGATGGTGATGACCAGCTTCCCTCTCTCTAGCTTTACACTGCGAAATTAAGAACGGCTAGCACCGATAGCCCTCGAGTAGCTTTGTGCAAAATTCAAAGAAACAAACAAACAATCGTGAAAATTATTCATTAAAATTTTAAATTTGAATTTTTTACGTAAAAACAATTTAGATTTTTAAAAATATTTTGGAAAAATTTAAAGCGGTTGAAATAATTTCTTTCATGTGCAGTTTTATATACCTAAATTATTTATGAATATTTTTTTCATATTGTTATATTCAGACATAACTCGCAGATCTATAACTAAATAATGTTCACTTTATTCTTTATTCCTTGATGTAGTTTAAGTTTATCATTTTCTGGTTCATAAATGTAGCACGCTATCAATTTACAAGAATTTTTATGTAAAAATAAACATCAAGTTGATTGTTAAAAAAAAAACACAAAATAACATTCTGAACAAAATTTTCACTTTTTCTTGTTCGAGGGCAGAATGTGTTATTCCCCAATGGTCTATACCTAAATTAAATGAAAACGATTTTTTTTTCTCTTTTCAAACTTTGCTTTTGTGTCTAGGGTAGAGAATTTATTCACTTTTCAAAACATTTTGCATAACTTTAGTTCTAAATAACTGATAAAGAATTTTTTCAAACTTACAAAAATTTAAGAATGTAGTAGAGCTTACGATAACTTTCCAGAACCTTTTAAAATTTTCTAGAACTTTAACAGTGATATATATAAAGGAGCTCACTGTTTAGTTCAGCTCAAGCTGTTTAAGTGAACACATAGACCTATTTTATTTCATCAGAGATGGCATTAAGAAGCTGCAAGCATTCTCCATATACATTTTGTTATGTATGTGGCGAACTTATTAAGACAATAGCAAAAAATAATTTCTAACAGTATCTGCCTTGAAGTATTATGAGTATGGCTGGGAGGTTATTGAAAACTTTAAAATGGTGGCATTCCTGATGGGTCTCTGAGAAAGCTTTACCAAGTTTACCTGTTCTCTTAGAGAAAGAAGGGATACACAGCGTACTACAAAAGAAAGCACTGGCCACAAGAAAGTGAGTTCACTGTAGGGAGATACAAAGTAAGGTGTAAGCCACTAGTGGATCATCAAACGGTGTTGTTCCATCATTTGCACATAAAATTGAGTCTAATGAAACAAATTATCACAGATCTTGATAAGAAATCTGCAGCCTTAAACTACCTTCGAAACTTCATTCCTAAGCCGTTTGAGGCATAGGTCATACTTGGTGTCTTCATTGAACCACAAGAAAAGAAGATCCTAGAGCGCAATAATTTCCCAAAATGCTCAGTAAGAAGGATAAAAAGGTTGGGCAGATTTGTCTTTGTAGCAGTGATGAGGGGTTTCTTGGGAAGTCCAAAGGCCAAAAATTATGTGAAATGGTTGAGCCTCTCGTAAAGACTACGTCAAAATGAGCTGTAGGATGTCCGTGAATGTCCATAACCTTGAAGCTCATCTTGATAAGTTTAGGAGCATACTCAGAGGATCCAAGCGAGTGCTTCCACTAAGATATACTGGACTTTGAGCGCCGTTATCAACGAGTGTATGAAGAAAACATGATAGGAGACGATATTTGTGGGATGATACGTGATAGTGATTTACATTAAGTCGCAAATTTAAAGAAACTACCCACTTTTAAACATTTTTGTAAATTTGGAATAACTTTATTATAAATACATGTGAATTTTATTTCACATGTTACTTTATTTAGACCTTGATTTAATTTCTGACTTTAATCATCCAGGTCATAAAAGCAAAGTTTACAGGAAATAATGGCCGTTTTCTGTACTTTTACAACATAAGCAATGAAGAAATAACACATATTATCCAGGAACAACAATTGTGTTACATGGTGTAATCAAATTTTCAAATACTTTCTAATACAATTTCGGACAAGTATACAATTCCTGTGACAGAAATATAGCAAATAAATATTATGAAGTTAAAGACGCAGATTGTTCTGTAGAATTTGATGTATCAAAACATCATTTTTATCAAGTTTCTAGGTACAGTCAGCCGCTTCAAAAATTCAAACTCTTGTCGTAAGCTGGAAAAGGTCTTGAATAACAAATGCAAAGAAGGAAGAAAAACAGAGTAAGTCGTTATTAACTGTGATATCAGTTTGTGTTCAATCTACTAGTGGGTACTTTAACTGAGGTTTATATTTTTATCTAAATCTACCTATCTCTCTTCATCTGTCGATATATATTTTCGTTATAACCATAATTTTTTTATTCAAAACAAAGCACACTCAAAATAAAAATATTATACAAAGTACGCTGCATTAAAAGAAGATTCTATAGTGCAAGCTGTAATGTGATGCTGAGAATTATTCAACAAATGATTGGCTTACTATATGGATGTTTTATCCAACTTAATTACAGTGTGAGGCTGACATCATACAAGAAGCTTGACCTAACATAGATGCAGCTTCAGCTAAAGGTTCAGGTCCATGTCTTGCTCAATTTAGCCCTTGTTATTCTGGAAAGCGAACTCGATACTCTCTTGGTTTGGATCAGTTGAAAACTAAATTAAGATTATACTTTACAATAATTGTTTTATTTCACAAATATGAGAAGTTCTTTGTTAATATAAAGATCTGTTTGTGATACATGTAAAAATTAACTACTCATATCCTTCTAATCAGAAATAATATTTACATTTGCTCGTGTTTTTATGATTTTGTGATGTCGATTTTTGAAATAAGTTTAAAAAATTAATCATTATCTTACTCCACTTGATTAGTAATTTGATAATAAAAATACAACTGTGGAATTTATTTTAATGATAAACCGAGTACCCAGGTACATGATCTAAAACAAATATTATTAGGGTTTCGAACTCAAGATTTAAACGTTATAAGCTCTTCGTCTTAATGCTCATCTACCAACTGACCGACTGATAATTGAACGTAGAGTTAAGAAATAAAATCAATTAACCACAAAATACACTGTAGCTGACCTATTGAAAAACTGGATATACAATTATAAGTATATATATAAGACGTGCTTGAAATAAAGTAAAACATAACTATCTCAGAAAACAGTATAAAGTAGTCGTGGCTGGACTTTTTATCTCAGAAATTGCTCGTCGGGCGAAATTTACAACAAATTCCTCACACCGTACATTATTGGAGATAAATGAACATGACATATTTCTATCATAGAACTATAAGCCAATCGTGAAGCTGTTAACAAATACATTTCATGTTTGTTGAAATTTTCAATATTGTGATATCTTCAATGAAATTAAGTACAATTTGTTTATACATGCAGGACGTTAAAAGCAATCCCAACATCAAATACAATACCAAAGATAACGCCAAATGCAATAAAAACGACAACGGAAATTCCTTCAAGGAAATGAGAAATTTGTGGAAGTCCGTGAGGATACAAAATTTTCTCTGTTTCCCTGGTCGTAAGTTGATAAAATATTCCAATATGTTAACAATACTTAAACAACTATTTCTGATCTTGAACTCTTACCTTCGTTGTTGAAGTGTATTAACAATGTTATTTAAAATAACATTTAAAATTAACTATTAGACTTTTAATTATTAATTTTTTAATTATTTATGCATCACAAGTTTCAGTTTATTTAGAAAATATTATCAAAATTAAATATATAATGAAAATTTATTTATAAATTAACTTGTTTCATTTTGCATTAATATTCATTTTTTCTTTAACACAGATTAATGCTTTAGAGATTCTATTATTTTCATAAGTTGTCAATTGTACGAACGTATAAACGTATGTGGTTATTCATTAGGCTTTTGAACTTTGGATTTTGCTTAAATAAGGACAAAAAACATTACACAAAAATCGATATTTTCTTAAATGGACTGATAAAACACATTACATTCGAAATATGCAACTAAATATCACCATTTCAATTAAATTAGGTTTGCAAATTTCTTCACTGTTTTAATTCATACATCTCAGACTTTCTAAACTCATCAAAATGTATTTTTTGATGACTAACACTAAAATACTTCAAATTCATGATGACGAAAAACACATGCAAAGTAAAATTTTGTTCTAAAGACGACTGGTATATGTATAAAAAATTAGTTAAAGTGAGTCGAAATGTTGTTTGGTACTTCATATTAATTAAAGTTCTAATACAAGCGATTTTCAGAATACATCAACGTCACTACAGCTTTATCCCCTTCTTCTCATGAAAATGCAATACCTAGTCATATATTTCTTAACTATTGTTACCAGTTGAAAAATATGGCTCCGAATTGCTCAACAAAAAGGTACTTACACTTTTAACTCTTATAAATTTACCGATACTTTCCAGAGATCCCGGTAAGAATTGCAATTACACCAAGGTGTTTTTATGAAATGATACAATTAACTTTCATTTTGAATCTTCAAGTTCATTAAACTTCGGATAAATTATTATGAGGCGTTGAAAGTTCCAGGTGTTTTGTACATGAAAGACAACTTTTAATTTTTCTTTTCCATGTCTTTATTGTGAGATATATTAATTTATGTCATTCAAAAAGTATGTTTTGTCTTTATTTTAGAACATTGGTTATTGTTTTGTCATATAATTTGACTAGTACATTTAATAAAATGTTAGAGTTCTTTGAAGTTAATTGTTAAATTTAGTAAATAATAATATTTAATTATTTTAATATTATTGATATTTACAGTCTAAACGGATCACTTAACAGCTGACAAGGACCAGTGTCTATATTTTACCAAAAATACAATATCTTAAATCTGTCCTGGTTTCCTTCTTTTTGTGTTTATTTATCTCTAATACCTTCATAAAAAATAACTTTCATAAAGCAACACAACTCTTGAGTTTGGAATTATTTATAAAATATAAATTGTGATTGAACAATGAATACAGTGTAATATTAATAAAATGGAGTAAAAATGACAATAACGATCACATTTTATTGAAAAACTTATTTTTTGTCAAGCACAACGCCAAAAGAAGAGCTGAGATACGAAAATTTATGGGAAGTCAAAAATTAGCTTAAATTCTAAAAATGGATTTCTTCGACTAATATACGTATAACATATAATATTACTGTGTTAAACAGATAAAATATTAAACTAATGGAACGACATCGATCTCGTAGTGAATTATAAACTAATACAATAAAAATGAAATTTCAAATTTAATCGATCAGCTGATAAACTGACAAAACAGCCCGACTTGTTAAGGTACTTGACTCATGATCCGAAGGTCGTGGTTTCGAATGAAGTATCAAGAATTAAGTAAAATTATTTTGGTAATTGTTATGACATAGTTAATTTAGAACACCATTCTACACTTTATTTTAAAAAAACAGTTACACCCTGACTATATTATGATTTTACCAATAAACGTGTGTAGTTTTAAACATTGAGATTTTTACAGCACTTTTATATGGAAATATTTGTATCATTAGAAAATAATTACTTTAAACCTTTTTATGTTTGCAGAGGATCTAAACCTCAATTTTAACGTTCTAAGTCAATAAACGTACAGATGACGTACCGAAGTGTTCGACTCTTAATCTGAGGGTCGCGGGTTCGAATCCTCGTCGTACCAAACATGGTCGACCTTTAATCAGTGAGGTCTATATAATGTAACTGTCAAACTCACTATTCATTGGTAAACGAGTAGCTCAAGAGTTTGCACTGAGTGTTGAAAACTAGTTTCCTTCCTTCTACTGTCACACTGTTAAATTAGGGAGAGCTAGGGCAGATAACCCTTGTGTAGGTTTGCACCAAATTCAAAAACAAACAACCAAACGCACAGGGGTAAATAATTAAAACTATATTTACACATTTTGAAGTCAAAAATTACCTAAACGTCACAAGCATGGAGACGTACTTATATAACACATAAAAATGAAAATGAATTTCTAACCATAAACTATGTTAATACAATATGTGAAATTGAAACCTAAAATCGTTACAACTGAAATACAAAACATACCATAATACGTGCAATTATGGGAAGTAATATGACGATTGAAAATAAACATTCTTAATATTGACTTATACATTTGCTATATACAAGTTACCTTGCACATGTTCTTTGATAAAAATTAAAAATGTTTTCATAACAAAGTGTAGGAATGTATCATTTACCATGCCGATTTTAAATTTATTTTTTGTGGAAAAAATGTAAAATAAATATAAGCCTTTTCAAGTTCCGATTTCCAATTCACATAATTGAAATGCTAAATTGAAAATTTGTATGTATATCTTCATGGACCCAATGAATCTTTATATAGAGATGAGTATTTGTTAAAAAAACGAAAACAGCCCATAAAAACCCACAAATGCAAAATGAAAAACTGAAAATTTGTGTTTATTCCTTATGATTTCCATACTAATTTTGTTGAAGATCAAATCAAATCCTCCAAAATAGTTACATGGACTTAAAACAGACAGTATTATTAGATTTATATAAGTTCATCACAATTTTCTGTATTAACTAATAAATGTCAGTTGATATTACGATTCTTGCCAAGATTCCTACACTGTTGGCCAACATTTTATTGCCATTGAACATAAAGAAAATATATACATTTTGCGTTGTTAGACTCAACCATTCATTTTAGTTGTGCTTTGAATGATGAAAATAAGAAAAGGGAAAATAAAAATTAGCATTTAACAGGGAAACACTATGTGAACACTATGAAATTACCTTAAATACAAGCTGGTAAAAAGTTTAAGACCAAATCAAAGAAGTCATAGACAGGGAAGCAAATGCCTAAAAGGGGTCTCAGTGGTGCGTTGCACGGCCATCGTGGCGAATAATTTAAAACGTTCGCTTTGGCATGGTACATATAAGAGTTTGCAAAAGACTGATGGAATGTTATTAAAGGTCGTGAAAATGGCTTTACGTATATCTTGCACTGTTCGGAATTTATGTCCATTTATATTGACTTCCCTGGCCATCCAACCCAAACATTTTCAATAGGGTTCAATTTGGGCGAACACACTGGCTCGTCCAAAAGAATCACGTTATTCGCTAGAAAAAAAAAGTTTGTCCTGCGGGCATTGATGACTACAACGTTCTCTTCATGAAAGCTACAGCCAGTTCCACAAAAGCTAGGGCCTTCAGTCAATAAGGCATAATGAAGAAAGCAGCTTGATGACACTATGTGGCCAACTTTCTGTTTCACGCTCCTATATAACCTGAAGCTCCATTAATCCATGGAAGGAGAAAGCACCCCAGATCATGATGGAACCTCCTCCATTGTGTCGTGTAGAAAATGTGTTCGGTAGGATATCTTTATATCGTCTGTAACGTTGGAAGCCATCTGGATTATCAAGGTTAATTTTTTCTCGTCAAAGAATAAAATCTTCGTCCACTTTTCTTCGTTTGATGTTTTGTGCTTTTCAGCAAAGTTTAACCGAGCTGTATTGTGGTATGAAAGGAGGCGTGGCCTTTGAAGACGTTTACGGTTTTTAAAGCCTTTCTTTCGTTTATGCCATCTTCTTGTTCTTGAGCTGCATCCTGCGTATCACAGGTACTTCATTTGGTTCTACAATTAACTGGTGTCTTGCTTTACAACCCGTCGAATCCTTCTGCTCAATACCGCCGAAATTCTCGGCCACTTTAAATTTTCGTTCCGTATTCCTTAGAGTCGTTTAAGAATTTGCAACAGCAGTTTTACTTCAGCAAATCTCACCAGCGATGGCACGTTGAGCGAAACATTGCATTTGCAGCTCGACAATTTTTTTATGTTCAACTTCCGTCAAGTTTTTAGCCTTTGCCATGTTTTTGTCCAATGTAACACATAGATATTGACAACGCTAATGCTTGATAACAAATGACTAAATTTTGTTAAGTGTTTACCGATTAACGCTTTGTTTTAGTATTGTTATACAGTTTTGACCAGCTACTATTTAGGCTAATTTTATAGTGTTCACATTTTTAGTCTTAAATACTGAAAACTGTTTTTTGTTGTTTTTATTTTCTCTTGCCTAGTTTTCACCTTTCAAAGCTCTTTTCGAATAAGTAGTTGAGCCTATGAACGAAAAATTGCATCTTTGTTCTCTATGTTCATTGACCTTACGATTTTCGCCGGCAATGTATATATTAATACTTTTATTACTCATACAAAGTATCAGGTCGTCTCTTAAGTAATTTCAGATTTTAAGTTCAGAAAAAGAGAAATGATATCAAATCATTTTAATGTTATTTAGTCAATAACGTATGTTCCATTATTATTAATTACTTTCTGCCAATGATTCACAAGCTTCTGAAAACCATTTGTATAAAATTATTGAGGTTTGAAGGAAAATAATGTAGAGAAAAGAGTTTTGACACCTTCATGCGTACCAAGTTCTTTTTTCGTCAAGATAGTTCTGCAAACTTTGGAATAGGTGATAATTAGATGAGGCAAGTCCTGGAGAAAAAAGAGTATTTGGAAGATTTTCCCAGTCTAGATTTTCATTCTGCAGATGTGATCCTTGCTGTATTGGGCCGTATATTATTTTGGTGTAACACAACACCTTTATGATTGATCAAAGCAAGTCTCTTTTCTTTCAGTGCAACATTGAAACGCTGTAACTGTTCACAATATAAATCTGATGTAGTCTTTACCTTCAGTGGGAGTAACTCAAAGTGGATCACACCAACAATATCCCACCAAACTCTTAACAAGACTTTCCTAGGGTAGAGGTCCATTTTCGGGTTGATTTGGCAAATGTACCTGCAATGATTCATTGTCTGAGATGCTTAACGTTTCTATAAAATATCTATTTTTCATCTTCAGTTGCTAAAATTGTCAAATATGACTAGTTACGTTCATGAGAAGTGCAAATGTTCACGTATGCTATTAGATTGTTTTTCATCAAATCACGAGTGACCCATTTCCAAGTTTTAACACCTTTTCAAGCTGTTGCAGATGACGGTGACTGATGAATGAATTAAAATAAGCTTTTTCTGCTCATTCGTTAACTGTTACCGCACAGTTTTTATCAAGTGGAGTTAGCAGAAAGTAATCACTAAATTCAACAGAAAGATGTGAGCGTTGTCCATTTTTTAAGCTTCAGGTCCTTGATCTGTACTTCTGAAACCACCTTCGAAATTTTTTTCATCAAAAGGCTCTGCGCCATAAACATCTTGAATGTTTCATGTAGTGTTTGCTAAACTATATCCATTGTTAAACTCATAAAGCAATATATGCCTTATGTACTCCTCATACACATACGTCTTCATTAGGCTTTATTGGATTAATGATCGGAAAAATGATCATATTTTAGTCGTTAAAACTTTCTACAAAGATAAAAATGATGATTAACTTTCTGTATTAACTTTTCGGGTATTACTTATGGGATAATCTGATATAAAAATCAATTTGTAATTTGCACAAGACGAAATTTGTGTTGTTTTTTTTAATATAACTAAAAGCCTGTGAGAGCCATTTTCAATAACGCATTCAATGCATCATTGAAGATGACGGAGTTAGCCGTCCTTACCTTAGCAAGGTAAGACCAGATCGAAGTCACCTAGTCATTACAACTCACCTCCAACTCTTGAGTTGCTTTTTTACTGACGATTAGTGGGATTAACTAAAACACTATAGCGCCTCACGCTTGAAAAGGAGAGCATATTTAGTGAGACAACGAACTGAATCCGCGACCCTCAGATTAAGACTCGAGCGCCCTCACAACTTGACCAATTCCACATCTAACGAACGCTTATCGCTCAGTACATTGTTGTTTGATAAGGTCAAAACAAAGCAAATAAAACAGTTATCATAAGTAAAAGATCATATATAATTCTACATATTACTTTACGTTCGTCATGAGCTTAAGCAACATTTTTAAGGACTACCAAAGAATGTCTGGAAAAATCGCTTCCCTTTTGTGATACTTTTCCTGAGTAGGCGTTTCTTCAGCTCTCACTTTATTCATAGCTCCGATGCTCGTTCATAAATGGCTTATGTAAAATGGATATAGAAAGTCTGGAACTATCTTTATTTAATCCTTTTTAATAAAAGTCGTTGGTGCACGTGTAGCGAAAAGGAAATTGGAAACAAGTTATAACTATAAAGACAGAAATATAAAATATTTGGTTAACTTTATTTAAGTTGTTTTTTAAATCACAGTGTGTACAAAATACACATTTAAAGTTCTCACTTAACTTCAAATGTCATCTGTTATTCTATAGTGAATGGCTGGTGTCATTTAACCACATATGCATGTTTAGTTTGTGTTGGGTGTCACGAAATTACACATTGTCCTCTTCCCTTTAGGTAACTGGTATCTTCAATCTGTTTTAACAAGACGTTTTTCTGTAATAATTCCCAAGTATAGATTTGCCCAAATATTTAGCTTATTTTTCTCAGGTGTTGATGGGGTATGAATACAGATCGGTGTCTATAGTGATAAAAGTTCAGGAATTTAATAGCTTTTTCTGTCTTTGTTATCGATTAAATGAAACTAAGGCGGAAACAGGCAAAAATAGAAAAACAAATGATATTGAACTCGTGTAACTTACAAAATACGGAGAAATCGAGAAGAACCAACTGACTGACCGACAAACACTTGACGATCATGATTACAGCGACTTTTTAATGATTCTTTGATTAAATTACAGTAAAATGATTATAATTTAAAACAAGTATCTAAAATATATTGATTTTTTTATTTAGGTTAAACAATATGCTGATTAGAGAGATATATTAGTGTTTTTATTATCCGTTGTTTCTGTTATCCGCGATTTGTTTAGTTTTATCGAACTGCATAGAGAAGCCAGTGTATGTTTATTTATTTCCACAGCAATGAGTGCATGCAAACGATCACATGATAACGAGTGCCTTCACAAACTTTCAGCTATTTTGATTGGATGTTTTGTCTTCTATGATTAAATTCGTTAAATTGTTTAAATGATTACTTTGTTTTATAGTGACAGGAAAAAGAAAGTTATCACAACATTTTCAGATAAAGACGTTATGTTTTATTTCTGTGAACAAAATGTAGCTTGAGTTACATTCTGAGTTGAGATACATCCTCTAGAAAACATTTCAAACATCTTAGTTTTTATTCATTTCTCTACGCAACTAAAATGTAATAGATGTCATACACAGAGCAAACAACGAAGTTTTTAAGCCATAATATTCAACTTATCTTAACATTAATGTTAAATTATTAGCCCAAGACAGAGCGACCATTCGGCAACTTTGGATTTTATCATGATGTTTGACTAAGGAATGGACTGTCACTTGTATAATGCTCTCATGGCTGAAAGTTTGAAAAATAACCAACTGCATGACTTCTCTAACCCTTGACCCTACGATCGGCACCTTTTTAAACTTCTCCCTTGAGCGACACCTTGCTTAACTGCCAAGAACACAATAGTCTTTTCAATCATATATACTAAATAAAACAATATATGCACAAAAAATTAAAAGTAAAGCACAAAATTTTTTTTATAAAACACTTCTGTAGAGTTTTGGAATATATTTACTATTAACCTGTACTATATTTTACTTTAGTTGATGCATCTATAAACAACTATTCCAATCTGTAGTGTGTATAACTTAAAAATTTCACAATATGATAACACTGAACATTAACATACGAGGGCTGTTTTAGTAAAGACAGTTGCAAATGACGAAGATGCAAAGAAATTTCGTGAGATTCTGTGTATAAACTCTGAAGTGGAGAAACACAGAAAGCCCCAGTGCAGAGCTGAAGTTCTTGATGATGAATGAGGTCTAGTATATTTAAGGCCAAGGTCTTGACAGTGCCATAGACCAGTGATCCATAATCGAGTTTCGATCGAATAAGAGTGCAATGAATCTTGAGCACAGATCATCGATCTACTCCTCAAGTGGTTGAAGTGGCGTCACGGAGGATGTTCAGTGTTTTTGCACATTTTTCCCTTATTTGCTTGAGGTGTGGTATAAAGATCAGCTTATGGGAGAAAAAGTCTCAAGAACTTTGTCTCAAAGACCACAGACAACTTCACCAATGCAGATTTCAGGATCAAGGTGAACACCTTTTTTGTGGCAAAAGTGCATTGATACGGTTTGAGAGAGAGAGAAGTTAAAGCCGTTTGCTGTGATCCACTTCAGTGAACGATTGAGGGCAGTCTGTTGCAGTTGTTCAATATACCTCATGTTCGACGACTGACATGAGATGTGAAAGTCGTCTTTATAGAGCTCATTTGAAACAGTAAAAGAAAGTTGATCATTGATGGCATTAATCTATATATTAAAAACTGAAAAGTGTGACACTCAAAACACAGCTCTCAGGGACTCCAAGTTCCTGTAAAAAAACGGGAAGGTGTTAAACCCACACAACTTGGAATCCTCTGTCGATTAATTTGTTTAATAAAAATGGACAAATAGCTGCGTAATTCATATACGAGGGCTGTTCAAAAAATACGCGGACTGACGTCGTAAAACAAAATGTACTTTATTTAGAAGCTACAGGTCTGGGACCCTTTCAAAGTGCTCTCCTCTCCAACGCACACACTTATCTCATCGGTGTTTCTACTTTTTGAAACAGTCCTGGTACGCTTCTTTTGTAATGTCTTCCAGCTCCTTCATCGCATTTGCCTTTATCTCGGGAATCGTCTCAAATCTTTTTACTTTCAATGGTCTTTTGAGTTTGGGGAACAAGAAAAAATCGCAATGAGCAAGGTCAGGTGAGTAGGGGGATAGGGAAGAACAGTGTTTGAGTGTTTGGCCAATAACTCAGGAGTTCTCAGGGCTGAATGAGCACACATTTCGCAGCAACGCAATGCATCTTCAATATTTCGGTAAAACTCTCGTAACAAGATCCAACTGATATCCCACACTCTTTAACAAGCTCCCTGATAGTCAGACGTCAATTTTCCTGCACCAGGTTGTTGATTTTGTCGACGTGTGGGTCGTCAGTTGACGTGGAAGGACGTTCAGGACGCTCATCATCTTCAATGGACTATCGACCATCCTTGAAACGTTCATGCCACTTGAAACATGCCATACGTTTCATAGCAACATCATCGTAAGCCGTGTTAAGCATAGCAAAAATTTTAGTCGCAGATTTTTCCAAGCTTAACACAAAATTTCACAGCAAGTCGTTGCTCCTTCATTCTAAAATCCGCCAAACGAAAAAGGCGCACATCACTTAAAACCGCGTAGCTAATACACAAATGAAGATATCTGCAAAAAGGAAATTACGTCGTAATAAGCTGATCTTTGCAAACCTAGCGACACCAAGCTGATTCCTCTGGAACCAACTAGAGCCGCGCATTTCAAACAGTCCTCGTATTTTTTGAACAGACCTCGAATTTGTGTCAAGTGATCTTATTGTATTGAAAGATATATCTGTAAGCGTTTGCTGTAATCATTCCCTAACTAGATGAAATATATTTTTTCTCAAGTTCGAAAGGAATAACGCAAGGACTGATAGATTTTCCAAGAAAGACCTGTTAATTTTTGAGCAATTAAAATTTAATATACACTATTGGCTAAAAGCAGTTAGATTGATGGCATAAAAATGCTCTTATATGCTGAAACATTCATAAAAACGACAACATCCTCAACTTGAAAGTTCTATTTCTAGCTCTCTTTATTCTCGTAAGCCTGATGTTGACGGCAGGCGAAGTAATTTACACAGCTTGTAAGTTCATCTTCAGGCTTTTTCGGTCAATAAAATGTTTAATAATCATTTGTTGTCTTTTTATTTCACGCAGAACTACGCAAGTGCTATCTACGATATCCGTCCCTAAGACTAGAGGGAAGGTAACTAGTTATCACCAACCACCGCCAACTCTTGGACCCTTCTTTTACTAACGAATAGTTAAATTGGCCATAACATTATAACGCTCCCGCGTTTGAAAAAGCGAGTCCTGTTGGTATAATGGGGGTTCGATTCGCCGACCTCATCACTAAATAATTGTATTACTAGAATTAATAGTCCATTTTGATATCATCATTTCAGTAGAAGAAACGCAACGCAATAAAAATTAGAGTAAAATGCTATTCAATCACATATATTTTACACATAATTACATTTCTGTATTTTAAAAAAAACATCAAAAATTCTAATTTAATTAATAGAGTCAAGAGTTAGTTTTGAAAACTTCAAACATCTTTCATCGATGTCACACATTAGCTTGTCAAGTAATTTCACTACTAAAGCAATACACATCTATGATTTATCATCTATTTTAAGGTAAAATTGGGTAGCTCGTTCCTTCTATTTAATAAAATGATTCCACAAAAGCTGGTTCGTAACATTAAAACATATCCTCTTCAGGTAAATCTAACATGTTTTTTTTATGTGGAGTCGAAAGTAGAAAATCCTTGAAAAGAAATCAAGTAGAAAGAATACATTGAATCAGTTTATAAAGACAAGTAAAACTGGGTTAACATAAATTGTATTACGATCAATAGTTTCTCGGTAATTCACTGTAATTTGGTAAACAATGTGTTGCTAATTTGAATTTGTTAACTTTTTAAAATACGTTTTGCATCTTGAAAGATGCAATTTTCAATGAATTTTACTTTAGTGACTTATAATTTCCGTTTTATATCTTTGTATCAGGAATGATACAGTTTATATCCCTATTACAAATTTTCATTGATATCTTCGTAAACTATAATTTTTAGCAAAGTTAAAATAAAATGCGACTGGCATTAAATTAAATAATAACAATATAATTCAATTTAAAATTAAATAAAGCTGATTAATTTTATAGTTGTCGAACACTTCGTCACCAATTTGTTTTATGTCATGCAACAAGACTCCGTCACTAACAAAACAGTTTATGTCACATTATTTTAGAACTATAGAAGCAAATTTACAAAAACACATATCATTAAACTTTTTCTGGCGGGTATATAGCAACCTACACTTTGATTTGTGACAGCTTACTTAAAGGTATTCAATATTAACAGCAATTTATTGCCTAGATTTAAATTAATAATGTTATAGTCAATCCCACTATTCGATAGTTAAAGAGTAGCCTTAGAGCTGGCGATGGGTTGTGATGACTAGCTGTCTTTCGCCTAGTCTTACATTGCTAAATTATGGACGGCTAGTGTAGACAGCCCTCGTGTAGCTTTGTGAAAAATTGTAAACATACTAATACTTTTCGTACTCTCCCAACTTCATAATAAAAAATGTGAGTTAATTGTGATACTCTGATGTTGCATTTAAACTCACTGAATATGTTTTTGAGTTTATTGTCGTATTTAGACACATAAAACAACTGATAGAAAACATATTAAAGTTATTGATGAAACACGATTTTTCAGTCAAATACATTCACATATTTTTTTCCAATAAACCTCAAATATTCAAACCTACTGCAAATCTGAGCGAACAGTTTTTAAAACTCTAATGAAACACATTTTTATGTTTTGAAGCTGAAATTAAACATACTGCATATCTGATAGAAAAAAATAAAAAACAACTTTGAAGTAATATTCAGACAATATACATATCGTATAACACATTATGTATAACTCCAAAATTCAATTAGATACGTTCACAACAAGAGAACCATTTTATTAACATCGAAGTTACGTTTCGTCATATTGCACATTTGATAAAATACCTTTTTGAAAACATTTTTTGATATGCGAGAACAACCATGTTAAGCATCGTAGTTTGTATGTAAAATGGAATAAAAAAGACATTCATGTCTGAGATAAGTGACTTTATTATAACAAAGCAAAGATAGTTTATTTTATATCGGATTTATCTAAATACAGACAAAACAAGGTACAAATAAATAAATAAAACAATTTATGACGTAATACCTTGTTCGTTAAAAATACAGTTCGACAAGATTATAAAATTCAATATGACAATTTTTTTTCAAACTTGTACACAACGAAAATTCAAAAACGACAATGAACTTTATATGACAATATATTTTAGAAGATATAGAATTTCAGCCTTTGGGTAATCTCTTTGCTTCGAGATTTAATGTTTGTTTTTTCATTAAGAGATAAGAAGTAAGCGTTTTTAAAATTAATTTTTTTGGTTATGTTGTTCCTGGAGGGAATAACTTGTGTAAGTCATTTTATGTAAATGTCGTGTAAATATTTTGTAAACGACAACATGTCGTGTTGTGTTTGGATTTTCATTTATATTATCTATGTTTCCATATTTATATTATTGTTTCGAAGTTTAAACTAATAAAATATGTTGTTATTAATTTAGGGTAACATTTAGAATTTTTTTGAATTAAGTAGACCAATCATATGTTTGTAAATGAAGTGCTGGCGACTTCGTGTCTAGACGTTTAGTCTCGTGCAAGAACGGACATGCGTGGATTGCTCTGGAGATCTGTAGAAATTTCGCGATTATTCGAGGGGTCTAGGCCTACAATATATAAACAGACGAAGATGCGAGGAAGAAAAGAGAGTCAGACATTAGTTTTATTTCAAAAGAAGAGAGTCAGTTATTTGAGAAAGATTAAGTGTTTGCTGTGATTATTCAACTTGGATTTGTGACTGAAGATAGATCTACGGAAGCTGTGATTTTATTTTGTCAATCTCCACGATTCATCTGAATTACTGCTTGTGCTGAGAGTCGGCGAATTTGTGACGTTCATCGGAGGCATCGTGAAAGGAACTTCGTCGAATTTATTCAACTGTGAACTGTTTCTGAACTTCTTCATTTAAGCTTCGAAATTTTTTCATGGGACCAAATTCACACCCTACACTGGAATTTGAGACTTTCATTTTAGATCATTATATTAGATACAGGCCAGTACCATTTTGTATTATGATTAATTTTGAAGTTTGAAACTAGTATTATTTTGTTTTGTAATTAATTTCGAATGTTGTAACTTAATATCTGTCACTGTTATTATATAATTTATGTTATATCTGTTATATTTGCTAATAGTTTAGTGTAATAAATTATACAATCTGTTATTTGTGTTTTTCTGTTGCGTTTAGTCTACGAAAAACATAAAACATAAAAAATACATAACAGTCATTCATTCCCAACTGTTTCATAAAACGTTTTGTTTTAACAAAATCTGAAACCATTTACTCAAAAACACATTAATTCTATTTGAAAATGTGCCGTAAAATTCGACAGATCTATTCCATTTTAGACACTAATTATCGATTTCCTTCAGTAAATTAAAACATTACTTCTGCGTATATATATATATGTGAAACATATGTTCGTACTTTGTTTTTTTCTAAATTGGGAACAAATTCCCTGTTCAACACAATTTTTTCTTTCTTTTCAAATTTCATAGTTGTTTTTAACAATTAATTCACATCTTATTTTCTCCTGATCTATTATTTTAACAGATAATATGAAATGCGCTTGCCACATGTTATAAGGTAACTCATTTACTATACAATTTTTTACCCAATTTTTAATTTCCTTAATCATAATTTTTATATTTTAGCGCATTTGGTTAAAGTACATTGCATTATAAAAACAAGAAATTTCGTAAATCCAATACTTTTCAACTTCTACTTTCTTTTTAATACCTGTGACAAATTTATATAATCAACAACTCAAGAAAATGTTTCACCTACATTCTATAGTTTATATTATGTTGCCTATTCTTGTTAACAAACCTTAAACACATATTACATAAACCCTTATGTTATGAATTTTACATTTTACTTTTAACTTTCAACATGATGACATTATTAATTTACTACTTTTGTTTATATATAAACTTAAAATGTGATCATTCACAAATTTAAAAGGAAAGTGTAAAATGTATTTCAAATTTCTCACATGTTGTTAAAGTCCATGTTGCCATATCAAGTCAGGCTCTGTCTGATGATAGTGCAGCGTAGTTTCCATTGAAAATGGCTCGGTGTTGAGGCTTTATTGTCCAAATCTCACTACCACTTCTTCCTTGTTTCATATGCAAGATCTAGAGGACGATGATGACTGTTTCCCAGCTTGTGTTTCAGCAGTCCGATCGCACAGAAATCTGTAGAAGTTGCGTTCTATGAATTGGCCGATATGTCTTCGTATAGAATATTATGAATAACCTTTCATATTTTTGCTACTTGTAGTATACGACATTTAAATTAATATGTTTGATACATGATACTTGTCTTGCTTTTCCAAACGGATAACCTTCTCTGTTATAGTGTGCTTTCGTCAGTGGCACGTAGATGGATTTTTACACTGATATTTGCTTTTGACGATTCTCACTTGCTACAAAACGCAATGCTTTTCTCACTACAACTGGTGTACAATTTGTTGCAAGCCTCTTTCCGTTTAGTACTCCCCTGGTTCATTTACAATCCTTTATTTTCTGTTGACATTAACTGACAGGAATATTTCCGTCGTTAATTTTTTAAATTTCGGTTTGAACGCATCTTTATGATCTTTAGTATGCGAATATTTTGAGCCATAAGAAATTGTAACATACCATTCCTAAAAGCGATAAATATTCGGTTGCTTCAAACGGCTGAAGAGATGCTAGATTATGTCAAAATGTAATACCTATATATTTATTTCCACTGCAACTTTACATCAGCTATGGCTATCATGATAGAGAGTGATGTCTTACATATTGAGAATAGTTTTTTTAATAACTCATTCAACGTAATCTAATTTTGTAATCGGTTCATTGACGAGAAATAAGTGATTAACTATTCAGGTATAATTCAATAATTTGATCATTTATACAATAATTAACTAATTATATATTATTTGGTGCTCTGAAATTATGTTTTCAAAGTTTCATGAAATATTTTACTGAATCTTAAAAACAAAGTTTTATTTTCTAAGATGTGAGTCCATGAAAGTTTTATATTTCCGTTTACCTCCCGTGTATGTTTTCTAATTTTTTTGTAATCGGTTCATTTACTAAAAATAGGTAATTAACTGCAAAAAAAAAAATCAGACAGTTTTGAAACCTTCATACTTTCAAACTATTAATTAAATTCCGAATGCATTGCAATTTCGTTGCGAAAATATTGAAAACTTATCAAAGGTAAATTTTCTTTTAATATTACTGTATTTTATATCCAATGATGACAACACCATTTGACTCCTCAAACTTTAGTAACACGCATTTTATAACAACTCTTGCACTGAAAGAAGGCTATTTTAAATATTATGTCACATGTTTCTTCTCTTTTTACTAAACGTCAAACAGATAATACGATCGACGTTGCAAACCAAATTGATACATTAGGCCTTTGCGTCACATATAACATTTACTATTTTATCTTGGATAAAAATAAAATAATTTTCAATATACTCATTAAACAGACTGTTGTATAATACTGAATAACATATTAGCCATATTGCCTTAATATTACTTACAAGCCTAATTAATTTAAGTAACTACTAGTTCGGTTAAAAAGGAACTCAAAAACATAATTAATATGTTAAAAATTACTTGCTATAAGTTTTCACTTAGTTGTAGTTTTATTTCATATCTATGAATTTATTGACAGTCAGAATCGATTACATATATGTAAAAATATTGTTCGGTTTTGCTACTTTTATGCTAACTTGTAATAAATAAATTAGGTGTGAAATACTTTATTCATTTGTTCAGAAATAGTGAAATTTAGATTTGCTCGGAAATACTTTATGAATCGAAATAGAGTGAACGGTTGTTATGGCAGTTTACAGTTTGCAATTTCCGTCTATTACATTATATTCAAAGCTGTAAAAGAATCATACAGATTACTATATTATTTCTTGAAAAACACAATAATGAACCTGTTATTTCCACTGCAACTTTACATCAGCTAATGATATATATATATTATTTGGTGCTTTGTCACATGTCACATGTTCATAGGTGAATTATGATATACTTTGCATACACTTTATTGGATCTGCTGTGCTCATAAATTATTCTTTGTGATCACAATGGTAGTTTTTAAAAAATGCAATATTTTCTTCTTGGGAAAACCAGACACGAAAGCATGGACGTATCCAGTAAGAACTAGGCTTGATATTTCCTAGGTTCATGAATATTTGAAATTTATTTGTATGAATGACCTCATTAAGTGCTATCAACATCACAATATTCATTTGTTGTGGTATAGAACTGAATAAATGTCTTTTATATGCAAAAACCTGAAAATGACCGAAGAAGGTCGAAACGTTGTTCGCACTTCTATTTAAAATCTTTTCTCAACCCAAACGAGCCGTTTTTGCATATAAAATTCTCAACAAGTGGGTTTCTCGACATCACTGATTATCCTGTATTGTATCATACCCTTATTCACAACCAGTTACGTTTCTGTTACTCCAGGAAATCTGTAATTGTTGAACTATTAATATACATCTCTGATGTCCTTGTTGTACAAAGCTAATTCTGAGTTGTGTCTGTGACATGTGAGCTATCACTTTCTTCTCCTTCATACAATAACCACACAACTAACCAGTTAACATTTGTTGTTATATTACAGGTACACCTCATTAGTGGTGCACATTTTTGTCTTGTAGATTTTAGCATTCTAGAATCGGAACTCACTGTTATTAGAACCAACTTCTTTCATAAAATATCCAAGTCTTTATCATTGTATTTGAAAATGCCAGCATGTACTATTTATTTATAACTCTTCTCAAAACAATTTTGAACCACACCTGATGTGACCATGCTTCTCTAATTAATCTGGCATAGCAGTTCTTAACAATTGTCTCTGACCCTACAATAAATGTAGGTGAGAAGAATTGACCTGCCATTATTGTTTCACACTGAATGTGCAAGCTTGATATAAGCAGTATTATTTCTAGTGTCGTGAATAATTATAAAATTTAAAAGATGTTTTTCAAAGATAAGCGTATACTACTTACAATGCGTTAATGGAATTTTAAAGGGTCTAGTGAGTGAAACGAAATGTTACTACTATACTTTCAGAGATTCCATTCCTGTAGTCTAATCTGTCACATGATCTTATGATTATGGAGATTGTGTTGCATAAGGTCTCTTTTAAACTACCCAAGGTTTGTTGTCTTACGGTCATTTAGTTATGCAGTGTAAACAGTGCTGATGGTGCTATAAAGTTAGTATCACTGAATTGTTTAGTTTTCAATTTCTAATAAATACAAATCTGAAACATGTTCCTTTATACAGAACAGAATGTTAAATTTATATTAAGAATATTAGGAACAAAATATTATTGCAGTTTACTAAAATTATTTAATAAGGATAATCTTGTATAGATTTCTTCAAATAATTATGTTAAAGATACATGAAATTAGGATGCACCATTATAAAATTATAAAATTATAATACTTGTAAAAGAATTTAAGATGCAGACTGCAGAAATGGCAGCTAGAAATATGAAACTACTGTTGTTGAAGTATAGTGAGATTTGTCCTTACCTTTTAGTAATAGTTCATCCACTACCATAGTGTGAGGAAACAATTGTGAGATGTACCATAATTTAAAATCCAGCTCACCATACCCGAAATCTAGAGCTCTGTCACATGATTAACTCAAACTTCACTGACAGCGAGGAGAAACTAAACCATTAAAAACACAACTTAACATATTTTGTGCAAATGATGACTTTCATGTGATGAATATTCTTGTAGGGGTATTAAAAGTTCAATTAAAATAAAATACTAAACAATGTTTTGACTTTCTTAGATTATATTCATGTTAAAAAAGAGTTAGTTGCAATAAAGATCACTTTTGATAACGTATTTAGGTGCAGTGGAGAAATGCATGCGACTTAAGTTTAAATTAAATAATGATTATATTTCAGTCAAGTCTATTTATCATAGCACAACTATTTATGATTAAAGTGTGAAAACCTAATATTTGCAGTGTTACAAATATTATTTTGATTTTAACTCTAGTTAAAAAGGGTAAGCTTTATACATTTAATGATACTTTAGATATAGGAGGATCTCAATATAATGGTATGTGTTTGGTTTTTAAAAGGTTAGTTAGTTTATATTTAAATATAGTTTTGCTATAGTTTTATTGATTTATTTAGGTCTGAAAAGATTTTATTGAAGGTTACATTCTTGAAACTTATTAGTCCACTATTTTATGGAAGTTTGTCCTTTAGTTACTCTTCTAATGATGTTTTTATGTTGCAGTTCCCGTCTGTTTTACAATCCATTTTTTCTCCAATTCTCTTCCTGTATTTTTTTTGCCAAGGAGTTTCTTGCCTTACTTTGTCTCTGTATCGCGGGGCTTTTTATACCATTACTATCGCATCATTTTCATTTAATCCAAAAGTTTCTTTATTTATTTTTGTTAGTCTCTTATTCCACTTAGTTGTGCCCAAACATGTTCTTCTTAGTGGCTTCTGGTTTCTATATGCAGGTATCTTCAAAGATATGTTACCATGTTTTCAACTTCTCATCTAATGATGGCTCGTTCAATCCCATATGATACTGGAAACTCATCTTCTACTCCAGTATACTCAGACTTCACTCCTGTCATATACTTGTGGTGAGCAAATCTGACCAATATCTGACCACTGTCTGACCAAAAGAAATCCTATGACCATATTTTTTCCACTGTTCTTATTCCAGTTGAGTACAGTTCCAGATTCCTGATCCTTTTATAGCATCTGATATTTTTAAACATTGTCTCTCTCTCTGCATCCTTGTACTGTTAGCTACTCATAAGCTTGTTATTCTCTTCTGCTTCATTTGTCAGATATGTCTACTCCTTTCCTCTTCCTTAGATTGTAAAGCTCTTTCTCTTTTGTCTTTCCATTTCTAATTCTTATTTTTGAGCCTCATGTCCACCAAGTTTTGTTGTTAATCCATTATACTCAAAAGCTAATATCTTGATGGTGGATCAGCTATCTCACCTTGGACTAGATTAATCACTCTTTGTTTTTTAATTATCTGTGTTTTCAATAATTTTCTCTCAATATGGGCATTTTAAGATTACTTTCTTTTCACTTTCTATCCTGTCCACTCCCTTCTATTTATTTGTTGTCTAATTTAAAATCTACATCTCTGGCTGAAGATGCACTGCTGTATTGGGAGGTTCAATTACCTTTCATATGCTTCAAATACATCTGTTATGTATATGTGTAAATATATTGTAAACAACAACATGTCGTGTTGTGTTTGAATTTTCATTTGTATTATTCATTTTTCCATATTGATATTATTGTTTCGAAGTTTAAACTAAAATATGTTATTTATTTAGGGTAACATTTTAGAACTTTCTCGAATTAAGTAGACCAATCACATGTTTGTAAATGAGTGCTGGTGACTTCATGTCTAGAAGTGTAATCTCGTGCAAGAACGGATATGCGTGGATAGCTCTGGAGTTGTATGGAAATTGCGAGATTGTTCGAGAAATAGGCCTATCGGTATAAAAAAGACGGTGACGTGAGAGATATTCAGTTCATCAATCATCAGTTTTATTCGAGGGAGAGAGATTCAGTCATTAGTTTTATTCGAAGACAAAGAGTGAGATTCAAACACCAGTTTCATTTCAAAAGAAGAAAGTTAGTTATTTGAGAAAGATTAAGTGTTTGCTGTGAATATTCAACTTGGATTTGTAATTGAAATTAGATCTACGGAAGCCGTGATTTTATTTCGTCAATCTCTACGATACTTCTGAATTACCGCTTGTGCTGAGAGACGGCGATTTCATTGAACTGTGAACTGTTTCGGAATCTCTTCGTGGGACCAAATTCACACCCTAGACTGGAATTTGAGACTTTAATTTTAGATCATTACATTAGATACAGGCCAGTACCGTTTTGTATTGTGATTTAATTTTGAAGTTTGAAACTAATATTATTTTGTTTTGTAATTAATTTCGAATGTTGTAACTTAATATCTGTCACTGTTATCATATAATTTATGTTATATCTGTTATATTTGTTAATAGTTTAGTGTAATAAATTATACAAGCTGTTATCTGCGTTTTTCTGTTGCGTTTAATCTACGAAGAACATAAAACATTAAAAAAAATACGTAACAACATCCCTTCCCATTTTCGCTACAAAAGTCATTATTCACTTTTATCTTGTATCTTTTATATATTATTTGCCAAAGAAACAGGTTCATGTTCTCAAATTATTCCAAAAGATTGGCGGCACATGGGAAAAATATAGTACATTTTCCTAACGGTTTCTCTTTTCATAAATTACAAAATATTATCCATGTTCATACATATTTAAAAAAATAATAAATTAACTGTTTTATTTGTATATATGTGAACATAAAGGTGTATGAAGATATATATACTAATTACACATTCTAAATTAAATCTCTTAGACAAGGGCACTTTATACTTTTCCAACAAGAAAGTTTTATACTTCTTTTCATTGTTCTCTACAGCAGATGCCTTAACTCTGCCCAAAAACAATATTGCAGTGAACTCACATATCCATTTAAGAGAATTATAGACTATTTTATTGTTTACTGGCTCATCAGATCATGTTTTTTTGTTCATTATAACCCTCTTATGCTTTGAGAGAATGAATATCTCAAGTTGATATTATCAACTTGACAAGGAAAGCATGTTTCAAGTGTGCATTCTTAAGTCAATATCTGCCTGAAGATCTAAATACGTAGTCCTGTTTGGAGATCAATGTGTTGCGTTTGCATAATCCTGTTGTAAGAAAGTTTTGTTTTTTAATTTCGCACAAAGCTATTTGAGGGCTATTTGTGATAGCCGTCCCTAATTTACTAGTGTAAGAGAAGAGGGAAGGCAGCTTGTCATCACCATCCACCGCCAACTCTTGGACTACTCTTTTACCAACGACTTACTAATTATGTAATATTTTATAGTTTAGTCTGTTGCAGAGAAAAGAAAGGATGTTGAAAATAATGAATCCCCCAGTGACACAGCGGTATGTTTGCGAACTTACAACATTAAAAACCTGGTTTCGATACCCGTGGTGCATAGAGCACAGATAGCCCTATGTTTAGCTTTGTGCTTAGTAATAAACAACCATTTTTTCTACTTCCAGGCAACTAATGTTTGTTTAGACTTACAACTCACATGTTTTCCGTTCTTTACATCCTTGAGATGATAGCTACTCATAGCCTAGTCAGGATATTCTGTATCATATGTCAGAAAAACTCTGTTGTTTTCTTTCTCCTCATCATAGTGATCCACTCTTCCATAAGATTTTTCTCTTCCTCGCTCTTATCTTTTCATTTTGAGCTCATATTCACTGTGTTCGGTTGTTGAACTATCATGATTCGCGAATTGAGTATTATTGATGGCTCCGTGATTTCTCAGTCCTGTTGCGCTTACGGTGGATTTGTTCCCGCTATGGATATATTACCTCCACCTTTCCACCCTCTCCTTACGTCCATTCATTTGGTATATTATACTGGACCCCACAGCAGTAGCTAAGAGTGCTCTGTGTTTAAGCCTTTTGTATGCTTCAGATACATCCTTTTTGTGAGAGCTATTTCTCACTTCTGTTTGGGCTTTCTTCAGTACTATTTACCACTGGAATAGGTTCATGTTCTTCTCTGACTTATTCTAAAGTTGGGTGGTACTTGGTACATAATGTTGTGTAGTTTCTCAAATATCTTCCTTTTTCAAATAACCTGTCCATGTTTATACATATTTAGCAAGTATTTGAAAATAATTGCCTCTGCGCGTGAATCCATACAAATATATATGTCAATTACAAATTCAAAATGAAACATCATAATAAAACGAGCTGCTTTTGTGGTATATAGAAATGTTAAATATTTTCTCCAAGAATTCAGTGATAGAGACTATAGTTTGTAAAACAACCACTATATCATTTATTTTCTGTGTTTCCTTCTTCTTTAAAGCAGATACATATACCTTGCGATGACGGTAAACATTCATCTTGGAAGATTATAGACTTGTATCATTTTCTGGCTCAGCAACTAATACCAATGTGTTAGTTATAATTAACTTAAGCTATGAGAGGATAAAGGTTTCAAAGTAATGCCATAAACTTGACAAAGACGGTATGTTTACCCACTGGACTCAGATGTGCTTTCTTAGTACAGTTTCAGCCTAGAGATCTAAAAGTGTAGTGTTACTTGGAGATCAGTATGTTTAGTTTAAAAAAAAATTGTGAAATGGAAAAATCTGTTGATCTAATTAAAATTCTGTAAAAATCACTGTCTTTCGTGTGTTGAAATACGTATGTCGGTTTTTTGTTTGTTTTCATAATAATTATGTTCATTTCATTATACATGTCCAATAACAAAATTTCACACACACATACACACAGATTAGAAAAATTTCGCTATACAATAAAAATTACTCTTATTTTCTGAAAGAGTTTGCTGTTATTAGCGGTTTTAAATTTGATATGTTACTTTGGATCATAACATAAAGAAAAAAATAGCCTTATGTGTTGTCATCAATTGATTTAAATCTGTAATAGTTAAATCAGAAGGAATAACCACAAATGTTTTTTGTGATATCTACGTTCTTGTTATATATGTATTGTCGCACAATAAATAGTGAGGGTAACTGTGAAAGAAATTTCTTAAATATCCCAATCTAAGATTATATTTTTGTTGTAAATGCAATGAAATTCCAAAAATAATCAAATCCGATTCATTTTATAAGAGAAAATAACAGAAAAATATCAGAAATATTTATTTCCATGTTGATTTTAAATAAATCACGATTCATGATGGTACTTTATTTGTCGATTATGTTTTTACATCAAACTTCTGCCTTCACCTGTTTTTCCTTCGTATACAGAGAAATGTATTTCTTGAAAAATGGACAAAAGGCACATCATTAAAAAACAAAACCTTCAAGTACTTTCTAATCAGATAAATTATAAAAAAACGAAACTGATTATTTTAATTAAGGCTAGTAGGCAGTATAAAATATATTTATTCTGATTTCTAAAATTCAATCCAGAAAAATAACATATTTGGTTATTATGAATATTATTATGAAGTCTACGTAATACCGTACATAGTTTTCCTTTGATAAATTGGTATTTTCAGTTTGCAGAATAGAAACAAGTGGCCAGACACATCAAAATTCAGACATAGTCATCTTTAATTTAGAACTGCTCTTTCAAGGAAGGGCAACCATTCAATAGCACCTGTGCCTGTGTGTTTTATTTACTTTTATAGTTTTAATGCTTCTAGAGAGAAAATGAGGCATGTAATATGTTTTCTTGCATATCATTGCTTGAATCTTGTATCATCTGGTGAGCTAAGCCGATATGTCCCTGCATTTTTTATTTGAACATACTAAACCCATAGTGTAAAGATGGAATTTAATTCTATCAGTCACTTGGTTTAGAAAATAATAATTCTTAATTTCAACTCATTTTGTTGTTCATTTCAAACCAATATATGGTCCGCTATGGACAAGCGTGTTAAGATGTTCAACTCGTAATCCAAGGGGCGCGGGTTTGCATCCCGGTCGCACCAATTATGCTTGCCCTCCCAGCCATGGCGAGGCTATAATGTGAATGTTAATCTCACTATTCGATGGTAAAAGAGTAGCTCAAGAGTTGGCGGTGGGTGGTGATGACAAGCTGCCTTCCCTCTAGTCTTACACTGCTAAAAATTGGACGGCTAGCATAAATAGCCCTCGAGTAGCTTTGTGCAAAATTCCAAAAAAAACAAAACAAACGATTTTTTGTCGTGTAAAGTGTCAACCAAAATTGTTTCCTTTTGCCAACGTTCGTGTTCTACCTTATTCTTTATGGACAAACTGATAATGTTAGATCCATCGGGAGACACACAAACTTACGAAAACCGAGAACTTCCTTCTTGGAATCTTTGAAATACCACAGTGATATGGAATAACCCCTTGAAAGAAAGTAAGCCTGGAATAACAAATTATGCTGGAAATAATTTATTATTAATTCGTGCAAAGCAGTGCGCATCACATTAAGGTAATATAACATTAATCATAAAAAGGTAAAGAATGTACTGAGACATATGTCACGATGAAAGTAATTGCAAAACAGCCATTTCAGTAGATACAAAAAGCACTTTCAACCAATACATTAATAAAGAATATTACGAAGTTTAACAAATTGAATTTATTGAGTGATAGTAATGAAAGTCACGATCAATCCTGGTCACACCAAATATACTCGCCTTTTCAGCTGTGTGGCAGTTATATTTAATCTCATTACTAGTTGACAAAAGAGTAACCCATGAGTTTGTGGGGAGAGATGATGAGCAGCTGCCTTTCCTTTAGTTTTGCACTGCTGAATTAGCAACAGTTTGCGCAGAGAGCCTCGTACAGCTTTACTAGGATCATAAAAAATATTTTATTTATCGAAAAATCGTATGCTTTAAATCTTATTTTTCTGAGCGATTGTAATTTCTTTTCTACTTTGGATAAGGGGAGAAAAGAAATCCGCTTACAACAAGGATACTCAATTGATCACCTAAGGCTGCTTTTTGTGGCCTATATTATGAACTGCAACGTTTACTGAATATTTTATGTATTCTTCTGGTAAAGATATCATATTAGTTTAGGGGCACGTTTTCATAAACGTCGAACACTGCTGAGTTCTGACAGTCTGATTTCCGTTTTTGTCTTTGTTCTGCAAATTACTTCAATTCAGGTTAACGTTTTATTTAACTGACATCATTTAGTATTTTTACATGTTTAACTTGTTTTCTCCTGTATCTTGTATCCACCAAAGAAACAGTGCAAATCATTTATAATGAAATACAAAACCACCATCAAGGTGCATAAACAACTGACATGCAAACAAAGTTACAAGAACAAAGGCTAACGAAAACAAAATAAAAAGAGATATTGACGAGAATCAATAACATCTTCATGTACTTTATTGCAGAATATCCGAAACCAACACAAACCAAAGGATGGGTAAAACTTACCATAAAAATTGCCAAAAAACTACCACGCTATTGAGAAGTGATACCAAATATTTTTTGCTCACAAAAACCAATAAAAATAACAATAATAGCTCTAGGTGCTGCTTGGCGTGCGATTATTTTTTGTATTCTACTGTCTTAAAAAGTAATTTAGATTAGGAAATATTGGCTGACAAGATGTGATACATTTTCAACTCATCGACGTCATATTCAAATCCTCCTCATTATTCATAAACGACTATCTGTGCAATTGAGCAAAAATAATGTTTACAATTTTAAAGGAAAAATTGTTCTGTAAACCACAACAATGTTCATTCCTTCTAGGAAAATTTAGAGTAAAACTTTACCTTTTACATAAATGCTTAACCATATCATCATTGATACTCCTTCATTTGAAACGAATTTAAGACATGTATTTGGCATTCTCAAACGAGTTTATTGATGTACGTTTTAAGGATTTTCTTTTGGCCTTTAGTCAACATTTTAGGATGAGACTGCATGTAAATTTAAGTAAGGAAGGTTATCTTTTCAAAGACAAAATAAATTGAATACATCATGAGCAGCGTTCAATATTTTAGTTCCTAAGATTCTTTTATTTGTTTGTCTTTAAGCGCAAACTTACATCAACGAACCATAAGAAAAGATGGTTTGTGCCATTCCATATTAACCATTAAGAACAACAAAAAATCTACTCATTAACAACAAGAATAATAAATTATTTTACTTAGCAAATCCTGCGAACTTTACGTCAGTCTGTATTAATCATTAAGTAACTCTTATTTAATAAATAACCTTTAGTGATAAAGACAGTTTTTACTTTAACTAACTCAACAGGCTACACCATATTTTTCAGTGCTTCGCTCAGTGTGAAAATCGAAATTAAATTTTTAATGTTCCTTTAGATTCATTGCTAAGTCAACGGGATGGGGCAATAAATTGTTTGTTATCGCAATTATAACGCAAGTCTACTCAACGACTATTTGCGCTAGATTAGACAGCCAACACAACCCATTGCTATTTTTGAGCTACTTTTATCTCTTTGAATAGTTGAATTAGACTGTCACTCTTACAGCGATTCCCAACGAATAAACTAATTTTTTTGCGGCAACAGAGCACAAGCCTTTAAGTGTGTGCGCGCTTTCTTATAGTGAAGTCAAATTGGGTAATCTGCTGAATCAACCGAGGAAATTCGAACTCTTGATTTTAGCATTTTAAATTCGTAGGCTTGCCGCTGTACTGGCGAATGGTCACAAGCCGTTAAACATGGAATTCATATTTGGGCACTCTAAAATTTGAACCACGCGAAGTGTCAACTACTTGTTATTATTTTTTTTGTTTTTGGATTGCTGAAGATTATCGCATCTGATAATTACTAATCAATAATCTCAATAAAGTTGATATGCCTGCTATTTTATTCTGAAATGTTTTATTTTTGTCATGCTTATGTTACCTTTAAATTATATTTCAGATCACTGCGGAAATCAAGATAAGGAAAAGACTTGATTACTATTTAGTAGTAGTAGGGTACTTGACTTCCAGTCTCAAAGTCGAGGTTTCGAATTCCCTTCATAGCACACATACTCGCCCATTCAACCGTGTGTTCGCAATAATGTTACGATCAATCTAACTATTTGTTAATTAAAGAGTATTGCAAATGCTGGAGGTGGGTGGTTATGACTAGCTGCCTTTCCTCGTGTTTTATACTGCTAAATTAGGGATGGCTAGTGCAGATAGACCTTATGTTGCTTTACGCGAAATTCAAACATTTATGAAACACTTTCATATTATTGTTTGATAAACTGACAATTGTACGTACCGCACGAAAGGTGGAAAAAGGCATTATCAAGAACTGTGATGCTATTCTTCTGATCTATTTCAATATACCTTGTATTGAACAATATTATAAATTTATTCAAATAGGACTTCCATTAATAGCATAAACTTTTAAAATTTGCTATTATTCTATTATTAATAACATAAGCTATTCAAGTCGTCCACAACGCTATTATTAACTACATATCTAATTCATCTGTTTTTCAGATTGTTTAGTTCACGTCACTGATGCGTTTTTTATTCTGATCTAGACGTAATGCAATTATTTCAATAAAAATAAGTAAATGATAAATAGTAAATATATATAATTAAATTGGAATGACCTGGTTGTGCTTATTTATTTACTTATCTTAAAGTACATTGTTTGCTTTAAATATGGCATGACCCTTTATCACCTAGTTTCTCAAACTTCGCAGAAATAAAAGTTTACACCACATTTCTTGACTTCTCAAATTTTAATTTTGATTATGATTATCACTAAATACGAAGAAAAACTGTATATAGCAATACTTGAATTTACAATTGAAATATTGTGATATTGATCATGATATAACACTGAGTTTATTGGAAGAGTAAATAGTGCATACAACATGTTAATAAACTAACTTAGCATTATTAAGTATAACAAAAAGTAGAATAATTCAAACAGTATACACGGCAGTATACGTCTGCCGTTCAAGTTAGTTATTTTGTACACATGTAGAGTCGGTAGTTATGAAAGAGTTTTTAGATTAGCGTATTTTTACTGATAATGGAATAATTTTCATTTTTTAAAACTTTCGCTGTTTCAGTTAGGTTAATTTGTTATCAGTGATCTAATATCGATAAAGGTAAGAAACTTGTTTTTATTGAGTCTAGTGTTTATGTTTTTCCTGTTTTTCAAATATAATTAACATTATACGTGTTCCATTCTTTTCGATTTTTTTTTACTTGATGTGGTTGTATATTTCTGATAAAGTACTGTTGAATGTTTAATTATATCTCTAAAACTTTATATTGATGTCAAAATTATATAATTTTGAAATTTGATTACAAAATGCTATTAAACTGTAAGAGATATAATTTCCGTCTCAGTTCTTTTTTCGTTAGTTCATTTCACACCACTAAGGTTTGCTGCAATACTCGTGTAACATTTAGTTGCACTAATGGTAATCTATTGTAACAGCTGCAGAGCTTCTTGTACTATGAGACTTTTGCACTTCATCAAGCAATGTGGAATGGTCTTCTCAGTGTTTCCTACAATTTTATATGCAAAACCGGCTCGTTTGGGTTGAGAAAATATTTTAAATAGAAGAGCGAACAACGTTTCGACCTTCTTCGGTCATTGTCAGGTTCACAAAGAAAGAGCTGACTGACCGGAAGTTGACCACATGTTTGGAAGGGGTTGTGTAACTAAGTTTCGCAATGTAAAGGTCAGGGTTAGATGTTTGAATATATAATTTTATCCATAATATTAATATAGGTATAATGGTGTACATTTATTTTGGTTTATTTTGGGTTTAAGTTTTTTGATAAGTAAGGCTTCTTTAATTTTGCGTTTGTTTATATTTATTTTTTTAATTAGTATTTGAGTGTTTTCTATGGTTAGGTTGTGTTTATTTGACTTACAGTGTTCGAAAACGTGTGAAGGTGACTTTTTATGTTCTTTGAATCTGGTTTCTATTTTTCTACTTCTTTCTCCAATACAAAAGTCGTGGCAGTTATCATATTGTATTTTATAAATAATGTTGGTGTGGTGTTTGTCAGTATAGTTCTTACATAGAATAGACCTCTGTTTTCTGCCTGGTTTTTGAATAAATTTAGTATTAACTGGAATGTCGTATTTTGTTACCAGTTTTTGCCAAATGTTGGTTATTTGTTCGCTGATGTCAGGAATATATGGTATACAGCAGTATATGGTTTCGTGATTTTTTGATTCGTGAGATATATTTACTTTTATGGTTGATTTTGCTTTCTGCCGAGATTTTTTGTGTTTTTCTCTGTGTATTTGAACTTACCTGTCACCTGTGTATTTGAACTTACCTGTCACCATTATGTCTGAACAAGCATACAGTACACCACTATTAACAGTACACGCTCACACGATCGTTAAGAATCTAAGAAATTTAAACCATTCCAACCATTGAAATTAAAATATGTTCAGAAGACCTAGCCAGGAGACTTGTGATACTTGCTACAGAAAACAAAAACAAAGAAAAAACCAAAAACAACCAACAGAAAGAAAACAACTTATATAATTTTATTGACATCCAACAGCCAAACTTTCACAGGTAAAATTACAAATTTATATTTTCCAGAAACACCTAAAAACAGCATCTTAAACGATTTTTTCAAAGAATTTTTTACAAAACCATCAACATGATTTCACAAAACAGAAAACTAAAAAACAACCTTAAAAAAGAGACATTAATTCCATTAAAAACCTAAAACAAGATAGAAACATCAAACTTCTAAAAGCAGATATAGGTAACCCTATAGTAATAATGAACACGAATGAATACATACAAAAATGATAACATCCTATCAGACACGAACAAATTTAAGCCAATACACACAAATCCAACAAAGACACACGAGACGCAACTGAACAAATTACTACTACAAATGAAAAAAGCCAACACAATTTCACAAACACTTTGTTCCTTCCAACGTAAAACTGACTCTCACACACAAACACACGGCATCCCCAAACCTCATAAACCAGATTCTCCATTACGACCAATAATGTCAACATATGAATCGTTTAATTACAATCCTGGTAAATACACAGCATGGGCATTCTCCAAATATGTAACACCAGCCAACTCATTTATCAAAGACTCTTTTATTTTCAAGTCTAATCTAAATCAACTTAATGGTAAAGCCTTAATGGCCAGTTTCGATGTTATATCCCTCTTTACAGACATCCCAACAACAGAAGTCTGCAAGATAGCCTTAGAACTCTATATCCGAGACCCTAACCAAACTATAGACATTCCTAGTAACCAGTTAGCACCCCTCATAGAATTCACCACAATAAAGACAAACTTCATGTTCAACTACTGAAACTATATACAAACAAATGGCCTAAGCATGGGCAACCCAGTATCACCAGTTCTAGCCAATATTTTTATGACAAATTGAAACACAAACAATTAACACAGCATTACATCCACCACTATACTGGTACAGATATGTAGATGACACGGTTGCGGGATTCAAATCTAGAGAACACATACTTAATTTTTTCAATCACATTAACTCTATACATCCCAACATTAACTTCACATGTAAACAGGAAGAAAGCAATCAAATATCATTTCTTAACCTCAAAATTATAAGAACCGACACACAATTCAAAACAGAAATCCACCGAAAAATCACCCATACTACACTATACATTCCTTGGAACTCAGCACATGAAAAAACACAAAAACTCAACATACTAAGAAACCAGAAAAACAAAGCCATAAAACTATGCTTACCAGATAAAATTAACGATGAATTAGACAAAATAATACAATACTTCATCAACATCAATAAGTTTCCTCCACAAACCGTAGAAAACATTATACGCACACATATAGACAGAAAGTAATGTGCGGCACGACGTCGTATTATATGAAGTGATAATAACAACTGCATTATTACATCATGCCAAACACTGTTTGTCCAATCTGGAGAAAAGCATACATTGATTTAAACGCAAGATAAATCATAAGTTTAAGGTATCTACAAATTAGTTTAAACTGTTGGCTGAAATATGTTTAAAAATGATATAAAAATGGTTTTATAAAGTGAAATTTTCTTGAAAACAGCGACATCTTCAGCATGAAAGTTCTGTTTGCAACTCATGTTGTCCTCGCAAGCCTAACGATGTTCAAAGGTAACGTTGTTGTGCAGTAAGTTCAATTTCAAATTTTACTGATGCATAATATATTAAGTGCTTCATCACATTACTCAAATAAATGTTCTCTTCTTTTATTTTAACATTGAAAGAGGAAAACATTACAAAAATAGAGTAAAATATTATTCTCTTCAAACATCTTCACAAGAACATTACCACACAAGAAAAATATCAAAATAATCTCATCAGTCTCTGAGGATTTAAGGGTTAGATTTAAAAAAAAAATAATAAAGAAGTATTTTAACTGGGTTATACACGGATTTCTGGATTAATTTGATTGAAGTTATGCACTTATTTTCACATTTATTATTATCCATTGTTCGGTGAATGTAGTGAAACTTGTTCTTTCTATCGATATTAAACTAAGCAATTTTACGTTAGCTACTATGTAACGTGATAAAAATATTGTCATGATATAGATCAAACATAGATTTTTATGAAGAGATGAATAAAGAGAAGCCTTATAAAATTAACGAGCTAGAACAGTGGATACGAGAGTTTTCAGTAAAAGCTCAATACAGTTCAAGCATTATAATTAATCATTTTTCATTAATTAATTATAATTTTGAAAACAATGTTTTCTTGCTGTGAATAATCAATTTTGTCTTCAATAGTAAGCCTTCTTGGTATAAGAATTGTACTTAAAATTTGATTTTTATCGAGGGTTCATTTAACACAGTAACTGTAGATGCTACGATTGGAGGATTGAAACAAAAGTATTCAAATGTGAGAGAAAACCACTTAACGATATTTCACTACTTCAACATCGCAAAACGTATTTACAAATGTTTCAAACTTGAATTTATTTCGAACAGTAAGAAACAATTTCCATTTTTAACAGGTATTTAACATTCGTTAACATCGGAGAAGAAAATACGGTCATACATATGAAATATTTCCTGCTGTAAATTACTTCCCAGTATACATAAATATTTAATCACGGTTCTAAATTTGCACGTAACTCAAAGATCGGAAACTATGTTATTGTGATAGTAATTATGTATTAATTTCCTCGATGTAGTTATGTTTTCCATTCTCTCTCTCTTTCAAGGATGTTGCATATTCTCAGTTAAAAATCAGTAGTTAAGATCTAAATTAAACATATCAAATTGATTGTAAAAGAATGTAAGAAAGGAATATTTCAAAGTCAGTTGTGATACGAGTTAGGATACTTATGTCGTTTTTGATATGTCTAAGTTGACAGTTAAATTTTAGGAAAAGAAAGTTGTAGAATATTATGTATAACAGTAAACGTAACTGAAACTGTTTTTCTTCTCGAGATTCCTCGTACAATTCGAAAATGTAAAACGCGTTATTTCTGCTTGTGTAATCAAACTTTATTTCAACGTACTGTACAAAGAACAATTACGGTAACAGAATTATTTTATTTCTGTACTCTACAGAAACTGATAATTCTATATAATCATTTGATAAGAAAAGGAAATAAGGTTTCAGTTCTCTACAGATATTTTATCTAACTTAATTACAGCGCCTAAAAGAAAATTTGTGACTGACGTCACACAAGAAGTTAGGCTTGACTTCATTTCTGAATTAGGATCCATACTTTGTGTTTTTCACACCAATCTGTTTTAGGAAACAATTTCGATAATCTACCTGATTTAGTTTAATTTTGAATTGTATTAGGATTGTGCTTTATATCATATTATTTTATTTTATATCTGTGGATATTGTAGAACACAGTCACTCATATCTGATGAGTCAAAGTAAACAATTAAGTGAGAATATGCATTGTTTGTAAAATTATATTTACCGACCTTGAAAAGTCTTTTCTTCAGTTTTAATTGCTTAATTATATTTCTATAATATCTCAATATTGTTAAAATTAATATTAAATATCTATATATCCAAAAATATAACAAAAATACACAGGCTTTCATAGGGTGTCATAATTTTTCACATGATTGTATGTTGTTTTTTGTGTTATGTTTTCAATAAATGTACTGGTAATGAAAAGGAGCATTTAAAACGTAGACTGAATTCACCAAGTAACAGTAAGAAGTACATAAATTTATATGCTTATGTATTTTACATTAAGTATATCATTTCATTAAACATGGTGAAGCAGATCTTTAAATTATATTTGCAGTTACATCAACAGGCCATTTTTTTCTAAATTAAATCCATGCAAAAACATTTAAGATTTTCATAACTATTTTAATATTTTATGATTCAACAGTAACATTTTTGATACATAAGTAAAATTTAGTGCAGATTATTTCGAAGATTTCTCATAAAAGTTCCTTGCTTTGACTACATAAGTTTATGGATTTACAAAGCTAAACTTAAGGGTTCAGTTATTCTCCTCAGTAAACACAGCATACAGCCTGATGTGGCTTTGCTATAAAAAGTGCATAACCCCTTCCAATGAAAAGAATTAATACCACTAGAGTATTGAATATTAAAAAAAAAACTATTTGAATCTCAGATGTCAGAATGATAGTGTTTATTTGAATAAACTGATGTAACAATTCATAGTTATTATTATTTGAATAATGAAAAAATATTTGCAATTTAATTATTCCTTTTATGGGACACAATAAAATCACAAATCAAAACAAAAAAGTTGGAAAAAGTATTTTTATTGACGTTTTAAAGTTCAAACTATTAAAAGCACTAACAACTACAATAACGTGGATGCATTTCACTGTTTCAGAATATTTAACAATAAAAATATCACTTTAACATTTGGCCTTCAATGCTGATATAAGAAATCTGTTGCTGTACTTGTTTTTAAATTTCATGTTTTTTTATTTATTTTGCTGTTGAGAAATTAATCACTGTTTGTTTCTTACAGTATTGTTATCTCACATCTATTTTATACTTTATATTTGAGTTTTTAGTGCATGCTATAAATTTTGTTTTACTTTGGAAATTCCGTGATTTAAGTAGTAATATCAAATAAAATAAAATGCGTGTGTGTATAGAAATAAGTAAAATAATACTAATTCCTCAGACAATATGCAAGATCTTTTACTCCAAAATGCTAAGCTAAAATAGTTGGTAAAAACATTTATTTCTCAAAGAAAGGTCTGTTATACACCCCATTAGTATACAGTTATATTCAAGTATTGTGATACTCTCAACAAGTCCATTTACTTGATATTCTCTTCCTATAAGATATTACCCAGTAAAGCATGATGTGGCCATGTATAATCATCCGTTAAAAGAAATTTGTAACTCATATAACAGCATTAATTCTTATAAGATTACATCTCTGTATTGCATGACATTCATTGTGCCATGTCATAAACATAAAACACTCCCTATTCTGAGGTTGTGGATGCTCCATAAAAGAAGAGTAATCAATATATCTTGTAGATGTTTTATGCAGCTGTTTTATTTTTATTCTGTTAGTTAAAGATTAGGGACTTATTGTTATTAACGTCAAATAATTTCATCTGAATTTCTTTTGTTTGGTATGAATAAGTAAGATTCCATTATAATGTGCTCTATCATATGAGATTAATGTAAAATAAGCAGTTCTTCTTACTTGAAGTAAATAAATTAGAACATCCCCAAAATTGTTGAAACTTTTTAGATACACAAATCAACAAAGTTATTTTGAAGGTTTGGATCTCCATTTTTCGAATTGTGTGCATATTTAAGAAACTAAGACAGCTTATAAGTTATCAATACATTTTATTAAATTGCTGCTATTCTTTTGTAGAACATCCACAGCTCCAAAGTGCAAACCAAATTTTAAGTATGTGAAATGGCACTATGAATGGAATACATCAGATAGGAGTAACACCACAATCATAAGTGTTATAATATGTGGGTGTTTTTAGTAAGAACTTTCTTTTAATTGAATGTAATACATATTTACGTCATAATTCATTAGATAACATCTTCCTGAAAGAAGAGGATATGAAATGAACGTATTTGTCAAGGGAATCACAACACTTAGATTTTGACTAATTCTGTTTATAAAGGAAAGACTGAATGTAATGTAACATACAGTGAAATCAGCCTTTATTGTAAAACAATGATTTAGGTAATGTTGAGGTGAAAAACAGTATTATTTGCTGAAAAAATGAAAATTATTATATCTAAAAAAGGTTGGTTCAGATCATATTCTACCTCAATTTATATTTGCATAAGTTCTTACAGATTACTAATATTACATACATTTAATACTATAATGTCATGCATTTTATCAGGAACTTTTGCTAATTATATGAATATTATTCATTTCCTTTAGAAAAAAAGGCAACTGAACTCCCATGGTATCACCTGACCTACTGATATTGAAGACTGCTTTCTATCCTCATTTACAAAGTATAATTTTGCAACTAATTTCTCCATTAGTAAAGGAGATGTTACATTTGATGAATACCAAAGGCAGCAATAGCAAAAGGAACTAAAGACTTTTTTGACCAAACATACACCGGAATAAATGAGAAAGAGATTTAATACTACAAAATATAGTGAACCTTAATGAAGTATCTGAAATAAATCAGTATTTTTACATTATGTTGGATTTGGTTAGACCTTTTAAGCAGTTTATATATATGTTGATTATCAGTATAAGTGGATTCTCTTTCCATACAAATCACACGTTATCATGGCAGGACTGAACATTATTAAATCATCCTTGTACGATACTGAGGATTGATATCATCGAGTGTAAACGAAATTCAAGTTGTATAGGTTTATGATTCCATAATAGGGTAACATTATAAAAAGTAGAATGAAAGAAAGAGTTTTTTCATTATTTTTATGTTGAGACAACGGTGATTTATAAACATCAAGCTGATCCCATAAACACTGATGGTAACATAGAAAAAAAAACGAAGTAATTTAACTTTCACCAATATTTAACGAAGTTGCTGTTTAAAATTACCCTTCACTACATAAATGAGGTTTATTAGTAATATTCCTGAGAACTAAATGTATTATACACTGGTATCTTTTATCTGGCTACATTGGATGACATCAAGTACTTGCTGTGAACTGAACGAAAGATGGTAGCAGTATTGTTCTTATTTAATGTACTTGAAGTCACAACATTAGTAAACATTGATATTATAATAGTGTGATAATTGCATAAAGGAAACTGTTTTAAATAGCATTACTTTCTCATTTCTATTTTTTTAAGCTGATAGATATGTGGGAATATTATACTCTACATCATTTTTAATACCACTGGAGCTTTTAAATTTCTTCACTTGAATTTGATTGTATGCAGTTTTGCTATATATAAGTGATTAAAAACTTTAAACTGTTTCTTTCTAGTTGTTTATATTGTTCTCAGTAATAGATAATTTCTATTTTGGTGAAGAAAATGTTGTAGTATATTTGTACGTTTGTGTAAGAAATGTGCAACAATGTTAACAATTTTCATTGGCTGGGGAGATGGCGTCTGTATGTTTCAGCTAGTAAATATTGAGGAAATGACTGGTTTTCCATAACACTGTTTCAAGGAATGAGTATGAGCATTGTACGACTCACTGTCGCATCAGTTTTAATATCAATGCCTGTTTAAAGTGAAACATATTTAGAAATGTACATAACTTATTCAGATAAATCTGAATTGCAAAACTCTAGTCTGTGTATTAAAACTGTAGAAGATTGTCAAATGTAAGAATTAACATTGTGTGTGTAATAAACACTACTGTATCAAATGTATTGTTAAACAGGCTGAAATTTATAGAAACACTTCTCACATATAAATATGATCAACATTACGCACAAAATGAGAGTATATATTATTTTTTGCTAAAGGTAATACACTATAAACCTCAAAACTGTAACTGATTAATGTTTATTAATAGGAAACTTCAGATAGTAGATCAATGGATTCATACCAGACATTAATATTTTTACGAAGACATTATATAACTTCAGTTATGAAACATTCAAGTATGATAAACGAAAAATGTAAAGATAGCCAACTCCGTCTTAAGTGAGTTGTACATACATCAATTTGAAATTAACTTGCTCATCCAAAATCTTTGACAAAAAATCTGGGATGTTCATGACCAGAAATAAAACTCAGTACTGTTTGAAAGTTTACAGAACTTCGTACGAAGATCATTATTTGAAATACAATTATTGTAAACTGTGTTATTCTTTTTTATATTAAAATACATTGGTATTAAAATGAAAGATTGCATGTATCATTCTAGTTGGCAAGCATCATAAACTGGATATATAGACCCTTATTTAACTTCTAAATTTAAATTATCATTTAACTCAGTTTCAGGTTATTTAAAATTGTAATACATAACATTCAATATAAAGCCTTTGTAATTTCAAAGTGAATTTATCTATCATAATAACTAGTTCTGCAAAAATACATCTCGAGACAACAAATGATGACAGTCTATTAACAGACCCAGAAGAAGCTGTTGTATTAATGCAGATTTAAACATTACTTTTCTTTGTTGTTGTTTCATCAATAAAATTGTTTTGAGCTTCCGCCATTGGCGTCAAGTCTCTTTATTTCTCACACAGTTTAAAACCTAGTGTCCAGGTTGAGATAACTTTCTGAATCATCCGCTCGATTCCACCAATTACTATGTAGAACTATCTACTATAATTGCAAGGAAATGATTTCTCTAACAATACAACATGGAAAAAGTAAAAAAAAAAGTTAGAGCAGAAATTGTATTAATTTAGTGTTGTTACATAAACAACAGTAAAGTGAGAAGATAAAACGTGTTTTTCTCTAAACTTTACTCAAAGTATCAACGATATTTTGGTAATAACTGGTTGAATTCTACCTACAATGAAGGAGTAGATTGTTTGGAATTAAGAACAAAGCTTAGACAACGGACTGTGTGCTTTACCCACCAAAGAAATTGAAACGTGATTTATAGCAATGCAAGGCTGCAGACATGCCATTGTGCTACTGGAGGGAAGGAACACAGTCACATACCCTCTTTGTTTCTTTTTAACATATACGAAATTGGTGTAAAGTTAAAAGTAATCAAGAAATTTACAAATACTTTTCAATCAAACAGTTAGTATTTAGTAAAAATTATTGCAAAGTATCTTCTTGAATAATATATTCAAGATAGCTTATGTCGCTTGGAGATGATCAGGTAAAAGGAAAACTCCATATTTTACAGAAATGGATAAAACAAGCAATGATTATTTTTGGGCTGTAGTGAAGTAGTTAAAACTGAAAACTACCAAATAAGACAATAAAATGGTAAAGTCCACGTTAAAACTAGTTATGATTGAGTCAAAAAGGCAGTATCTTGTCACGGTTTGCGGTCACTTTACAATCAGAGATAAACATGTATGTGTTTTTCTGTTGTTGTTCCAATGGTTATATTTGACTCGGGTGAGAGAATTCTCCATTGATAGCAAAAAGAAAATTAATTAGAATCTGAGGGCTTTTGTAACCACCGAGGATTATGCTCTGAACAAAAAACCAGTGGAGCACATGTAATGGACACAACTGTACTTAAAAAAACAAGCAGTCAAAAGAGGAAGTACTGTGAGATAAAAGTGAAATTGGACTCATTTAACTAAGAAAATACTAAGAAATCAAACATGACCCATTTACTAACCGACAGACACTTGGCGATCATGATTGTAGAAATTTTCAAAACTTTTAATGATAAGGAAAATACATATAATTTAAAACAAGAAAACTGAAGTATTAAAATTTTATTTACATTAAACAATGGGCTAATTCAAAAGATAAACTAGTGTCTTGATTATCCGCCTTATTTTTGCTTTTCTCAAATTGCGCAAAGAAGCCAGTTTATGTTTACTTTCACAGCAATGAGTTCATGCTGACAATCGTATAAACAACCATAATCGTTTTTGTGGGTCCTGATGTGTATTTTAAGCCAGTGATTCTCAACCTATGTGCTGCGAGAGATTAGCAGGGGTGAGAGAAAAAATAGTACGAAATTGAAAAGTGTTGTGCAACCGCAGTACTTCCTCTTTCGTCTCCTGATAGTACAGCGTTACGTCTAAGAATTTACAAAACAAAAATCAGGGTTTTGATTCCGCTCTGTAGACTCAGCAGATATCCCGATATGATTTTGCAATAGAAAAAGCACACACACTTCCTTTTAGATTCAAGTTCTATTTAGTATAGCTCTACATGACAAAAAATACCAGGTTTCGAGATCAAAAAGCCTTGGTGATTGACGCTATGAATTTAAAGAGACCTACCAGAGATTAATTTAATAGTTTACTGAGAAAATACGCTACATATTTTATTTTAAAAACTCTAAACGCTATTGTGCAATACTGGAATATCACCACTTTTTCACAGTTATTTATAGTTTTATTCTCTTATGTTAAAAATATAAAGAAAACATATCTATAAGAATCTACCTTGTGAACTTCAAGAGTCGGGGAGCAACACAGACAACGCGAGGCACAAGAGCTATATCAAGCACTGTAATAAACGTAAAGAGTGTGAATTGAATAAACAGGGAAATCCGTAAAGTTTAATAGAACAACAACTTTGACGTATCTGATAGAAACATGGAAGAGATAAATCACAGTAAAAATGATTTTTATACGCACAATATGTTTGAATAACAATAAAATAATTAGGATAATTATACTATAATTTTTGAATAATTTAATTTCTTTACAGTTTATTTTTGTCCTAACCCGATGCATTCTGATGTGAAGTTCCCAGTTAAAAGGTTAAAAATTTAAATATCTTTTTGCCGGTTACTGTTGGAAAAAAACAACAATAATCCAACTGAATGTGTTTAAATTTTCATAGTTGTGACATACCACTAAGGTTTCAAAAAAACAAAATCACGTTAAATTAGGTAAGGGATCAGAAATAAATCTAAAAAATTGTCAGTTTACCTCTCATTTTTAAACATTTTTTTGACAAACGAAATTTGAAATGTGTTTAAACTTTATTGTGAAAATTGTAAAAAAAAAATGTTTATCATGGGGAGAATAATTGTCTGGTTTGAATACATCTCAATAATTTGAATAACTATCCTCTGAAAGGTTAATAATATTAATTAAAAAATATAAACATGATAAACGGTGAAAAAAAAAATGTTAAAATAAAATAAGTCAAACATTTACAGCTGTACCTGTAACAAGTGACGAGATAAGAGCTCAAGTTTCAAATACTTAAACCATTTATTAGCGAGGTTTCTGTTTGTTTTTGACCAAAAAGCTCTCAGGTGATTCATACGTCAGTAGTTGGAATAGAACGTTAAAATTATTATCATAACATAAAGTTGCGACTAAATTTCATTTTTTTAATGTCACATACACACACTCAAAATGGTAATTCCACCAATTATCACAGTGAATTATAAGCATTTATGCAACTGTTCAAGATGACAATTAATTTCAAGCAGAGATGTCGCTAGGGTCTGACACATGAGGACCCTTGTTCGTAAAACCCAGTTTGTCACATGAGAAATCAGAATATAAAACCACGACTAAATCATATTGAAAAGCTGAAAATTTCCATCCCAGTGGAAACTAGTTGATACTATAGTGTATATTTTACTGAGAATATGTATCTTTGAACCTGAAAGGTATCTGATATGATACACAGGCCAAACAGCGAATTTTTAAAACCATAATATTCAAATTTACTTAACATTAATTTTAAATTACCAGGCAGAGGCAGGACGGCCATTCAGTGACTTTGGGTTTTATCATGCTGTTTGACTGAGGAATTGAATGTCACTTGTATAATTCTATCACACCTGAAAGTGTTGACCATTTCCAACACGTTAGAAGATACATTTCTGTAATTTTTGGAATATTCGTACTATAAACTTATACCATATTGTACTCCAGTTAATGCATCTACAAATAGCAGGTCTCTCTTTTTTTCAGCACAAAATTCAAGCGCTCTAACTTTTGACAATAGTAAATTGACATAATCATAACATTGAGCGGCAGCAATTTAAAGTGGATCACACCAGCAACTCCGTTCAAACGTTTAGCAAGACTTTCTATGGTGAAGGTCCATTTTAGGCTGAGCTTTAGTTAGTTTACATGCACTGAACTATTGACTATGGCGCTGTTATGTATATGTCGTGTAAATGTTTTGTAAACGATAACATGTCGTGTTGTGTTTGGATTTTCATATCTATTAGTTATATTTCCATATTTATTTTTAATTCAAAGTTTCAACAATAAAATACGTTGTTATTCATTTAAAATAACATTTAGAATTTTCTAGAATTAGGTAGATCAATCAATTGACTATAAATGGAATGTGGCGGCCTAGTGTCTGGACGACAAGTCTCGTGCAAGAACGGACATGCGCGGATTTCTCTGGAATGTTGGGAAATTACGTGATGGTTCGAGAAGTCTAGGCCTACAAATATATAAACAGACGAAGATGCGAGAAAGAAAGAGTCATTAGTTTTTATTCGAAGAAAAAAGGAGTCAGACATTAGTTTTATTCAAAAGAAGAGAGTCAGTCATTTGAGAAAGTTTAAGTGTTTGCTGTGATTTGTGACTGAAGTTAGATCTACAGAAGCTGTGCTTTTATTTCGTCAATCTCTACGATTCTTTCGAATTACCGGTGGTGCTGAAAGTCGACACGTACGGGACTAGCCAGTGAAGATCGGAAAAATTGGGGGCGACAAGTTTGTGACGTTCATCGGAGGCATCGTGAAAAGAACTTCGTCGAATTTATTGAACTGTGAATTGTTTCTGAACTTCTTCATTTAAGCTTCGGAATTTCTTCGTGGGACCAAATTCACTCCCTAGACTGGAATTTGAGTCTTTCATTTTAGATCATTATATTAGATACAGGCCAGTACCATTTTGTATTGTGATTAATTTTGAAGGTTGAAACTAGTACCATTTTGTTTTGTAATTAATTTTGAAGGTTTAAACTTAATATCTGTCATTGTTATTATATAATTCATGTTATATCTGTTACATATATATATTTAGTTTAGTGTAATAAATTATACAAGCTGTTATCTGTGTTTTTCTATTGCGTTTGGTCTACGAAAAACATAAAACATAAAAAATACGTAACAGGCGCTTAACACTTTTATAGTATATCCATTCATCACCTCCAGTCACTAACCTGTCCAAAAAGTGAGTTACGCTCATGAGAGTGCAGAGAAGTGCAAATGTTCACTTTTTTTTTAAGGCTGGCTTCTGTCAAATCAGCGGAGTCCCATTTCTTTTGTTTTGACACCTTTCCAAGCTGTTGCAGATAATAATGAATTGTTCAATGGGTTTAATTAAGCTTCTGTGATAGTTCTACAACTATTATAGCACAATCTTCATCAAGTGCAGCCAGTAGCAAGTCATCATAAAACTCAGTAAGACAATCTAAGCGTCACGTGTCACTTAAGCTTTTGTCACCTGGTCTGAGCTTCTGAAACCACCTTTGACATTGTCTCTCATTGAAAGACTCCACATCATTATCATCTTGATTGTGTTATGTAGCTACTGCTACACTACTTGCCTTTTCTAAACTCATAAAGCATTATATGCCTTGTATACTCCTCAGCCACATCCTTCTTCACAAGTGTGTATTTGATTAATTATCTTAAAAAGTGGAATTGGTTTAGTTTTTTGTATGTTTGTGGATATTTCATACATTTACTACATATATTAGTCATTAAAGCATTCTACAAAAACAGAATTAATGATGCACATTTTGTATTACATTTGTGGATGTCACTTATTGGATGACCTGATATATATAAGAGTAAATCGCTTTATAAAAGTAGAAGCAAAATTTCTTTATTCGAGAAGAGCAGTCAGCAAGTTGACTAAATGCTTTTTCTAGTCTACAATATTGAAATTTGGAATAGCTTACCCTAAGACAAACCTTAAACCTGTCTTTTGCGTTTCCTTACTCGCGATGACTTTAACATAAATGGCTCATAATACAGCTTTGAAAGAACAATAAAATAAGTTCTGTTTTCAAAACTTCTTTCCAAAATGTGATTGAAGTTCAGAATTATTTTTTTTTATCTAAACTAAGTTACCGACAGAATTAAAATATATCTTAACACTATTGGTATGGTATACTGAAATAATAAATGCAAAGCGTGCTCTATCAGCTTAGAGCACCACATGATCCAAGATTCCAACCACAGTATGTCGGAAAACATATTCCAGACCTTATTTTATCTGACAAAGCGTTAAAACTACAAATCCAAATAAAACAAAAGATTAGACTCCCAGACACGGGTGCCGTTTAATATTTGACCTCCCTCTGTTTAGCAGTTATAAATTAAAGATGACTTTGTCTAAAAGTCGATGTATCTGGCCACTCGTTTATATGCTGCAAACTGAAAACACCAAATTATCAAAGGAAAACTATACATGCTAACATGAATGTTTCATAATACTGCATTGTTAACCAAGTATTTTATTTTTCTGGACCGAATTTTAAAAAATGAGAATAAATACATTTTATACTGCTTACTAGCGTTAATTAAAATAATCAGTTGCGTTTTTTTGTAATTTATCAAATAAGAAAGTACTTGAAGTTCAGGATTTATATGATGGTGCCTTTCGTAATTTTTTATTTTAAATTTAATATCTTTCTGTGTACATGTATAAAAAACAGTTAATGCACGATATTAAAATGATGTCGGAAGCAGATCTAGTTTGTGGACGTAGATTTAAAAAACAAACAAGTGATACTGCTTTGTCTCTTTTAAAGAAGAATTTTATTTACAGTAGTTCAAATGAAAACAGGAGTTTGATAAAAACATTATCGATAAATTATTAGTCTTATAGTAAATCGTGACTTATTTACGACAAATTTGACTATATATTTCAGATATTTCTGTTGTTGTATATTATAAAATCAAATCAGTGTGACTATTTTCAAAATTGCTTTCCTTTTACAAGAAATAAAAAATATAATCTAAGATTGAGATTGTTTAAGAAATTAATTTCACAATTACTCTCGCTATCTGTTGTACAACTACATAACAAGAACGTAGATGTATTTTTAAAAATAAAGTAAACATTTATCGTTTTTTTCCTTCTGAATAAACTATTACCAATTTAAACCAATAGATGGAAGCAGAGCATAAAGTTTTTGTTCTGTAGATTATGATCCAAAGTAAAGGCTGAGCATATGTAGAGCATTATCCCTTTCGCATTAATAACCTCTAACTTGACAAATAGGTAACTAATTTTTTGAACTCTTGAACTCTTATATCTCTGCGAACTGTTTTTAACTAGTGGTCTAGGTAATGTTTCAGAATGCATACGACCCAATCATAGTATTATTAATTTTATATCAATATGATATGTGTTACCTGAAGTATAAATTTATACAAGTTTCGGTTGTTGTTTAACAGAGTTTTTTGTGGTTTTTATTGTTCTTTATGAGAGTTATGTCTCTCGTAAAAATTAAATATTATACAGGATTTGGTTTGAATTTTGCACGAAGCTACACGAGTGATATCTGTGTTAGCCATTCCTTAATTAGTAGTGTTTGATCAGAGGGAAGGCAGCTAGTAATCACCACCCACCGCCAAATCTTGGGCTACTCTTTTACCAATGAAAAGTGGAATTGATTGTCATATTATAACGCTTTTACGGTTGAAATGGCGATCATGTTTGGAGTGATGGGCTTTCGGACCCGCGACCCTCGGATTATGAGGGGAGTGTCTTAACCACCTGGTCATGCCGGCTCTTTTACATAGGAAAACTACATTTATAGGTTTAGAAAATAATTTTTATTTCAGATTTTACAAAGTAAGTAAAACTAAAAGTTCAAATTATCTTCTGGTGTTCAGCGATATCTGAAAACATACACAACTTCAACAGCATTAAAAAACGTTGTCCAAAAAGCCTGTTGTGAATAATCAAATATTTCGCGGTAGACCTAATACATTGGAAATTGTGACAGCATTCTTTATATGCATATATTTAAGATGAAATATTATGGTGTAATATGTCAGATATCAGTCACAGAGATTAGTCAGTTTAATTATGGATTACAAGTGTATGTTTTTTTATTGTTTGAAGAAAGTAATTACGACTTATTTATAGTAATTAATGATATGCAGATATCATAACATAGAATTGAATTATTAAAATTTGTTGCAAGACAATTGATATATTTTGGATTTTTATCAGGCACAGTTTGTAATAATTGAGCGCTAAACTAGTAAATATACATTTATTGTTTTGTTTCACTATGTTATAAATCATGTTTACTGACTTTTAAATCTCAATAAGATGCAGAAACTTTAGTTAAAGTGTGGAGAACATTAAAATTATGTTGCGCTTAATTTGAAATATAAGTAAAGGGTAAAAAACATAGTGAAAGTCAAATGGCGGATTGTATAACTAGTTTTATGAGCAGAAATTCATCGCCTTCACTCGTACATTCTCGTGGGAAATTTGCGGACTATATTTAATGAATCTGTTATGGCTCTTGTGGCTTATTTAGAAAGCCAGAATTAAATTAAGAGTTAGGAGAAATATTTTGGCATGCTATTAATCTAGGATCTTGGTTTCATTCCTTGATTAAATAAACTTTATTTTGTACATTGGTACAATTTGAATAAAAAATATAGAGTTAAGAAATAAAAATAAAGACTGGGTTACTGCTTTCTTTCTTGGTTTTTAATGTTTATTATTTATTTATTATTATAAATGTAATTAAAGTGTAAAACTGGTGATATTTTGATGTATGTTAAGATGAGATTCAGTAAAATAAATAACAATAAAAATATATACAAGAATGTTTCCCTGGCTTGCAGGAGAACATCTTGCAATAGCTCGTGGGTAACACTATGTAACACAAATTTTGTTCCTGGTTAATATGTATTATTTATTTATCTCTTCTGTGGTACAAGTACAGAAATTGGACTTATTCCCTTCAAATTATTATTATTATTACCTGGATAGTGAAATATAGAAATTAACTATTTTCTCTATAAAAACTGAAAAAAAATTGTACATTTTCATTCATATAGGGTCTGAGTAAAACAACAATTGAATCAAGATTTACATGTATTTATACTAAATATATACATAAATATTTAGAAGTGAGCATATTTTCGAGATTTGTGACTGTAATGTAAATGACTTTCACGCATTAGCCCCCATAAATAGTCTCCCATCATGTTTTCGTCATTCTTTCCTTGGTAGCAGCATTTTAAAGTCCAGTATATCTTAATGGAATTGCTCGCCTTGCTTCTCTGAGTATGCCTTCCATGTTCTTGAATTTATCAAGATATGCGTCAAGGATATGAACTTTCAGAGACATCATGTGAAGCCCATTTTTCGTAGTTCTTCAACAGAGCCAGAACTAGTTTCACATAATTTTCAGCCTTGTGATTGCCAAGAAGCCCCGAATTACTGCGACAAAGTCGCCCTAAGATTTTCTTATTTCGTACTGAGCTTCTTGAGGAATTCTGTGCACTCTAGGATTTTCTTTATTTGTGGTCAAAGGAAAACACTAGCTTTGACCTGTGCCTCAAACAGCTCAGAGAAGTCTTGAACGTACTTGAAGGCTGCAGACTTCTTATCAAAAACTGTAACATATTGTTTTGTATATTTTATTGTCAATGGTGGGTAAAACACCTTCTAGAGGTCCACTTGTGGCTCACACTTGAAATTAGACCTCCCTACACAAAAGATAACAGGGATTGGGAAACTTGGTAAAGCCTTCTTGAAAAATCATCAGGAATTCCACCATTTTAAGGTCTTCAATAACCTCCCAGCCATACTCATTATACTTCAAGGCTTTTAGCAAGGTCTTGACGCTGTTGTATTCCTCTTTGCATCGAAAGATACTTAAATTTCAAAAGACCTAAAATTTGTATAATATAAAATTTTACTACTCGAAAAAGCAAAAATTGTCCGTTTCACCTTCAAGAGTTTTTGCAATGCTCACAGGTAAAATAAGGCATCTTAGGTGCCTTATTTATCTTCATCCCCGATAGGCATGCCAAATATTTTTGTAGGCTTAACACATTTGAGCAGATGCTGTTACTGAGTTCTTTTCGCTCTTGTCTTAATAAGTTGGTATATACATAGCAGAAGACATCTGGAGAATGCTTACAGCATTTTGATGCCATCTCTGAAAATATCAGATAAGTCTATGTCCTTACTTAGGCAGCGAGAACTAACCTGAAGGGATAGTTTGTGATACCCTGTGCATATATTATTATGGAAAGTTCTAGAAAATTCTAAAAAGGTTCTTGAAAATTTTCGTAAATTCTAAAAGATTCTTGAAAGTTCTTGTAAATTTGAAAAAAATTCTCTGTCACCTACTCAATACTGAATCTGCCTGGAATGTTCTAGTAAATGGGTAAATTTGAAAATTTCATTACCCAGGTTTCAAAATTAGAGTTTGAAGAGAAAAACAGGTCTTTTCCAGTTACTTTAGGCATAATCAATTGAAAAATAATACTTTATTTTAAGAAACAAAAAATAAAAATTGCGTTGCATAGTGTAAAGCATTTCGATAGCGAAAAGTGACTTTCACGTTCTTCGAGTGATCTGCAGCATATCATGGCTTGCAACGTAATTTTACACGGTTCAAAGAACAATCAATGTGGCAAACTGAAATAAAATTGAATAATAAATAGATATATATACTGTTCTAAATAAAGCTACTTAGGATAAGTGATTGGGCATTTCTGATAAACCCCACAGGATATTATAGACGTTTAAAAATCGATTAAATATTTATAATTTCTTCATCTAAGGCCGAATAGTGATATATTATAAAAGCTTTCAGAAACATGGAAGTCATAATCGATGTTTTAACTCTTTTGTGGTAGCACGAAAAACTGAGTGTAGATAACACTGTTTGTTGGTTTTGTAAAGTTTGAGAAAACTTTGAAATGTTGTATTTTATGCATCATGGTGAGTGAAGAAAGCTGGAGATGTGTCTGTCCTCATTTCCTTGTGAGTCAAACGCTCATGTGTGTGTCTATATACATGTAACTATTTTGTGACAACAACAAAATGTTTGAGCTATTGCCAAAAATTCCAGTTTTAAATAAAAGAGAAAAAAACGAAAAATCCCACAAGTCCCTTTCACACTAACTTGGTTATTCTCAGCGATATCCCGACCAAACAGTACTTGTCATTGAAGAATTAATATACTGAACTTTAAAGTGATTTTTATTGCAATTGCCACAAATATCCTGCATCGAATTCTTTTCTATTACCTTCACACCTTACAATATGTACATTATTATTATCTGATATACACATTCAGTTTGTACTGTAATTTATTTAACTCTTAGGATAACTAATTAATACAGTGCTATGGCATACGCCGGTATTTGACATCTAACTAAAAACTTTAGGTTTTGGAAATCATAACGATTACTTCTCAAGCTTACTACAGTAACATCACTGTATACTCTGGTCTATAATTGTTGCCACTAGTTTATTTCTCTTTTTTGTAGAATATGGATGCTTTATAATATTTTAATCAGTTTGACTTCATGTAGAGAAAATGTGTAAGACATGTCTAGCTAGAAGATTGTGGAATGTGAAAGAGAGAATATAAAGTAATCTGGCAAAGTGCAATAAAATAGTAACTGGAACAAAATTGAAGTAAACAGAAAGCAAGGTAAAAAAAAGATGTGATTAATTTGCCTCAATAAAGGTGATAAGTTCATGTTGCAAAGACTTTAAAAGAATGTGATAGGTTAAAATGAATAAGGAAGTAAGAGATAAGAACGTTTAACTGGAAATTAGTGATGTTGAGAAAACCCACTTGAAGAGAAAAGTATATATTTGAAAACGGCTTTTTTACATAGAGGAGCGAACTCCACGTAAAATATTTTTTCAATTCAAACGAGCCGTTTTTACACATATATACATGCGTAATTTGAAAGTTTTGTAACAAAACCATATTTAATCTCTTTTGTGTGGAAGGCGTTCTCTAGACGTTTCCAACTTGTAAAAAATTGGGGTCGTTACGGATAAAATAGTGTTGTTGAATAACACCAATTTTTCATATTGCAGTGAATCCAGTTTAAGTCTGTCGGATTTAAGGTAGTGTTTCATAATAAAAGACTGAACGACATGGGTAAAGTAAATATTAAAAACACACATTAGGCCACTGCTTATTTATTGTTGGAATTGAAGTTAATTTTATACATTATAAAAACACTATAATAAAAGCATATGTTCGCTATTGTTATGATAAATAACATGTAGAACACTAAATCACCAAACATGCTCTGTTTTAAAGTACTGAAAAGACACTTGATAACTGCATTTAAATGAGAATGAAATACCTCCACACTGGGTAAAAATATAAAACAATTTTTTTTTATAAACTATAAAATACATTCAAGAACTGAGTTTAAGTAACAACATTAGGTCATGTACCAGAAAAGTTAAAACTTTGGAGTAGATGTAAACATGTGGGAATAGCAGATGCTATTTATTCAATCTGTCGTCAGTGTCACACTCGGAAAATAATAAATGGAATATTAAACACAAATCTGTGTTACATAACTTGTTGTTTCAATTCAATAATGTTTCATCTCACAAACTTTCATCATGCTCCCAAAAACTTGACAGTAAATTCAATTTTATAAAATATTTACTCTCGCGATTAGCTCATTTAATGACAAACAAATATTTATATTTTAATTGATGTTCTAGTGTGCTTCATTATTTTAAAGAAGCAGTAGATCGAAAACCTATCTAAATAAATATTATATATTGTATGCTTTATGTCTGTAATAGTTATTGAGTGATGAAATCAAACTCAGAAGAAGTACTTAGCCAGAAACGGCAAATAGTAGTGACATATCTTGTGGTGTGGGTAAACTTCGACGTGCAAGATATTTGTTACATGGATAGCTGCGATAGAAAGAACATTCTTCCAAGAAAGGTTAGTTATTATATTATTTACTATCATTTGTGACAACAATAAATTCTAAAGTAGGTAAGATAAAATTTTGTTGGTGTGATTTTCTATTTCTAATAATTACACTTGTTAAACTTTCTTTCTTTCTCATATAATTATAAAACTCAGTCAGATTTATGAGCACAGTCATTCCACAAATTTCCTATTTGAGCTTGTACAATTGTATAAAATATAGAAATATGTGAGATAATTGACCTGCTGTTCTTTATCAGAAACTCAGAATTGTAAGGCTAAAGTAACCTTTCTTGAAACTCTAGCTATTATCTTTAAACGTGCAAGGTGTTGATGTACGATATGTGTTATATGTATTCACTTTTTCTGTTAAGATTGTTTGATTAGTGATCACACAACGCAATCCATATATTGTCTTTTGTCAATTAAACCATAAAATTAGGATTTCTCTTCTTTTCAGTTAGTGAGTGTGTTGTTTGTTGATGGCTTTTACGTAATTAACCAGAAGATAAATATCGGAATTATAACCAACTCAGCCATTTCATCATATGCCGTGGATAAACCACGTAAGTACATTCAGCTCTTTTTCTGACATTGGATGAATTCGAATGACATTCTAATCTCCTCTGTTCCATTGGTTGCAACCTTGGACTCTTGATAAAAAATTACTTTCATGTACGTTCCACCTTTTTTCAATTAACTTCCTTCCTTTGTAATAAGGCTTTGCATGAGCAGGTGGTTTAGGCACTTGTCTCGTAATCCGATGGTATAGATCATGCTGGCTTTTTTCAGCCATGGTTGAGTTATAAAGTAACCCTCATTCCCACTATTCGTTGATGAAAGCGTAGTCTAAAAGTTAATGGTGATGACTAGTTCCATTCCCTTCAATCTTACACTGTTGAAAGAAGGATGGCTATCGCAGACAGCCCTCATGTACCTTTGCACGAGACTTAAAAACAAACAAAACAATCCGTTGTGGTACATAAAATGTTAAATTTTCTAATTTTATATTTAAAAATTTAAGTTTCATCCAATAATATATTTTTCATTCTTCAAAAAACCATATAAGTTTAACTAATAATTCTATAGTTCGTATTTTTAATATGAGAAAAATATTAAATATAAAAGCTAAAAATCATACTGTAACGTTATCTCAAATTACCAAATGATTTTGTAAAATATATCACGTTTCGGAAAACTGTTGTTGGTGTTGTTTTGAATTAAGCACAAAGCTGCACAATGGGCTATCTGTGCTCTGTCCAACACGGGTATCGAAACCCAGATTGCAGCGTGTAAGTCCGCAAACATACCGCTGAGCCACTGGGGGAAAGTGAAAAGTGATATTTCATTCCAATTATAAATACACAACTGGACAAAACCTTAAGGCCAATGAACGTAATTAAAAAATATGCATTTTGCGTTGTTAGACACAACCAATGTATTTGAGTAGAGCTTCCAAAGTTGAAAACAAGAAAATGGAAATTAAAAATAAAAAATTTTTTAGCCTATAATAGGAAAAATATGAAAACTATGAAATTAGCTTAAATACCAGCTGGTCAAAAGTCAAAGACTATACTCAAACGAAGCGTTAATCGGGAAATATGTAACGAAATTTACAATTTTGTTTGTTTGCTTGTTGTTGAATTTCGCACAAAGCTACTCGAAAGCTATCTATGCTAGTCGTCCCTAATTTAGCAGCGTAAGACAAGATGGAAGGCAGCTAGTCATCACCACCCACCGCCAACTCTTGGGCTACTCTTTTACTAACGAATAGTGGGATTGATCGCAATATTTAACACCCCCACAGTTGAATGGGTGAACAATACATGCTTTTTACTCTTACTACAAGCACAATAATACTAATTAATATTTATTTTCACTATTATAGAAACTTTGACTTTGTTTAACTTATATTTTAAAAGAAAAGATATATTAGGTAACGTGTTTTGTCATTTGAAATTTATGTTAAAATATCTGCAATCAAAACAGATATAATAAGAAAGAAAATGAGTAATTGACTCAAACAGTGAACGGATGGGTCAAAAGTTGGAACTGTATTGATCGTAAAGAGTGCCGACATGACACACGAGAAAATTGATGAGGCTCTTAACAGAAAAAGCAAACTGTATATTTATATTTTTACCATTTAATATAACTAATTACGTATGGAAACATGATAGTTCTTTCATGAAAATATATTAAAGATGAAATATACATATATAGTACTGTAACAGAGAGAAGCTCCCACAGAAATGAAAATGTAAACGATTTGTTTGGTTTTTGAATTTCGTGAAAAGCAACACGATGCAATCTACAATAGAAGTCTCTAATACTGCAATGTCGGACTAGAGGGAAAGCAACTAGCTTTCACCATTAACCGCCAACTCTTAAGCTACTCTTTTATCAACGAATAGTGGGTTTGGCCGCATAATTTAACACCCCCACAGTTGAATGGGTGAACAATTTTTGGTGTGACACGGATACGAACCAACGACTCTTTGATTACGAGTCGAAAGCCTAAATGTGAGACACAAGGTCGTATTATTTGAAGTGAATATGACAACTGTATTATTGCATCATGCCAAACACTGTTTGTTCAATCCGGAGAGAAGTATGCAGTGATTGAAACTGTAGGTAAGTCATAAGTTTGAGGTACCTAATAGTTAGTTTAAACCATTGGCTGAAATATGTTTAAAAATGATATAAAAGGTATTTATAAAGTAAAACTTTCATGAAAACAGCAACGTCTTCTACATGAAAGTTCTTTTTGCAACTCTTGATGTTTTCGCAAGCTTGGGGATGGCAAAATGTAACAACAACAACAACAAAATATAATGTGTTAAATTCATTATTTGAAGTGGAAATGTTATTATATCACCCCATACTCTCCTAACGTTAACATAATTAAAAAAATAAAAGGATAATCAAAATGTTAACCTTCTATATAACAACAACAACTGAGGGTTTACGATTCCCTGTAACAACAATCATGCTCGCTCTCTCAGCACTGAGGATGTTATATTGTGACGATCAACTACACTATTTGTTGGTGTTATGTAAATGTCAAGTAAATATTTTGAAAGCGACAACATGTCGTGTTGTGTTTAAATTTTCATTTCTATTATCTATGTTTCCATATTTATATTATTGTTTCGAAGTTTAAACTAATAAAATATGTTGTTATTCATTTAGGGTAACATTTAGAATTTTCTTGAATTAAGTAGACCAATCATATGTTTGTAAATGAAGTGCTGGCGACTTCGTGTCTAGCAGTGTAGACTCGTACAAGAACGGACATGCGCGGATTGCTCTGGAGATCTGTAGAAATTTCGCGGTTATTCGAGGGGTCTAGGCCTACAATACATAAACAGACAAAGATGCGAGAGACAGAGAGAGATTCAGACATCAGTTTCTATTCGAAAATAAAAAGAGAGTCAGACATTAGTTTTATTTCAAAAGAAGAGAGTCAGTTATTTGAGAAGGATTAAGTGTTTGCTGTGATTATTCAACTTGGATTTGTGACTAAAGTTAGATTTACGGAAGCTGTGATTTTACTTCGTCAGTCTCTACGATTCATCGGAATTACTGCTTGTGCTGAGAGTCGGCGAATTTATTGAACTGTGAACTGTTTCTGAACTTCTTGATTTAAACTTCGGTATTTCTTCGTGAAACCAATTTCACACCCTAGACTGGAATTTGAGACTTTCATTTCAGATCATTATATTAGATACAGGCCAGTACCATTTTGTATTGTGATTAATTTTGAAGTTTGAAACTAATATTATTTTGTTTTGTAATTAATTTCGAATGTTGTAACTTAATATCTGTCACTGTTATTATATAATTTATGTTATATCTGTTATATTTGTTAATAGTTTAGTGTAAAAAATTATACAAGCTGTTATCTGTGTTTTTCTGTTGCGTTTAGTCTACGAAGAACATAAAACATAAAAAAAATACGTAACAGTTGGTAAAAGAGTTGCCCAAGAATTGACGGTAAAAGGTGATGACTAGTTGTCTTTCCTCTTGTCTTACACTGCTAAATTGAGGAAGCATATAGACCTTGAATAGCTTTGCCCAAAATTTAAAAACAAAACAAACACAACACTTCAGAATAACAATTCTGAGAGAATGAATGTTATATGTTTAATAGACACAAAAGATAAATCTGTTCTCTTCACGTCCTATACATTTATAACTACATTAGTTGACAAATGAAATGCGAAAATCACTTAAAAGGTATTAAACGGTACAAACAGATAATCTGAATTATGAACTAAATCAATTAAGCTCAAATATCTGAAAAAAGAGAAGATTTATTTACTCCAATGAGAAAACAAAACTTCTATTACAAGAAAAAATATTTTAAATTTTTCATTTCTTTTGAGCATCAACTAAGATATACAAAAATCAATCCAAAAATAACCAAGTTTTCTCGCTAATTTAGAACACTGGACAGTTTTTTTGTGAATTTTCTACCGCATTTGGTGTAAACTAATTTAACTGGTATACAAAACGTTATTGAATTTATTCGATGTAATTGACATAATACTTAATGATTTCAATGTTATTTATATTTATAGCTTCAACGGATCATTTAACAGCTGTTGAGAATCAGCATCTATATATCACTTTTAATAACCTGAATCTGTCGCGCTTTCCATTCTTCTAAATGTGTTTAACTTTTAAATACGTTTATTTTAAAATAACACTTTCAAAAAAACAACATTGTTGAGTTTGTAGCGATTTGATAAATATAATTTTGAGGTTGTGATGAAGGAAAGGGTTTGTTTGTTTGTTTTGGAATTTCGCACAAAGCTACTCGAGGGCTATCTGTGCTAGCCGTCCCTAATTTTGCAGTGTAAGACAAGAAAGAAGTCATCACCACCCACCGCCAACTGTTGGGCTACTCTTTTACCAACGAATAGTGGGATTGAACGTCACATCATACACCCCCACGGCTGGGAGGGCGAGCATGTTTAGCGCGACGCGGGCGTGAAACCGCGACCCTCGGATTATGAGTGCACGCCTTAACGCGCTCGGCCATGCCAGGCCTAAAGCAAAGGGCACCATTTGATTTTTAAAATGTATTTAATTATATGTTGTTTGTTCCAGTATCTAGTTTACAGGGATAAACAAGTCTGTATATTTTATAATATAAATAAAAATTATCCAAAATTATTCTTAAACAAAAATATCAATGAAGAAAACAGCCATATTTTCAAGTGCTCAAAAATGAAAGTAAGAAATTTTCCAAATTATACGAGTTTAAAGCTGTAATTCATTTTTCGAGCTTATTAATTTGGTATAGAAATTTTCTTCACGCGTTATTAAATAATTTTTGTTTGTTGTTTAGTGCAAAGCTAAACAGTAACGTATTCTGAAATCTAACGATGCTGGTATCGAAATCTGATACTTAATTCTATTTGAATAGTTCGTTCGTTTGTTTAGTTTATAGCAAAGCGAAACTGGATAATATTTCATGTCCATCGCCCAGGATTTAACTGCTGGTTATAGCGTTGTAAACCTTTAATTTAACAATTTTTCAATCAAGAAACCTGACAACAGTTGCAACTTATAGTTAAAATTATTACACATAAACAAAATATTGAAACCACATTAAACACACAAAAAGGTAGAATTCAGTGTTAAATCCTTCCAAGAATTTTTTTTTCATTTATACATATCGAACATTCTGACAGTGTTTCCATGATGAAAAAGAAAATATTAAACTGATGACAAGAGTTGGTTGGACACTTAATTACAAACAACAATGTTAAATATTAAACTTCAAATTAAGTAATGAGTCGATAACAAGAGAAATGTATGCCTTGTGGTGGTGAATCTTTATTCATAGAAAAAAGAGTTGTGGCTCAAAACTTTAAAAATTAAATTGTTTTGAAGTATTATGATAAATCAACGAAATACATACTAGGAAACGTGAGAAACTGTAGAAACACGGAAAGGAAAGAAAAACAAATTGAATTGTAAATATTTATATTTTTGAGAAAATAGTTAATAGACGCCAATAATGGAAGTTTTATCAACACACACAAGAAATAAGTAAAATAATTAATTTATTGCAATTGCGTTTTTTCAAATAAGATGACAAACAGTACTACAAAGTTCGTTATAACTCGAGTGTTGTGATTCCGTCTTCATCAACATCTGTAATCTTTATTTCCATGGTCCTTTTGCGATATTGTTATCACCTTCATATATTTAAGTAGATTCCTATATTTTAATTTTAGCAATCTTCAGCTTGAGTAACACATTCTGTATTACCTTTTCTCTGAACTTGAATCTAAACATAATTTATACAGTGATACTTTTGTTTTCATTTCAGGTTTTATATAGAAGAGCATCTACTGCTTATAACACTGAGGTACTTTTAACACGTGGTATAGAAAATAATACTGCGAAAATAAATTTAGAAGTCACGTTTGTACAACAGTGATGCATTGTGCTGAAAACGTCGCAACTTTATTTGTGCAAACATTTTACATGTCCCAATTAAAATACAAAAATATACTTTAACATATGCAAGTGATATCAACATTGTAACAAGGACTGTGGAAATAAAGTTTACTGATGTTGTTCCAAACAGCGATATTGCATTACACTTTAAAGTGTAAACTCACTAATTTCGTATATGTTCTTTACAAAATGTAAAAATATTAAAACTCTTTAAAACATTCATTCATAAATATTCTCATTATGTCTATTCATGAATTATTTGCCTGTCAATTAATCTCTAAATCAGCCTGTATAGTTCACCTTTTGGCATTGCATTAATAATGGTAATTCATAACCAACAACAAATATTGACTTATCAAAGAGAAGACTATAAAATAAGTGTCAATTAATAGAGTAATTCACAGTAAAAGGCCTCAGGACACAAAACGATAAATTAAAGGAAAGAATAAAAACAGACATTATGCCACTCGTTGTCCTTCACTTAGATGTGCAGAGAATTTAATCACCACCTTTTCTCCACATTAGGGACACGCCCACTTATGTGCCATATCTGAAAAAAACAAACACAATAAGTAATACCATATAAACACATGTGAACTATTGTTTCTGCTAGCTAACAAATTGAACACTTAGTCACGAAATATGTTCGGATTTGAGTACTGATAAAAGACTTTTTGACTGAAGTTAAATGAGGATTATATACTTCTACACTAAGTAGAAATGCCCACCAAACATTATCTGTACTGTTTTGAACACAAAAAAAATATTTGAATTTTTAAAGTTTGAATTAACCCAAAATATTTCCTAATAGAAAATTTAAAACGTTGAAGGAATTTTAATTTTGTTTTGTATTTTGCTGGAAGCTACCCGAGGGCTATAGCGCGAGCGATCCCGAATTTTGCAATGTGAAAGTAGAGGGAAGGCAGCTAATCATCACCACTCACCGCCAACGCCTGGGCTACTATTTTGTCAACCAATAGTGAGATTGACCACCATATTATCACGTTTTCACGGTTGAAAGGGCGAGTATGTTTGGTATGACATGGGTTCGACCGCGACTCTAGTCGAATGCCTTAGCCACTTGGCCATACCAGGCCACGTTGAATGAAAGGTAAAACATTATCGATCATATTATTATGAAAGAACGTGGGATTAACAGTTCTTTTTAATACACGATGTCGCCAACAGCATATTTAGAAAATAATAAATGATGTATTTTTCTTCTAAGTTAGTCTTAAATGTAAATTAACTCTTGTGATCGTTCATGTTTATGCCAAACCAGTCTAGCTAAAGGTAGGAAAACACAAATACATAAACAACAAAATACAGGAAATTATATATTAACAAAGGCTTACAGAGATCCAGGGAAAACAAAATGCGCCATTCTCACAAACTATTCAAATAGTAAGGACAACACTTTGGGAAACATATGAGAATAAGCAAACTCAAGTGCAACTACAATATACATGACCTCGATATTTCTCGCTTTAAATGTTATTAAGAATTATCTAGACAAACGTATTATCGGAGACAGTTTAAGTTATATTTCTGTTGAAAAAGTTTAATTGTGTATGGACGTGAGCAATACATGTAACAGTGTAGTGAGAATAGAACTGAATGTGCAATCTTACAAAAAATAAACTCTTGTGTAAGTGTACAAGATGCAACAACGATTAAATAGACATGGATTACAAGGGTATATTAGTTAAAATATCACAATATAATTGCACATAAAGTAACATAACGCAAGAAAAGTAACAACGAATGGGATATATTGTCATAAAATCTCTGAAAAGAAACAACTCGTCAAGAAAGGAGTAAGACGTATGCCGAGCACCTCACCGTCCCTCGTATAACACATGTGTTGTAAATTCAAATCCAGCGCTTTAGGTCATTTGTAGAGCGGTTCATAGTGTTGTGTATTACACCATTCATGTGACGAGTTTAGTGTACCTACGCTATTTGTATTTCAAGACATCGGGTTTACTGCATATGTAAAACATTTTATTCAACATCCTCTCGTGGCAAAGCGGCATGTCAGAGAATTCACACTGTGGTGGGAACGACACAGATAGCCCACTATGTAGCTTTCTGCTTAATTGAAATAAACTCATTCAACAATTTCACAATTTTTGTGGAGATATAACCTATAAAAATGTCAGTTTTCAAAACATTTGACTGCACAATTATATCGGGGAATCATCAGCAGGCCGAGACCGACTTGAACTAGAAATAGCATTGTTAAATGTAGGCTTGTAAAGGTATAATTCTGATATGCAAAATTTATATCTTTCTATATATTTCCAAAAAAACACAACCTAAAAAGATTTTATAAGTATAAACTCTTTTGAAACAGTGATGATATTGTTTATGATATTCACTATTTTAATTCAAGACAACGATATTGGTTACCTAAAAAATTTGCTCTTAATCATATAATATGACTGTTTCAGTGGATGAGTTGTATGAGATATTTGTAAATTTTGTGATTGTTCTTTGACAATTAAACTATGAGCTCCCGTTAGGTTACAGTGAAGCCGGTGCCTCTTTATCATTAATGAAGAATTTTCCTGAGGTGATGTGCTTTTTGGAGCACATATTATGCATAAATTATTTTCAATGTAATTTGTTACTCCAAATTCCCTTCCGTGGGAAGCGTGTAAAATATTATACTGTATTTGGTCTGAGTCTCTGAATTATTATGTTACAAACGTTACGTATTACTACTTCAAATACCCGGAATTTTAATATGAGTTTACTAGTTAACTAAGTGTTAATATGTATTAAATTTATGTTAGTTGCTAACGAATTTGACAAAAATATTTTTATTGCAAACATATTTAAATTTACAAAAGCTATACAATTTACATAACAATTACACTAATTGTTATCCCAAATGATGATTTATAAAAAACAGTTTTACAAACTTACAGACAACCCTGAGTCTTATATTCAGTCTACATCTAAATATTATGTCGACTACTTATGTCCACCTCAAGGAAATTAATTCTGAATTGATATTATTACTCCGCGATTACGCAAATTACGTCCTTCCAGGCTAGCCTCACGCTTTTCAGCTCTCACTCCTGTGTCGCGACTGATCTTCACCAATACAATACTGTTAATCACTAGTATTTCATGCATATCTAATACATGTTGATTTTTACGCATACAAACGCTCTGAAAATTTCGAGATGTGGAACCTACACAATAAAATGTTGAAAATATACGTTACAGGTGAAAAAGAAAATTATGAAGAATTAAGTGTAGGTATTATAATAAATGTAGTAAATCCGTTACAGGGCTACTGCACCGGTAGTTGGTATGCTGAGAAGAAATAGATATGTTTGGGTCCCTAAAAACATTTCGTTTTTGTGTTTATTTACCGATGCATGTAATGTTAACAGATGGAAAATAAAAAAATGAGGTATAATACGTGCATTAACACGAAGAAACAATGTTTTATGAAAATCTTGACAGTGTAAAAAACAACAATAAAGCACCAGAATCCTAAACATTTGTATTGAAAACAAAGAAAAATGTAGTTAAGCTATATAGTACATTATGAACTTAGTTCTATGTACTTTTTTTCCTTATATGTTATAAAAAAAATATGTTAGAAGGTCGACGAATACTTGGAAAACTGGTTTCAAAGTGAAATGAGTAAAGATGAGGAATGGAGCATTTCGCATTTTTAATGTGACTCTGATCCTTTAAGTATCTCCACTTTCTACATAAGTACACACATAATGAGCAATTAGTTTTGTTAGTGCATGTTATCCTTACCTTGAAACGTAGGCTACCATATAATAGTAAAATAATAAAAGACAGAGGGTGCCCGCAAGGGAATATGCAACACGAGGAGTTTACTCGATGAAGCTTCACAAATTAACTCCAATGAACAGTACTAAAATAAATACCTGTGTTCGTATGTCATGTTGGTTAAGTTGTACACAAATTGTTTCACTAAATTATTGACAAAACAAAATTTTATCTTTTCATATATTCTTAAAGCTTGTTTCTACTTGTCAGTTTGTCTTCATCTTCCATTAGACATCCCTCATGTTTTCTTCCTTTCCTTTCATTATCAGACACTCACACATATTTTTTATCTTCTTAGCTCTGATCTCTCTCTTTGGGATTCCTGTTTCGGAAACTTAGGTTCTAGACTCTTCATTTATTTTTCCCGTTCCTTTGTGTTTTCGGTAGATTGATTGTCATTATGAGCATCTTTTTATTACTGTTTTTATTTATCCTTTTCTCACTTACATTTATTTGGTATCAAATTCCAAATATTTGGTCTGGTTCAGTGTGCTTCAAAAATACCCCAATTCTCTTTTTCATGCCACAACTTCCTCTTTATCTTAAACTTCTCTAACATAACACCATGTCACACAAATTTTATTCCTGGATATTGTGTTTTATTCATTAGTGATTATGTTGTAAAAATAGAGAAAATGGCTAATATTCTTTTCTAAGTTTGCTATTTGTTATGTAAAAACGGGCAAACTTTCACATTTTCACTTACATTAGGTCTGAATAAAACAACAAATGAATCAAAATTTACATGCATTTATATTAAAGCTATCGAAAAATGTTCAAAAATGTTCAGAAATGAATAGTTTTTCGAGATTTAAAATTGTAATGAAATTCATTTTCACGCATCATTCCCCAAATATTTATTTTATTATCTTTTTATTATATACTACCTAGTCACAGAAGCAAAAAATTGTTTTTTTCCATTTAATTTACTCATAAGCAGTTGGTAAATAACACTTTCCGCCCAGAAACAAGAAAATGTAAAAACTTGTTAGATAGGGCTATTTACCGCAGGCTCAGTTTGAGTGGGCATCTAATGACACAGTGGTATGTCTGCAGCCTCACATTGTTAAAATTCTGATTTCGATACCTGTGTTCGCAGGGCACAGATAGGCCATTATATAGATTTGTGCTTAATTGAAAAGAATTCCGTAAAGTGATTGATTTCGGTGAGAATATTAGCTCTTTTTAAGTAATTTTTTGTTATTAATAACATATTTTTATTCGTGTCAATATATATCCAACAATATTAAGAGAAAGTTTGTTCTTCTCTATATTTAACAAAAGCAGATATATTTCTATCTTGTTTAGAAATAGATCAATTAGAAATTTAAAATAAAAAGTTGTAAGTGAAAAATAAAATGCTTTTGTGACACATTAACATGTCATGGGTTTTGTTGTTTTTATTATATAAGTTTTTATAAGTTCAACATCTAACTTCTATGCTTTGTTTTATTGCTTTTTAGAGTCCAAACATTTACTACACCCAAAGAAATATTGCTGTGATATTGTATATCTACATTAAAATTATAGATTATTAACAGTTTTTATGGTTCTCCAAATGATGTCTGCATGTAAGTTCCAATACACCTGTACTTTAAGATTGGAATGATCTCGAGGTGAGACCACCAATTTGAAAAGAGAACACATTACCACAGAATTAAGGCGTGCTTCCTTAGTACAGTTCTACTTCTGTATAATGTATGTTTACTTTCCATGTCTCTCGTTTTATTCTTCGCAAGTTTTGGTTAGTTACACTGACACGGAGTATCACAAAATGATATTTGAGTCACTTTGCTGAGTAAGAAAACCCATAATAAAAAAAATGAAGACCTAGATTTTATAAATTTCTGAAGAATTAATTATATATGTATTTGTCTCAGATCTCATTATGGAAGCAATAATGGTATAAACTGTCTGTTGATTTTACTAAAATTTACAAGAAAACTTTTTCTTGATAAGACAACATGACTACATGATAATATTTGAGTTTCATTGTAGTTATGTTATTAATATAATAGTTTTATGCTTAATATTTGTGATTGTTATCGACTGACGAAATCTTTGTCACGGATTGGTGATGATGGTTTATATTATCCTTTCTCAAAGAAATTGTTAAAACAAATAACTAATTTATTCCTTTGCAACGAACACAAATATTTCTAAAATTATTTTTAATTTGTGTACCTTCCTAAAATGTCTGTTTTCTTCGTGTTAGAACAAAGCCACAGCAAGCTATCTGCTATGATCACTGAGTGGAATCAAACATCAGATTTCAGCGTTATTTCAGGAGGAGGACTATATTATCCTATTTATAATCATGATTAGACAAAGTTTTTGGAACGATTAATTCGAAATAACGATACTGTCATAGAGGTTTGAATTTTATCACATAAACAATTAAATTTAATTTGTGAAGATATTGGTTGCGTTACTTTTGAAAATAGCCCCTTGCAATTTCACGCTGTTAGATGAGACCATAAAATCTATTAAGTGAACTTTTTGTTAAAATTATAGTAACATTTTGTTTGTTTTTGGATTTTGTACAAAACTAAACGAGGGCTGTTTGTGCTCGCCGAACACAATTTAGAAGTCTAAGGTTATTGGGAAATTAGCTAATCATCATGAGATACTGCTAACTCTTGGGCTACTCTTTCACTAACGACTATTGGGATTGTCCATAATTTTAAAACGTCCCCACAGCTAAAAGGATGAGTATGTTTTGTGTGACAGGGATTCTAAACTGCAACCCTAAGATTACTAGTCGGGTGCCTGAGCCACCTTGTCATACCGGGCCTACAGTAACGAAAGTAGATTCACTAAACATGTGTTTCAGGAACTCACGAATTTTGCTACAACGTCATCATTTATTATTATTATTATTCGGCAATGATATCTGTGACCAATAGATGATTTGTTATGGAAACTAGGTTAATATCGTATTTGTAATATGCTCCAGTTTTACTATGACAAGCCCCCCAGTGGCTCAGGGGTATGTTTTCGGACTTACAACGCTAAAAACTGAGTTTCGATACCCGTGGTCAGCAGAGCAAAGATAGCCCCTTTCAAAAACAAGAACAACTTCACTATGACAAATGTTTAGCAAAACAATGCCTTTTTCAATCGATAAACTAATGGGCAAAAGCTGCTCAGGTGCAAATGACGTTTATGGAAGCCTTCAGTTTTTCTTATACAGTTTGAGTTGTTGTGATATACTAAATTTTTTTTTCAAAGAAACATGTCATACCATGTACGTCTGCGTACTCACATCACCAGAAATGAGATTTTGATACATTTATTGGGTACAGCCCAGACAGCATATTGTGTTGCTTTGAGCTTAAGTACAAACAGTCAACTAACGCTTTTATTTTCTTTGTTTTAATTATGCTTTTATGCTCTCTCTTTGTTTCAAGAGTGTTACTTTCAATTTATCTACAGTTATTTGTGTCTACAAATACACATTAAGTTCATTGTAAACAAATAAAAATAAACAATTAAATGTTTCGGAAACAAAGTTGTAGAATGTTGTATAAAAGTTGATGTAAAATAAAGTTTGGTGTTTTTATCTGAAGCTTCCAGGTGCATTTTGAGACTGTGAATTCGCGAAAGTTCTTTACCAGAAGTATGAAGAGTTCTTGAATGATATGTGCAGGGAAGAAAGATACGACGATGTACAGGTGATGATGAACTGTAATATATGTACTGCCTGAACTTATGTAATTGATTTCCGAAGTATATTCTCTTATTTACGTTAAAACGTTCTGTCATAAAATATTATAAAAAGTTCTATTTATAAACACAAGGTACACGTTTTATAATTTAAATAAATTGGGTTTCATTACTCTCGAATTCGGTAATTTGTGAATTCTTGTTATAATTTGCAGTTGTTTCTAATAAGAAATAAAAAATACAATAACATATAAATATATGTTACTTGTTTACAGTGTAGACGTTTTATAGAAATTAATTTTGAAAATTGTGTCAATACAGGAGGAAAAGTCTTCAAATTGTGTTTATTGTTAACTTGTACGTTGTGGTTTGGGAGCTACGAGAAAACAATACCATGATGTAACTTGAGCAGTTTTAGATGCGATATGTTACAATGGAACATTTTATATTTGTTGAAACAACAAATCTCGTAAAATCAAACATGATATTGAATATTACATATATATGCAAGCAGGACGTTAAGGAATGCGTCGGTAGAATATTTGCAGCAGTTCATCTGTGTGTTTTTCGTATAGCAAAGCCACAAATGGATCTACTCAGCCCACCGAGGGAAATCGAACCCCTGAATTTAGCGTTGTAAGTCCAGAAACATACCGCTGTACTAGCGGGGTCGCAGCAGTTCAACTGGACCCAGAAAATGTATTGAATGAAATAATTAACAAGTGCTTGTGAAGAGGTAAGTTAATGAGGTAAATTATTCAATTACGGGGCAATATGTTGAACAATAAATATCTGGATTTGAACATGTCATGCACTGAAAAGTGTATAAATATTATTTTCTACAAAAATATTTATATTTTGCAATAATTTAATATGTTGTAGAATGGTTAAACATTTTACTAGATATTCATGTAAACTTATAATTTTTAATTCATCTGAAAAAAATAATCCCATGATAATAATAGATAAATTGTAAATTATATTTGTAATTATATTTTAATACTTATTTTCGAAGTTTTGCAAACTGGAGTTTTAATTGCTCTTTTATTTTCTAATTACATAATTTTATGAAAATATGTGGTAATTACTCAGCCCTATTGTATTTAGTATGTGGAAACTGGCTGAGAAAAAAATGGCTGATGCATTTGATTTTTTTTTACTTTTGGATGTTTACATGCTAACTTTAATAACTACTAAAGTTGAGTTATAACCTTATTTAAATATTCAACTGTTATTGCTTGGATAAAAGCAGTATTATTCTGTTTTAAGCAACACGTAAATAATCACATATTATTTCTATATTTCACAAATAATAGTTTCATTTCTAGTTGCAAAAAGGTAGCACGTTTTTTATTGAAACAATATTTCCACCCCATGTAATCGCCAGCGTGTGTCCTGCCATGACTGATTTCATGAAACAGGAAGAGCAAGAAAACTTTAAACTTATTGATTAATAAAGAAAGTTTCATTTCCATCCGCCCATTACGAATGTAGTTATAAGGTATAAGTATATTGAGGGATACTATAATCAGTCAAGTAATAACATAGTGTAGGAACACCTTGCTTAGAAACGTAAATTTGATCGATAAAGTAAAAATATCTGTTAAAGATTAAGATTAAATAATATCTGAATTAATGTACTTTCTGCTAAATTATCATCGTCTGTGAAAAATAAAGAGAGACTCCAATTTAAGTAATCTAAAATATTTTTACAGTTTTAATGTCCATACATTTTTTTATACTTTCGCTATGTAAACTAATAAAAATATTAGTTATGATTGAGTTGCTAAGCAACATGACAGAAAAGCTATAGTTGACCAAAATGCACGATGTTTCTGTATATTAGAAGTTGTAACTCTAACTTTTTAAGAAGAAAACCTCACGAATTCATTTCGTGAATTATCTTAATTCTGACTGGCTCATTAGCATTTGACTGCTTCGTCTGCACTTTTTTGTCACTCTGTTGATTAAGCTTTAATTTCGCACACTAGAGCAAGTAAATAGGGAGTAAATATTGAGTCAATCGGAACAAGCTCATGGTTATCAGTCACTCTAAGACTGTATAGAACTGTTCAGTTTAAGTCCTTTTTCTAATTTATTCAAATGTCGGAAAACAACTTTAAGTGTTGAAAAAGTTATTCTTCGTAATTTTGTAAAGTGGTTTTGTATGTTTTTTATGTACTCATACTCACCTTATTTCAGTTATTTTTGGCACTACCACACATTCATCATTACTTTTATAGCATATTTATTAAAAGAGCACTTGGTATTTTACTTTTTTACACGTTATTTTGAAACGACTTTAAAAATATAAAATAAAAGTTGACAATTTATTTTATATGTTGATAAAATACCTTTCATTTAAAGTATTGTGTCAAAACAATTCACACATAATTAAAACTGGGTTGTTCATTTTAATTTGTTTAAATCTTTATAACTTTAACAACATATTATTAAATAAAACAAATAACAAAATACTTCACTGTTATTTTTTTATCCTTTCTTAAATGGAATATTTAGTTGAGTAATTTTACAAACAGTTCAAAAATTAAGGCACGCTTATACAATAGATATTACAGCACCTTAGAGAAAAAAAATGTTCCCACTGTATTACATCTTCTAAATATATGCTCGGACTTGTAGTCAGTTTTGGAGTTATCTTGTTATCTTTTACCACATACAGTATCAGATTATTTGACTGAAAAATAAAAAAGTATTAATTGTTCTATTGTAAGTGAATTATTATTAATTATTCTTATGTTACTTTTATCTACAGTTTCAACACTTCACTGAACAATTGATGAGGACCAGCATCTAAATATTACCTATAATATAATAATCTGAATTTGTGCTGTTCCTTCTTTTAAGTATTTGTTTAATTCTCTTTGATAAAGCAATAAAATTGTTAAGTTTGTGGTGACTGAGTAAAATTTCTTTCTTTTTAGTTGTAATGTTCAAAGAGATACTTCATTTTTACAAATGTTGTCGTTTTCATCTGCACCTTATTTAAAGAAAGAAAATCCAGTATTTCTTTTGTGTGACTTTAACCCATTAAGAAAATAGCCATGACTTTCAATTATTAAAAGGTGAAAATAAGAACATTTTTAAAAATATATATATATTTAAATTTGATGGTAACTCGTACTTAAATCGTTTTACTTCAATGTGTTTTAGAAACTTTCTCCCCACAGCAACGAACCATGGCTTACGTGTTGTAAATAGCTTGTTAGTTTATTGTTAAATACACCTTTACACATTGATTTATCTACAAACTGATCGCCAAGTGATGCAGTCTTAGTGATATTAAGATGGTCAAAATTAGAGTTAAAACAATAACAAATGAACACAGTTTTCATGACTACATTAATAAACTATGTTCTCGGTAGCACAAATATATCAAAGTTTTGAAAAATATATAAGAATTTAACAATCAGTTTAAAACCTAAGAGGAGAATATATTTAGTTTTTGACCTTTCACTTATTTACTATTATGTAATAAATTTTATATCGGTGTTAGATTCAATTAAATATATATATATAAAAATGAATGTAACTTAGAGTGTTAAAAGAGTATACATAGAATACAGAGTTGTTAAAAGAATAGAATTCATGCCAATTATTTTATTGTTATAAGATCAAAAATGTAGTTTGTGGTTACCAGTATTGTTTCCAACTGAATCTTCATGAAACTTGCTTTAATGTTTATAAATAGATGTGCTAAAAGTTTTTTTTATATATTTGTCGTTTGCTGCAGTTTGTAAAGCATAAACCTTGGAAACTGTAATTGCAATTGACAATTTTTAATTGGAAAACAACAGTTGCTTGACTAGAAACGTTTATAGAATTTAAACACTAAAATCCGTTTAACTTCACCGAATTTACTTCAGACATCAGAATTTCTTCGAGGATATTAGATATCTTCGTAGAAGAGAAGTGGGTTTCCAAACGGCGGGAGGCAAAGCAAGAATAGAGAGCTAGATAAGTTGTCGATAAGCTAGGGGTAACAATATCAATTAAATATTAAATCATTCATTGAACTGTCGACAAAATATTTAATTACAGTCCAAATAGAAAACTTAACATTCTTGGTGAGATTGTAAAACGTTTACATCCAAATGATTATTTATAATAACCATTATTATAAATTGTATTGAATTATTAAAATATATTCGTGTAAAGAAGCAAAATTGTATTGATCAATCCTGTTAGGAAATATAAAAGATTTGATAAATATTCAAATAATTTCTAAGACCGAATTAAAATTAAACTTAGTTTCAGGCTATCCCAAATTGTAATATCTAACATACTAAATTGCTGTCTTGAGTCCGAATTATAGAAAAATTCGTTTCAAAATGAAATCATAATTAAAATTATATTCATTAGTGCCAAAAAGATGTGATTATATTTGATTTACTTTAAAGTTTACATTATTAAGTTATGTTGTCGAGGCGTGTTAGCGAACGCCAGCATTCTCCGACAAGCCCTGATATACCTGTGGGCTGTCATACCCCAAGATGACATCGACAGACTGATTCGAGGTGTGTCAAATCGGTATCAAGTGTGTATCACAGACCGTCAAGGTTATACTAGATACTGAATGTTTCAAACATTTCTTGAATGAACGCATCTGAACTGTTTAAAGTATTCTTTCTTACGGTATATCAGTTTTGGAGATATAAGTCATTAAAAATATATTTCGTCATGTTTTAGCTTTAATAAAACGGAAACATTACAGGTGGAAGAGAAATGAAGCAGATTACCAAAAAAGCAAAAATATTATCACATTTGGGACACTAAAATAAATTTTATTAGAAAATTTACTTGTTCTTTTAATTTATTTGAACAGTTTATTTCCAGTAGCATTTTGCAGAAGTAATATCAGAACCCAAATATTTATTCAGGTTTGTTTGTTTCTAATTAAAAACATAGATACACAAAGGACTACACGTGCTCAGCTCAAATCGGAAATTGAAACACGGTTTCTCGCTCTCTGAGTCCACACACATAACGTTGTGCCATACACGTTAAAGAATTTGTTGCTAAGACAAAGGTCGCATAGAATATAATTCCTTTTTCAACATGATAGAATAATTAAAGTACCAATCTGTGTTAAAGAGAATTATGAATGTTAGCACAAAATAAAAAAAAGAATTAATTAATAACTATATTTATACTCTAGATTTAGTTGTGTTGAGATTTTTTAAATAAACTGAAATTTGTGATATATGAATGATCACTACAATGTCTTATCGTCATTTGGTGCTATTGTAAGTAATAATGTATATACACGTTTAAACATATCAGATGTTCAAGAAAAAACTTGTTGAAGCTGTTGCTAAAATGAAGGTATATTTTAACCTTATCAACTTACATTTTCAGAAAAAGTGGACACCTTATATCCTCACAGACTTCTACAGTTTTCCATCGCCATGCAGGTCGGCCCGGCATGGCCAGGTAGTTAGGGCACTCGACAAGTAATTTGATAGTCGCGGGTTCGAATCCCCGTCACACCAAATATGCTCGCCCTTTCAGCTATGGGGACGTTACAATGTAATGGTCAAGTTCACTCTTCTTTGGTAAAATTGTAGCCGAAGAATTGACGGTGGATGGTAATGACCAGCTGCCTTCATTTCAGTCTTACACTGCTAAATTAGGGACGGCTACTGCAGATGGCACGAAAAAAAAATAACTGCCATGTTTAACTGCTACTCTATGATACTTACATAATCATTATAAATAGGAATTTTCATTTTTAATCGCTAGATGGTCGAACTTTTCGTAATCAATATCATTTCTAACCTATGTAAAAGCTAAAGTGCGATTGGTTTTTTCGAAATCGGAATAGTTTACTTTTGTTTTCTTACAGAAATCGAACCCTTCATTTGAAAGTTATAAATCTGAAGACTTACCACTGTTCCAGCAAGAGACGGGAGGAGTCATGAAGGCCAACATGCATTTATCCAGTTAAAATATATCAATTTCTGTTTGTCAAATTTAATTTTGGGGAATGGGTGCAAGTGCAGTAATTACTGCTGTAATAAAACCAAAGTGATAACGTAGTGTGGGATCACCAAGACTAAAAAGAAAAATTTATTTTCAAAGCAAAAATATCGATTACAATTTAAACTTGAATCGTTTATGATATAACCAGTTTACTGTTATTTCATGAAAGTTTTTACTATAAAAACAAACGAATATCAATTACGTATCACAAAGTAGTGATTAATATAACATATAACATTTGTTTTCTTCATGAGATGCCCGGCATGATCAGGTGGTTGAGGCAAACGACTCTTAATCTGAGGAGTGGAGGTTTGAATCCTCGTTACACCTAACATTCTCTATTTTCAGCCATGGGAGCGTTATAGTGTGACAATCAATCCCGCTATTCGTTGGTGAAAGAGTAACTCAAGAGTTGACAAGCTGTTCTCCCTTTAATCTTACATTGCTAAATTAGGGACGGTTAGTGCAGATCGCCCTCGTGTAGCTTTAGGCGAAATTCAAAACAGAGTAAACATTATTAAGGTTGTTGTTTTTACTCTATTTGCACTCTTTCATGGCGGGGAAGAGGATCCCCAATTATAAAATTTTTATGTCAACAGGCTTAACGCTAATGCACCTGGAAATTCTCTTTTCGAAACGGTATTGTAACGTAGAAAATAATAAACTTTTAAAAATTACAATTGTAATTGTACGTTATCAAGTTTAAACATACCTCATCGGTAAAAAATATCTCGATAATTTCTTCTAAATGCGAACAACACAAGTAATGTTGTTGTTTTGAATTAAACACAAGGCTACACAATGGGCTGTGTGTGCTCTGCCCACCACGTGTATCGAAACCCGGATTTTAGCGTGTAAGTCCGCAGACATACCGCTGAGCCACTGGGGGGCAACACAAGTAATTCTTGTCATCCCATGTAAGTATGCTAGAACATCCTAGAATAACCTAGAATCTCTTATAATTGTTTATAATATGTTTGAACATTCTGGAATACCTGCGTATAATGAGAACTATAACGTAAGAGTTCGAAAGTTGCTTTGAACAACCCACAAATGTTACTTAATATGAATAAAATCTTTGTTACTTGCATGTTCATAAAGTGGAAAATTGTGAGGATAAAAATATTATAAATTAAAACTTCTAAGATAAAGACTAATCTAGATTCCAGCTTCAAATAACAACACAACTTGACTTATAAATATTGAAATAACATCGTTGCATTGTTTTATCTGTGTTTATTTGCCCCCACTGCCACAGTGGTAGGTCTGCGGACTTGCACACTAAAAACTGGGTTTTGATACCCGTGGTGGGCAGAGCACAGGTAGTCCATAGAGTAGCTTTATGCATAATTCTAAACAAAGAAACAAACAAAACAAGTGTTTATTTGATTGTCTCTAAATTTATTTCATACTTTTGTAATGTATTTCAACAGCTTTATAGTGTTTAAACTTTATATGTTTGTATCTAATAATGTACCATGTTCAATATTGCTTGCTTAAGATGGAAAGCGCATATTCCAAAATATCCAAGATAAAAAAATACAACTGAGCACATTCCCGCCAAATTCTCGTTGTTACGCTCTTGTCATGGTATTCATTAAAGACGTTTTTATTTATTCAAATATTTATTATTAAATTTTTGTCATATGTTATAACGGAATTGAATTAATAAATTCTATAACCAAGTTTCACGCGACACAAATTAAGCAAATATAAACCATTTGAAAAATATTTTCCTTAGTTACACACACAAGAAAATAATAATCAAAAGAGAGATAACACATTTCACATTAGATGGCGACATTTAGTAAAATTATGAATTTGGATTATCAGTTGAATCCCCATTGGGTATCTCTTGTTCATAAAGCAGGAAATCGAATCCCCATTTCACTAGTGTAAACCCATAGACTTACCTCTATCCAAGAAGAAAAGATTAAAATTATCGGCCTATCATCTTAGCACAATTTTTTAAATTTCATTTTGCAAATTATTTAAATATCGACGTATTTTACTCGTTACTTTAAAAATGGAAAATGAATTTTTTTACATTTTTGTAAGTGTAATAAAACTTCTCAAATACACACATGTATATATACATTTATCGATAGTTATTATAATCTACATATTTTACAAAGATAAAGAAATAGTGTCACTCTCTTTTTTTATACCGAATACCATTTAACTACGTAGGTTTTACATTGTCTGGTATCATGGAAGTTTCGTAAATTAATTCCTCTTTTTTTATGGAGAAGGACACTAAATAATTAAAATTATAACCTGCAGATGACCCAAGAAGGTTGAAACGTTGTTTTGTACTTTATTTTAGCTGAAGTTTTAGTAAAATTATCAGCCGTCTTGAGAAAACATTTTTATTTCAGATGAGTTTTTCGTCATCACGAATCCAGCTGAATAAATTCAGATTTTCCTAGCTATGTAAAACCACTATGTTTTCTTAAAAAACTATTTAAAAATGTAGTTAAATTAAATAAAGAATCAGAAATAAATCATAAAATTCATTTTGTTAAAATAAAATGAACCAAACATTTGTCGGTATGCCTGTAAAATCGGATTTCGTATATTTAATTTCTGTTAATGGAGGCGCAGCATAGCCAAGCGTGTTTAGGCGTGCGACTCGTAATTTGAGGGTTGCGGATTCGGATCCCGCGGTACCAAACATGCTCGTCCTTTCAGCCGTGGTGGCGTTATAATGTGATGATCAATCTTAATTTTCGTTGGTAAATGAGTAGCCTAAGAGTTGGCGGTGAGTGGTGATGACAAGCTGCCTTCCTTCTAATCATACACTGCTAAATTAGGGACGGCTAGCACAGATAGCCCTCGAGTAGCTTTCTGCGAAATTCCAAAACAAACAATCAAACCCTCTGAACTGACCTGCCGTCACTGCCAGTAAAAAATTTGCAACAACGATTAATTTCATTCGCCCTCTACGAACCCAGGTATGAACTTAGAGAACCATAATTTTTTATTTCAAAGGATGGTCATGAGAACGACCTGAGGTACAAAGATATAACATCATTTGCAGCAAACTGAATTTTAAAGTGATTTGGTAATAAGTGTCAATGGAGAGATATAAAGACATGTTTTATAAACTACCTCTATACACATATCTGTTTAATACTTACAACACCACTACTGAGATTTACTTCTATATTTACTAGTGAATAACTTGTGTCTACAAAGTTTCAGTCGCTTATATTGGATGTTTTGTCATCTACAGTTAAATTCTTTATAGAATAATTTTGTATTTTAGAATGACATGAGGAAGGAATTTATCAGAACATTTTAAGATGTCAAAATCATTTATATTTACAAACAATATTTTATTTAATTAGTTAAGATACATATCCTAGAATGCATTTCAAACATTAAACTCTTACTCGTTTGGTTGCATAACTGACATCACAGTGCACAGAAAATGCGTAACTTCAAACCTAAAAGATATTTTATATGATACACAGGCTCAACAGCAAAAGTTAAAAACCGACATCATCAATATTTATTTCCATGGTCCTTATTAGAATATTGACACAATGTATAGATGTTACAAGTAGGTTTGTATTTTAATTTCAAACTTAAATTTGAGTTGTTCATGTTATATTGAACCAGCATGGCCGGGTGGTTAGGGCGCTCGGCTCGTTCTCTCAGTTTCGCGGATTTAAATCCCTGTCACACCAAACATGTTCCTACCCTGAGCAAGACATTATAATGTAACAGTTAATCCCACTATTTAATGTTGAAAGAGTATCCCAAGAGTTGGAGTGACTGGTGATGACAAGCTAGCTGCTTTAACTATTGGGAACTTTCTACTTCCGATAAACATTCAATATCATGGAGCTGATGTTTCGCAGTTACTAAACTTGCTCGCTCTTTCAGCCGCAGGGATGGTGTGATGATGTGTAATGTTTATCCCCACTATATTTTGGTAAGCATAGTTCACAAGTTAAGGATGAATTTCACCGATAACCTAAATTATCTTTAGTGTATCGGCTTTAATATAAAATATTTATTTCAATAACATTGTTTCATTCTTTGATAGATTGTGTAGGCAGAATAGTCATGATGAAATTGTAGAATGGATGGCAAGTGCCTGTTGTGGAGACACAAACGTAGTAGATGACGTTTCGAAAGTCTTCCGCCTTTCTTCTTCAAGTCAGTGTTTATACGAACAAATAAAAACTTGGCAGGAGGTTCATTTAGAGAGAGAGAAGCCTGAGAAATTTTCTACCCAACAGGGGTGTTCAGAAACGTTGTAGTTCCTCTTCGTCCCTGCTCATGGAACATTGTTTATCTTTACGTAAAAGTTTTCTTTTGTCTTAAGTGAGGTGGGGAGGAGGTATGAAAATGGCGGGTGAGACCAAAGCGGCACGAGGGAATTACCCTAAGCCGGGGTTCGTAGTCCAAATAGTCGAAACATCAACTCAATCGGCACTGTTCTGGAACGAGCGAGGAAGTTGCTTTGCCTGAGATATAAAGATCTAATGCCTGATATTTAGGTGTTAGAGGAAACGGGAGAGCCCCGGGGAAACCACTTTCACGGCCAGGGCAATGAATAATCTAACCAGATTGTGCCCGGATGTAGCTGGAAAGAAAATTAAGGTTTTTAAAACATATTGGAATATAACACGTGACTTAAAGCAAAAATGTAAAAGTAGCTAGTTGGATAGTAACTTGAAAACTACTTGTTGTGGTCATGTAAGGCAGGAAGTATCGTGCAGCACTGAAGTGAAATATATGATTGCAGCACCCTCGTTATGTTAAATTCAGTCAGCATTATATTTCAAAGTTGTAACTATCTTCATGAAATATGTGGGTAGATTGATTTGTTCGGAGAAGAGACAATTTATGGCGTTAAACTTGGTCTGGATTAAATATTCGATGGCTTATTTAATTTCTTCGGGTTGATTGGTTGGGTCAACGACCCTGAGGAACACAGCAAAAAGGCTCATAGGCCTTTTTTAGTGGGAGAACAACTGACGTTAACTTCAGTGATCAACGAAAATATACTTGATCAGTGGGTGTAGATTGCCGGATGGCAGAATTCGTGTCCTGAAGAGGTCCATGGTTCACCTGGTTTCGCTTGGGGGATGAAATTGGCGACTTTTAACGGCGTAAGTTGTGGCGATAAACCGCCTCCTATTACCAATTAAACGGTGAGATAACTGGTGTAGTTGGTGCTTTTATCTTGAACAGCACGGTAGCAGAAAAAAAATGAGCACGTATTTCCAGCTTCGCCTCCAAACAAGGAATCAGATTGTGCTTCGTTTGTTTGCGTCAATTTTTGGGTTAAATTATTATTTCTTTCCCCAATCAGATACTATTGAATCTCTTCACTCCACACGGGGCTAAATTTAGTTTAGCACAAAATTTGAAACTTTTTAACTTAACAGGAGTGAAACTTATTAATAGAGTAGCGAAAATTAAAATTACATTGGTTATCTTTGACAGGCTTATGTTCTCTTTGATACCTGTCGTTCGAAACTGTTAAAAGAGCTTGGCGAGCTGGGAAGCACGTGATGAGTCAAACGAGGAGCTCCAGCATACATTCTCTCGATAATGTCTCTTTGCGTAGTTGTGGTTACGACGAAATGAGTAGGAAGATGTAAAGCCAGAACGTCGTCACAGTTGACACACATGATTATATTTTACGATAGCTTAAATTATTAAAGACGTGCCTCTTTTCAGGGCTGAGATCAACAGATCCAATGAAATTGAAATTTTGCTTTGGGAGAAATGGAAGTACCCCGAGTAAACCCACTTTCTCTACCAGGGTTGCATAAAAATACTTTGACTGTGCCCAGAAGCAACCTACAGGGAGAAAGTTGCAAGGATTATTAAATATTAACATAAATTTACTGAGGAACATGTCAAACACCAACGACTAGTGTCAGAAGACTTGACGGTTGCAGAGAGTCGATTAGGCTTGGTTCAACAGGAACCAAGCTCGTACCACTTCTCAAAGAGATCGTCATCAATCTTTTTTGGAGAATGGTCTGATGTTTCTGGGAAAATGTGTTGTTGTTGTGATTGGTAGAGCTGACTGGGTTTCTTGTGGAAGTTTACTAGAGGCTCTCATCAGTCGCTTTTTGTCTACTTCAGATTGGATAACTTGGTGATTGTTGGCTATAATGATTTGATTTTCTTCATTTATTGTACGGAAAGGTTCAGAAGAAGTAGAGGCATCAAACGCATCGATATCCAGAGTTGATGTCTGAGTGCTTTGTGATATGTTATTGGAGAGGTCAGTTTGAATACTTTCCTGTTGATTGTTTCATGAGCAACGGTGGGTCGGTTAATAATTTTAGTGAGTAGTTAGTTGATGGAGTATTTTGTGGTTGAGTGGAGTTTGGGTATCATTGGTTTGACTGACCAACAGCAAGGGCGCTCGAAACTGAAATAGAATATATGATAAAATCATTCATTCCATTGAATGGTGTTGGCAGTGTGCTTAGTAGTTCTAGCTATTTTAATGAAACTGGTGGCTTGATTGATATATTTCGAAAAAAATTCGGTGAACGGTGTCTATCTCGGACTAAATTTACTTTTAAAGGTACACTTGAATTTGTTAGGGTGAATGGATGGATTGACGACTCGAAGGAAAACAGAGAACAGGTTTGTAAGGCTCTTAGTAAATGAACAAGTGATTTTTATTTCTGTATTCTTAGGCTTAGCCTGGGCGATCAACGTTGCTCCTTGTTGGGACGAGAGGTGCGGGGATGAGCCGTTGACGATTAGGGGGACGAAAAGTAATCCAGAGTGTGTGTTGGGGGTGTTGTCTCTTTTTTATAGTACTCTGGTGGTTTGTGGAGAGCATGTTATGATGGGTTGGATAATTATTGTTTCTGATTAGCTCTAGATTCAACCAATGCCAGCTCCTGGTTGCTCGCCTCTGATCCGAAATCTGTGTTAAGTGAAGGTTTAATAGTTTTAATATAAAAACGATTCTTTTTACGTACACCAAAATTGACTGGCTCACTTTTAACTTTACACTCGACTCCCATCTACCACATGTAGTCGAACTTCCCAACAATAAAATGGAATTAGACCAATACGCAAAGCAAGTTACTGAAGCCGTAAACAAAGCCATTAAAAGCTCAACTTCATAATTAAGGAAAAAAACAATACAAAAAACACTCCCATAATTTTTGGACTTTAATACCAGAAATTCACGCTCTAATAATTAAATGCAGATAGCTAAGACACAGATAAGTCTGTAGATTTACACTAGCAAAATGGGGATTCGATTTCTTGCTTTTTGCACAAAAGATACCCAATGAGGATTCAACTGATATCCAAATTCATAATTTTAATAAACGTCGCACTCAAATTTGAAAATTTTCTCTCTCTGTTTTTATTATAACTATCTGGAGACTGCAACTAAGTAAAATATTCTTCAAATCGTTTATATTTGCTTAATTTGTGTAGCTTGGTACTTGTCTATACATTTTTTTAATTCGTTAACGTTATTTCATATGACAAAAATTTAAGAACGATATTTAAAATTATTCTCGTGTTTCATGATGTGTTTCTCGTCATCATGAATTTGATGTATTTTGACGTAGGTATCATTTAAAAATACATTTTGGTAAAATTAAAATTTTAAAGAAATTATAAAGAAATTTAACAACTCAATTCTCGTGAAAAATAGATTTTTAGTTTTTGTTTCAAGTGTAATTATTTTGTCAGTTTATATCGGAAAATGCCGATTTCTGTTTTGTGTATTTTGTCATTCTAAAAAAACAAAATCCAAAGTGGAAAACATAACAAATAACACTAAATGTTCATAACAATAACAAATTAGGAAAATTACAGAACGTCCAAAGCACTAATGCGTGTTAAACAGGAAATAAATATTAACACAAAATAAAAAAAAATTAATTAAGAAATAGATTTACATTATACATTTAAATCTGAGAGTATTTTCTAACTAAACTGATACTTTTGATACATAAATAATTAATTAATCACGAAGTAAAGGTCTAATCCTTGATTTTAGATTTTATTTTCAATAATAATGTTTATGCACTTTTCAACAAAGTTGGGGTTAAGATCAGAGATAGCTGTTTAACTATTGCTAACATGTTAAAATATTTTATCAACTTACGTCCTTTGAAAGAGAGTAAATTCTGTATCCTCACGGACTCCTACAATTTTCTCATTTCGTTGAAGGTACTGCTGTTGACGTTTTCGTTCGTGTTTTAATTCATGTTACTGTTGCTCTCATTGGTATAATAGTAGATGTCGTTGACATTGCTGTTGACGTTGTTGTTTGTACTGTCGATAGTATTTTTGTTGACGTTGTCGTCAATATTGTAATTGATGTTGGAATTGCTTTTAACATCATGCATGTACAGATAAATTGGACGTAATTTTCTTAAAAGAAATTACAATATTAAAAATTTTAACAAACATGATCAGTGTCTGTTAAAAATGTCAAGATTGGTTTATACTCCTGTAGTAGAAATATATGGCATTCATCGATCTGTTATAGTGTATTTGGTGGTGAATAATTTATTGTAAATTTCACCATATGCTACATTTCTAAGACAAAGTCCAACTACGACTACTTTAGACTGTTTCATGAGATAGTTGTGTTGTGTTCTATTTCGTTTTAAGTACGTCTTATATTTATAACATACAATTGTATATCTAGTTTCCAATTGGTCAGCAACAGTTTATTTTGTAAACACTTCAGGTTCATTGAATTCATTTTATTTCTTAACTACATATTCATTTATCAATTAGTCAGTTGTTAGATGAGCAACAAGACTGATGAGCTATAAAAGTTAATTAATGAAAAATAAGTAATCACACTATCACAAATGCCTACCCTCTCTGGCTTTCCATTGAAATACTCCGGATGTACTCTTTTATCTCATTCAAATATTTACGCTTCTCTGCATAAAAGACAAGCATATTTAATTTGAGTGGAGGCCGTACAGGGTGTCCATAAATTATTCACCCCTTATAGACCTTTATAAATTTTTCATTTTCAGAACTATTTCAAACGGTTTACGGAAATAATAACATAACTCAAGAAATTTTCTTCTTTATTTCCCAGAACATTCACTAGGAGTACAATGGTGATAGTGAAAGAGAAAGCGATGTATGCGCTGTGTATATGAGTAACCAATTTACCTGGATAGGCTGAACGCATGTGCTGCACATCAGCTTGAGGATATGCAGCCCAATGTGCTCTTTCAGCAAGATTAGCATAGCCACACTGGTAAGATTAGATGTGCGCAGGTTCCTCAATGAAAATTTCCCTTGTATTTCATAACGGTTGATATGGGTATTAACACTTTTAAAACAAGGATGTTAACCTTAAGATGACCGAGGAAGATCTAAACGTTGTTCTTTACTTATTAATAACAATGTTAAAACTCATTCAAGTCGTTCAGAGATACGTTTTTATTTCAAATGGGTTTCTTGTCATCAAGAAAAGATCACTTCTCGTTGGATTGGGCGAGATAGACCTATTCCATGGCTGTCTCGTCCCCTGGATACATATGGATCATTTTTTAGTCAGGCTCTATGAAGGAAATTGTATGTATAGAAGGTTAATAACACCACAAAATTAAGACACCAGATTGAAGAGTCACTAGTTTTTAACACGCAATGACATGCTTCTCAATGTTTGGAACGAAATAATTTACTGCCTTGATGTTCTGCGTTCTACCAATAGAGCATACGTAGAAATTTACTAAATTGCAGAATGAACTGTGATACTTCAATTAATAAGATAAAAATCTTGATTTGTGTTATTAATTGCTACAAATCGTTTTATGAGAGTTTATATAAGATACAGTTCATAAAGGCTTATAAAGGAGTGAACGATTACTAAATGAAAGTAAGAAGGCATTTGGAAAAACTAAGTACAAATTACAACATTCCAGTTAACAAATTTATTCAAAAAACACGTAGAAAACTGAAGTCCCTGCTATGTAAAAACTGCACTGACAAACACAACACCAACATAATTATGAAATACAATGCCACAAGGGCCACGACTTCTATATTTGTGAAATAAACAGAAAAATGGAAACTAGATTTAACGGGTACAATAAAAACAACCTTTACACCTTTTTGAATACTGTAAATTAAATAAACACAACATGACCAAGAAAAACACCCAGATATTAATCCCTCCTTATAAATCAACTAAAACCAATATTAAACTAATATAAAGGATCATCTTTATACCTGTACTGATTAATAACCTAACATCCACCTCCAAGACATGTGTACGGCAACGGTCACTTTCAATTTTTTTCTTAACCTGAAGATCACTCAGAATGGTCGTAACAGTGTTCTCTTCCGATCAAAAGGTGTTGATATCCATACCAGCCAATCTAAGATATATTGGTCTTAGAGAGGTCTGAAGCCCAGGGTTTTCAGCATTCACAGTTTCTGCCTGACAATGGAAGGCATCTATTACAAATTGTGAGATGAAATATTATTGAAGTAGAACATAGATTTACCAAATGTGGATCTGTACCTTGTCTAAAAATAATAACATATGTTACACAGAACACAAAAATGTGTTAAGAAACTCAACCTGGTAACAATGAAACTATAAACATTTAATTTTTCAAATTTTTAGCCACTGATTTTCAAATGGTTTGATCACACTGTTTATCTAATGAGCAAATTCCTTGTTTACCGACATCTCCCTATACGATGAGATGTAATTACTGTTTATTGTGTTTAGCTAAGTGAATTACACATCGAAACTGTAAGCTTAAATTTTACAAACCTTAAGTAGTTTGGTAATATTTTTATTTAGTGTAATGTTTGTAAGAGTTAAACTTCCTTCACAGTATGATAAACTTTTGTATTAGGTTTACGAGTATCATTACATGAACAGTTTCATACATGTTGCAAAGATGTTCATCATCAGAAATAAAGTATTTTCTAGTAAGAAAAACACTAAAATTCACTCAAACTGGAAGCGATTTGCGAGTTGAAATCCACAATTTTTCCTAACAATGCTTTCGTCCATACGGATTGATAAAGTATTTCCATATGAATCAAAGGCAATTTAATAACGTCATATTTAGGTGATACTTGAAAAAGTATTATCTCTTAAACATATACTGGAGCACTTCTATGGACCGAAAACCTTTGTTATATATATTGTCAATAACACATAAAATACAATATTTGGTCATAGAATTATACAACTTAAGAATCATGACACTATGTAACAAGATTGTATAAAAATATTACCTTATGATTATAAAATTATATCGCACGTAAAAGCAAATGTTATCTTTTTGGTAAAGGACAAACAGAATCACTAATCGCACAATGAAGGAACAAGAGGAATTTTCTGATTAGGTTTTATAAACAAATATATCTCGTAATGTTGTTATCACTTGTCTTGTTGACACCAAAATGACCTCTAATATGATGTACACGGGTATCTCTAGATATTTCAATTCAGTCCTCAAAAGTGGGCACAACTGATGGTCTTTATTTCCTCATGAGCACATCACTTTTTGAAAAAGTAACTTTTTCCAGTTCATTCTTTGTTGTGTGTGTGTTTTGTTATAGCAAAGCCACATTGAACTACCTGCTAAATCCACTGATTGGAATCCAATGCCTGATTTAAGCGTTGTAAATCCGACGACTTACAGCTCCTCTAACAGGGATTTTCATTCTGTGTACGTGCATTTCTGAAAGTGAAGTGATCTGTGCATTCTATTCTTGCAATCTTTTGGCAAACGAAACGTCCATCATTGTCATTCACCAAGGAATTGTCAGTACGACAATTATTCACAAGGTTTCCGAGCGATTCAACAAATGCTTAACACAAATCTGCAGTGTCGACTTGTGAGCATGTGCCTATCATTTGTTTACTTGCTTAACTTCTCAGCCTGAGCTTGAGTCATAGTACAAGAGGGAAACATGTTGGGATACCCTCAGCAACAACGTCATCCTTAGGTGAAACAGTGATCGGCCATTTTTGTCTCGGCAAAAACTTTTTCTCACCCAAATCGTTATCTATCAATTATAATAAATTCTTTGTTTGTAGAGTAGGTGTCACTCCAACTACAGCTGCTCCCTAAACGATATCTTATGTTAAGTGAATGTTATTAAAAAGAGCATTAATAACGTCTCCCTCAATACTATGACAAATAACACACTGACCAGTGGTAGAACTCGATTCCGAAGGTAGTATACTTCTAACAACAATGTTTGAGTTGTTCCCATATGATATAAAATATATAGAAATGAGATTAACAGACAGAGACACAACAGACACAAAAGCGAATATTTTTCCTTTTTTATTATTATGAATATTAATTTATTATAACTTTCTTACGTAAGCTGGTCCTTAAAGTGAGAACTAAATATTCTCTTTATGTAAATCAAACATGTTTGTGTTTCATCGAAACAATTCTGGAAACCTGAATGAGATAAAAGGGTACACCGGAAATATTTTTTTTATCGACAGGCAGAGGGTGATGAGATTTTCTTGTGATATTAATTATTTTTCATCAATTTATCATTTATAATTTTGAAAAAAAAAGTCTTAGGAACGTGAACCTGCTAACTAAAACCCATTTGTTTTAGCGAAAAAGCTTCTTGATTCTATTCAATTATTATTTACATATTTAAATTATTATTATAAGGGTTCGTTTGACCCAATGAAATTCGATGCTAAATATGGCAGAATAGTGTTTCGATTTTTTCTTTTTTCGAAATTTATCAATCGGGAAAATTATTCATTAAACGTTTAAACTTAAATTTGTTGTGTGCAGAAATAAAAAAAAACTTTAGATTTACAATTAATACTTTTGCCAACTAATTGACCGTAACATTACAACGCCATTACCGCTGAAAAAGCGAGCATGTTTGGTGCAATCTGGATTCGAACCTGCGATCCTAAAATTAGGAGTCAAACATCTTAACCAACTTGGCCATGCCGGGCCCTGCACATTGCTAATAAAGTAATATAATTAAGATTTAAACATAACTTTTAAAAAAAATTGACATTTAAATTTCTGCCTTCTTCAATCTATAAGGTTAATTGTTACTAACTCAAACCTCCAGACGTTTACTTGTTTCCTACTATTCATAAATTGGAAAATACAATATGTTCCATCATTTCAACTTGTAACAGCCCCAGCGACTAGTTTTCACATATTATACATGATGTTTTTAAATCTTCTTTTTTGTATCTGAAGAGTAAAAGGAAAAGGGAACGTGCAACAGAAAATTTTAACATTTTTCAATTATCTGTGTGACTCTCACATATTTAATGTTTACATTGAGATTTATGGATGAAATATTTCACAAGTTATACACTTTTACCATATGTCACCTTGTCTGCTTTTTGCCATCACTGTGATATTTTGCTTTTTGTTTACCACGTTGGCTTTATATGGCCTACAGTTGAATATGAAGTACATATTTATTGTTTGAACAATGTTCTTTAGACATGGAATTCATATCATCAAAGATGACATCATCATTGTTGACATGTGTATTCAAGAGGTTAAAAACATTTAAAAACCTGTACAGCTGCAATTTTAATATATTTTTTCTGATGTAAAATTATTTCAAAGATATAAATGACCTTAATCGTAAATTGTGTAATGATGAAATAAGTGTAATAAATATGTAGAGTTCTCTGCATATTAATATATTATGTAGTTTCATGATGTTTTGTCTCATTTAGACAAATATACTACCAGTTCTTTTGTGATTATTATGTTGGGCCATGGATAAATACAGTGAAACATCTTTTTGAAACCTCAGAGAAAAACAAAGTGGATCAACTTTCTGATGTTACCGTGTTGAAGTCAAGACCTTTCTCAATTTCAACTTGTGAAACAAAAAAAATTGGCTGTAACCTACAGCTAATTGAAGGTAACAATGACTCTTCTTGTAAGTCAAGTATGCTGATCAGTAGATATATATCTACAAACTACAGAGTCAGTTTAGTGAGTTTCTTATTTAAAAAGATATTTACATATATTTATTATAAATTGAATTTAAATGTAAATAGCAGTTTCACATGTACTGTGTAAATGGGCTAACTTTAATCCTGTTCTATCTGATATAAATATATCAGGTGTCCAGTACACACCTAAACCCAAAACTTTAGAAATGAAGAAAAAAATTAAATTATAGTTCCAGTAGAATGATTTTTTATTTTAGTATATTTTATATAGATGCTTTAGTATTAAATTATATTATTTTAAGTATTTAAATGAAAAAGAATTATTTTATGTTTTACTTCTGTGCACCTTCAAAAATCTTGCTTGTAAACAAAGCGTTTAATAATTTTTAGAATTATTTTCTTATCTCAGTTCTTAGGTTCATATTTACGACAACCTATTATACTTTAATATAATATAAACCAGACTTTTTTTAAAAACAATTCACTTTCTATCATTAAAACCACTTGCCTTGTGCAAGTGGTACAGCTTAATAACTCCTAAAATCTAGCTTTAAACATAGTTGGACAAAAAGATTTGTAAAATTTGATAGAATTTGAATAAAGTAAGTGCTCTTGTTAAAAGTTTGTGATTTAATTGTCAGTGTCACAATAATAACCAGATGGTGCTTTTGTTCTATGAAGTTGTAATCAATTGATAAAATTTTAAATGCTGAGAAAAATGTGCATGTTTAATAATTTTTAACATTTCCTTACATATTATTTCATTACTGATAGTATTTATATCTACTTGAAAACCAAAGGAATATTTTTAATACAAGATATAAGGTTAAAATAATTTATGTTCAGCTAGCTAGTCTGGAATGAGAAGCTATTTAAATACAATTTTTTTTTCTTATTAAATATTTCATTAAATTTAATTTTCAAACAAGAAACACAAATATAGTAATTCATTATTTATTGAAAATAGACTTTGAATATTAGATAAAATTTCATCTCATCCAAAAATACTCTCTAAAAATATCAAACAACAACTCCTGAAAATGTCAACATATTTGGAAGCTGAGGTGAAAATTCACCTTCTCTCAGCAGCAGAGTGTTCATATTATTATTAAGATAAATTTAACTATTTATTTCAGTAGAATAATTTTTTAGTGGATATCATATTAAAAGTAACTATATATATGAAGTGAAGCTTTCTAGTCAAAGTAAAACTACCCCCCCAGTGGCACAGTGGTATGTCAGCGGACTTACACACTAAAAACCTGGTTTTGATACTTGTGGTGGGCAGAGCACAGATAGCCCGTTGAGTAGCTTTGTGCTTAATTCCAAACAAAGAAACAAAATCAAAGAAAATGCAAAGAAAATTCTACGATCACACAAATTATCTTAAATATTTTCACACCTTTTTTATTGGTATACAAAATATTTAATTTTACATTTCTTTCACTTATATATCATACATAAAGAGTTATGCCAAAGAATTACACAAATTCATGGAAAAAAATAAATGACAAATAATAAGAATAATATATTGACATTCAGTTAAATTGTTTAGTTAAAGAAATAATACAATTAAATATACAGAAGCAAATGCCAAAAACTTATTCAAAACTACTGATATTTAATTTTATGACAATACAGTCTTTATTTATTTAGTGTATTGTCCATGGAGATGTTATATTTAGTAGCCTCTTTTAACTTTTTTTTTCTCATGGCACAGGGACGTATATGTTCCAGATGTAGTGGATGTGTTAAGTAATAATTATACATATATAACTGCTCCATGGCTCACTATGAAAGCAATAGCAGTCATAAGCTGTCTGTTTCTTGATCATAGCACAAATTACAAATTTCATACTTAATATATCACCTGCACGTTGAATGGTTAAAATCAGTTACAGAAATCAGGAATAGGAAAATGCGGTTTGCTGTTCTAACTATTACTAGTGATATAACCAGAGAATTATTTTCACATTTCAAGTAATCAAGACTGAATATAAGAGTGATACTGGATTGTCTTATTAAGGAACTTGCATCTTCATAGGTATGAATAACATTAATTTACCAACCTACATCTTTGGATACTGAGGTTGAAAGTTGTTACTTCAGACTAATCAGTAGAGGAGTTAGTGCTGTTAACTGTAAACCAGATGAAAGTGTCATTTGAAGACCACATACTTCAGGTAGTACAAAACATATTTTATGCAACACAACCACTCGAATAGCAAGATTATGTGACACATTAGCCAATATGAGTGGAACCTCTGAAAGTTTTATGTTAACATTTTGTCTCAATAACTAGACCCTTTGAGAGTCCAATAACGTTATTATTAGTATCATACTGCTCATCTTGAAGACATCTTTTAAAGTTTATGAATATTTGTGGCACTTGAAATAAATATCCTTATACTTATACATTCAGTATAAGATAATCATGGCAGATCCATTCTGATAGACTCAGAATGGCCAGGTGGGATAAGGCACTCGACTCATAATCTGAGGGTCGCGGGTTTGCATCCCCGTCGCACCAAACATGCTCGTCCTTTCAGCGGTGAGGCGTTATATGTGAAGGTAAATCTCACTATTCGTTGATAAAAGAGTAGCTAAAGAGTTAGCAGTGAGAGGTGATGACTAGCTGCCTTTAATTTAGTCTTACAATCCTAAATTATGGACGGCCTTAAAACAAACAAAGCATCCTGGTAACCTAATTCTTTGTTGGGTCAAAGACTATTGTTAAGAGTTGCTGGGCTAGATTAACAGAAGAAGCATGATGCACATGGTGTATGCTTTAACTATTGTATCTTTTACGACACGGTTTAATACTTTTCCAAACATTATACTTCAAAAATGACGTTTATTTCTAAACAACCTAATACTGTGAGCAATATACATTGCTGGTCAAAATCTTAATGCTAGACTTGATCACTTATTTTAGAAGAGTTTTGCAAGATAAAAATAAGAAAAGCGACAGTAGAAATGGAAATAAAATAGCATTTAATCAGGAAAATATGAATACTGTGAAATTAGCCTAAATACCAGCTGGTCAAAAGTTCAAAACCATACCAAAAAAAGTCCAAAACAGGATAGGAAATGCCCAACAAGAAATCTCAGAACTGAGTTGCACAGTCGTCATTGCAAATAACCGCAAACATATGCTTTGGCATGGTTGATACAAGCGTTTGCGGAAGGCTAGCTGGAATGTTACTCAGAATGGTGAAGATGGCATTACAAAGATCCTACTCTATTTGTAATTGACGTCCATTTCTAAAGACTTCCCTTTCCATCCACCTCCCAAACATTTTCAATGGCATGCGAACAGTCTGCATGTTCCAAAAGAATCACATTATTTGCCATGAGAAACTCCTTTGTCCTGCAGGTATGGTTGATTTCAACGATATCCTGCTGAAAGATCCAATCACTTTTACACAAGCAAGGGTCTTCAGTCAATAAGGATCCACTCTCAAACATTCCAGTGTAGCCAAATGCTGTTGGACGCCTCTGTATAACCTGTAGTTCCATTCTTCCATGGAAGGAGAAAGCTCTCCAGATCATAATGGAACTTCCATTACTGTGTGGTTTAGAAGATGTCTCTGGTACGATATTCTTTTCGTGCCAATAACGTAGGAAGCTATCTAGACCAACCAGTTTGATTTTTTTCTCATCAGAGAACAAAACCTTTTTCCCTTTTCTACATCCCATGTTTGGTGCTTAGCAACAAACTTTAACCGAGCTGTTTTATGGAAAGGAAGAAGCCGTGGCCTTTGAAGACGTTTACGGTTTTTAAAGGCTTTCTCTTGTATATGCCATCTTATTGTTCTTGCGCTGCATTCTACGTCCGTAAGGGCCTTAATCTGGTTCGACGATTGGCTGGTGTCTTGGTGGACATCATGTAGAATCTTCCTGCTCAACAGCGGCAAAACTTTCTTGGACCAACCACTTAGAATTTCATTACGTGTCCCTCGGGGTTTTTAAAGCAATTTGCAACAGCAGTCTTACTACTTCCAATCTCACTAGCGATGGCACGTTCAGAGAGACCTTGCTTTTGTCACGTTCAAACTCTGTCAACTTTTTGAATTTTGCCATGCTTTTACTCAGTATAACACAGGAGATGTCAGAAGGAGATATTGACTTGAACACAAAAGAACTAATTTTGTTACGTGTTTACGAATTAATGCTTCATTTTAGTATGGTCTTAAACTTTTGACCAGATAGTATTTAAGATAATTTCACAGTGTTCATATTTTTACTATTAAATGATAAAAAAGAAATTTATTTCTATTTTCCATTTTCTTGTTTTCAAACCTTTACTTAAATAAATGGTTGATTCTAGCAACGCAAAATGCATATTTTTTTCTTTATGTTTGCTGGCCTTAAAAATTTTGCCAGCAGTGTATGTAACTACATTTACACGTTTTAACAATTTTGCATAATATTCTGTGCCATTTGCTATTACAGCGGTAAATCTACGGATTTACAACACTAATATCAAGTTTCGATTCCCTTCTGTGGGATCAGCAGATAACCCGATTTTGCTTGCTATAAGAAAACACACATTATTTTCCGAGGAGAAACAGTTTTCCTTAGCTTTAAAAATGAATATATTTCCAAAAGTGTTTTACTAATTATTATTTCAAAGGTTCATTTGGCTATTAATAAAATTGTATTACCTTGCAAGTAACGCGAAACTTTTTGAAATTCAGCTTATGAACGTATTCTATGCAATTAATTTCATTATACTGCCTTCTTGTGTTAGTTTCCAAAAATGAAAATTTGTTCTCTCTCTTTCTTTATAAATATAAATTATTAATTTCTCAAATATTTGTTTTCCTTTCCGTGTTCATACAGTTTCTGACTCTTCCTCCCCAAGCAACAATCGAAACGTGCTTATTTGTTTGTTTTTCAAATTCGCCAAAACAAGACTAGGACGAACTGCGCAAGGCATCTCTAATTTAGCTGTTGTTGTTTTGCTATTTTGAATTAAACACAAAGCTACACAATGGGCTATCTGTGCTCTGCTCACCACGGGTATCGAAACCCGGATTTTAGTGTGTAAGTCCGCAGACATACCGCCGAGCCACTGGGGGCCCTCTAATTTAGCAGTGTAAGACTTATACACTTGGCCATTCCACACATTTATAGTTTTTATTTTTCAAGGTGACAGATAATACATTGATGAAACAAATTCGGCATTTCGTTGCATAAGTTTGGTGTATCGTTAGAAAGAAATGATTCTATTTCAATGAAACAATTATCAAACACATAGATTACAAGAGACTAAAGTTTTTCTTAAAGTGATTTGAAAATATGAGATATCTATACGAAGAAAGTATTTTTGTCTGAATACAAAAAATAACGATTCAATTTTTGCGTGTGTGTTTTCTTATAGCAAAGCGCTGTCTTTTGAGCCTACCGCGGGGAATAAAACCCCTAATTTTAGAGTTGTAAATCCGTATACATATCGCTACACGAGCGGAGGATTAACTTCATGAAAATAAAATATATAACAATTGTCAATAATTGAAATGCAGATCAAAAATTTTTAATTTTTTATAAAAATCCGAGAAAAACATTTGGTGGTTGACTTCATTTGATTACTGCATCCAAGTAATACAGAAACGGCATGGTAAGGTGGGTGAGGTGTTCGATTTGTAATCTGAGACCCGCGGGTTCCAATCCCCGTTACACCAAACATCTTTGCACTTTATGCTGTCAGCGCGTTATAAAGTGATGATCAATCATCCTATTCATCGGTAAAAAGTAGTCTACGAGTTGGTGGATGGTGATAACTATTTGCTTTCCTTCCAATTTTACACTACTAAATTAGGAACGACTAACGCAGATAACCCTCGTGCACATTTGCGCGAAATTCAAAAAACAAACAACACGTTTTACATTTGTAACTTTTTGCAACAATCGTTTATGTAGATCGAGCATGGGCATTACCCTGAAAGGGGTCTGAGTAAGTGCGGGTTACTCGTGCCCTCGTGTAACATATATAAATATGCTTAAATGTAAAAAAAAAATAGAAAATTAAATAAATAAACCAAAATCTGGTGAAAGAGGTTAAAGAAAGGAACCTCCTTGGTAAACAACTATCAATACCCAAATACCCATACAGATAGAGAATTTATAACTTTCATAAATTATGCATCTTATGCCTTGTTAAAGTAACGCCAAATTTTTGCAACAAAACACCAAAATTTTCCACAATTTTGCATATATGAATAGGAATGCAACATCAAAAGTTACTTTATTTTAAACCAAGAGTCAATAAAAATGGATGTGAGACACTATTCTGGATTCGGTAAGGACGCTAGAATTCCTGTCACACACCAAACCTGCTCGCCGTTTCAGCCGTAGAGATTTATAAGGTAGTGATAAGCCTCACTATTTGTTCATAAATAAGTTGGCGGTGGGTGGTGATGTATTCTAATACTGCCAAATTAGGGACGGCTAGAGCAGATAGCCCTCGTGTGACTTTACACGAATTCAAACCAAAAACATAAACATAGTAAAACGCTCAGAACAGAAAACGATATAGGTAAAGTAAAGAGTAAAATCATATATTATGCAACTGTTTATCTATGTTTCAAAATTGTAGCTAATTTTACCAGTACTGTGTCCATACATTAAGCACACGAGCACCTGCTTTCTGCATTTAACAGAACAAACACAATGGGCATGTTTTGGAAATGCATGTGAACTATTATAACATTAAACAAGCACTGCCTCATAAAACGTTTTAGGTTTTTAAATATTGATTAAAGACTTGATAACTGAACTTAAATAATAGCTAAATACTTCTATACTGGGTAAAAATGAATATAAAAATGTATACGTAATCTATATAATAGAAAAACAAAGTAGTAAACAAATTTATTGTGTCGGAAGATTTAAAACTTTGTAGTTGAGGTAAAGTATTATCGATCGTATAACAATATGACACGCGAAATAACTGTTGTTATTTAAACATTCCATCGTTGATGTCATGCTTAAAAAATTAAATACAAACGAATATCACATATTGTTTTATAGTTCAATAACGTTCCATATCATAAACTTTCATCATATTCCATTTGACATAACGGTATGTCCGATATTTTTAACGTGTTCAACACTTTCGGAAAGCCCATTTAACGCGAAACGAGCCTACAAACTGTCAATACTAAGTTCTATGACACACACAGTAACATTAATCTTTTAAAATCTCACATTATTAATGTAAGAAAAATATTAATAGACTTAAAGCTAAAGAAGATAATATTATAACAAAGAACCATATTATCTTATAAAACAGCTACACTGTATATCTTGCTTTGGAAAATTGTGTTGAATGAAAAGTGATATTTCCATTCATATTTTCTTCAAATTACAAATATCCTATTTAATTTTAGGTGATTGTCTCAAAACACTACCTAGTTTGTAACTAACTGTATTTGTATTCTGACATTATTTTCTCAGGTGAGTGAATTAAGACATTTTTATATAAATATACGTAATTAAAATTATATTTACAAATTTTAAGTCAATTATATTTCTTTTTGAATTTTGCGCCATCTGCACTTGCCTTCTCTAATTTAGTTGAGTAACTCTCGAGGGTTAGTCTTTTACCAATATACATAATAACGCTTAATACCTATTCAAGTCAAACTAGTTACTTTAGAACTATTTGTTTATAAATTTCCTTCCCAGACCACGAAAATTGACAAATAAAAAGATATCATCTGTTTAGATATTTGTTACAATGTAAATCTGAAACTAAGTTTATACAAAGTGTTACGTATTTTTATGTTTTAAGTTCCTCGTAGATTAAACGCAACAGAAAAACGCAGATAACAGCTTGTATAATTTATTACACTAAACTATTAACAAATATAACAGATATAACATAAATTATATGATAACAGTGACAGATATTAAGTTACAACATTCGAAATTAATTACAAAACAAAATAATATTAGTTTCAAACTACAAAATAAATCACAACACAAAACGGTACTGGCCTGTATCTAATGTAATGATCTAAAATTAAAGTCTTAAATTCCAGTCTAGGGTGTGAATTTGGTCCCACGAAGTAATTCCGAAACAGTTCACAGTTCAATGAAATCGCCGTCTCTCAGCACAAGCGGTAATTCAGAAGTATCGTAGAGATTAACAAAATAAAATCACGGCTTCCGTAGATCTAATTTCAATCACAAATCCAAGTTGAATATTCACAGCAAACACTTAATCTTTCTCAAATAACTAACTTTCTTCTTTTGAAATGAAACTGGTGTCTGAATCTCACTCTGTCTTCGAATAAAACTAATGACTGAATCTCTCTCCCTCGGATAAAACTGATGACTGATCACTGAATATCTCTCACGTCACCGTCTTTTTTATACCGATAGGCCTATTTCTCGAACAATCTCGCAATTTCCATACAACTCCAGAGCTATCCACGCATATTCGTTCTTGCACGAGACTACACTTCTAGACAGGAAGTCACCAGCACTCATTTACAAACATGTGATTGGTCTACTTAATTCGAGAAAGTTCTAAAACGTTACCCCAAATAAATAACATATTTTAGTTTAAACTTCGAAACAATAATATCAATATGGAAAAATGAATAATACAAATGAAAATTCAAACACAATACGACATGTTGTCGTTTACAAAATATTTATACATATACATAACAAAAGAAAGACTTAATGAAGTTATTACTCAAAAACATAAACTATTTACTTATGAAATAAAAGTTATCAAATCTATAAAAAACTTGTTTTAAACTACATTCTACTTATATTTGCATAAGTTCTTCCAGTTTACAAAATATCTTATCATATTTAAAACTACAACGTCACACATTGCCACAGCAACATGTAAAAACCATGTGAATGCTATTTATTCTACTTATAAAATAAGACATTTGTAACCCCAGAATATTAATTGACCTACTGATGTAGAAGATTTCTGTTTTTCTTTATGTACATTTCAAATAGCCAAAAATTTATTTGAAAAGAAATATATGAAATGGTTATTACAAATAATGGTTTGTGTAGAAGAGCTTTACAAACTTCATTTGGTGGGGAAACTCAATCTTAAATCGATGGTTCACGACGAACTAATAATTTAGTGTTTTTATTACTGAACATGTAACTTAACCAACTGCAATTAAAAAATAAATTAAATATGTTATCAGTAACAATTTGGGTGGTGAGTAAAAGAGCAATAATGTTTAAACACGTTAATATTAATTATTGACATAAAATGTTTTCCCAATTCTAACACCTGTCTTTACTCTTGGACACAAGGCTGTAACATACCCCTTACATTGGTGCTGTCTTCAATGAGAAAAATACTTTTTCAGATTCATGGTTTAACTAATGTATTTAGATTTATTTTCATTATTTCACTGTTACAGAAACTTAATTTATTTTTCTTACTTTTTTAAAACATTAGATAATTTAAATATCCATGTTTCATAATGTGCATTTAATGTTAAACATCTTTCAAAAACAGGAACAGCAAGAAAGAGAAGAAGTAATGAAATTGAAGAGGGAAACGGTGATTCAAAAGCTTGAACTGTGATAATCGTAAAATGTGTTTGTGAAACACACAAGGAAATTCATAAGAATCGCAAAAAAAGAAAAGTCAACTGTTTATTAATATCTATAGTGTTATAAAAACTTGTCAGACCTGTGAGTAATTTCAAGGAAATAAATGTATTCAGTGTCTAATATGTAATACATGCTGCAATACAGTAATTTTTTTCACAAGGAATGAAACTGTAAACGAAAAGATGTGAGTCATGTGACCTTATTATATAAAATGAAGTCTCTCGTGTTTAAGATAATCACTGTATTATTGGTTTTTACCAGACACGGTTCAACCAATCTGAAAAGAGATTTGCAATGATTGGTGAAAATACGAGTTAAGTTATTGTGTTTCAAATAAATACAAATTAATGTAAACCATTGGCTGAAAGATATGGATAAATGATATAAAAAAGGTTTTCCAAGGTAAAATATTTGTGAAAACAGCAACATCCTCAAAATGAAAATTCTATTTGCAGTTGTTGTTGTGCTCATAAGCTCGACGATGGCCAAAGGCAACGCTATAGACATAGGGTGGAAACTGCTGTGTAGTAAGTTCATTTTGAAAATTTATTACTATTTACGGTATTAATTAAGAGTATTACTGGAAGAAGTGTTCTATTTTTGTTTTGACAGTTAGAGAAACAAAGCAATAGAAAACTAGAATAAAATACTATTAAAGCAAACTTCCTTATTTTCACAAAAACAACTATCTATAATAAAGTTAACAAAATTCTTCAGTTAATAACATCACACTTTCCAATGGCTCCAAATTGTCGAGGGTCACATTAAAATTTCTTCAAGGTAATGTTTCAACAAGTTTATACATGAATGTCTGGAATAATTTCATTAAAGTTTAACATTTCTATTCACGTCTAAATGTTCTGATCTATTGTTGGGGGTAAAAGAATGCAACTTCTTTCCATATAATAAAGTATTTTGTCGTAAGCAAGTATGTGAAATGAGAAAAAATGTCTTTTTAAGGCACGTATCTTTTTATGTAGAGCTAAATAAAGAGAATCCTGGAAAAATGAGCGAGATAAAAGAATGTGATACAAAAATTTTTGGTGAAAAGGCAGATTGGGTAAGTATCTGGAATATTATTATTAATCAGTTTTTATTAATTTATTATAATTTTAGAAACAATGTGTTATTACTGTGAACAGCAGATTTCCTCTTCAGTAAAGAACTTCTTGGACGAATTGCTGTAGTTATATTTTCCATTATTTGTCTTTGTTTCGAAAATGTTGCATATCTTTAGATCATGTAAAAATAAACATTTCTAGTTGATTGTAAAAGAACCAGTGGAGAAGCATATTTGAAAATAGATATTATAAAATTGAGAACAATTATACTGCTCTTGACACATAAACTAACGTTTACGATTAAACATCACAAAATGAAGTTGTGGAAAGAAACATTAAAGCTGATGTAACAGAAATTGTTTTTCATCTCAAGCTTCCAGATGCAATTCGAAAATGTGAAAAAACAGAATTTCCTACAGATAATTTGGAGGAGTTCTTGAATGAAATGTGTCGTGAAGAAAGAGAAGCGGCTGTACAGGTGATTATTAAATATAATGAAATTTTGAATTTAATTTCTGCTTTCGTAATCAAAATTTATTTCAGTATGTTGTACGAAGAACCACCACAGCAACAAAATTATTTTATTTCCCTACTCTACAGAAACTAGTTATAATATATCATCACGAGATTATAAAACTATTGACAAAGAAATGAGGTCTCAGCAATCTGCATATATTTTATACGGCTTACTACAGCGTCTAAGAAATCGTGACTGATATCACTGTAGATGTTGGCTGAGCTTCAAATCTGAACTCCGACCCATTTCTTATCTATTTTAAATTGTATAAGAATTTTATTTCTAAATTATTTAATTTATAAATTGGAAAGTTCGTATAAGATTCCTTTGTTTGAAGACTTCTCTGTGAGACGTCTCAAACACAAACACTCATATCTCATTAGTCAAAAAAAAGTTTTTAAGTCACTAGTGTTTTTCAGCTTTAAAAATGTCTCTTCAACGTTGATTTTTATCTAATTAAATTCAATTGTTCTGCACGACTCCATGTTTATGTACATGTAATTCCATAAATATATATGTGAAACGAACCAAATGATTGAAGTTGCAATGAATTACAGAAAATTTGAGCTATGTGATATATACTTACCATAAAACTACAATATGCTTTAAGACTTTAAACAAACACATTTTGTATTTGTTGAAGCTTTTTATTCTTCAAAGTTTCAGTCTTGAAAATCTATGTGACATTCAACCCTGTTTATATAATGGTGTAGGAAATGAAAGTTTGTGTCGGTGAGAAATATGCAGAACTTCACGTGGATCCAGAATCTATAATCCTTGAAGCGATTAGCAAATGTTTGTGAAGACGTAAGTTAACATCAGGTTAAAATATATCTGTACATTTGATACATTAAAGAACTATCTCTTAACTGCAACATCTTATAAGACAAAAATTCTTTCAACATTATTGTCTAAAAAAAACATTTAAAAATATTTATAGTTTGAAGTAAGGTAACGTGTCATTTAACAGTTAGACGCTGTAATAACTACTAACGTATCACATGCCTTACTTTAGGAAAACATTCCACAGCAATTGAAAATTAATTGTATATATTAGTGTTGATTATTGTTCAGTTTTATTTTGGTAGTATAGAAGGCTAGCACATTAATTATTCTTTTTTTTAAATATGTGGTGTTATGAAAATGTGTGATAATATATAAAGACTTGTGCAAATACAAAAAAACGTTGAATAAAAACCTGCATTTCCTTATATAGATTGATAAAGTATTCTTCTTAAAATGAGTTAAAAATGTTAAGACGTATATCTGTTACAAATTCTACAATAATAATAACACATAAGAAACATGACACAATTATACTTCATTACACTTTAAAAGAGAGACAGGTACAATCTAATTAGGATTACTGGTTTAAATTTTTCTCCCACCAAACACTTTTGTTCGTGTAGGGGTGTTATAATATAATAATTGATCTACTTGTAAGTGAAAGAGTAGTTATAATATAATAATTGCTCTACTTGTAAGTGAAAGAGTAGCCTAAGAGTTGGCGGTAGGTAGTGATAATAAGCTGTCTTCCTTCAAGTCTTTCACTGCTGAATTAGAAACGGCTAACAACATTTAAACCAATTATGCCCAAAAAACTAATGAGGATAGTACTGTAGGATAATTTTATGTAGAATGACACTGGTAACCCACGTTAAAAACATTCTGGTACACTGCACTTTAGAATAATAATTGTGATATAATACAATTACAATTGTAATACAATAAAGAAAGGCTGTACTACGAAATGAATTACAATACTTATAAACTATTATATGGTACAAACATATAATCTGATGAGATCTAAGACACGAAAAAACAAATATCTGCAAATAGACAAATTTCATTTGATCAAAATGACAAACTAACCTCTATTGTACAAGAAAATATTTTAAACTTTTCATTTCCCTGAATACCAGTTAAGTAAGACATATCAGTTTTGCAATCAAAAAATAACTAAGTTTTATTAGCATTTTAGAACAATGGTCAGAATTTTGTGATTTTTCTACCACATTTGGTATTAATTAATGTGACTAATATATTATACGAAATATTATTGGATTTAATTCGATGTGTATTGACAATAATACCTAATCGTTTCAATGTTATTTTTATTTACAGCATCAACCAATAACTTAACAGTTGATGAGGATCATCTTCTACACATTATCTATAATATAATAATTCGAATCTGTCGTTGTTTCCTTTTCTTTGGAATATGTTTAACTCTCTAAAACCTTTATCTTGAAAATAAAACTCTCAAAGCAACAATACTGTTGAATTTGTATTAATTTGTTAAATATCTCTTCAAGTTTGTATTTGAACAAAGGGTACCATGTGATTCTGATGATCTAATTTTATACATGTTGTTTCTTCAGTGTTTTCTTAAAACGGAGAAAACCCAGTCATTGTATTTTATAAATTGAAAAACAATATTCCAAATTTTTCTCATAAAATTTCAATGAAGAAAAGAGTAATCACTTTCATGTGCTAAAACAATTGAAAAAATGAATTTTTTATTTCGACACGAATTTGAAAAAGTTGGTAACGCGTACTTATTCATATATTTGTACGCTCGGCATGGACAGGTGGTTAAATTACTGGAATCATTGGGAGTTCGAATTCCTATCGCATCAAACATGCTTGCCCTTTTAACCATGGGAACATTATAATGTGACGATCAATCTCTTTATTAGTTTGATAAAAGAGTAGCTCAAGAGTTGACGGTGGGTAGTGATAAAACTGCTAAATTAAGGACTACTAGTAGCTTTGCGCGAAATTTAAACAAACAATATAAAAATATTTGTGAAAGAAGATCTGTCAATCCACACAAGAAATAAGTAAAATAATTAAATTATTTGTAATTATGTCATTTAGAACACGAAATTAAACTGTACTATTAAAGTTTCGTTAAACCTCAAATACAGTCTGTTTGTACTAATAAAGGTGAGACATTTTCAGCACAGTGTTTGGTGCAACTCTCTTGTACACATTAAATTTTTATCTGCATGGTTATTGTCGTTATAAAGTTTAAAACTATCTCAATCTTATAAGCAGTAGATATTCTTGTGTAGAAATTAAACTGAAAACAAAAATACAACTGTATGAAGTATGTTGATATTCAAGTTGAGAAGGAAAAAAAGGAAAGCAGCATGTACAATTCAACTTCAACACGGCTAAACTTAAGATGTAGGAATCTATATTAATATATTGACGCTATGTATAAACTTTAACAAAGACCATGAAAATAAACATTACTGATACTGGTTGAGACGGTGACAATTTCTTTTTCTTTTTTGAAGTTCGCGCAGAGCTAAACATGTGGTCCATGCGCTAGCCGTCTCTACTTCAGCAAGGTAAGACAAGAGGGAAGGCGGCTAGTCATCACGACCCACCGCCGGAATTCTCACGTGACAACGGGTAATATTAGCAGAAGCTCCAACGGCTAAACCGATTCAATCCTTGGATCCGCCCGCAGGTCAATTCACGACCCAGTGACGTGACAATACCATGTCTACCACGACAAATGATCTCCAATTTTAGCATCAAAATTTAACAGTCTTACCACGGAATCACTTATAGTCAAAAAAGAAAAGAAAAAAAGAAAGAGAATATTTGACAACATTTACAAGAGGTGTATCAGGATATCGAGATCCAAATTTCCTGACTGCCTTATTGTATTGTAGACGGATGGACATAAGGTATTACCTCAACATGTTTTACAAACAAATAGTTAATCATCATCTACCGCCAACTATTTGGCTGCTCTTTTACTAACGAATAGTGGGACTGACCGTTACGTTTTAACGCCTCCACAGCAGAAAGGGCGAGCATGTTTGGTGTGAAGAGGATTCAAACCTACTACTATCAGGTTACGAGTTGAGTGTCTTAATTACCTGGTCATGCTGAGCGCGGAGAAGATGACATTGTCTTCTTTGTTAAAGTCTGAACAAAACTATTTCATGTATGTTCTAAAATTGTTCTCATTACAAAATATAAAAATATGAATTTCTCTAAAGCATTTATTCATAATTTTTTCTCTTTCTGGTAAATAGTGTAACAAAAATATAAATTATTATACAATATGATTTTTAAGCGATATAAATTTGACAAATACAGAACATTAAATAGTCATATCTAACTCATAGTGTTCAGAAAGTGATAACAAGAAGGAGAGAAAAACACGGTAACCTTTAGTAAAATTATCTGACTCTGAAACTGAAAACTTTAATATACTTCGATTCTAACAAGATCTTCATTTTCAACCATAATATTTTAAACGAAGTGTACACCCTTATCAGTTCATGTAACGAAAAGTTGAGTTATATTAAGTATTTTATCGTTCTTTATAAGAAACATTTTTAAAGAAAAATATAAAGCGGCAATCATAAAAAAAACATTTTGGTAACATAAACAAATATGGAAAATGCTAGAATAATTTCAATACTATCATTGTATACTACGAAAACAAAATTAAACATCACCTTTTGGACTTCACAATAAATTTGGTCATTTATTTCTTTTGCACTTGGGATCTCAGTGTAAAGAAGAACTACAACTGATATGACCTCAAAAATGAGAATAGGAACACAAACATCGGGTAGGCAGCAAAACATCATTTCATACAACTAACAATAATTTTCTCCAATCTGTCTATTTATGAATTACATTCCTGTCAACTGACTTTTTAATTACCGAGTATAATTCACTTTTTTGTATTGTATTTCTAAGGATAGTTCAAAACAAAAATGAATATTGATTTATCAAAAATAAAACTATAAAATTAGCGTGAAATAATGGAAAAATTCAGAGTTAAAGGACCAAAACACAAAACTATAGGGAAAAAATGGATGAAAAAAAACATCATGCGAATGCTTATTCTTTAGTTGGAATTGCAGTTAATTTTAACAGTATTTTCAATACATTAATAACACGAGCACTTACGTGCTATATCTGACGGAACAAACGCAAATAACAACACTATTAAAACGTAAGTTATTGTTGTGTTAAGCAAACAAATGGTTCACTAACTCATAAGTGCTGACAAGAAACTTGACAACTAAAGTTAAATGAGAATTAAATAATTCTACCCAAGGCAAAAATATTCACCATACTTCATCTGTAAGGTCTTGATAGGAATACAAAACTAGTTTGAATTTACCCAAAACAACGTTTAGTTTCAGAAAATTTTAAACGCTGAAGGAAATGTAAAACATTATCGATCATATTATTATAAAGCACGTGAGAATAACAGTTGTTATTTACGCACGAGGTATCGTCCTTGTAAGTTAGTCTTAAATGTAAGATAACCTTCAAAACTATTCATGTGCATCTCATACAATAAAACAGCATGAATAATATTACCATGTTTTCTTTTTGTAACCGCAGAATATTTACAGTTCAATACATATGTATGTATGTATTTGTTTTATTCCCTGCATTTAACTTGTACGATTGTTTAAAATTACATACGTTTAAGAGAACAGTGTTATTAGGTTTGGTGGACACAGGTATTTCGCGAAAACACTTAAATTGTAAATGTTTCATGCAAAATAATTTATGTGTGATAGTTTCTCCATACTATCGGAAATTCACAAGAGGTATTTATATTGAAAAGGTCTAAAATTTGTACAATATAAAATCTTACTACTCAAGCAAGTAAATATTGTTCGTCTCACTTTCTAAGGTTTTTTGCATTGCTCGAAGGTCAAATGAGGTACCCAAGGTTCACTTAGGCAGCTTGAGCTATACTGAAGTAGTGAGTTGTTAAGCTCTGTAAAATATTACTAAGAAATGTTCTAGAAAATTCTGAAAGGTTCTTCAAAATTCTCATAAGTTCTAGAAAATTCTTGAACGTTCTAGAACATGAAATATTAAACATACGGAGTAAACTTAAAAGTAGAAAACAAGAAGTTGTGAAAAGATAGAAACAAAGCAGTACTTTTCACAATACACATTTAACAATACATGTTACATTCATTTCTGAATATACATAAAAAGAAACAACACATAAAATAAAATAACTGCATAATAGTAAATCTATTACAAAAGAATCATCAAAATAGATATTTAAAAATGCTTTAGTTACCTGTGCATTTACAATGCTGAAAACTATGTAATATACAATTGAAATAAACATAAGCTAAAAATTACTGAAAATTGTAAATTACTTTTATTTCTTTAGCTCACATGTTAACATATTAGCAGACTAAGTCATTCAGCATGGCAAGGGATATTTATAATTAAATTTTCTCCGTTTAATGGATGGAAATATACTTTTGCATGTTCAATTTATGTCTAAGTCGATGAATTTTAAGTATTATGAGAGAGTAAATATATAACAGTTATTTTTAAGTTTGTATTTTAAATTTACAACTAGAATTTATCAATACATTGTGTGTAAAGAAAAAGTGCATGGATATTGAACTAAATATATGCAACATATTCAGAAAGTGTTCCAAAGTGAGAAATTGGGAAGTTGAATTTTCAACTACTTTTTATTATTTTTATTTGAAGAAATTAGTGAAGAAATTTTATTATTACTTGGGAATAACTAATGATAAAAAATCAGCTGAAGAAAAAGCAAGATTGCAGAAGTTTCATTTACGATGAGTGCTTATGATCACATTTTAGATAATGTTCTAACAAATATATTTTTCTCATACAAACTCAATATTAAATGGGACAGATCTCTTTTTAAGATGGTGTGTGCTGTACTTTTATATATTTCATGACACAATATCTTAACATAAAGACCCTGTTCAAGAAATTGACACACAGCTATTATGGAAGGAAAAATAAGCTGTAGTACAACAATCTTGACAGTTCGTAGATGAGCTCCTTGATGAGAGATGATGCATAAACTGAGCCATCAGGCTGGGCTTAGCAAAAACAAAAAGATGTTCCAAATAATAACTTGAAAATATTTTTAAATGTTGTACATATGAAATATATACTATATATGACTAAACTGTGTGATATTCACAAATTAAACTCTTCCTCTCTTCTTTATCACTATAATGTTTTACCCACTTTCTCTTTTCTATTTTTTGTTATTTGTATTTTTTTTCTGCTTGTTTATTCAAAATGATGTAATGTTTTGATATTCTTTATTTATTTATTCTCATGAATCTTCATTTGACATTTCTTCTTTTTTATGATGTTCTGTAATATTTCATACTTCCTTGAATATTCAATGAATATAGAAATAAGGAATAATGATATTTTGACTATAAATTTAGAAAAGCAAAGGCATATAATAAAAATAATTTGTTTTGAATTGGTTAGCCGAGTTGTTTGTGAAATGTGGACAGTTTTTAAGTATTCAAGATTGTTACGTATTTTTTAAATGTTTTATGTTCTTCGTAGACTAAACGCAACAGAAAAACGCAGATAACAGCTTGTATAATTTATTACACTAAACTATTGACAAATATAACAGATATAACATGAATTATATAATAATAGTGACAGATATTAAGTTATAAAATTCGAAATTAATTACAAAACAAAATAATATTAGTTTCAAACTTCAAAATAAATCACAACACAAAACGGTACTGGCCTGTATCTAATGTAATGATCTAAAATTAAAGTCTCAAATTCCAGTCTAGGGTGTGAATTTGGTCCCACGAAGTAATTCCGAAACAGTTCACAGTTCAATGAAATCGCCGTCTCTCAGCTCAAGCAGTAATTCAGATGTATAGTAGAGATTGACGAAATAAAATCACAACTTCCGGAGATCTAACTTCAATCACAAATCCAAGTTGAATATTCACAGCAAACACTTAATCTTTCTCAAATAACTAAAACTGATGCCTGAATCTCACTCTTATTCTTCGAATAAAACTAGTGGCTGAATCTATCTTCTTTTTTCGAATAAAAACTGATGACTGATGACTGAAACTCTCACTCTTTTCTCCGTCTTTTATACCGATAGGCCTATTTCTCGAACAATCTTGCAATTTCCATACAACTCCAGAGCTATCCACGCATATCCGTTCTTGCACGAGACTACACTTCTAGACAGGAAGTCACCAGCACTCATTTACAAACCTATAATTGGTCTACTTAATTCGAGAAAATTCTAAAATGTTACCCTAAATAAATAAGAACATATTTTAGTTTAAACTTCGAAACAATAATATCAATATGGAAAAATTAATAAAAGAAATGAAAATTCAAACACAACACGACATGTTGTCGTTTACAAAATATTTACATATATACATAACAAAGATAAACATATTTTTACCCAAAAGAAAAGTTTGCTTCAAGTAAAGAATCAGATTGATTCCCAAATGGTATAAAGTATTAAATTCAAAAAGCATTATAAATTTAAGTTGATTGATGCAAAAATTGGTGAAACAGGGAAATAGAATACCAAAAAGGATGTATCAAGGAATGTGTGTTGAAAATGTAAGTAAAAGTATGAATAGCTTTAAATGTATTGTAGGTAAAAAGTATGTTATGATGGGAGAGAGAGGTTCAGAGATGATAAAGGTTTATGACATGGTTGTATTATTGATTGCTGCTTTAGCTTCAGTTTTCACGAAGGAAGACATGAGCAATATTTATCATCCTAAACAGTTGATAGATGGAAACAAGATCAAACAATATCACCACGTTTATTCTGAGTTTGTTAATACAAAATTAGGAAGTTGAGAAAACAGTAGGAAATCTGTACCAGATAAAATGTCCTTAAAGGTTTTGAACTGGTTAAAGATTAGATATGTGAGCCATTTGCAAGTTCCAGAGGATTAAAATTTAGTTTCTTCTCCTTTTAAGGCGGTGATAAAAAATATTTTTGTCATTATAGGCACATTAGTCAAAGCTCATTTGTGAAAAAAAATCTGAAAGTTTAAGAAAAGATGCTTTGCAACGTCTTATAACAAAGTTTAGACTTTTATCAGATATTGAACTTGGTTTCACATCAGTGATGTCGAGAAACCCACTTGTTGAGAATTTTATATGCAAAAACGGCTCGTTTTGGGTTCAGGAAATATTTTAAATTGAAGAGCGAACAACGTTTCGACCTTCTTCGGTCATCGTCAGGTTCACAAAGAACCTGACAACGTTGTTCGCTCTTCTATATAAAATATTTCCTGAACCCAAAACGAGCCGTTTTTGCATATAAAATTGGTTTCACATATTATCATGGCAAAATCTTACATTAGAAATTTTTGACATTCTTTGTAAAGATTACTGATCATGTAAATAAGGGTAAACTTGTGGATTTAGAACATATAGATTTTCAGAAAGTATTTGACAAACTACCAGATTCAAGAATTGTAAAAGAAATGTCTTTAAAAATGTGGGGGATAATTTGGCTAGTTGAATAGAAAAAAATGTCTGGATGGAATAAAGTAGAGTTGTTTCAAATGTCATTCAGCAAAAGTAGTTTAATGTTACAAAGGAAGTACCTTAGGTTTAGGTTCGATATTATGATACTTGTTTCGTGATTTACCTTAGTGTCATAGATAAAGGAATGGTCAATAAACTACCTCAATTTTCTGATGATATTAAAGTATTGAGTTTTGATAGCTGTGAAAAGGATACTGTTGTTTTACAAAAGTCATTTAGTGAATTGGGAAAATAAATGGTAGATGGTTATTAATTATGATAATTGTAAGGTGATGCATGTTTGTTATCATATTTGGATTGCATTTGATGCATACAGATGAACTTACTAAAATTAGTAATAGAGGAATATAGCTTAAAAGTATGTTTGAGAAGGTTATTGAACTTGTATGTTACATGAGAAGAGTATGAGTTTTTGGTTTCTATGCTATATGTCATCCCTCAATAGTCCAAATCTAGTATGTTGTTCACCCTGAATTTCCATCCCTGAAGAGGTCAATCTAACATGTTGATCACCCTGCATTTCTCACTTCACCAATTTTCTTTAACTTTCATAATTTTCTGTCATACCAGTAAATTTAATTTTTTTTTCATTTGTGATGTTTTTTAAAATTTTGTCTCTTACACTCTTTGTGAGACTTGTTTATCCTTCTCGTAGCAACCTTTTTCTTTTAACAAAAATATATTTATTTTGAATATTTAAAACATTTTTCACATTTGATTAGCGTCTTCAATTAACTCGTATATCCAAATTTAAAACAGATAATTCTATTCCTATCCCTTTAAAATACGCTTTTTAAAATTTGTATTTTAGTTGTTTGAAAGTTTCATTTTGGATTTTTGTTACAATAGCGTAATAATTTGATTTTTTTCAACCTGATTGTACTTGTGTTTTGCTTAAACTTTTGCAAACAGTTCATGTTCTTTCAAAAAGTTTGTTAATGGAGACGTCTCCTTGTAAAATGTGGTAAGTTTTCAGACTTACAATGTTAAAATCAAGGATTTGATTTCCCTTGAAAAACACAAAAGAGAGTTTAATGTAGCTTTACAGTAAAAGAACACACACACACACTACTTATTGGAAACACATAAAACTAGTTGCAAAACCTAACAAAAATGATAACTCTCTAAATGGTCCTACACATAACGTACTATTTAAATCTACTGTAGATCGCTCACTACCTTGATTTCGATAAAAATGTTTAACGTTGAAATTCAACTTATTTCAAATAGAGGTGTTAAAATCATTATCTACTCGTTGTGAAGAACAAACTTATATTATGGCTTATTTATGCTCTGTGTAGAAACCCGATTTTTAGTGTTATTCGCTTCTTTACTCACATGATCCATCACGGGGCGAAAAACAAATCTTTTTAATGTTTGATGTTTTAATTTTATACTTAAAAAGTTAAAGGTTAATGTTTTACATTCAATAATTTTGACAAAATTTAATTGCATATTGTGTTTCCTTGGTACTCAAACAGTAATAATTATAATTTAATGCTTCTAAGATCAAAAGTTGTAACAGTATTTAAAATGAAAAATTTAATAATTTGCAAGAAACGGTTCTTGTCACAAAGAATATTTAATATGATCATCCCCAAAATTTATTGATACATAATAAGCGCTACTCTTGAATCATAAACAAATTAAAGCATTACTCAAAACATGTACTCGCATTTCAATACTCATATGACTACGGTAAATGATCTTACAAATCTTCAAAACATCTTGATTAATATTTCATATAATAACTGCTCAAACTAGGCTACACCAGCATTAAAACATCCACTACAACTATGGCAGTGTGTCTGAAGTGCTGTTACACAATTTTCAGCTGTGAAATATACTTCAATTATCTTTTTATAACTCTGATGTGAACCAAAATGTCTAACCTGCATGCCATACCTTCTATCACATATTTTCCAAAAATAACCAGCAGTAAGATAATATCTTAAATTACAGATTTAAATATAATGCTGATTTGTCCTCACAATTGGTTTTGAATTATTTCTTGTTTAAATTCGCATCCTGCTAATACAGCGGTATATCTCCGGATTTACAATTCTAATATCAGGGGTTCGATTCACTTCGGTGAGCTCATCAGATCGTCTGATGTGGCTATGCGATAAGAAAACACCCTTTTTAGATTCCCCAGTGGCACAGTGGTATGTCTGCGGACTTACACACTAAAAACCGGGATTCGATACCTGTAGTGGGCAGAGCACAGATAGTCCATTGTGAAGCTGTGTGCTTAACTCTAAAGAAAGAAAAAACTTTTAGATTCTCAAAACTTCTTGCTCAATTCAGCACAAGCAGCTAAGATAATTACTTCAATTAACTTTTAACTTAGAAATCCAATTAAATTATAATTTCTTCAGGACATTTTTTGTGTATGTTATTGTTTTGTGCTCTAAACCTCTATATCTAAGATAAATTTAATTTATTAAAGTACAAAAAACAAAAATATGCATCTTCTTACTTCATGCTAAAAAGTAACTACAGCGTAAAAACGATAAGGTAAGAAATCATAAATGAAATTAGATAAATAATAATTTTCCTATAAGATATGCATTTGAGAAGCTGTGTTAATTTTGAAACTGAGTTGTGCATTCCAATCAGTGCTAATGGTATGATGAAGTTAGTATCCTTGAGTTGTTTATTTATCAGTTTGTGACACATATAAGTCAGAAAAAAGTACATATAAAAATTAGAAAGTTAGAGCTTATATTATGAACCTACAGGAAACGTTGTTTTGCAATTCACTAAACTTTTTTTTGGTAAGAATGTTCTAGTTTAGTTTTCTCACAATAAGCTTCTTAAAGATACTTGGAATTAGGAAGCAAGAGTTATAAAATTACAAAATTATAATGGTATAACATAATTTTGAAGACATAAATGTAACTGAGACAGCTAATAAACACCACCAATCTGAAACTTTTATCTTAAAATATACAATGGAATTTGAACTTGCCTTATAGCTTGTTCACAGCTCTAGTGTGGAAAACATTATTTAGATTTGAAACCCAAAATCCATAGCTTTTTGTATGGTCGATTCATGCTTCACTGACAATAAAGAGAAAATAAGCCATTCAGAATATAACCCTTATACATTTTGTGGAAATGATTGGCTTTCAAATGATAAATATATTTGTTAGGGATAAATATCACTTTTGATCATATAATTAGGTATAGTGACATGTAACTTAAGTTGAAATAAAAGGAAATTTATAATTTTCTCGAATATATCTATTTTTTCACAGTTATGTTTGATTGAAGGGTGAAAGCCTAATACTTGCAGTATTAGAAGTATTATTTTGCTTTTAACCATAATTATTTTTGATAAAGATAATATTAAAAAAGTTTGAAAGAATTACACCAGTTAAATTGATAACATTAAGGTCATTTATACCTATAAAACATTTGCATGTTAGAAAAAATATCATCAGAGCTCAGGTAATATAGAGTTGTGACTTTTTACAATCAATCATCCACGTATGTCTTCAGTATTGATGGTTTAATTATATTAATCCAATGTTCAAAGAACTTGTTTAAAACCAAAACAATAGGTTTGACAGACATGTTTGCTGAATTGGAAGTTATATAAAACAGGAGTTTTACGAAGTTGTTTTGGGAGATCTGAAAATTAAGTTTCATTGCTGTGAGTTCTTTGGTTTTTTAGAATAGTGTACAGAAACAATCAGTATTTTATAACTAATTTATTTAATATATATAAAATGATTGGTGATCAGAGATCAAATCTTAGAACCACAGAATTGAAGAAAAAGATAAGAGTGTGTTGTTTATCCAAATGAACTGAATGAACTTCAAAGGTTAACTGAAAAAGTCCGATAAACAGGAAGATTGAGGAAAAGATTGAACTATGAAGTAATAATAAAAAATATTTACTGACTATATGAAATGAAAAAAGGGCTCGACAGTGAAGTCATAAATATTATAAAGACACATTAACAAAACAATCAACATACAAATGTTGTTAAACAAGTTCACCAAATTAAGAATTTCGTCAGAGAGCCCGATATAAAGTTTCAGAAATTTGTCTTACATTACTTGAGCTAATAGTGTTTTGTATAGTACACTTTGGTTTGTTCTCTTCCAGTAGGTTTAAAATATCTTTATTTATACAGTTAAACTAGTCTTACTATATGACAAGTCATTTTTAGTATTCATAGCTCAGGCCCTAACCTCTACGTATAGACTAAACAACCAATGAAGGATATTACTTATTAATTTCTAGCTTATACAAGGTCGTATTAACAATGTTATACTGGCAGCAACAATGTTTGTTTCTTTGTTCGAATTTCGCACAAAACAACTCGAGAGCTATTTGTGCTAGCCGTTCCTAATTTTGCAGTGTAAAAGTGCTAGTTATAACCACCCACCGCAAACTCTTGGCCTACTCTTTTACCAATGAATATTGTGATTGACCGTAACATTATAACGCCCCCAAGGTTGAAAGGGCGAGAATGTTTGGCACGACGGGAATACGAAACTGAGACCATCAAATTACGAGTCGCACGACTTAACACGCAAGGGCATGCCACGCCCCCATAAATGAACACAGGTATGTATACTCACGATAAAAATGAGAACTGCCCTATTATTTATTTTGGAAGAAATTTTTACTACTAAATAATCTTTTAAGATTCTTATTGATAATATTCAAGAAAAAAATGTACCAGATTCAGATGTATTATATACCTAAATTGGTTTAAACTTTTTTAGAAGCTTTGTGCATTGTTATTGTTGTGTAAAATGTCAAGATTACAATAACAAAATTATTTTATTGTGCTAGTGCACGTTTTCTGCCTCATTTTTTGTGCTCCAGCTGTTAACCTTAAATCCGTCAAGAAACACACGTTTGAGAAGTAAACCTCTTTTAACAGGCCCTAATGTATCTGCTTTTTCAGGGATCCAAGAGATACCATTTGGGAACAGAATAGTTCCAAAAAACGGATTGACAACATTTAGTACTATACCTTCGCTTGTTTCTGAATATTTTTATCTTTACCTGCAACGTATGTTCTTAAATGTGTGTTGTGCAAGTCCCATCCAGTATCGCAATTTTTAGAATGTTCGTGTGCATAAGAGACAAGAATGTACAACAATATTTATGTCCAATACTTGTGATTGACAGTATTGTAGAGAGCTTCAGTGAATGTTTTAAAGTGTTGTATGATTTGTATAAAATGGGGCTAGCCGAGACCCGGGATCTCTGAGAGAATATTATTGGACAGCTGCTCTCGGTACCCCATAGGCCGAAGAAATTTTAATTGTGAGTATCGTTTATTAAAACTACATAATTAGACCAGGAACGTTACAGATTTCGAACATAAGAAACCGATCAACTAAAATAAATTACTTTAGACGTAGTTATTCTGAGGAGTGCATTAAATATCTTCTCCGGAAGAAAAGTGCTTGTAAGGATGTGTGGCGAGCCAAGAAAAACGTATTAGCCCTAGTGAGGTGACCAGTATTATCTCAAAGTTAATTTGCTCAGCGTGAAACTGAATCGTTAAAAAATATTTAGTTCAAGACTCAATGTTGTTTGTAAGTTTGTAAAACTGTCATATGTGTTACGTATTTTTTGATGTTTTAAGTTCTTCGTAGACTAAACGCAACAGAAAAACGCAGATAACAGCTTGTATAATTTATTACACTAAACTATTAACAAATATAACAGATATAACATAAATTATATGATAACAGTGACAGATATTAAGTTACAACATTCGAAATTAATTACAAAAAAAAATAAAACTAGTTTCAAACTTCAAAATTAATCACAATACAAAACGGTACTGGCCTGTATCTAATGTAATGATCTAAAATGAAAGTCTCAAATTCCAGTCTAGGGTGTGAATTTGGTCCCACGAAGAAATTCCGAAACAATTCACAGTTCAATAAATTCGCCGTCTCTCAGCACAAGCAGTAATTCAGATGTATCGTAGAGATTGACGAAATAAAATCACAGCTTCCGTAGATCTAACTTTAGTCACAAATCCAAGTTGAATAATCACAGCAAACACTTGATCTTTCTCAAATAACTGACTCTCTTCTTTTGAAATAAAACTGATGTCTGAATCTCACTCTTTTTCTTCGAATAAAAGTAATGACTGAATCTATCTTCTTTTTTCGAATAAAAACTGATGACTGAAACTCTCACTCTTTTCTTCGAATAAAACTAATGACTCAATCTCTCTTAATCAATCCTGTCTCTCGCATCTTCATCTGTTTATATATTGTAGGCCTAAACTTCCCGAAAGACCGCGAAAGCTTTACAGGTCTCCAGAATAATCCGCACATGTCCGTTCTTGTACGAGACTATACGTCTAGACACGAAGTCACCAGCACTCATTTACAAACATATGATTGGTTTACTTAATTCAAGAAAATTCTAAAATGTTACCCTAAATGAATAACAAAATATTAGTTTAAACTTCGAAACAATAATATCAATATGGAAAAATGAATAATAGAAAATGAAAATTCAAACACAACACGACATGTTGTTGTTAACAAAATATTTACACATATACATAACATATGTAAACCATCGTTTTAAAAACCATTAGTAGTAAAAGTTATTATAAGTTCTAGAGTGTTCTTGTTTGTATATTAAAATATATTTGTTTTATAAAAAAGGAAATAGTGTGTAACAATCTTGAGAAGAGTAAGAAACTTTTTTTACATATTTAAACTTAATTAACTACTTAGCTCAAATTAAAATTCCAGCTATTTGAAGTATCAGTGCGTAACGTACATAATATAATGAATGAGACACATCCGAAATAAAGTATAATAAATAACACCCCCACCAAAAATAGGAAACCTAGTGTAATAAACTATGCTGGAAGTGATTTATGCATATTTTACACTCCACAGTCCACATGATATTGGAAAAATCCAATGTAATTAATCATAAAGAGGCAAGAACTTTATGCAACTTAATTTGAACTGTAAATATAAGTAAAAAACAGCTACCACAAAAGTTGCAAATATTACATACAAGCTATCCAGTGATACAGTCATATTATAGGATTACGAGCAAATTGTTAAATTAACCAGTTCAATTTTTTTAAAATTAAAGCAGTAAATATCATGAACAATATAACCCCTATTTAAAAAGATAAAAGCATACATTTTTAAAAACATTTTGTTGTGTTTTTGTGTAAATATATGGATCGTGATGAAGTAGTAATATCAATGTCATATCTTTACAAGCCTACATTTAATAGTGCTACTAATACTACTACTGTTCCTACTAGAAATAAATCCAGTGCTATAAGTAATAACAGATTCTGTATCTCCTGATTCAATTATACAGTCAAATACATGGAATAAGTATTATTTTATAGTATAAACGTTTAAAAAATTGCAAACATCTTTGGTGAGATATTTTAAATGTGAAGTAAATGCCATGCCTTGAAATATATTAAGTCGAAATTGCATTGGCACATAGAGGTCATGACACGAGCGTTATAATACACTACACTATAAACCAGTAAACAAAGAACCTGTAGAAATGGATCGGAACTTATAAGTATGTGACCTAAACGAGGGACGGTCAGGTGCTCGACAGACCTCACTCAGCAAGTTGTTTCTTCACACCGATTATTTGGTATTTGCTTTTTCTTTGCGTTATATTAATTGATGGACAATTGTTTGCTAATATTTTAATTTGTGTACTCTTTCCAGCTATGTCCCTATATTCGTTGTTACTATCTTGAACACTGACATCAGCGTTTACTTTTGTGAGATTGCACATGCAGTCCTGCCCCCCAGAATGTCCAGGTGGTTAAGGCACTCGACTCGTAATGTGAGGGTCACGCGTTCGAATTCCTATCACATCAAACATATTTGCCCTTTTACCCGTAAGTCGTTATAATGCGGTCGTTAATCCCAGCATTTATATGTAAAACTGTAGTCGAAGAATTAGCGGTAGGTGGTGATGACTAGCTACCCTCCCTCTAGTCTTACATTGCTAATTAGATATGACTCGCGGAATAGCCCTGGAGTAGCTTTACGCAAAATTCAACGAAACAAACAATCAAACAATATATTAAAGACGAAAAAAGAGAATATAGAAAAAAATTAAACGCGTGAGTGCTTAACTAACAACACTGTTTCATATTTTGCTGATGTACATGCACAATTAAACTTTTTAAAAAAAATAAATTGAACAAACACTGCACCGAATAATACGTTTCTCTAGTACTGAAAGGGCTTCTAAGATTCTTCGTGACAATATTTAGTGGGAAAGACACTGAGGTTATTTGTAATGTAGTTGTAGTTTATCCTGGAACTTTTTATTAATATACAATTTCGTGCATTTTGTTTTTTTATGTATTTTTCTTTTAAGACCTCATGATTACATCCTAAAACAAAGTAGTCAGGAAATTAGGTTATCAATATTCTACTGCACACGTATGTTTAATACCTGTTCTTAATGTTCTCATATAATGTCAAATATACTTTTTCATTCTTTTTGTTTGTCCCATAAGTGATTCCACGATAAGTCTGAAAGATTGTGATGTTAACATTCGAGTTACGATTGCCGTGGTAGGCATAGTACTGACACGTAACTGGGTCGTGAAATGACCTGCGGGCAGACCTACTAGGTTGAATAGGTTTAGCGGACAATAACATTTAACTTTCAAACCAATAGCCTTGGCTAAAACACACGTTAATTTTCCTTTTTTCCAACAGCTCCTCACGTGAATATCAAAAATATTAAACAAAAACCAGCTACAATTTCTAAAAATAAAACAATTTAATAATTATTCAGTACCTTGTAATAATAATTGTCTTTTCCTGGATATTTATATTGCATAGAATAAAAGAAAACCTTTCAAGTCATACTACCATTTAACTGAAACATAATATAAAAAACCGAGCATAAAATTTTCAAATTTAAGTAAAAAGTGTCCGTAAATAAAGATTTCAAAAAAATATAAAGAGGTTTTACCTCCTTTAGTGTTGAGTAACCTTATGCACCACATTACAACTCCTTTGGAAGTTGATAATCTGAGGTTCTCTTCAACAATCATAGCTAAAGCTTCATAATAAATTGTAATTATCACACATAAGGAGTGAATATTTGCTTATTCATATTTACAGGTTTTCAAGGTTCTTTTTACTAAGAAACAATTATTGAAAGATGCAAAAATTTAAATCAGTCAACAGTTCTCACAATTAAGCTTTTTTGCTGGAATTTTCCACGAGCCAAAACTAAAATAATAATTAAAAAAATAAAAATAATATTAAACTCAAATATGATCAGGATCGACAGTACATTTTACTATTTCAATAACATTTGTATGAAGCTGTTTTCAATCAAATTTTAGTGTGAATGTTACTGTCATGCTCATCTTATAATTAGTAGTGACAAAAAGCATAAAATAACGCAATACATTTTCTTCAATTTTAGCCACCCAAGTCACAACTAAGGGGTGTGGCAGAGTTCGATCATAAGACCGAATATGTTATTACTCTTTAAAATCTTCAATGGTGCCGTTGAGGCACAGCATTAATCTGAGGACTCTTGTTGTTAGAAACCCGATATCTGTATACGCTCAAAGGAATAATAGTTATTCCTGTTTTATTACCTACTTCAAAAATTGTGACAAATTTACGAATACAATTCTTCGACGTTGCGGTTACAAATGAAATGCATAATTTATAATATTAACCAGAAAACGTGTTAACTTGTAACTTACAAGACAGTTATCAAACAAATTTAATGAATGAACTACAACTTTGCACTTTTATAATTTAAGGATCATTGCCACAATAATCCAAATTTCCTTTTTTAATCATATTACAAACGTTAGTTAACAGGCCTACTTATTCATATGCTCTAATTTAAATGAAACCAAAATTTGGTTTCCGTTTCGAAGAGCTCCCTAGTGGCTCAGCAGTAAAAAGTGAATTATACACGGTAGTTAAAAAGTTAGTTAACAGGAATGTAATTAATAAATAGATAGATTGTAGAAAATTATTGTTAGTTATGGGAAATAACGTTTTGCTGCCTATCCAGTGTTTATGTTCCTAATGTCATTTTCGAGGTCATATCAGTCGAAGTTACTCTTTATACTGAGAATCCAAGTGCAAAAGAAATAAATGACCGAATTTATTGTGAAGTCCAAAAGGTAATGTTTGGTGTTGTTTTCGTACTATGCAATGAGAGCATTGAAATTATTCTAGTATTTTCCATATTTGCTAATGTTACCAAAAATGTTGTTTTTGTTATGATTGCTACTTTATATATTTTTTAAACATTTCTTATAAAAGACCATAAAATACTTAATATGATAGGACTTTTTGTTACATGAACTGATAAAGGGGTTCTCTTCGTTTAAAATGTTATAGCTGAAAATAAGGATCTCGTTCTGTATTTGTCAAATTTCTGTAGCTAAAAAATCATATTGTGTAATAATTTATATTTATGCTACACTATTTACCAGAAAGAGAAAATTTGTGAATAAATGTTTTAGAGAAATACATATTTCTATATTTTATAATGAGAACAATTTTATAACATGCACGAAATAGTTTTGTTCATACTTTAAAAAAGAAGACAATGTCACTTTCTCCGCGCTCGGCATGACCAAGTGATTAAGACACTCAACTCGTAACCTGATAGTAGTAGATTTGAATCCTCTTCACACCAAACATGCTTACCCTTTCTGCCGTGGAAGCGTTATAACGTAACGGTCAGTCCCACTATTCGTTAGTAAAAGAACAGCCCAAGAGTTGGCGGTGGGTGGTGATGACTAGCTGCCTTTCCTCTAGTCTTACACTGCTAAATTAGGGACGGCTAGCACAGATAGCCCTGGAGTAGCTTTATGCGAAATTCCACAACAAACAAACAAATCAATTGCTGTGGTATGTTTTCTTAAATTAAGGCATGTGATACGTTAGTAGTTATTACAGGGTCTAACTGTTAAATGACAGGCTACCTTATTTCAAACTATATATATTTTTAAATATTCTTGTAGAAAATAATGTTGAAAGAATTTTCCGTGTATAAGATGTTACAGTTCAGAGATAGTTCTTTAATGTATCAAATGTACAGATATACTTTTCATGATGTTGAAAAACGGAAACATCGGTGAATACTTTTCTGTCATATTCGAATACTGTTGTTTTAATCCTTGAATCTTAACATTTACTGTTACTGTGTTTAATTAGCCTTCAATATTAATGTAATTTTATTCGCAATTCGTACACCAAGAAGCTCTTTACTGAAGAGGAACTTTGCTGTTCACAGTAATAACACATTGTTTCTAAAATTATAATGAATTATTAAAAACTGATTAATGATAATATTCCAAATACTTACCCAATCTGCCTTTTCAACAAAACTTTTTGTATCACATTCTTTTACTTCGCTCATTTTTCCAGGATTCTTTTTTTCAGCTCTACATAAAAAGGTACGTGTTTGAGTGTTTTTCTCATTTCACATACTAGCTTACGACAAAATAGTTTTACAAAATATTAACTGGAAAGAAGAAGTTACATTCTGTCACCTCAACAATAGATCGGAACATTCAAACGTGAATAGAAGTGTAAATGTTTAATGAAGTTATTCCAGATATTCATGTATGACATTTGTGAAATATTATCTTACAGAAATTTTAATGTGACCCTCGGCTATTTGGAGCCATTTAAAGTCTGATGTTATTAAGTGAATAATTTTAGTATTTTCCCTATGTATCGTATCTTGAAGTGAAAATAATGATGTTTGCTTTTATAGCATTTTATTCTAGTTTTATACTGTTTTTTGTCTCTAACTGTCAAAATAAAAAGAGAACACTTATTCCAAGTAGCACTATTAATTAATACCGTAAATAGTTATAAATTTTGAAAATGAGCCAACCACACAGCAGTTTTCACGCTCTTTCTTTCGCGTTGCCTTTCGCCATCGTCAAGCTTATGTTGAGGATGCTACTGTTTTCACAAATATTTCACCTTGGACAATCTTTTTATATCTATTGTCTACATCTTTCAGAATGTTTTGTACTCTGATGAGAAGAAATTCAAACTGGATTGTTCAGATGGTTTCCAACGTTATTGGCACGAAAAGTAAATCCTACCAGAGATATCTTCTAAACGACACAGTGGAGGAGGTTCCATCATGAACTGGGGAGCTTTGTCCTTCCATGTAACAATAGAATTATAGGTTATACATGGGGGTCAAACAGCATTTGGCTCTACTGGAATGTTTGAGAGTGGATCCTTATTGACTGAAGACCCTTGCTTTTGTATAAATAACTGGATCTTTCAGCAGAACATCATTGAAATCCACAATGTTTGTAGGAAAAATAATTTTCTCATAGCGAATAACGTGATTCTGTTAAAACATGCAAAATGTTCGCCCGAATAGAACCACATTGAAAATGTTTGGGGGTGGATGAGAGGAAAAATCTTTAGAAATGGACGTCAATTACAGATAGAGTATGATTTTCGTAAAGCCATCTTTACCATTCTGAGCAACATTCCAGCGTGCCTTCTGCAAACGTTTGTACCAACCATGCCAAAGCACATGTTTGCAGTAATTTGCAATGACGGCCGTATTACTCACTAATGATATCTCTTGTTGAGCATTTTTTTTCTTGTTTTGGACTTCTTTTTGGTATGGTTTTAAACTTTTGACCAACTATTATTTAGGCTAAATTCCTAGTGTTCACATTTTCCATATTAAATGCTAGTTTTTTCAATTTCTATTGTCGTTTTTACTGTTATCATCTTTCAAAACTCTACTCATATAAGTAATCGAGTCTAACATTAAAATTTTGGTCAGCAAGGTATATTTCTCACAGTGTTAGGTTGTCCAGAAATAAACGTTGTTTTGGAGTACATTGTTTGGAAAAGTACTAACCGGTGTCGTTAAAGATACAATAGTCAAAGCATGCACCATATGCATCATGCTTCTTCACTTAATCTGGCCTAGCAACTCTTAATAATAGCCTTTGACTCTAAAAGGAATTAGGTTACCAGGATGGTTTTTTGTTTGTTTTTTAAATTTCGCGTAAAGCTACCCAAGGGCTGTCTTCACTAGCCATCTGTAATTTAGAAGTATAAGACTAGATAAAAGGCAGCTATTCATCACCACCCATTCTGCTACCTCTTTAGTTACTCTTTTTCCAACAAATAATGAGATTCACATAATAACGCCCCCTCGGCTGAAAAGGCGAGAATGTGTGGTGCGACGGGGATGCAAACCCGCGATCCTCAGATTATGAGTCGAACGCCTTAACCCACCTGGCCATGCCGGGCCTAACAGAATGGATCTGCCATGATTGTCTTACACTAAATGTATAAACTCAGTACAAGCATAACAATTTCAAGTGCCAATTCAGATTATCTTAATCGTAAATTGTATTGTGGTGAAATAAGTGTAATAAATATGAAGAGTTCTCTTCATATTAATATATCATGCAGTTTCATGATGATTTGTCTTATTTTGATAAATATACTACCAGTCTTTTTTGAGGCTATTATGTTGGGTCATGGACAAATATAGTGAAACATTCTTTTGAAATCTTTGAGAAAAATAAGTGGATCAACTTTCTGATGTTACTGTGTTAAAGTCAAGACCTTCCTCAATTTCAATTTGTGAAATAAAAAAAATGTTTGTAACCTTCAGCTGATTGAAGGTAACAATGAATCTCCTTATAAGTGAAGTATGTTGATCAATAGATAAATATCTACAAAGTACAGAGTTAGCTCAGTGTATTTCATATTTGAAAAGATATTTACTAATATTTATCATAAATTGAATTTGAATGTAAATAACATTTACACAGTACATGAGCTAACCTTATTCCTGTTGTATCTGATGTGGATATTTCAGGTGTTCAGTACACACCTGAACCCACAATTACACACATTAAGAAAAATAAAATTACACTGGTTTACAAAGAAATTGAGGCAAGTACAAAAATAGCTGTTTTAACCTAATTTAGGGGTGCTGAATTCAGATTTGAAATCCGTTTTTACTCATCACCTCCAGTTTTTTAGATTTGCATTCTGAACATTTTGTACACATGCTGTACAAAAAGGCGTATATGCATTCAAGGTTAATTTCTAATATTGTGTGACTTATGTCTTCTTTTTTAGTTATTATGCAATAAATGTAAGTGATAGAATTACATTACATATATATATAGCTATTTATCAGGACGGATCATCAGTTTCAGGAATCGGAACAAAGACCTTGATTCATTTTTCGACATGGAAAACAAGTTGTGCTACTGCACAAATGTACCTGGCTTGTTCACTTTCCTTGGTTTGCCACATAATCCTTCAGACTGGCGTCTTTTCATAGACTCTTCCAAGCGAAGTTTCAAGGCTGTGCTTCTGCATAACGGGAATAAATATCCCAGCATTCAAACTGCACACTCTGTCCATCTAAAGGAGTCCTATGACAATATGGAGCTTCTTTTAGAAGCTGTTAAGTACAACCAGTACCAGTGGAGTCTGTGTGGGGACCTCAAGGTCATTGGTTTTCTTATGGGTATGCAAGCGGGCTTCATAAAGTACTGTTGCTTTCTCTGTCTCTGGGATAGTCGAGCTGTATCCCAGCATTACAAGCAGAAAGACTGGGGTTCTAGAATCACTTTTTTTTCTGGCGAACCCAGCGTCAAGGAGAATCCTCTGGTTGACATGAAGAAGGTGATTCTTCCTCCTCTTCACATCAAGCTTGGTTTGATGAAGAATTTCGTGAAGGCCATGGACAAAAATGGTGCTGCCTTCCAACACTTGTCTACTGTGTTTCCAGGTCTCAGTTCTGCTAAGCTCAAAGAGGGCATCTTTGTCGGACCTCAAATCCGAGAAGTGCTAAAGGATACTGATTTTGAGGAGCTTCTTACCTTAAAGTAACTGAGAGCATGGGAAGCATTTGAGTCAGTCTGTAGTAGTTTCCTTGGTAACACAGTGTTATGTAAATGTGTAAATATTTTGTAAACGACGGCATGTAGCGTTGTGTTTGGATTTTCATTTCTATTATCTATGTTTCCATATTTATATTATTGTTTCGAAGTTTAAACTAATAAAATATGTTGTTATTCATTCAGGGTAACATTTAGAATTTTCTTGAATTAAGTAGACCAATCATATGTTTGTAAATGAAGTGCTAGCGACTTCGTGTCTAGACGTGTAGTCTCGTGCAAGAACGGACATGCTCGGAATGCTCTGGAGATCTGTATAAATTTCGCGGTCTTTCGAGGAGTTTAGGCCTACAATATATAAACAGACGAAGACGCGAGAAGAGGATTCATCAGTTTTTATTCGAAAAAAGAAGATAGATTCAGTCATTAGTTTTACTTGAAGAAAAAGAGTGAGATTCAGACATCAGTTTTATTTCAAAAGAAGAGAGTCAGTTATTTGAGAAAGATCAAGTGTTTGCTGTGATTATTCAACTTGGATTTGTGACTAAAGTTAGATCTACGGAAGCTGTGATTTTATTTCGTCAATCTCTACGATTCATCTGAATTACTGCTTGTGCTGAGAGTCGGCGAATTTATTGAACTGTGAACTGTTTCTGAACTTCTTCATTTAAGCTTCGGAATTTCTTCGTGGGACCAAATTCACACCCTAGACTGGAATTTGAGACTTTCATTTTAGATCATTATATTGGATACAGGCCAGTACTATTTTGTATTGTGATTAATTTTGAAGTTTGAAACTAGTATTATTTTGTTTTGTAATTAATTTCGAATGTTGTAACTTAATATCTGTCACTGTTATTATATAATTTGTTATATCTGTTATATTTGTTAATAGTTTATTGTAATTTATTATACAAGCTGTTATCTGTGTTTTTCTATTGCGTTTAGTTTACGAAAAACATAAAACATAAAAAATATCGTAACACACACGCGTACCAAATTACCAAGCCTGTATTGAGAAGTTGCTAAAGACTTATGAAGATATGGGATGCCGAATGTCACTCAAAATTCATTTTCTCCCTTCTTACCTCAACTTCTTCTCTCAAAACCTTGGAGCAGTGAGTGATGAGCACGGAGTAAGATTCCACGAAGACAGTACGAAGATAAAGAGCAACTATCTAGGCAAGTGGAACCCCAGCATGATGGAAGACTTCTGCTGGATGCTCTTGCGTGACATCCCAGAGGCAAAATACACCAGATCATCTAAGAAAACACACTTCTAACTGTCTGCGGTACTATGAATTGTGTACATTGTGTCATCCAAGTATATTTATTCCCTCTATGTTCTTTATCTATTCTGTTTTATCTGTAATAAGATGCTTCAACTGTTGAAATAAGCACGTATATACTCTGTATATACTAAAATGAGACTATTTAAAAGCCAGAAAACTAGAGGTGATAGAGCAAAACTGTTTGTAAATTTGAATTCAGCACACCCAAAGTAGTAAAAAACACGTATTCACATTCTTGCCTCAGACAAAAAATATTTTTTTTGTAAATCACTGTTATAGTTCTAGTAGAATGTTTCTTTTATTTAAGTATATTTATATTGATGCTTTAGTATTAAATTACATTATTTTGAGTATTTCAGTGAAAAAGATATATTCTTTGTTTTACTTTTGTGCAACTTCAAAAATCTTGCTTTTAAACAAAGCGTTTAATAATTTTTTAGAATTATTTTCTTGTCTCAGTTCTTAGATTCATATTTACGACAGCCTATTATGCTTTAATATAATATAAACCAGACTTTCTTTAAAACAGTTCACTTTCTATCATTAAAACTACTTGCCTTGTGCAAGTGGTACAGCTCAATAACTTCTAAAAGTTAGCTTTAAAGTTAGATGGACAAAAAGATATTTTAAAATTTGATAGATTTTGAATAAAGTAAGTGCTCTTGTTAAAAGTTTGTGATTTAATTGTCAGTGTCACAATAATAGGAAGATGGTGGTTTTATTCTCTGAAGTTGTAATCTATTGATAAAATTTTAAATGCTGAGAAAAACGGGCATGTTTATAATTTTTAACATTGACATACATATTATTTCATTACTGATAGTATTTATATCTACTTGAAAACCAAAAGAATATTTGTTATTCAAGATATAAGGTTAAAATCTTCATGTTTAGCTCGCTACTCTAAAATCAGAAGCTATTTAAATAACACAAATTCTTTCTTATTAAATATTTCATTAAGTTTAATTTTGAAACAACAAATAAAAATATAGTTTCCTTATTTATTGAAAATATACTTTGAATATTAAATACAATTTCATCTCATCCAAAAATAGTCTTTACAAAATATCAAACAACAAGTCCTCATATTGTCAACATTTTCGGAAGGTAATGTCAAAATTCACCGTCTGTCAGCAGCAGAGTGTTTATATGATTTATTAAGTTAATTTAACAATTTAATTCAGTAAAATAATTTATGTCAGTGGATATCAAATTAAAAGTGACTATATACGTGAAGTGGAGCTTTCTAGTCAAAGTAAAATGCAAAGAAAAGTCTGTTACCAATCAAAGCATTTTAAATATATTTCAAAACACTTTTTTTATTGGTATACAAAATATTCAATATTACTTTTCCTTCACTTATATATCATGGATAAAGAATTTACCTTGATGGGAAAAATTTTTGTTACTAATTAACATCTCTTTAATTTAGTTGTGCCAAAAAGTTACACAAATGCATGGAAAAATTAAATCACAAATAATGAGAATAATGTATTGACCTACAGTTAAATTGTTTTGTGAAAGAAATAATATCATTAAATATACAAAAACTTATACAGAACCACGAATATTTAATTTTATAATCATTCAGTGTTTATTTATTTAGTGTAATGTCCATGGTCTTAGAGATGTTGTATTTAGTAGCCTCTTTTAACTTTTTCCCATGACACATGGAGGTACATGTTCCATATGTAGTGGATATGTTAAGTAATAATTGTATTTGTTATAACATTAGAAAAAAAGTCCTTTCTAAATACTGCACCCTGGTGAAAAAGCTGCAAATATTATTCTAAAATATCCAATATTTATGGACCTGATACAAAGCTGTTGTGAGAGATGTACAGTTCAATGTTACACTGTTCTGGTAAGTATGGTCAGTGAAATGAAAACTAGAGGCTTAAGGAAAGTGGCTTCCCTTTCGCTCTAAGTTATCAACTATCTTGTCCAGTAAATTTTAAAGATAGACAACTCTCAAAGAAAATGTAGTTCAATTCCAAATCATTTTTTTTTAAATATCTTGCAAGTTATATATTAGCTTTACATCATCCATCTATTGAATGGAATTTAAAAATTGATGTTTAAACGTTGCATCATGTCTTCAGATGTGTGAGAAATACTTCTGCGTAATTAGCAAAAATTTCTTCTTTGGTTTTAGGTCTGCATTCATTAGTTTCTCAACTACCAACTTTATATTTCAGCTGCAACAGGTAACATGAAGTTCAACACTGATAAATGAACTGTGTATAAGAGTTGTCAAAAATATCTTAGAGACGTTTAATACATAAATTCAACCAGAAACATACTGCTTAACATTAATACCTTCTCTACATTTAATCTGTGTCAGAAATAAATGTATTTAATACTTGAATTCAACTTAGTATATTACCTACACGTTGAATGATTAAAATCAATAACAGAAATTTGGAATAGGAAAATGCGGTTTGCTGTTCTAACTATTACTAGTGATGTAACCAAAGAATTATTTTCACATTTCAAATAATCAAGACTGAATATAAGAGTGGTACTGGATTGTCTTATTAGGAAATTGCATCCTCATAAGCCTGAATAACATTAACTTACCAACCCGACATCTTGGGATACTATAGTTGAAAGTTGTTGCCTGAAACTATTTAGTAGAGGAGTTAGTGCTGTTAACTGTAGACCAGATGAACGGGTCATTAGAAGACCACATACTTTAGGTAGTACAAAACATATCTTATGCAAACCAACCTCTCGAATCACAAGGTTATGTGACAGATTAGCCAATATGAGTGGAAAATCTGAAAGTGTTATAGTAATATTTTGTGTCAATAACTAGAACATTTGAGTGTCAAATAACGTATTATTAGTAGCATACTGCTCGTTTGAAGACATATTTTAAAGTTTATGAATATTTATGGCACTTGAAATAGTAATGCTTATACTGAGTTTATACATTAAGTATAAAAACAAAACACACACACACACACACGAAAGAATGAACCGAAGAAATTGATATTTTTTTAAAAAATTAATGTGCTCATGAGAAAATAGAGACCATCAGTTGTGCCCACTTTTGAGGACTAAACTGAAATATTAAGAGATACCCGTGTACATCATATTAGAGGTCATTTTGGTGTCAACAAGACAAGTGATGACAACATTACGAGACATATCTGTGTATTAAACCTAATCAGAACATTCCTCTTGTTCCTTCATTGTGCAATTAGTGATTCTGTTTGGCCTTTACCAAAAAGATAACATTTGCTATTATTTGCGATATAATTTTATGATCACAAGGAGATATTTTTATTGAGTCTTGTTACATAGTGTCACGATTTTTAAGTTGTATAATTTTAATACCAAATATTGTATTTTATGTGTTATTGGCAATATATATAACAAAGGTTTTCGGTCTATAGAAGTGCTCCAGTATATGTTTAAAATATAATACTTTTTTAAGTATCACTTAAATATGACGTTATTAAATTGCCTTTGATTCATATGGAAAACTTTATCATACCCCATGAGCGAAAGCACTGTTTAGGAAGAATTGTGGATTTCAACTCGCAAATCCCTTCAATTTTGAGTGGTTTTTAGTGTTTTTCTTACTAGAAAATACTTTATTTCTGATGATAAAGATCTTTGCAACATGTTTGAACCTGTTCACGTGATGACACTTGCAAACCTAATACAAAAGTTTTTATAACTGTGAAGAAAGTGTAACTCTTATAAACATCACACAAAATAAAAAAATTACCAAACTACTTGAGGTTTGTAAAATGTTAGCCTACAGTTTTGATGTGCAATTCACGTAGCTAAAACATTAAAAAGTGATCACATTTCATCGTAAAGGTAGATGTCGGTAAACAAGAAATTTGCTTATTAGTTAAACAGTGTGATCCAACCATTTGAAAATCAGTAGCCGAAAATTTGAAAATTTTATAGTTTCGTTGTTACTACGATGGTTTTCTTGATACATTTTTATGTTCTGTGTAACATATGTTATTATTTTTAGATAAGGTACAGATCCACATTTCGTAAATCTATGTTCTAGTTCAACAATATTTCATCTATAATAGATGTCTCTAGTTGCCAGACAGAATGTGTGAATGCTTAAAACCCTGGGTTTCAGACCTTTCTTAGACCAATATATCTCAGAACGGCTGGTATAGGTATTAACACCTTTTGATAGGGAGAGAACAGGGTATCGACCTTTCTGAGTGATCTTCAGGTTAAGAAAAAATTGAAAATGAGCGTTGCCGGACACATATCATGGAGGTAGATGTTAGGTTATTAATTAGTACAGGTATAAAGATGATCCTTTATATTGGTTTAATTTTGGTTTTAGTTGATTTATAAATATCGCTTCTTTGATTTTGCGTTTGTTTATATTTTTTTTCTCTGCTTAATATCTGGGTGGTTTCTCTGGTTATGTTGTGTTCATTTGATTTGCAGTGTTCAAAAGGTGTAAAGTTTGTTTTTTACACTCGTTGAATCTAGTTTCCATTTTTCTGTTTGTTTCACAAATATAGAAGTCGTGGCCATTGTGGCATTGTATTTTATAATTATGTTGGAGTTGTGTTTGTCAGTGCAGTTTTTACATGGCATGGACTTCAGTTTTGTAGTGGTTTTTGAATAAATTTGTTAACTGGAATGTTGTATTTTGTGCTTAGTTTTTCCAAATGCCTTCTTACTTTCATTTAGTAATTGTTCATCCCTTTATAAGCCTTTATGAACTCTCTCTTATGTAAACTCTCTTAAAACGATTTGTGGCTATTAATAACACAAATCAAGATTTTTTTTTAATTTTAATTCATTGAAGTACCACAATTTAATCAGTAATTCAGTAAATTTCCACGTGAGCCCCATTGGTGGCACGCACAACATGAAGACAGTAAATGATTTTGATCCAAACATTGAAAAGCATGTTTTGTTTGTTGGAAACCAGTGACTCTTCAATTCTATGGCGTTATTAACCTTCTTTGCATACACTTTTCTTTATACAGCCCGACTAAAAACAACCCAGATGTATCTTGGGAATGAGACGGCCATGGAATAGGTCTAACTCGCCCAATCCAACGAGAAGTGATCTTTTCTTGATGACAAGAAACCCATTTGAAATAAAAACGTATCTCGGAACGACATGTATGAGTTTTAACATTGTTATTGATAACTTAAAAAAAAAACGTTTCGATCTTTCAAGGTCATCTTTAGGTTAACATCCTTGTTTAAAAAGTGTTTATACCCATATCAACTGTCATGAGATACAGGAAAATTTTCATTGAGGAACCTGCGCACATCTAATCTTCCTTGTATAGCTGTGCCAATCTTGCTGAAAGAGCACGTGGGGCTGCATATTCTTGAGCTGATGTGCAGCGTACGCTTTAAGCATATCCAAGTAAATTGGCTTCCCTTTTCCACAGCACATACATCGCTTTCTCCTTCACTGTAACCATTGTGACCCTAGTGAATACTCTGAGATATAAAAAAGAAAATTTCTTGAGTTATGTTAAGAATTCCTGTAAACCGTTTTAAATAGCTTTTATAATGAAGAATTTATAAAGGCTTATAATGGGGTGAATAATTTATGGACACCTTGTATGATCTCCACCCAAATTAAATAGGCTTGTCTTTTATGCAGAGAAGCGTAAATATTTGAATGAGATAAAAGAGTACATCCGAAGTATTTCAATGGAAAGCCAGAGAGGGTAGGCATTTGTGATAGTGTGATTACTTATTTTTCATTAATTAACTTTAATTTTATAGCTCATCAGTCTTGTTGCGCATCTAACAACTGACTGAGTGATAAATGAATATGTAGTTAAGAAATTAAATGAATTCAATTAACCTGAAGAGTATACAAAATAAACTGTTGCTGACCTATTGGAAAACTAGATATACAATTGTAAGTTGTAAATATAAGACGCACTTGATACAAAGTAGAACACAACACAACTATCTCATGAAACAGTCTGAAGTAGTCGTGGTAGGACTTTGTCTAAGAAATGGCGCATATGGCGAAATTTACAATAAATTATTCACTACCCAATACACTATAACAGATCGATGAACGCCACATATTTCTACCACACGACTATAAACCAATCTTCAAGTCGTTAGCAAATACTGTTGTTGTTTGTTAAAAATTTTAATATTGTCATATTTCTGAATAAAATCACGTCCATTTTTTTGTACATGCATGATGTTAAAAGCAATTCCAACATCAATTACAATATTAACGACAACGTCAACAAAAATACCATCGACAATACCAACAGCAACGTCAACAGCAATGCCAACATCTACTATTATACCAATGAGAGCAACAGTAACTTCAATAACAACACGAACGAAAACTTCAACAGCAGTATCGTCAACGTTTGTTTATTTGTTTTTCGAATTTCACACAAAGCTACTCGAGGCCTATCTGTGCTAGCCGTCCCTAATTTAGCAGTGTGAGACTAGAGGGAAGGCAGCTGGTCATCATCACCCATCGCTAACTCTTGGGCTACTCTTTTACCAACGAATAGTGGGATTGACCGTAACATATAACGCCCCCACGGCTGGGAGGGCGAGCATGTTTGTCGTGACTCAGATTACGAAGTGCACGCATAAATGTGCTAGGCCATGCTGAGCCCACCTTCAACGAAATGAGAGAATTGCAGGAGTCCGTGAGGATACAGAATTTACTCTCTTTCAAAGGTCGTAAGTTGATAAGATATTTCAACATGTTAGCAATACTTAAACAATTATCTCTGATCTTAACCCCCGACTTTGGTGAAAAGTTTACAAACATTATTATTTGAAACAACACCTAAAATCAAGGATGAGACATTTAATTATTGATTAATTAACTATTTATGCATCAAAAGTTTCAGTTCATTTAGAAAATACTCTCAAATTTAAATATATAATGTAAATTTATATATTAATTAATTCTTTTTACTTTGTGTTAATATTCATTTCCTGTTTAACACGAAGTGCTTTAAGGATTCTATAATTTTCCAACTTTGTTAATATTATGAATTTTTATTGTTGTCTATTAAGTTTTCCACTTTGGATTTTGTTTTTACGAATGACAAAATACACAAAACAGAAATCGACATTTTCTAAAATAGACGGATAAAGTAATTACTCTTGAAACAACAACTAAAAATCAATTTTTCACTAGAGGGGTTGGTAAAAAAGTAGCCCAAGAGTTGGCGGTGATGACTAGCTGCCTTCCCTCCAGTCTTACACTGCAAAATTAGGGACGGCTAGCACAGATAGCCCTCGAGTAGCTTTGTGAGAAATTCCAAAACAAACGAACCTTATTTTGTACTTAATTTTAATTAAAGTTTTAATGCCCATACCAGCGACCTTTAAAATACATCACAATCACTTCAGCTTTACCCCTTATTAAAATTAAAATGCAATACCTCGACATATATTTCTTACTTACTATTACAATTTGAAAAATGAAACAAGACCCAGTATTATTCAACAAAAGAGTATTTACACTTCTAACTCTTATAAATATACTGATACTTTCCAGAAAATGTATAAACGTTCAAGATCACTTCTGCTTAGATAAATTATTATGAGACATTTGAAGTATTATATTTTTGGACAACAAAAAAAATCCCTTTTTTCTCTTCAATGAACACTGAAAATGAACATTGTTAATGTCAACTGATACAGTTGCTGTATAAAAAATAAATGAAGTTAGTTTTTACATGTTGGCCTGGCACGGCATGGTGAGTTAGGGAGTTCGATTCTTTATCTGAGTGATGAGGATTCGAATCCCCGTCACACCAAACATAGTGTCCTTTTAGAGATAAGAGTGTTATAATATGACGATAAATCCCACTATTCGTTGGTAAAATGTTGTCCAAGAGTTGGCAGTGGAGGGTAACGAGTTTTCTTCATGATGAAATTCTTTTTCAGTCTCCCTTTTCATGAAGTTGTGCTTTTAGACGGCTTATTTCATTCACACGATTTTTGTTCTCAAATGAAAATTTTACATCAAATTTGTTATGAAAATTGTCAAATTATTGCTCAAGACTTTACTACACAAAAGACACACTAGCTTATTATTTCCTTCAATCACTGCAAATTTCAACTTCCAACTTTCATTAAATTCTCGTTTCATGTTTTTCCATCACGCGTCATTCTCTTTACGGTAGACAATTAAATTGTCTTTATTTTCATCATCATCTGGATTCTTTCGTTTTCGAATTATCTACTTATCCATTTTATGAGATTCAATACAAAATATACTAAAACACTTAAGTTGCACAACAAAAAGGTTTGCATGCGCATGCATAACAGCGCATACTCAATATCAAACATTTAAACCAGACTGTCGTCACAAAATGGGCGTAGGCTGTGGTAGTGGAACATCACTCGACATTAGCGATGACGTGAGGCATTGCAGTTGCTGATTGCCAAATTTGTGATGAAAAATAAATGATGGAAAATGATGATTCCAAAACTCGAGCTTGCCCTGGAAAAAAAAACACATTGCACAATAGATGGCAATACTTAGACGTTGTTATATTCAAATAGTTTTACAATCATCGTTTTGTCCACCGTGGGTAATCCAACCGCAGATTTCAAAATAGTTAATCACTAAAGTTGCTACTGGCACATCAGAGTAAGATTTAGTAAATTATGAGATTTTTGAATTTATGTAAGCTTTATATATTATCCCTTGCAAACTATTTTCTCATTTCAAATAAATAAATAAAATTTATTTCTTCATTAGGAGACAACGAAGATCTTAACCAATTTTTTAAAATAGATAAATATGCGTTTTAATAACATTTGAAAGTCGAACTTATCAAAAGTTTTAATAATTATTAATTTGGCCGTCAGTACTTCTACAAGACAACTGATGTTATACTAGTTTTTAAATTGCATAGAGTTTGCTGTTGAGTGATTAATCTCAATTTGTTTCTTACATTAATATTTGTAGCACATTTCTCCTATACTGTCTTTATCAAATACTACAAATTTCTTTTATTTTGAAAGCCTCTCATTTCAGTAGTTATATCAAATAACTTTTTTAAATGTAGAAACATGTTTTGTTAAATTTGAGTTAGGGAACTCATGTTATTATGAAATTTTAAAATTATATTTAAGTAAAACAATATTTATCCCCCAGACCGCATGCAAGATGTTTTGGATTTCCAAAAATGAATTCAAATGATTTTCAAATAGGCATTTTAAAACACTAAAATGTATCTGTGAAAAGAATAAATTGTCTCAAAGCTAATAAATTTTATCTTAATTTATATATTACCTTTAAATAAGTAAAATTTCTCTGTAATTTGTTTTAAATCTGAACGACATCTGTAAGTCTTGTCACCTTATATAAGTATGCTAAAAGATCTCAGAATAACCTAAAATCTCTGAGAATTATAATTATTTATAATATTCTTGAACATTCTAGAATATTTATATATAATGACAGCCATAACGTAAGACTTTGAAAGTTGCTTTGAACAACTCACAAATGTTACTTGATATAAATAAAATATTTGTTAATTGCATGTTCATATACAGGAACAAAATGTGAGGAAAAAAATATAAAAAAATTAAAGCTTCTAAGATTAGGACTAAGCTAACCTACAGCTTCAAATAATAACACAACTTGACTACAGGTTAGTCTGTTCTAAATATTTGTATATTATCGTTGCATTGTATCTTAATTTATTTTACACTTTTGGGTTGTTTTTAATTACTTTTACAGTGTTTAAACTTTATATGCTTGTATCTAATAATGTACCATGTTCAATATTGCTTGCTGAAGATGGAATGTGTATGTTCCAAAATGTCTGAGAAAAAAAAATGAAACGGAGCAAATTCGTGCCAAATGGTCGTTGTTACAGCTATTGTCCTTTAATTCAACATAGAAATCTTAATAAATTTAAGTATTCGTTCTTAAATTTTTGTCATATGAGATAACGTTAACGAATTTATAAATTGTATAGACAAGTAGAAAGCTACACAAATTAAGCAAGTATAAACGATTTGAAAATATTTTACTCAGTTACCGTCTCCAGATAGTTATAATAAAAGGAGAGAGAGAATACATTCCACACGAAATGGCGACATTTAGTAAAATTATGAATTTAAATATCAGTTTAATCCTCATTGGGTATCCCTTGTGCAAAAAACAGAAAATCGTAGATAATAGTAGATAACTATTATAATTTATATATTTTATAAACATCAAGAAATAATATCACTATTTTTTATACCCAATACCATTAACTACGTACCCTTCACATCGTTTGGTATTATGGAAATTTCGTAAATTAATTCCTCTTTTGCCCTTTACAGAGAAAGACTGTAAATAGATAAATTTGTAACATTCAGCTGACCAAAATAAGTGGAAACGCTTTTCTGTGCTTTTTTAGTTGAAGTTCTGGTAACATTGTAAACCGTCTTCAGAAAACATTTATTTCAGCTGAGTTTCTCGTCATCATGAATGCAGTTGAACATTTTCAGATTTTTCAAGTTTCTTGAAAAAATATTTAAAATTTTGTTTAAGTAAATAAAGATTCAGAAATAAATAAAAAAATAATTTTGTTAAAATGAAAAGAACCAAACATTTACAGGTGTTCCTGTTATATCGTATTTCTTATATTTAATTTCTGTTAGTGAGGTAATCTGCGAGACTTAGAGTCACATGTAACAGTTTTTGTCAACTCAATGAGGAATTGTCATATATTTATAAAATCATTTATCAGTGAAATTTCAAAGTTTTGTTTTGAACGAGAAACATCTAGATGTCTCAGCAGTAAATGGATAGACCATAACATTAAAATTATTATTCGAACATGCATTAACTAAAGGTTCTCTATATATTTTTATAGCCTAAGGAAATTGTGTTGAACCACAAATGATAATTCCATTCATGGTCAAAGTGAATTATAAATCCTTCACAGAGAGTTTGAGAAAGTCTGAATTATAAATATTTACGTAACAGTTACGTGCGACATTTCGTATCAAGGAGAGGTTTGGTTCTGACATGTGGGGTCCGTGTCCCTAATACCCAGTAGGTGATACGAGAAATCAGAATAGAAAACCATGATCGATATCGTATTGAAACGCCTAAAATTCTTACCCACATGGGACCTAGACAATTCTTCTTTAAGTACCCAGCGATACCTGTTAGCATCGATGTTGACAACTGGGAAACTCCCGCATACGACCGAACCACCTGGAAATCTTTTACCCATCAGGGAGCAGAATTCTTTGAGTCATCAACGAAACAACATTTTGAAGAAAAGCGAGCGAAGAGGAAACAACGCCAGGCACTGCTGAAACTTCTCCTTACCTCTGAACTGATCTGCTCTCACTGCCAAAAAACCTGTGCAAAAAGGATTGGCTTCATTAACCCTCTTCGTACCCATGTATAAACTTGGTGGACCATCATTTTGAACCTCGAGAGATGGTCACGACGACGTCCTTTGATACAAAGATACAACAAAATTTGTCGAAAAATAAATTTTAAAGTCATTGGTAATAAGTGTCAAGAGAGAAACATAAAGACCTGTTATATAAACTACCGGTAACACATATCTTTTTAATATGTATAGTACTACTATTTATATTTATTTCTATATTTACAAGTGAATAACTGGTGTGTACAAAGTTTCGGTCGCTTAGATTGGATATTTTATCATCTGCAGCTGAACTCTTTAAATAATAAATTTGTGTATTGGAATGACATGAAGAAAAAAGTTATCACAACATTTTTATATAATAAAAAAAAGTTTTATATTTACAGCCAATATTTATTTTAATTAGTTGAGAAACATACAATGTCACAACATACATGTTCCTCTCCCTGAGCAAGGCATTATAATCTTATAGTCAATCCTACTATTCGTTGGTGAAAGAGCAGCCCAAAAGTTGGGATGGGTGGTGAGGACTAGCTAGCCGCCTTAACTATAAGAAACTTTCTACTTCCGATAAACATTCAGCATCATGGAGCTTATTTTCCATAGTTACCAAACGTTTCCGGTGTTTCAACCGTAGGGATCGAAGGGTGTGCGTTAATGTGTGATGTTTATTTCCATCAGAATATAAATATTATATTCTGTAATTATAGCTCACAAGTTAACAGTGAATTTCACCGAGTAGCTAACTTCTCCTTAGTGTATCGGATTTAATATACAATATTTATTTCAATAACTTTGTGTCATTCTATGATAGATTGTGTAGGCAGAGTAATCGTGATGAAAGTGTAGAATGGACGGCAAGTCCTTGTTGTGGAGTGGACGATGTTTCGAAAGTTTTCCGCATTTCTTATTCAAATCAATGTGTGTACGAACGAACGAAATCCTGGCAGGAGGTTAGTTTAGAGAGAGAGAAGACTGAGAAGCTCTCACCCCAACAGGGGTGATCAGGAATGTTGTACTTCCTCTTAGTTCCCTCTCGTGGAAGATTATTTATCTGTGCGTGTTTTTTATTATTTTTATTTGACTTGTTTAAGACGATGAAATGATGTAAGGCAAAATGAAAATGTCGAGTGAGAACGCTGAGCGAGACAAAGGCGGGAAAGAAGAAGCGGAAAATTATGGAGCCTACAGTCCAAAAAGAAAAAAAGCCGCAGACTAACCCCGCAAGAATCTGGAAAAACGTCTCGTGTTCAGGGCCGCGGAGTGGCTGGGATTTATAAATCCAAATGCCTCAAAATTCATTGTGGGTTATTGTGTGCACGAAATAATTAAATTTTGGCAAAGGCTTAGTTCAGAGGGAGAAAAGTTTGAGAAAATCTCTCCCCAACAGGGGTGTTCAGAAACGTAGTACCTCTTTGTCCCTGCTCATAGAAGATTATTTATCTTTACGTGGGAGTTTTCCTTTGTTTTAATTCCGCTTGTTTAAGGAGATAAAGTGAGGTGGGGAGGGCATTCGAAATGCCGGATGATACCAAGGCGGCACGAGGGAATTAGTCGAGGCCGGAGTTCGTAGTCTAAATAGATAAACGGCAGACAAGACAAAACATCAACTTAAACGTTACGGTTCTGGACCAAGCAAATTGCTTTCATCTTAAACAGCACGATAGCAGAGGAAATTTAACTCGTATTGCCAGCTTGGCCTCCAAACAAGGAATCAGATTGTGCCTCGTTAGTGTGCATCGATTTGCTCGTAAGTATTTGCGTTAAATTATTATTTCTTTCCCCCAGTCAGAAATTCATATATCTCTTCACCCCAAACTGGGCTGCACTTAGTTTAGCACACAATTTAAAACTTATTAACTGAGCTGGAGTGAAATATATTTATTGAACTAGAGTTGTGGATATTAAAATTACTTTGATTATATCTGAAAGGTTATGTTCTCTTTTCTATGTGTCGGTCGAAGCTGTGAAGACCGTTCGACGCGCCGGAAAGCGTGTGATGTGTCAGACGAAAAGCTTCAACATGCATTCTCTCGATAATGTCAGTTGACGTAGTTGTAGCCACGACGGAAAGAATCGGGAGTTGAAAAGCCAGTTCCTCAGAAAACATATATGATTATAGTTTACGAGAATTTAAATTCTTAAATCAAAATTTTAGTGTTTGTGAAGTACTGAAACCTGATGTATTTGAACTGTAAACTGTGTGTTATCCTTGTGGGTATAAAGGGAAATTTTATTTTAGGAACTTGAAATAGAACATTTTAAGACGAATGAGGGAAAATATAGTTCGGAAATTAATTGTATCAGGGAAAATATAAAATGTATATCGACGTTGATCATCGCCTTTTCATCACCACATCTTTTTAGCTTGCTCAATTCATTCACGTAGTTTTATTAATATTGATTATTTTTTGCAAATTCACACACGAACTGTATCCGAAAGCTAGAGATGAAAAATTCTTTCTACTACATCAAATTTTATATGACATTCTACAACTTTGTTTTCATAAGATTTAATTATATACTGTAATTCCTGGCATTAAGGACGTTATTTTTTACCCAGAAGAAATCTTAAATATTTTCTGAACTTCTTCAGGTCCACAGGCTACGTTGTTCACAGACCTACAGCTAAGCCTAAAAGAAGAGTTTCGATTCCAGACAATAATCTGAGCCAGTCTATTCAACCAAGGTGAAATGTATAAGTTACATAGTATAAAATAACAAATAAAGAAACAGAAGCAGGTCACCGTACGTATGTTGCTGTAATACCTGCAATCTTTTTAACTCCCCTAGCTTAAAGTAACGTTATTACTGATAATAATAATACAGATATTCCAGTGATAATATAAGGTATTCACTTTCAAAGGTAGATTTGATAAGTAGGTAGCTCACAAGCAAGAGACTTTTTGTACCTTAAGTCACAAAATAATCCACGAAACATCTTGGTAAGATTGGTGGAAGTGCTGAGATCTTATTCTCATATTTATCTTTTTCTTTTCAAATTTTATCTAATCAAAATGAGAGTGAGTCTTTGACGCCGGGAAATAAGGTGTTTTAATTTAAGTGTTAAAATGAAACAAGTACCCTAAATTATGTTATGACTGCTTTCAAAGTTGTTTCTTTTTAGCTTGTTAATGAGCTTGATATGTTTCTTTAAAAGTAAACAGCTTATAAACAGAAATCAGGAGTTCGATTTTCTTTCGTGTACTCAGCAGATAGCGTCATATGGCTTTGCTACAACAAAACTCACCCACATCCCCCCAAAAAATATCTAATGTCATCGTAGAAATAATAACGTCCGAATTTAATTCACTGAAACTAAACGGTTTTTAGTGTTTAAAACCCATAAATGTTTCTGTAGTTTTCCTATTAATGAACTGTATTAACGGTTATAGCATCAGAGGTTTATAGTACACTAGCTGTTACAAATCAACAATATACTCTCGCTTAGCGTATACATTTGTAAACTTTATGCGAGATTCAAGAATGTTTAGTTAGTAACAAGTTTGTTTGTTTGGGATTTCGCACACAGCTACTCGAGGGCTATCTGTGCTAGCCGTCCCTAATTTAGCAGTGTAAGACTAGAGGGAAGTCAGCTAGTCATCACCACCCACCGCCAACTCTTGGGCTACTCTTTTACCGACGAATAGTGGGATTAACCGTCACTTTATACGCCCCCACGGCTGGGAGGGCGAGCATGTTTAGCGCGACCCTCGGGTTACGAGTCGCACGCCTTATGCGCTTTGCCATAGTTAGAAACAAAGTTAAACGTATATTGTTGAGACTTATACTCTCCAGTCTTCTAATATTCAGAAAACATGAGGGACTGTCGGAACATTATCTAACAAAAAACCTTTCATGCATTCCCTAATACATTTTAAACTGAAACAACACCAATGTCATTTGGACACAGAATAAACTGGGAGAAAGCTGGAATTGTTAACAGATAAATTATGGAAGACAATGATATCCGAGTTTTTGCGATATTAAGAAAGCTCTACCTTTAGTTTTAAATGTTTTCCTCCGAAAGAATGTTATTAATTTTTTAGTTTTTCGCAGTTTTAACAAAAGTTAAGCCAACTTTTTTTTCTATTTTAATTTGTTGTTTAATTATTGCGCTTGTTCTGTTTACCTTTTTTTGATGGGCGGGTTGCGTGTCGCAAATCGCATTCAGCTTACCTATCTGCATTTGATTATTAGAGCGTGAATTTCTTGTGTTAAAGTCCAAATATTATGAGAGAGTTTTTGTATTGTTTTTTCCTTGTTTGTAAAAATGTGCTTTTAATTTCTTTGTGTATGATTTTAAAAACTTGCTTTGCGTATTGGTCTAATTCCGTTTTATTGTTGGCATGTTCGACTATTTGTGGTAGATGAGAGCCGAGTGTAAAATTAAACGTGAGCCGGCAAGTTTTGATGTGCATGTCAAAGAATCATTTTATATTAAAACTATTAAACCTTCAATGAACACATATTTTGATTTAGAGGTGAGCAGCCTGGATCTGACATTGGTTGAATCTATAGGAAATTTCTCCTCCAATCAGAAACAGTGGTAATCCAACCCATCATAACATGCTCTCCACAATCCTCCAGGACACTATAAAAGAGAAACAACACCCACCCACACGCAAACACACACACACGGCCTGGATTATTTTTCGCCCCCTTCAGGAAACGAAATAATAATTTAACCCAAATACCTACCAAGAAATAACAGGCGCACACACTGGTGGGAAAGTTTAGAAAGTATTTGAATGTTTATAACATCGAGCTATCAAGAGGTATGAACTTCTTTGATAATACGATGTTTTCATTGCCTAAATCAACACACCTTTCTCTCCTCTGATAATCGTCGACGGCTTACCACCGCACCTCTCATCCCTTCAAATAGCCACGTTTATCGCACAGGATAAGCCTAGGAATGCAGAAATGAAAATTACTTGTTCACTCACCAAGAGCCATACAAACCAGTTCTCTGTTTTCCTTAGAGGTGACAATCCATCCATTCACGCTAAAAAACAATCAAGTGTGCCATTGAAAACCAAATTCACCAAATTTTCTCGAAATACATCAATCAAGCCACCAGTTTCATTAAAAAAGTTAGAACTACCAAGCACAGAGCCAATACCATTCTATGGAATGGATGCTTTTATCATATATCCAATTTCAGTTCCGAGCGCCCTTGCCTTCGGTCAATCAAGCCAAGGATACCTAAACCCCACTCAACTACAAAATACTCTATCAACTAACGATTCACCAACCCACCACTGCTCATGAAACGATCAATAGGAAAAGTACTAAAAATGACTCCTCCAATAAAATATCACAGAGCACTCAGACATCAACTCTTGATATCGATTTGTGCGATGCCTTTACTTCTACTAAACCTTTCCGTACAATAAACGAAGAAACTCAAATCATTGTCGCCAACAATCACCAAGCTATCCAAACTGAAGTAGACAATAAACAACTGACCAGAGCCTCCTGTAAAATTCCACAAGAAACCCAGCCAACTCTACCAATTACAATATCTACACATTTTCCCAGAAACGTCAGACCATTCTCCAAAAAGAGGTGGATAATGATCTCATCTTGAAGTGCTAGAGCGACGTTCCTGTTGAACCAAGCTTAATCGACTCTATGCATCCATCAAATCTTCTGACACTAGTCTTTGGTGTTTGATATGTTTCGCAGTTAATTTATGTTATTATTTATTAATTCTTGTATCTTTCTCCCTACGGATTGCTTCTGGGCACATTCAAAGCATTTTTCAGCGCTCTGGCGGTAAAAGTGCGTTTAATCGGGATACTTACATTTCTCCCACAGCAAAATTTCAATTTCATTGGATTTATTGATCTCAGTCTTGAAAAGAGGCACGTCTTTAAGAATTTAAATTATCGTAAACTATAATCACATGTGTTAACTGTGCCGACGTACTGGCTTTTCATCATCCTACTCATTCGGTCTTAACCACAACTACACGAAGAGACATTATCGAGAGAATGTCTGACTTCTTGTCTGACTCATCACACGCCTTCCGACGCGCCGAACCATCTTCACAGCTTCATCTTACACGTAGAAAAGAGAACATAAACCTTTCAAAGATAATCAATGTACTTTTAATTTCCATCACTCTTATTCAGAAAATATATTTCACTCCAGTTTTATATTGTGTACTAAACTAAGTGCAGCCCGATGTGGGGTGAAGAGATATATGCATTTCTGACTGGGGGAAAAAATAATAATTTAACGCAAATACTTAAAAGAATTGATTCACACTAACGAGGCACAATCTGATTCCTTGTTTGGAGGCCAAGCTGGCAATACGTGTTAAATTTCCTCTGCTATCGTGCTGTTTAAGATGAAAGCAATTTGCTTGGTCCAGAACCGTAACGTTTAAGTTGATGTTTTGTCTCGTCTGCCGTTCATCTATTTAGACTACGGACTCCGGCCTCGACTAATTCCCTCGTGCCGCCTTGGTATCATCCGGCATTTCGAATACCCTCCCCACCTCACATTATCTCCTTAAACAAGCGGAATTAAAACAAAGGAAAACTCCCACGTAAAGATAAATAATCTTCTATGAGCAGGGTCAAAGAGGAACTACGTTTCTGAACACCCCTGTTGGGAAGAGATTTTCTCAGACTTTTATACCTCTGAACTAAGCCCCTGCCAAAATTTAATTATTTCGTGCACACAATAACCCACAATGAATTTTGAGGCATTTGGATTTATAAATCCCAGCCACTCCACGGCCATGATCACGAGACGTTTCCCAGATTCTTGCGGGGTTAGTCTGCGGCTTTCTTCTTTTTGGACTGTGGGCTCCATAAATTTTCGCTTCTTCTTTCCCGCCTTTGTCTTGCTCAGCGTTCTTACTCGACATTTTCATTTTGCCTTACATCATTTCATCGTCTTAAACAAGTCAAATAAAAATAATAAAAAAACACGCACAGATAAATATTCTTCCACGAGAGGGAACTAAGAGGAAGTACAACATTCCTGATCACCCCTGTTGGGGTGAGAACTTATCAGACTTCTCTCTCTCTAAACTAACCTCCTGCCAAGGTTTCGTTCGTTCGTACACACACTGACTTGAATACAAAATGCGGGAAACTTTCGAAACGTCGTCCACTCCACAACAAGGACTTGCCGTCCATTCTACACTTTCATCACGATTACTCTGCCTACACAGTCTATCACAGAATGACACAAAGTTATTGAAATAAATATTGTATATTATATCTGATACACTAAGGAGAAGTTAGCTACTCGGTGAAATTCACTGTTAACTTGTGAGCTATAATTACAGAATAGAGTGAGAATAAACATCACACATTAACGCACACCCTTCGATCCCTACGGCTGAAAGACCGATCACGTTTAGTAACTGTGAAATATAAGCTCCATGATATTAAATGTTTATGGGTAGAAGAAAGATCCCCATGGGGAAGGCAGCTAGCTAGCCATCACCACTCACCCCAACTCTTGGGCTACTCTTTCAACAACGAATAGTGGGAATTACTGTAACATTATAATGCCTTGCTCAGGGGAGGAACATCTTTGGTGTGACGACGATTTAAATCCGCAAACCTGAGAAAGCCAGTCGAGTGCCCTAACCGCTCGATCATGCTTGGTCAATATAAAATAAAGACACCAAACTCAAGTTTTTTGAAATTCAAATGCAAACCTATTTTTAATGTCTATACATCGTATCAATATTCTAACAAAGAACTTAAAAATAACTATTGATGTTGTTGATTTTTAATCTTTGCTGTTTAGCCTGTGTACAATATAAAATACCTTCTGTGTTTAAAGTTACACATTCTTTGTAAGAGTTGAATGTTTAAAAATGTTTTAGAAGATGTTTTTCAACTAATAAAAGTAAATATTGGCTATAAATATAGAACAATTTTAATATCTTGAAATGTTGTGATAACTTTCTTCTTCATGTCATTCCAAAACACAAAATTATTCTTTAAAGAATTTAACTGCATCCAATAAAACATCCAATGAAAGCGACCGAAACTTTATAGACACTAGTTATTCACTTGTATATATAAAAGTAAATATCAGTTGTAGTGTTAGAAATATTAAACATATGTGTGTTACCGTCAGTTGATATAATAGGTCTTTATGTTTCTCTCTTGACACTTATTATCAAATGACTTTAAAAATTAGTTTGCTACAAATGTTGTTATGTCTTTGTACCACCATGATGGTCCACCAAGTTTATACATGGGTTCGGAGAGGGCAAAGAAAGCCAATCCTCTCTGCATAGGTTTTCTGGCAGTGACAGCAGGTCAGTTCAAAGGTAAGGAGAAGATTTAGCAGTACCTGGCGTTGTTTCCTCTTCTCTCGCTTCTCTTCAAAATGTTGTCTTCTTGATGACTCAAAGAAATCTGTTCTCTTATGGGTAAAATATCTCCAGGTGGTTTGGTCGTGAGCGGGAGTTTCACAGTTGTTAACAACGATGTCAACAGGTATCGATAGATCCATAAAAGATGATGGACTGGGTCCCATATGGGTAGGAATTATAGGCGTTTTAATACTATATAGATCATTTTTTTCTTTTCTGATTTCTCGTGTCACCTACTGGGTATTAGAGACACGGGCCCCCACATGTCAGAACCTGACGGCACCTCTGCTAAAAACTAACTGTCATTGCAACTGTTACATAAATATTTATAATTCAGACTTTCTCAAACTCTCTGTGAAGGATTTATAATTCACTTTGACCATGAATGGAATTATCATTTGTGGTTCAACACAATTTTTAAGTCCATAAAAATATAGAGCGAACCTTTAGTTAATTCATGTTTGAATAATAATTTTAATGTTATGGTCTATCTATTTACTGCTGATACACCTAGATGTTTCACGTTCAAAACTAAACTTTGAAACTTCACCAATAAATGAGTTTATAAATATATGACAATTCCTTACTGAGTTGACGAAAACTGTTACATGTGACTCTAAGTCTCGCAGATTACCTCACCAACAGAAATTAAATATAAGAAATTCGATAAAACAGGTATACCTATAAATGTATTTATTTTTTACAAAATGTTTGTTTTGAAATTTCGCACAAAGCTAGACGATGGCTATCTGTGCTTTTCGTTCCTAATTTAGCAGAACATTAAGGGAAGGCAGCTTGTCATCACCACCCACCGCCAACTCGTGGGCTACTCTTTTACCAATGAATAGTGGGATTGACCGTCACATTATACATCCCTACGGCTGGGAGTGCGAGCATGTTTAGTGCGACGTGGGTGCAAACCGGCGACCCTCAGATCACCAGTCGCTTGCCTTACACGTTTAGCCATGCCAGGCTTTCACAAAATGATTTTTTTTTATTTCTGAATCTTTATTTACTTCAACCACATTTGAAATATTTTTCAACAAAACCTAGTGGTATTACATAACGTAGTCTGGATAAATTCAACTGGATTGATGTGACGAGAACTCAGCTCAAATAAAAATTTTTTCTCAAGACGGCTTGTAATGTTACTTGAACTTCAACTAAAATAAAGTACAAAACAACATTCCACTTTCTTATGTGATGTGATGGTTATACATTTATTTATTTACTGTCTTTCTCTGTAAAGGTAAAAAAAGAGGAATCAATTTACGAAACTTCCATTATTCTAGACTATGTGAAGCGTACGGAGTTAATGGTATTGGGTATAAAAATAGTGATGTTATTTTTTGATGTTTATAAAATATGTTAAATTACAATAGTTATCTACATATGTATATACATGTGTTGTATTTGAGCGGTTTTAGTACATTTACAAAAAAGTAAAACAATTTATTATCTATTTTTTTAAAGACGAAGAGCTTGGAAACGATTAAAAATACGTCGTTTTTCAAATAATTTCCAAAATGAAATATAAATAAATATGCAAAGATGATAGCCCGATTATATTACTATTCTCTTGTTGGACAGTGGTAAGTCTGTTCAAGATGAAAGCACCAACTACGCCAATTATCCCACTGTTTAATCGGTAATAGGAGACAGTCTATCGCCGCACCTTACGCCGTTAAAAGACGCCACTTTCATCCCCCAAGGAAAACCTGGCGCAGCCATGTACCTCTCCAGGACAAGAATCCTTCCCCGGGGCGGAATTTTGGTACGGCCATCTACACCCACTGATCAAGTATATTTTTGTCAACCATGAAACACTGAAATTAACGTCAGTTGTTCACTCGATAAAAAAAGCCCTATCAGCCATTTCGCTGTGTTTCTCAGGGTCGTTGACCCAACCAATCAACCCGAAAAAATTAAACAAGCCATCGAATAGCTAGTCCAGACCAAGTTACAAGCCGTACATTGTCTATTTTCCAAACAAATCAGTCTGCCCGCTTTTTTCATGAAGATAGTGACAACTTCGAAATATAGTGCTGACTGCATTTTACATAACGAGTGTGCTGCAATCACATATTTCATTTCAGTGCTGCACGTAACTTCCTGCCTTACAAGACCACAACAAGTAGTTTTCAAGTTACCATCCAACTAGCTACTTTTACATTCTTGCTTTAAGCCACGTGTTCTTTTCCAATACATATTATAAACCTTAATTTTCTTTCCAGCTACTTCCTGGCACTTTCTTCTGAATACCTCTGTTGAGTAGACAATTTTTCAGGCTTTTCTCTCTCTAAACTAAAGTACTGCCAAGGTTTCATTTGTTTGTACAGACAATCTGGGTAGATTATTCATTGCCCTAACCGTGAAAGTGGGTTTTCTCGTGGTACTCCCGTTTCCCTTTCTCTTAAAACTCTGGCATTAGATATCTAAATCCCAAGCAAGGCAACACGCTCGCTCGTTCCAGAACCGTGCCGTTTGAGTTGTTTCGTCTTATTTGCCGTTTGACTATTTGGACTACGGAACCCGACCTGAGCTAATTCCCTCGTGCCGCCCTGGTCTCACCCGCCATTTTCATACCCCCTCCCCACCTCACTTAAAATAAATAATCTTCCATGAGCAGGGACGAAGAGGAACTACAACGTTTCTGAACACCTCTGTTGAGTAGAAAATTTCTGAGGCTTCTCTCTTTCTAAACTAAAGTACTGCTAAGGTTTCGTTCGTTCGTACAGACACTGACTTGAAGACTAAAGGCGGAAGACTTTTGAAACGTCGTCCACTGCACTTGTGTCTCCACAACACATTCTTTGTGAACTCTGATGTCAATTAGCCAAAAAAAAGAGTAAGAGTTGAACGTTTGAAATGTCTTCTAGAAGATGTAGCTCAACTAATTAAAATAAATATTGCCTGTAAATTTAAATGATTTTAACATCTTAAAATGTTGTTATAACTTTCTTCTTCATGTCATTCAAAAACGCAAAATCATTTTTAAAGATTTTAACTGTAGATGGCAAAACGTCTAATCTAAGCGACTGAAGCTTTGTAGACACTAGTTATTCACTTGTAAATATGGAAGTAAATCTCAGTAGTAGTGTTGTAAGTATTAAACAGATATGTGTATAAAGATAGTTTATGAAACATGGCTTTATGTCACTCTCTTGACACTTATTACCAAATGACTTTAAAATTCAGTTTCCTACAAATGTTGTTATATCTTTGTACCACAGGTCGTTGTCATGAGCATCCCTCTTGGTCGAAAATGATGGTTCTCCAAGTTCATACATGGGTTCGGAGAAGGCTAATGAAGTTAATCGTTGTTGCACAATTTTTCTGGCAGTGAGAGCAGGTCAGTTCAGAGGAAAAAATATTTTTAGTAGTACCTGGCGTTGTTTCTTCTTCTCTCGCTTCTCTTCAAATTGTTGTCTACTTCACGACTCAAAGACTTCTGCTCCCTGATGGATAAAAGATTTCCAGGTGGTTCGGTCGTAAGCGGGAGTTTCCCAGTTGTTAACATCGATGTTAACACGTATCGCAAGGTGCTTAACAGAGAATGGACTGGATCCTATATGTGTGGGAATTTTAAGCATTTCAATGCAGTATCGATCATGGTTTTCTATTCTGATTTCTCATGTCACATACTGGGTATCAGGGACACAGGCTCCCATGTGTCAGAACCTAGCGACACCTTTGCTTCACACAAACTATCATCTGCTACTGTTTTGTAAATATTTATAATTCGGACTTTCTCAAACTATCTTTGAAGGATTTATAATTCATTTTAACCATAAATTGTGGTATCATTTGTGGTTGATCCAATTTCCTTTGGCTATATATGTATTGTGAAACTTTAGTTAATTCATGTCCTGATAATAATTTTAGTTTTATAGTCCAACTACTTTCTTCTGAAACACCAAGGAACTTTTTGTTAACAAAACCTTGAAATTGCACCAATAAATGTTTTAAAAACTATGTAACATTCTTAAAAATCATAGTACAACTAATACCAACCTAGTCTTACCAGTTAATGTAGGACTCGTTTGAAAGTTGTCTGTTGAAATTTTCCAAAATAACTTTCGAATAAGAGTTATTTGTTTTCAAAAATGGAATCTAAATACTAACCATATTGAATCCAAAGTTACATTACATTAAAGTACATCTTTTTGAAATATAGGTATAGTAAAGTCTTTTCAACCTCTCAATAACAAAATACAGGAAGTGAACGTAATCGAAAATCACCTTGGTTAATAAGCAGAGATTGAACTACTAACTTAACTTTCAAGAAAAATCATGTTTTGTTTTGCAGAACTGTAATTTTGAGAATGAAAAATATGTTTGTTTTACTAATATTTTACTCTGGTGTTTGTAATATATTTAATAAAATTAATTTCAGTTTATCTACAGAAGCAGGACGTCAATCATAGTACCAACGACAACATCCACCACAACACCATGGACAACGTTAGTGGAAAGACCTAGTTCGCTCTTTCTCTCTGTATAGGAATTTTAGTAATAATTTTTCTCTACCAAGGAGGGTTAGGTTTCTTTTACATCTTCCTTCTTTTTTGAGATTTTGTTTTTTTCAACTTTCAAACGTACTTGTATATGGTACACAACGGCCAAAGTAACCCGCACTAACTCAGGCCCCTTTCAGGACAATGTCCATGCACGATCTTCAAGTAAAATATTTTTCTCAGAGTTCCATAGATTATTTGTACTTTCATCAGTTGGATATAAACTAGAAAACGTTTACAAGCAAAAAATCCTTTAAATGTTTTGTAATTAATCTTGTTGTTTTGAATTAAGCACAAAGCTACACAATGGGCTATCTGTGCTCTGCCCACCACGGCTATCGAAACCTGGATTTTAGCGTGTAAGTACGCAGACATACCGCTGAGCCACTGGATAGCTGTAATTAATCTGATCCCTCTCTTTCTCTCTCTGTACGGGTATTTGGGTGTTGATGTTTGTCTTCCCAGGAGGGTCAGGTTTCTGTAACAAATTCCTCCATACCTGCGCCAGCTGTTTTTAATTTAGAAGTGTAAGACTAGAGAGCAGACAGCTAGTCATCACCATCCTCTGCCAAATCTTGAAGAACTCTTGCTTGGTGCGACCCGGATTTGAACTCGTAGCCGTGTAACATCTCACATGCCGAAGCAACTTGCCCTGAAAATGGATGGCGGTCGAGCATCAAGCCTACACCCGGCCGCCGCGGCAGAGAGGTGCGGCGGAGTGGAAAGACCTCCATGGTTTGTTTGGTTTATTTTGAATTTTGCGTAAAGTTACTCCAGAGCTATCTGTCGTAGCCGTCACTAATTTAGCAGTGTAAGATTGGAATGAAGGCAGCTAGTCATCACCACCCACCCACCGCCAACTCTTGGGCTACTCTTTTACCAACGAATGGTGGGATTGATCGTCACATTATAACGCCTCAACGGCTGGGAGGGTGAGCATGTTTGGCACGACTCGGGCGCGAACCCGCGATCCTCAGATTACGAAGCGTACGCCTTAACACGCCAGGCCTATCATCTTTTGAGTTTGTTGATAATATTAACATATGTGGTTATTCATTAAGGTTTTCCACTTTTAATTTTGTTTTTAAGAAGGTCAAAATACACTCAACAAAAACAACATTTCCTTATATAGATTGTTGTATTTTTTAAGCGAATCAAACACAAAAACATATTACTGTCACTGCAGATTTTCTTCCCTTTTTCTAATCAAAATGAAATACTTAGTGAGATATGTCTTACTTATTACTACAAATTGGAAAACGAACCACGATACCACGTTATAAAATAAAAGCGTATCCACATTTCTTACTGTTATTCATATACTGATACATTCAGAAGAATCTAGTCATTATTGTGATTGCTCGAGACATTTATATGAAATAACTCTCGTTATAATCTTTCAAGTTTAGTACCCTTTAGATAAATTATTATAAGACACTGGAAGTTATACGTTTATTGGACATCGAAAATAACTGTGTACTTTTGTCTTACACATTTATAGCAGTGCATGTATAGCAAAACTCTGTCATAAAATGTGATAAGACATTACTGAAAACTATTAACTGGTACAACAAATAAATGTAAAACATAAATACTATGTGTGATATATATTTTAAGTTTTATATTCAATAGCTCTCATTGTGGGATAAAGTAATTTATGCAACCCAAAAAATACGATGTTTTGTACTTGTTTTCAAGCATTTGTTGGTGTTGTTTTTCAAATGATTTAGCTGGTATATTTAGTAAAATGTGATTGAGTTTTCTCGAAGTTAATTAATATTGTTAATTAATTTATTAGTTAATATCTATAATCTCAATAGAATACTTAGGAACTGATGAAGACAGACATATGTATTTTACTTATAATATGATAATGTGAATCTTTCTTGGTTTCCTTCTTTCTGGTAGTTGTTTACCTTTTTAACACTTTATACCGATAATAAAACCTTAATGAAGCAACATAACTGTTGTGTTTCTAGTGAGATATTAAACATCAATTGTGGGATTTTATGCGATGAAAAATTCTCTTTTTATATATGGCTCATTTATTACTCCTTCCGTTGTTTAGTTTATTTGTGAATTTTATTTCCATTAAAGCGCCACCTTACTGGTATTTTGAGCAAACGTATTTCTGATGAAAGCAACATTCTCTTTCAGTCGTTTGACTTACAATCTGAATATCGTGGTTTCGAATCCTCTGAAACATGCTCACACTTTAAGTAGTGGGAGAATTCTGATGTTATGCTCAAGCCCACTTTTCAGTAGGTGGTGGTACCTGGTCACTTTTCATTTGGTCTGTTACTACTAAATTAGGAACGACCAGTGCAGTGAGCCCTCTTAAATTTGCATGAAATTCAACACAAACCAAGATACTAGCTTTCCTAGCGGTAATGTAAATAAGCTATTAATTTAGCAAATGATTTTGTTTAATTTTGTGTTTACATCAAAAATATAAATTAACTTGTATTTAAAAACAATATGGTTAGTATGGAAGTTAGCAAATCTGTTATGGAAAGTTTGTAGTTGTGAATCTGAAGATGATCTAATAAGGTGGAAACGCAGTTCTAAACTTTATCTTAATTAAAATTTTTATACCTTTTCCAGCCGTCTTGGGAATACAATTTTACTTTAAATGGGGTTCTCGTCATTATGTGTGAACAAACCTTATGGCCATGAGTGGCGCCTTAATGACTGTAAAATTAAACCCATGCAAAGAAATGCGGTGACTACTTTGTGTCTTTAAGCAAATGAACCAAATGAAAAGTTTTATACTTAATATATCATTGCTTATTTTTTAACACGCTATAAATAAATAACCTTACCAATCTACTTTAGAACAAAATGTTTTCGATAATTCTTTATATTTTTGCAACGTTTGAATATTTTTGACAAGGTACATAAATTTGGGTTATTCTAGGTCTTTATGTATTGTTTGACATACAAGGTACTTTTCTACCTGGGTCAAAAGTACTTAATCCTCTTTTAGATCAAAAAATTTCTGACCAATTCGTTTAAAGAGTAAGTGTACCATTTCTTTCTTTCACGTAATAACAGATTGCAGATATTTTCATTTTACAGTTCGGAGAAATTCAAGAGCTCATATACTTCGGGCATAGAAACAGTAATGTTTAAAATAACCACAATTCCAACTACAGAACGTGCAGTCACAAACTGTTTACTTCCACCCACTATCTTTACGTGCATCACTTTGAATTCAAAGATGTTTATACGAATTATTACTGAACACACATTTCTGGTTGTAAGTAAGATACAAAAATGGAAGTTATTAAGGTTGTTTCAGAATATCAATGACACACAATTTATGGCAATTGCAGATGAGGTGAAACACTCAGTTAAATAAAGAAGAAGAAATTTTGCTAATTCATTTACAGGATAAAATTTATGTACAAGAAACTTGACAAATTTCTCCAGACAAAGGACATAGTGAATCTTGGTTGAAAGGACGTTTACCTTAAGGTGAAGAAGGTTGAACAGTCGTTCTGTACTTTTTGTTTAATACAATTTTACTCTTCATACCAGCCGTTTTATAATACATTTTTATTTCACTTGGGTTTCTTATCAATGTAAATGTGCTTTTGCATTTGATGTCTTTAGAAGTCAGTACTATAATAAATATCTTATTATATTTCCTGTTATTGAGCATATCTGTCCATTCCAAATTATTTTAATATCGATGTTTGTTTTAGTTAAATATATGTTTCGAAATGTGTGTAACTTATTGTGTTAAATTGTATTGAAAATTTCTTGCTTAATTACTGATTTTTAAAAGATTTTTGAGTGTAAGAATGAAAAGTGTATCTGTATATGTAAGTGACAGTATTGTTGCCTTAGCCGAATTTTTTTAGGATATCTTCTAAACGCTTAAAAACAAATACTTTGCGAAACAATATTGCTGGTTTGCTAATTAGTATACTATAAGTCTAAGAAGTAATAATTGTGGTAAACACTTACTTAGTCATCTGGAAATTACAAATATTTGATCAGAAACGTTTACAGATTCCTAACACTTCAAACCTCTTGATATTAATGAATTATTTTTTTAAGTTAGTATTCCTACCAGGACATTATACATCTTCGTCAGAAAAAAGTTAGCTTGTAAACTGCGTGATACCAGCCAATAACAAAATCTAACCATGAAGTGAAATGTTACAATATCAATTCAGAATTAATTCGCTCATCGTAAACCATCGATAAAATAGTCAATTCCAAACCAGATGGAATATTTTTTGTTGTTTGTAACTTTTTAAAACTTTTCTATATGAATCAATAATTGTAATACCTATTGGTAATAGCTGTTATAACGAATTATATCATTAATTTTATGTTAAAATATATTTATGTTCAGAAAAATCATGCGTATTAATTTTGTTGGAAAATATCATAAATTTGATACTAGAAAAATTTAATTATCTTTTCAAGTAAATTTAAAATTTCACGCTATTGTACTTCATTCCGTGCTGAATATACGCGACGAGCTATGGAATAGATTTATTTATAAGGTGTTATTATGTTAAAGCAGCAAATGGTACACTGACTCATAAAAAGCGTTATTTAGAAAGTTTTGAACCAAAAAGAGGATTAAAGGACTTCTACCCGAAGTAATAACATGGTCTATACAGAAGATCTAGTCAAAATACAAAACCTGCTATGAATATAAACTTCAAAATTTGTATCGTGGCAGAAAAATTAGCACATGGTATGGAATTTTAAACATCATCGAAAATATTTTATAATGAAACACGTGGACAGAGCATTTACACTAAAACGGGATATCTCTAATAGCATATTTAAAAAAATCAATAATTGAACAGGTAAAGATCAATATTTCGCAAATTTGTGTTCCAGGTCATTAATATTTATTCTTAGAATCTATAATTGATGCCTCCAGGAACTATTCAGTATGAATGCTAAAATTTTCCGATTTTCAGACCAATGTGGAGTCTTGGGCTTTAAAACAAGCAAACAAACTTTAATTTACAAACCTCCCTTCATATGTTAGGGCTTTATAACATTTCGGTTAATCTTACCTTCTGTTGATAAAAGGGTATCCCAATAGCTGGCGGTAGATGGTGATCACTAGTTGCCTTCCCTCTAGTCTTACACTGCTTAAATAGGGTCGGTTAGCACAGGTAGCCCTCGAGTAGCTTTGTGCGAAATTAAAAAAACAAACCAAAAAGAAGTGAAAAACAAATACCGTATTTTCCACCAAATAAGCCGAATTTCTGACCCTAAATTTTGGACCTGATTTTTGGGGTTCGGCTTATTGGCCGATCACCAGCTTTGGACCAAAAAATACCGAAGACCAAAATCGGCCCCAAAATCATACCTTTGATATCACAGTTACGGCAGAGTTATTTCAGTTGAATAAACTTTATTTATTATTAGTAAAAGGTCTATAATTACGAATGACATGTATTCATAGAAATAACAAAATTCATAAAAAAATACACACTTTATTCTCAGAAATTTATTAAAATACATCAAATTCATCATCTTCATTGTCAAAAGTACCAAATAATAGATTCCAATCCTCGGCAGAAACTTGGTCGTCGTACGGGTGATTCTCTGGTGTTATTAGCTGAGTGAGTGGAATGTTGTCTTCCTCGTCGTCGTCCAACCACAAAACATGGACGATTACTCCTTTCGGAAATTTTTCTTTCTAAGGAAATGTTTTTCTTTTGAAAATTACTATAGGCGGTATATTTGTCCCATCAGCAAAGCACGTTAAGACTACAGTGAAACGTTATTTCTCGTGGCCCGTTGTCTTAGCCCAAACGGTTTTCTCGCCAGCTTTGTTAACGATTTTGTTTCCAACCATATCGAAAAAATCGGAGTCTCGTCCATATTTTTAATCATTTGTAGAGGGTAGTGGTGTTTTTGGCGATGATGAATGAAAAATTTCTGGAACGAGGTGATTTTATCAATAAGCCTCGGCTTATTGGGCGGTAACAAGCAAAAACCTTCATTTTTCAGAGCTGAAAATTGGCCTCGGCTTATTCGGCGATTTGGCTTATTAACCGGAAAATACGGTATTCCATATTTGATCTTTGTGTGTCTTCAAGAAATCGTCCCTATAAACACGGTATTTATTAATAAATTTTATAATTTTTTCTCATGCCATTTTGATACAATTGTATGTTAAAAATTTTACCAACCACAATTCTATTCAACAGCTCACTCTTTAATCATTAGAAGCACTTGCCTTGTGCCAAGTGGTAAGGCTTAATGACTTGTGATATTCAACTTTGAATTTAGTTAGGCCAGAAAATTTGTCACATTAGATAGATTCTCTTTAAGCAAAGTAGTTTCAGTAAAATATTGTAATTTAGTTGTCATAATAATAAACAGCGGTCGCTTTTATGGGGTGAATAAATAATCCATCAAAAATGTTAAATACTGGAAAAAACGTGCAGGTCTGACTGACCTAGTCCACATATTAGGTTAATTGTTTGTATATTTAAATGGTTTCTGTCATAGCTCTGGTACTGTGGTGACATTATTAAGTGATTAAAAGTCATTTAATTTTTGTGCTTGGAATGAACTGATAGCTCACAACGAAACGTTGGTTTCTAAATCCATCTTGTACCATTAATTATATTAACTGTTTTTAATAATTTGTTTATTACTATAACAGTTCATGTTATGTTTCCAGTTATTCCTGTCCAGCAATCAATGAAGCTCAGTGTTTCAATTAAAACTCTGCAAATATAATAAATAAAAATAATTTGATGACAAACAACAGCAGGAAACTAATTTAAACATTTCCAAATAAATCAAGTCTCTGGGGCTCATACTGATGAAATCTAACGAGAAGTCCACATTTCTTACCTATGTATATGATATAGGAATCTACTATAGGTTTATTTATTTCTTTAATGTTATTATTTATCCTGAAAATAGGCAGAAAGCCATTGCATAATGTCTTTTTCCAATTTTCCTTTGTGTTTCTCATTTTCAAAGTTTTTATTACCTGTTAATAACATATTGTATGAAAAATTTAAACTTTGCAATGAAGATAAAATATTATCTACGGTATTGTTATGAATCACGTTAAAATAACAGTTGTTATTTCTACACTCTGTTGTCAGTGTGATAGTTAGAAAGTAATCAGTGCTATATCTAATAGATTCAAAACTATGCTTCCCAACTTTATTGTTATATCAAATTAATATTTTGCCTCAGAAACTTTCATTAATATCCCCCTGTGTCTCAAAGATAAAATCGAGGGATTTTAACGCTAAAAGTTTTCATCGATATTGTTGTGAACTTAATTATTTTACACAAAACGTTAACAATAAATCACAGGGACAATGGATTGAAAAGAAAATTTAATACAGGTTATTGATATGATAGTTACATGCTACATATTTGTGACTGATATTGAGTAACAAAATCACACTCGTGGCTCGGTATTGACAGCTTCTATAACTGTAGAAACAAATACTTAACTTATCCTTTTACAAATATTATTAAATTGTTTGCCATTTGTATATGATTCGCGAATTTGTGTTTTGTTCGTGTTAGAACAAATCTACAGTAAGCTATATGTTGTATCCGCTGCTTGGAATTGTACCTCTGCTCATGAATAAACAAAGCTTTTATAAAGTTTTTGAAATATTAATTTGAAACGATGATACTAAGAAAGAGTTTGTGATTTCATCACAAAAAATAGACTTTTGTATGGAGTGCTTGTTTTAAAAAAGTGCATTACAACTACAATCTGTTAGGTTGGACTGTAACTTAGTTTAGAGAATTTTGAATCAAAATTACAATAATAGGAATTTTCTGAGCTTGTGTTTCAGACACTCACAGATTTTACTAACAAATAATGTTTTTTTGTTATTCAACAATCATATATATGAACAAGTTGATGTGCAGCTATGGAAACTTACATTGTTATGTAAATGTTTTGTAAACGACAACATGTCGCGTTGTGTTTACATTTTTATTTCTATTATTTATATTTCGATATTTGTATTACTGTTTCAAGGTTTAGACAGTGAAATACGTTATTCTTCGTTTAAAATAACATTTAGAATTTTCTAGAATCAGGTAGATCAAATATATGACTATAAATGGAAATGCTTGGCGGCCCAGCGTCTAGACGTAGAGTCTCGTGCAAAAACATACATGCGCAGATTACTCTGTCAAAGTTCCGGTGAATGTTCGAGAAAAGAGGCCTACAAATATATAAACAGTCGAAGATGCGAGAAAGAAAAAAGAAAGGAGTCAGACATTAGTTTTATTCAGAAGAAGAAGAGTCAGTCATTAGTTTATATTTAATTCAATAAATAGTGTTTTTGTTAGAGAAGTTTTCAACGTTCGCTGTGTGGTTATTCAACTTAACTTTGTGGCTAGAGCTAGATCTACAGAAACTGTGATTTTGTTTCATACAATCTTTGCGATTCACTTGAATTACTTGTTGTGCTGAGTGTCGACACGTACGGGACTGTTTAAGAAAAACCGCGGCAAATTGGAAAACAACAAATTTGGGACATTCATCTTAAAAGGAACGTCATCAAAATTATTGAACTTTGATTCTAGATTCTGGAAATTTCATTCTAGATCATTATATTAGATACAGGCCAGTACCATTTTGTGTTGTAATTGATTTTGAATGTTAAAACTGAATGTCGGTCATTGTTAATATATAATTTACGTTACATCTGTTACATATATATTAGTTTACTGTAATAAATTATACAAGCTGTTATCTGTGACTTTCTGTTGCGTTCATAAAACATAAAAAAACGTAACATTATCTATGTCCATTTCTGACCTGGCATGTCCAAGCGTGTTAAGGCGTGCGACTCGTAATCTGAGGGTTGCGGGTTCGCATCCCCTTCTCGCCAAACATGCTCGCCCTTTTAGCCCTGGGGGCGATATAATGTCACGGTCAATCCCACTATTTGTTGGTAAAAGAGTAGCCCAAGAGTTGGCGGTGGGTGGTGATGACTAGCTGCCTTCGCTCTAGTCTTACACTGCTAAATTAGAGACGGCTAGTACAGATAGCCCTTGAGTAGCTTTGTGTGAAATTTAAAAACACACATACTGTCCATTTCTATTGCCCGTTTAATTTCAACGTAAGAGATACTCATTTAAATAATGCATTTATTAATATATAAAGGTTTAATGGACTAATTGACAAAATTATCTCTGGTTGGAATGACGTTGTTGAAAACCTCTGGTCTTTCGTCTTCGGGTACATATGAAATATATTAAAATGATTTTGAAGAAGAAATAAGTTATACAATTTACTTAAAGTATCTTCAAAAACATTTAATAATATGATTAAAAGAATGAATTTCTTTTTGTTGGCGAATTATTTTTAAGAAATAAATTAGTATTAAAACATGTGGCAAACTATTACATAAACATAAATTAATATATGTAAAAAGAGATACAAGTAAACCGAAATTGTTGTTATCAATAAAAAGATGTGGCGACTATTCAAAGACGCGTTTAGTGCATGCCTCAACGAAACAGTATTGTATTAAAACAATTTGAAATACGCATATAAGCAACCTGCTTGATGTCATCAACGGTTATAAAATTACGATGAAAGAACTGATAACAAAACTAAATTTATACCTTGTTTGGTGTCTATGAACACTGAGACGTTCTGGTATTTTTAGGGTTAACAGAGTTTTGCATGATCAACAGATAGATCCGCTAAATAATGGAAATTTCGTGGAGAAATAACTGCAGAGTAGGTCTGGATTTAACGAAACAACCACGGTTAAGATCATAGAATACACAGACTAGGTACAAAACGTTAGATTCCTGTTGATCACAGAGTAGCTGCAAAACCAGAAAAAGTATATAACAAAAACATTTACTTCACTAAATATTAAAGCATCAAAAGAATGTCGTAAAAAGATATATATTCCAAGCGAGCTATGTCTTAGCAACGAATTCTTTGACACGTATGGCACAGCGTTATGTCTGTGGAGAGCGAGAAACAATGTTTCCATTTCCGTTTTGAGCTGAGCACGTAATGCCCTTTGTGTATCTACGTTTTTATTTACAAACAAACACACTTGAACAAATATTTGGGAAATGATATAACTTTTGCGATATGTTACTAGAAATAAACTGCTCAAATAAATTAAAGGAACAAATAAATTTTCTAATATAATTTATCTCGGTATCCCAAATGTGATAATATTTTTACTTTTTAGGTAATCTGCTTCATTTTAGTTCCACTTGTAATGTTTTTCATTTTCTAATGCGTAATAAAAGGTAAAACACGAAGAAATATATTTTTAATGACCAGTATCTCTAAAACTGATGTGCCATAAGAAACACTACTTTAAACAGTTCATTCAAGATATGTTTGAAACATTCAATATTTAATATGACCTCGACGGGCTGTGGTACACTCTTGACACCGATTTGACACACCTCGAATTGGTCTATCGATGTCATCTTGGGGTATGACAGCCCACTCGTCTTGCAGGGCTTGTCTGAGTTTCTGTACATTCTGAGGAGAATGATGGCGTTTGCTGTTTCTTCTTAGTCAAGGAAGACCATACACAATGTGGCGACGTGGGCTCGTCATTATCCTTTATGAGAATGACCCCATCGCCGACAGCACCTCACATATCCTGAACACATTCACATGAATTTTGAACTTGCAGAAAAACTGAATCCAGTGGGAGAAGAAATGTAAATGATTGGCTATTTGATCAACGTATAGAAACGTTTCAGGTTGAATGTAAATTGTAAAGGTGTTCAACATGATTTTCACGTCTTTCAATCATTATAACTCATACATATACAGAAATCGTCGTTCATATTCTTCACTCCTCAATCTTTATGATAACAATAATGTTCACTTCATGCATTGCGTTTTATTGTTCTTTCAAAGCCATTGTTTAAAATCCATTATTTTCCGCATTGCTGTATGGGAAGGTATAGTCAGTTAACTTTGTGGTTATCCAGCAAACCACAATAAAACTATTCTCTTTGTCCATTCTCATTTTGTGTTTGTAAGGTTTCTATGTTATCTTTACTTTTCACAATGATAAAATGTTTCCTGAATTTCGTTTTATATTATTATAACATAAATCAACAAATTTTACTTACAAATTTGCAATATACATTTTTATGTATCTTTCTTTTGGAAACTGAATTCAAACATGAATAACAATTCCATTCATAGTTACAGTGAATTACAAACTTTCATGAGACTGAGGAAGTGTGAATTATAAATATTTATGCAACAGTTGCAGTTGACACTTAGTGTCGCTAGGCTCTGACACATGAGGGCCCGTACCCTGAATACCCAAATGATATTATGAAAAATCAGAATAGAAAACTGTGATCATATTGAAACGCCGAAATTTCTCACCCCTAGATGCCCGAGCCCACATTTCATTAATCACCTATCGACACGTTGTCTCAATATATTATCAAGTTTGTAATTAATTGAATATTATAGTGCCTTGGTAACACATGAAAGAAAACAATGAGTGTCTTTACAAATGTTCAGCCATTTAGATTGAATGTTTTGTCTTATATAGTTAAATTCTATAAATTGTTTGAAGAATCATTTTAAGTTTGAGAGCCAAAGGAAGTTACCACAACATTATAAGATTTTAAAATTTTATGTTTTATATTCATAGTTAATAGTTATTTTAATGAGTTGACAAACTTCCTGCAGAAGACATTTGAAACATCCAATTTTTCCCCATTTGTCTTGTCAACTTACATTACATTAAACTTGAAAAGTGCCACATAAATGTCTATTTATTCTTCTAAGAACGTCTTTGATTTGTATTTAATAAAAACGTTTCAATTTATTCTGTGTTTATATTTCTCGTAAATTTATTACCAAGTGATGAACTTTATTATTCTGTAACCAATTAACATGAGAACCTGTTTTAATTCATTTTGTCGAAGTAATTGTGGAAATCGTCAGTAGCACAACGGAATGTCTGTGGATAGGATTTCAATATCTGTGGTGAGCAGAAAAGAAGAATCCCATTTTCTAGCTTTGTGCATAATCTAACACAGACAATAATTATGGAAAGTGTTCGGTCATTTGTGGAGCTTTTCCCTGTAAGTAAACAGAAATATATTATTTGTCTTATGTACTTCGTTTTTTTAAATGATGCTGTTTATGTATTCTAAATTGACAACAATATACAGTTTTAATTACGTCATGAGAATTACGTTTATACCGTAAGTTTGAACTGTAAAATTTAAAGTAAATCAAATACAATCATATGTTATTGGCACTAATGGATATAAATTTAATTATGATTTGATTTTGAGACGAATTTTTCTATAATCGGGAAACAAGAATGCAATTTAGTATGTTACTTATTACAATTCGGAATTGCCTAAAACTAAATTTAATTGTAATTAGGACTTAAAAATTCTTTGAATGTAAATATTTATCAAATCTTTTATATTTTCTAATAGGATTGATTAATACAATTTTGTTTCTTAACACAAATATATTTTAATAATTCAATACAATTTATAATAATGTTTATTAGAAATAATGATTTGGATATAAACGTTTTACAATCTCACAAACAATGTTAAGTTTTCTATTTGGACTGTAATTGAATATTTTGTCGACAGTTCAATGAACTATTTAATATTTAATTGATATTGTTACCCCTCGCTAATCGGCTAGTTAGCTAGCTCTCTATTCTTGCTTTGCCTCCTGCTGTTTGCAAACCCACTTCTCTTCTACAAAGATATCTAATATTCTCGAATAAATTCTTATGTTTGAAGTTAATTCGGTGAAGTTAAACGGTTTGTAATGTTCATATTCCATAAAAGTTCCTAGTCAAGGAACTGTAGTTTTCCAATTAAAAATTGTCAATCGCAATTACAGCTTCCAAGTTTTATGCTTTACAAAATGCAGCAAACTACAAATATGAAATTTTTTTTAAGTACGTCTATTTATAAACATTAAAGCGAGGTTCATGAAGGTAACGTTGGAAAAAAATAATGGTAACAACAAACAACATTTTTGATTCTATAACATTTAAATAATAGGATGAATTCTACAATACACTTTTAACACTCTAAGTTACCTTAAATTTTAAACATATATTTAAGTGAATCTATCACCGATATCAAAATAATTACATAATAGTAAATCAGTTATAGTTAAAAACTAAATATATTTTTTTCTTAGGTTTTATACTTATCGTTAAATTCTTACACATTTTTCACAAATGTTATATTTTTGTGCTACATAGCTTATTCAATGTAGTCATGAAACTGTGTTCATTTGTAATGGTTTTAACGATAATTTTGACCATATTAAAATCACTAAAACTGCATCACTTGGTGATCAGTTCGCGATAAATCAATGTGTAAAGGTATATTTAAAATAAACTAACAAGTTATTTAATAACATGTAACCATTATAGGTATGGTTCGTTGCCGTGGTGAAAAAGTTTCTAAAACACATTGAAGTGAAACGATTTAAGTACGAGTAATCATCATATTTAAATATACATATGTACATAATTTTAAATGTTCTTATTTTCACTTTTTAATATTTGAAAGTCAAGGCTCTTTTATTTGTGGCTTTGAAAGTCATACAAAAGAAATACTGGATTTTCCTTCTTTAAATAAGGTGCAGATGAAAACAACATCATTGATATAAATTAACTATCTCTTTGAACATCACAATTAAAAAGAAAGAAATTTTACTCACTCACCACAAACTTAGAAGTTTTATTAATTTACCAAAGATTTATTTTCTGGATAAAGAAATAGAGAATTAAACAAACACTTAAAACAAGGAAAAGTACAGATTCAGATTATTATATTATTGATAAAATTTACATTTTGGTCTTCATCACTTGTTAAGTGAAAGGTTCAAGTTGCAAATAAAAGTTACATTACAATAATTAATGTCAATTTACTTACAATAGAACTATTAATACTTGCTTTATTTTTCAGTCAAATAATTCGATACCGTATGAGGTAAAAGATAACAAGATATCTCCTCAAAAAATTACAAGACCGAGCATGTATTTAGAAGATGTAATTTTGTGGGTACATTTTACTGCTCTAAGGTGCTATAATATCTCTTGAAAATGCGTGTCTTAATTTTTGAACTGTTCGTAAATATACTCAACTAAATATTCCATTTAAGAAAATAGAAAATAATAACAGTGAAGTATTTTGTTATTTCTTTCATTTAATAGTATATTGTTAAAGTTATAAAGTTTTAAACAAATTAAAATGAACAACCTAGTTTTAATGTGTGAATGGTTTTGACATGATACCTTAAACGAAAGGTGTTTTATCAAGATATAAAAGAAATTGTCTAATTTTATCATATATTTTTAAAGTCGTTTCAAAATGTAAAAAAGTAAAATACCAAGTGCTCCTTTAATAAGCAAGTAATAAAAGTAATGATGAATGTGTGGCAGTGCCAAAAATAACAGAAATAAGGTGAGTATGAATACACAAAAAAACATACAAAACCACTTTTCAAAATTACGAAGAACAACTTTTTCAACATTTAATGTTGATTTCCTACAGTTGAATAAATTTAGTTTTATAAAAAGCACTTAAACTGAACAGTGCTATACAGTCTGAGAGTGACTGATAATCATAAGCTTGTTCCGATTGACTCAATATTTACTCCCTATTTACTTGCTCAAGTGTGCGAAATTAAAGCTTAATCAGCAGAGAAACGGAAAAGTGCAGACGAAGTAGTGAATCCGTTAGAATTAAGAAATTTCACGAAATGAATTCGTGACGTTTTTTTCTTAAAAGAGTTTGATTAACAACTTCTAATATACAGAAACATCGTGCGTTTTGGTCACACAATGTGTCAACTTTTCTGTCACGTTGCTTAGCAACTCAACCATAACTGATATTGTTGTATAGTTTACATACTGAAAGTATAAAATAAAATGTATAGACAATAAAACTGTAAAAATATTTTAGATTACTTAAATTGGAGTCTCTGTTTATTTTCGAAACGAAGATAATTTAACAAAAAGTACATTAATTCAGAAACGATTTTATTTCAAACTTTAATAGATATTTTTACTTTAGCGATCAATTTTATGCTTCTAAGCTAGGTGATCCTACACTATGTTATTACTTTAAGACTGATTATAGAAACCCTCATTACACTTATACCGTATCACTACATTAGTAATGGGTGAACAGTAATCAAATTATTCTCTAACGATCAATAAATTTTGGATTTTCTCTCTCTTCCTGTTTCATGAAATCATTCATACTGGCTATTACGTTATGTAAAAATATTGTTTCGAGAAAAAGCGAGCTATCTTCTTACAACTAAAAATGAAACTGTTATTTGTGAAATATGGAAATAATATGTGTTTATAAACCGAAATCACTTTGGAATAGTAGTTTTTCTTTATATTATTTCCCCAAAGTACTTGTGGTTTAAAACTTAATAATACTGCTTTTATCTAAGTACTAACACACTCGATAATAAAAATTGACTATTTAAATAAGGTTATAACTTAACTTTAGCAGTTATTAAATTTAGCATGAAAGCATTAAAAATTAAAAATTAAATGCATCAGCCATTTTTTTCTCAGCCAATTCTTACATACTAAATACAATACAATTTTCATAAAATTTTGTTTCTGGAAAATAAAAAACAATAAGACTCCAGTTTACAATATTTCAAAAATAAGTTTTAAAATATAAATAATTATGCAAATTACAAATATAATTTACAATATATCTATTACTATTATGGGGTTATTTCTTTTAGTTGAATTGAAAATTATAATTTTACAAAAATATTTAGTAAAATGTTTAACCATTCTAAAACATATTAAATGATTGCAAAACATAAATATTTTTTGTAGAAAATGATATTTATACACTATTCAGTACATAACATGTTTAAATCCAGATATTGTTGCTTTACATATTGCCACGCAATTGTAAATTTAATCGTATTAACTTACCTCTTCACAAGCACTTGTAAATTATTTCAGCCAGTGTATTTTCTGGATCCTCTTGAACTGCTGCAAACACTTTGCTGACGCATTCTTCAGCGTCCTTCATGCATATATATATAATATTCAATATCATATGAGATATTACGAGATTGGATATTTCTACAAACATTAAATGTTCCATTGTAGGATATCACATTTAAAACTGCTCTTAGTATTATTAATTAAATTTACATCATCGTCTCGTTTCCTCGCAGTTCCCAAACCATAACGAACAAGTGAACGACAAACACTTCCACAGTTTAAAGACTTTTCCTCCTGTATTGACATAATTTTTGAAATGAATTTATATAAAACTTCTACACTGTAAACAAGTAACATATATTTCTATGTTATTGCAGTTTCTTTATCATAATCATAATGTTACGTTTTTATGTTTTATGAGCGCAACAGAAAGACACAGATAACAGCTTGTATAATTTATTACAAAAAACTATTATATATGTAACAGATATAACATAAATTACATAACAACAATGACAGATATTCAGTTTAATCCTTCAAGATTAATTACAATACAAAATGGTACTGGCCTGTATCTAATAATATGATCTACAATGAAAGTCCAAAAGTCCAGATTAGAAATCCAAAATTCCAGTCTAGGGTGTGAATTTGGTCCCACGAAGAAATTCCGAAGTTTGAATGAAGAAGTCCAGAAACAATTCACAGTCCAATATATTCGACGAAGTTCTCTTCACAATGTCTCCGATGAACGTTTCAAACTTATCGCCTTGCAATTTTCCCGATCTCCCTAAACGGTTCTACGCGTGTTGACCATCAATATACTTAGTAATTTGAATGAATCGTAAAGATTAACGAAATAAAATCACAGCTTCTGTAGATCTAACTCTAGTCACAAATCCAAATTGAATAAACTCACAGCAAACACTTAAACTTTCTCAAACGAATGATTGACTCTTCTCTTTTCTTCGAATAAAAACTAATGACTCTTCTTCTTTCTCGCATCTTCGTCTGTTTATATATTTGTAGGCCTAGACTTCTCGAACCATGGCGTAACTTCCCAAGATTCCAGAGAAATCTGCGCATGTCTGTCTTTTTGCAGGAGACTCAACGTCTAGACACTAGGCCGCCATACATTTCCGTTTATAGTCATATATTTGATCTACCTAATTCTAGAAATTTCTAAATGTTATTTTAAATAAATAACAACATTTTTTATTGGTTCAAACTTTGAATCAATAATATAAATATGGAAATGTAAATAATAGATATGGAAATTTAAACACAACACGACATGTTGTCGTTTACAAAACATTTACACGACATTTACATAACACATAAGCAACTACAATTCATAAGATGTATTCACAAGCCCCACGCTAGTACAGCGGTATGTTTTCGGTTTTCCACCGCTAAAATCAAGGGTTCGATTTCCCTCGGTGTGCTGAGAAGATAGCTCGATGTAGCTTTGCTATAAGAAAATCACAAACAAACACACACACAAGTATTCACAAATTAACGAATTCGAAGAGTAATGAAACTTAATTCATTTGAATTATTAAATGCGTAGTCTGTGGTTATAAACAGAACATTTTTGTGATATTTTATAATAGAACATTTTGAGATAAATAAGTTAATATATTAATATGTTTTAGAAATTAATTACATAAGTTTAGTCAACATATATTTTATATATTATGATATACCTCACCTGTAAATAATCATTTCTTTCTTCCGCACAAATATAATTCAAGAACTCTTCATAATTCTGGTAAGGATGTTTTGCAAATTCACATTCTCGATATGCATGTGCAAGCTTCAGATAAAAAAAAACACTTTCTCTGACATCAACTTTTATATTACATTCTACAACTTTGTTTCGTTACATTTAATTGTTTATTTTCTTTTGTTTACAATGAAGTTAATGTGTATTTGTAGACATAAATAGCTGCATTTAAATTGAAAGTAAATAAAATTCATATACGACTGTGCCTGTGGACCTCACTGTGGGAAATCGCAAAACATATTTTAGCCTAAAAATCCATGATCCTACTTGCTGATCCACCAGGAAACTTTGACTTTTAGAATAAACTTCGGCCTGGCATAGCCGAGCGCGTTAATGCGTGCACTCATAATCTGAGGGTCCCGTGTTCGTGCCCGTGTCGCGCCAAACATGCTCGCCCTCCCAGCCGTGGGGGTGTATAATGGGACGGTCAATACCACTATTCGTTGGTAAAAGGGTAGCCCAAGAGTTGGCGGTGGGTGGTGATGACTAGCTGCCTTCCCTTTAGTCTTACACTGCTAAATTAGGGACGGCTAGCACAGATAGCCCTCGAGTAGCTTTTTGCGAAATTCCAAAAAACAAACAAACAACAATAAACTTTTATGGATCAAATTAACCTAAATATAAATTCAATTTTACTGCGAATGGCTTATTTTTATACTTATGTTTACTGCTTTAAACTGGAAATATGTAACATTCTTCATGCAAATGTAAAATTCGAATTTATAATTAAGAAAGAGAAATTACATTTTTCAACATGCGTAATTTGTTTCTAAATTAAGCACATTCACGTTATAAACACGATGTTTACCAAATTGCAGTGAATTATCAAAACAGGGTAAATCATAATACTACAAACACGAACCCAATCAGACTTTTCCTTGAAAATTGATTCCATGCATTTTCTCAGGTTGTTCACTTTTTCAGGGTTTTTTTCGTTCATCTCTGCATTAAAAATTAGACAGAAAGAGAAAATATGTTATTCACCTGAAGAGGATATTTCTCTGATGTGACGAACCAGCTTTCATAAAAACATTTTATTAAATTACAAAAGAAGGACTTGTCCTATAACAAACTTATTATAAATTATTCCCATGTATGAAATTGTATAGCTTCAGCTTATACCAAAAGTTAATGTATAACCCAAATGAAATACGTCTGTTGAAGTGTTTTTCAAATTAACTCTCGACATAGTGTAAACTACGGTTATGTGTATGGTAAAACTTTAAGTTTTTACTCAAAATTTTTGTTGCGTTATTTTTAACTGTTCAAGTACGGAAATGAAAAAAAATCCAGTAATTCGCTTATTTAACATTTTATTTATCAATAAATTTGAAAACGAACTTACTACATAGTATATGTGAACCTATATCGATTACGTTGTCTTTCGTCAACGTCAGGGATAAGTGTACAACCATAGCTACAAACAGAACTCTCATCTTGAGAATGTTGCTTTCTGAAAAAGATTTTCAGTTTATAAGTCCACCTTTATCTCATTCATCAAAAGCTTCCAGCCAGAAACTTCAACAAACTTATAATTAAACTGATTATTCAGTTTTTGCGGATTGGCCAAATTGCGTTTGGTTAAAGCCAATAACAGAACGTTTACACCAAACAGAGACATCTGCGTCCATACAATTAGAACACATGACTTGAACTGCAGTTTCTTTTCTTGTGGAAGCTTTCCTTTGTTATTGCACATAATAAGTGTTACAGATTGAAAATTATTTACAAATTCAGAGTAAAATATAGTGGATTGACATTATGTATATTTCAAACTCGCAATTTACATAAAGGTTTCAGAACAGAACATAATTCAAACATTTAATTATCAACTAATAACTTAAATTGTTAAGCAAGACTAAAAAAAGTCGATGTTTATCTGTTGAGATGTTTATAGAAATATTAACGAGTTTCGTTTTTTAAATTTTTGTGTATTTTCTTCTGTTTTCTTTTGTATTTATTCGTGAAAAAGACTAATATATTTAATATCAGTTTCTATACATAAATAACTTATATGATACAGAAATTTTATATATATCATAGTAGGTTTCAAATTTACGATACCACACCAAAATATCTCAAAACATACTGCGTTCTTGGTGAGTTGGGCCAGATCATGTCTAGATGTCAGCATGCCAGGCTGAAAATCTAAGGTTAGAGTTGTAACATCGTTAAATATATATCGAATTTTCAGGCACTGAGAATTATAAAAGTACCACAATAACACAGAGCTTACGGACATCACACAAGGTTTAAATGTAGTTTTGTTTTCAGCTGTCTTGTCATGACATTATAACATCTAAGAGCGTCAAGTACGTTGCTCAAATACTTATTACAGATAGTTTTAATATAGCGTGATCAATGTTTCGTTCAGGTATATGCACCAGACGATACTTCGTATAGCTCCCATATTTTCATTTTGCTACACATCGACAATTTCAATAAACGTTTTTTTCTTTTCACGCTAATTAAATTTATATTTATAGAATAAGTACATCATAATTTGGTACAAATTTCCAAAGGAAATAATTAAGACTTTTAAATTATATTACTAAATATTTTTGAGAATACTTTCGAATGAAAATGGTATAACATGTTTCTTTTTAAAAAAGTGATTGTAGTATATCACAAGTCAAACTGTATAAGAAAAACTAAAGGTTTCCATAAACGTCATTTGTACCTGAGCCACTTTTGCCCATTAGTTTGCTGAAACTTTATCTATTGAGAAAGGCATTGTATAACTAAACATTTGTCATAGTGAAACTGGAGCATATTAAAAATACGATATTAACCTAGTTTCCATAACAAATCATCAGTTGGTCACAGATATTATTGCCGAATAATAATAATAATAAATGATGACGTGATAGCAAAATTCGAGTGTTCCTGAAACACATGTTTAGTAAATCTACTTTCGTTACTGTAGGCCCAGTATGGCCAGGTGGCTCAGGCACCCGACTAGTAATCTTAGGGTTGCAGTTTCGAATCCCCGTCACATAATACATACTCACCCTTTCAGCTGTGGGGACGTTATAAAATTATGGTCAATCCCAATAGTCGTTGGTAAAAGAGTAGCCTAAGAGTTTGCGGCGGCTCATGATAATTAGCTACCTTCCTAATAACCTCACACTTCTAAATTGTGCTCTACAAGCACAGACAACCCTCGTGTAGTTTTGTACAAAATCCAAAAATAAACAAAATGTTATTATAATTTTAACAAAAAGTTCACTAAATAGATTAAATTAAATTTAATTGTTTATGTGATAAAATTCCAACCTGTATGACAGTATCATCATTTCCAATTAATGGTTCCAAAAACATTGTCTATTCATGATTATAAATGTGATAATACAATCTTCCTCCTGAAAAAAACAGTAAGTCTACTGTCTTACAACGCTAAAATCTGATGTTTGATTCCACGCAGTGATCATAGCAGATAGCTTGCTGTGGCTTTTTTCTAACACGAAGAAAACATACATTTTAGGAAGGTACACAAATTAAAAATAATTTTAGAAATATTTGTGTTCGTTGCAAAGGAATAAATTTGTTATTTGTTTCAACAATTTCTTTGAAAAAGGATTATATAAAAAACATCACGTATCCGTGACTATGATTTCGTCAGTCGATAACAATCACAAATATGAAGCATGAAACAATTATATTAATAACATAGCTACAATTAAACTCAAATATTTTCGTGTAGTCATGTTGTATTATCAAGTAATAGTTTTCTTGTAATTTTTGTTAAAAGCAACAGACAGTTTGTACTATTATTGCTTTTATAATGAGACCTGAGAAAAATACATCTGGAATTATTGCTTCAAACATTTATGAAATTTGGGTCTTTATATTTGTGTGTTGGGCCTTCTTATTCAGGAAAGTGACTCATATATAATTTTGTGATTTTCCTTGTCAGTTTGACTAACCAAAACTTGTGAAGAATAAAACTACAGACATGAAAGTAAATATACATTACACAGAAGTAACAGATTACACAGAGGTTCTCTGAAGCTATTTAATGATCAAGGGTTAATATTAATGACACTAAGTGTTGCAAGTAAAGGATTCATGAAAACACAAAACTAAGCCATTGCAGAGCATGCCAAGTAAACTGAAAAAAGAAGAAACTGGGAGAAAACTGGAATCATCGACATGTAAAATTCTGGAAGAATTTTATCGCAGATACAGTCACCTCATAAGAGGTGAGTAACCTGAAGCTGTCATTGGTTAAATCTACAGGAAGTCTCTCCTCCACTTATTTCTTATTAAAAGCAGTCTAAATTATAATAGTAGTTTTGTTATGAACAAGAAATAAAGCAATTATCAGTAGAACTTGATGACAGTCTCCAACATATTAGGTTTCTTTGATGTAAAATGCAAGAATACCATGAATAAATGCGATAGTATAACAATGGTATAAAGAAAATACAACTTACGTACTTTTGAACACAAATGACAGTCATTTTCACAGGATTGTGATCAGGTCCACAGATGTCTCTTGCTCTTCAGAGGTGTCCATCAAACAAAACATTGATCTCCAAATAGGAATTCACTTGTAAATTTTCAGATAGATGCTGTACTAAGGAAATATACCTTAATTCTATGGTAAATGTTCTCTTTTCAAATTGGTGGTGTAACCTCGAGATCATTCTAATCTTAAAGTACAGGTGTTTTGGAACTTACAAGCAGACATCATTTGGAGAACCATAAAAACTTTTAATAATCTATAATTTTAATGTAGATATACAATATAACTGCAAAATTTCTTTGTCTGTAGTAAATGTTTGGACTCTAAAGAACAATAAAACAAAGCATAGAAGTTAGATGTTGAGCTTGTAAAAACTTATATAATAAAAACAACAAAACCCATCATGACATGTCAGTGTGTCACAAAAGCATTTCAATTTTCACTCACAACTTATTATTTTAAATTTCTAATTGATATTTATCTAAACAATATGTACATATATTTACTTTTGTTAAATATAAAGAAAAAAAATTATCTTAATATTTGTCAGACATGTATTGACACGAATAAAAATATGTTATTAATAACAAAAAAATACTTCAAAAATGCTAATATTCTCACCGAAATCAATCACTTTGTGGAATTGTTTTGAATTAAGCACAAATCTATACAATGGCCTATCTGTGTTCTGCGAACACAGGTATCGAAATCAGGATTTTAGCAATGTGTGGCTGCAAACACACCACTGTGTCATTGGATGCCCACTTTTTTAAACAGAATGGGAATAATTTCAAACTGAACCTGTGGTAAATAGCCCTATCTAAGAATTTTTTACATTTTCTTGTTTATGGGCAGAAAGTGTTATTTACCTACTGCTTATGAGTAAGTTAAATGAAAAAAAACTATTTTTCTCTTCACACTTTGCTTTTGTGACTATGTAGCATATAATAAAAAGATAATAAAATAAATATTTGGGGAGCAATGCGTGAAAATGAATTTCATTACAATTTGAAATCTCGAAAAACTATAAACTTCTGAGCATTTTAGTTAATTTTTCAATAACTTTAGTGTAAATACATGTAAATTTTGATTCATATGTTGTTTTATTCTGACCTAATGTAAGTGAAAATGTGAAAGTTTGCTCGTTTTTACATAAAAAATAGCTCAGTTTCTAAATTTCATTTTCCATGTCATAAAAGCAAACTCGGAAGAGAATATAAGTCATTTTCTCTACTTTTACAACATAAGCAATAATGAATAACACACAATATCCAGGAACAAAATTTGTGCTACATGGTGTTATGTTAAAGAAGTTTTAGATAAAAAGGGAGTGATGGCATGAAAAAGAGATATGGGGTGTTTTTGAAGCATATTGAACCAGACCAGATATAAAGTATTCTTAAACATTATTGTAGTTTGGAATTTCATACCAAATAAATGTAAGTAAGAAGTAGAGAAATAAAAACAGTAATGAAAAGATGATCACAATTATAACCAATCTACCGAAAGCACAAACGAACGGGAAAAATAAATGAAGAGTCCAGAACGAAAGTTTTCGAAACATGAATCCCAAAGAGAGAGATCAGAGCTAAGAAGATAAAAGATTTGTGTAAGTGTCTCATAACGAAAGAAAAGGAAGAAAACATGAGGGATGTCTAATAGAAGATAAAGACAAACTGACAATTAGAAACAAGCTTTAAGGATATATGAAAAGGTAAAATTTTGTTTTGTCTATAATTTAGTGAAACAATTTGTGTACAACTTAACCAACATGAGATACAAACACAGGTATTTATTTTAGTACTGCTCATTAGAGTTAATTTGTGAAGCTTCATCGAGTTAACTTCTTGTGTTGCATATTCATTTGCGGGCACCCTCTGTCTTATTATTTTACTATTATATGGTAGCCTACATTTCAAGGTAAGGATAACATGCACCATCAAAACTAATTGCTCATTGCATGTGTAATTATTAGAAAGTGGAGACATTCAAAGGATCAGACTCACATTAAAAATGCGAAATGCTCCATTCCTAATCTTTTCTCACTTCATTTTGAAACCAGTTTTGCAACTACTAGTTGACTTTCTAACATTATTTTTAATAACATATAAAGAAAAAGGTACTTAGAACTAAGTTCATAATGTACCATATAGCTTAACTGCATTTCTGTTTGTTTCTAATACAAATGTTTAGGAGCCTGGTGCTTTATTGTTGTTTTGTACACTGCCAAGATTTTCATAAAACATTGTTTCTTTCTGTTAATGCATGTGTTCTACTTCATTTTTTATTTTCCATCTGTTAATATTACATCCACCAGTAAATAAACACATATACAACATGTTAACCTTCTCTTTTTTTTTAGAGACCCAAACATATCTAATTTTTCTCAGCATACCAACCACCGGTGCAGTAACCCTGTAACGGATTTACTACATTTATTATAATATCCACGCTTAATTGTACATAATTTTCTTTTTCACCTGTAACGTATATTTTCAACTGTTTATTGTGTAGGTTCCACATCTCGAAATTTTCAGATCGTTCGTGAGCATAAAAATCAACAATGTATTAGATATGCATGAAATACTAGTGAATAACAGTATCGTCGAGTTTTGATGAAGATTAGTCGCGACACAGGAGAGAGAGCTTGTCGGGCGTGAGGCTCGTCTGTAAAGACGTCATTAGCGTAATCGAGATGTGACAATATCAATTCAAAATTAATTTGTTTCACGTGGACACGAATCGTCGATAAAATATATTTAGACGTAAACTGAGAGTAAGACTCAGTGTTGTCTGTATGTTTGTCAAACTGTTTTATATAAATCATCATTCGTGATAACTATTAGTGTAACTGTTATTGATATTGTATTGCTTTTATCTTTGTAAATAGAAATATATTTGCAATAAAAAAGAAAACTGTTTTTGTCAAATTCGTTGGCAACTAACACATATTTAGTGCATATCAATATTTAATTAACTAGGAAGCTCAATTAAAAATTCCGGGAATTTTAAGCAGTTGTGATTAATATAATAAATCAGAGACTCAGACGAAATACAGTATGATATTTCACACGCTTCCCACGAAAAGGAATTTGGAGTAACAAAGTAAAATGAAAATAGTTTATGCATAAAATGTGCTCCAAAGAGCACATCATAGAAAAATCCGACACTAATCATAAAGAGGCAACGACTTCACTGTAACTTAACGAGAACTGAAAATTTAAATGTAAAACAGCCATCACAGAAGTTACAAATATCACATACAATTCATCCACTGATATGGTTATATTATATGATTAAGAGCAAATTATTTTGGTAACCAATACTGTTTTCTTATTTAAAATAGTAAATATCATCTCTGTTTCAAAAAATGTTTATGCTTATAAAATCTTTTCAGGTTGAGTTTTTTTTGGAAATTTATAAAAAGTTGTGAAGTTTGCAGATCAGTATCATATCTTTATAAGCCTGCATTAAACAGTGTTTCTACTGCTGCTATTCCTACTTGAAGTCGGTCCAAACCTACTGATCATTCCCCGATTTAATTGTTCAGTCAAATGCTTGAAAAACGGACATTTTTATAGGTTAAATCTCCATACAAATTCTGAAACTGTTGAACGAGTTTATTTGAATTAAGCAAAAAGCTATATAATGGGCTATCTGTGCACTTTCTACCACGGTCTGTGTTCGCTGACATGCACCTTTGCCACGCGAAGACGTTAAATAAAGTGTTTTCTATGTGCAGTAAACCCGATGTCTTGAAATACAAATAATGTAGGTGCAGCAAACTCGTCAAATGAGTGGAAAATACACAACACTATGAACCGCCCTGAAGAGCTCTATTTGAATTTACAACTCGTGTATTATTCGAGGACGGTCAGGTGCTCGACATACGTCTTACTCATTTTTAGCAAGCTGTTTATTTGCACAGATTCTGTGATGATAATTATATACTATACCTTGTTGCTATACTTGCGTTATATTACTTTATGTGCAATTACACGCTGAAATTTTAGTTAATATACCTTTTTCAGCCATGTCCATTTACTCGTTGTTGCATCTGTTACACTTAAACCGGAGTTTACTTTTGTAAGATTGCACATTCAGTCCCATACTCATTACACTGTTACATGTATTGCTCACGTACATACATAATTAAACTTATTCAAAAGAAATATGACTAAAACTGTCTCCGATAGTAAGTTTGTCTAGATTATTATTGATAACATTTAAAGAGAGAAATATCGAGGTCATGTATATTGTAGTGGCACTTATTCTCATGTGTAAATATACGTTTTGTTTATTCTGGATCTATATAATCCTTTGTTAATATATAATTTCCTGTATTTTGTTGTTTATGCATTTGTGTTTTTGCTACCTTTAGCTTGGCTGGTTTGGCAAAAATATAAATGATCACGAGGGTTAATTTACACTTAAGACTAACTTAGAAGAAAAATATATCATTTATTATTTTCTAAATACGCTGTTGGCGACATCGCGCATAAATGAGAACTGTTAATACCATGCTTTCGTAAAAATGTGATCGATAATACTTTTCATTTTTTTCAAAGTGGCCCGGTAAGGCCAAGTGGCTGAGAGTCGCGGATTCGAATCCCTGTCATACCAAACATGCTCACCCTTTCAGCCGTGAGAGCGTGATAATATGGCAGTCAATCTCATTATTGGTTGGTAAAAGAGTAGCCCAAACGTTGATGGTAGGAGGTGATGACTAGCTGCCTTCCTTGTACTTTTACACTGCAAAATTATAGATCGCTAGCGCAGATAGTCGTCGTATAGCTTTCCGCAAAATGTACAATAAAATTAAAATTTCTTCAGTGTTTTAACTTTTCTGGTACGAAATATTTGGAGTTTATTTAAACTTAAATAATTCAAACATTTTTGTTTTTGCATTCAAGACAATAGAGATAATGTTTAGTGCACATTTTTACCTAGTGTAGAAGTATTTAATCCTCATTTAACTTCAGTTAACAAGTCTTTAATCAGTACTTAAATCCATACATGTTTCGTTGCTAAGTTTACCATTTGTTTGCTAACAGAAACAATAGCTCACATGTGTTTATGTAGTATTACTTATTGTGTTTGTTCTGTTAGATGTAGCACACAAGTGGGCGCGTCCTTAATGTAGAGAAACGGTGCGGTTTAAATTAACTGCAATTCTAACTGAAGGATAAGAAGTCGCATAATGTTTGTTTCAATCGTTTTCTTTACCTATATCATTTTGTGTTCTGAGCCTTTTACAATGAATTCCTTTATTAATTGACACTCATTTTATAGTATAATCTTTGATAAATCAATATTTGTTATTGGTTGTAAATTATCATTTGAAATGCAATACAATAAGGTGAACTGTACAGATTGATTCATAGATCAATTTACAGGCAAATAATTAATGAATAGACAAAATAAGAATATTTATGAATAAACGTTTTTAAGAGCATAAAAAAATACATTTTCTAAATAACATATACGAAATTAGTCAATTTACACTTTAAAGTATAAGACAATATCACCGTTTAGAACAACATCAGTTATCTTTATTTCCAAAACAAACAACAAACAAAAAATTATTTAATAACGCGTGAAGAAATTTCAACACCAAATAAATAAGCTCAAAGGATAAATTACTATTTTGAAATCGTGTAATTTAAAAATTTCTTATTTTCATTTTCAGACCTTGAAAATGATGGCTGTTTTCTTCGTTGAAACTTTGTGTTTAAAAATAATGTAAAATAATTTTTAATTATTGTTAAACTATACAGACTGTTTTTTTTTCCTGTAAACCAGATTATGAAAGAAACAGTATATAATTAAATAGATTTTCAAAATCACACGGTACCCTTTGCTTCATCACAACCTCAAAATAATATTTAACAAACCACTACAAACTCAACAATGTTGTTGTTTTAACAGTTTTATTTTCAAAATAAACGTATTTAAGAGTCAAACACTTTTAAAATAAAAGGAAAGAACGACAGTTATTATAAGTAATATATAGATGCTGATCCTCATTAGCTGTTAAGTGATCCCTTGAAACTGTAAATATAAGTAACAATAAAAGTATCATGTCGTTGTTGTTGTTTAGAATTAAGCACAAAGCTGCACAATGGGCTATCTGTGCGCTGCCCACCACGGGTATCGAAACTCGGATTTTAGCGTGTAAGTCCGCAGACATACCGCTGAGCCACTGGGGGGCAGTATCATGTCAATTACATCGAATAAATCCAATAACATTTTGGATACCAGTAAAATCAGTTAACACCAAATTTGGTAGAAAAATTATATAATACAGGCCAGCGTTCTAAATTAGTAAAAAAACTTAGTTATTTTTGGATTGATGTTTATGTATCTCAGTTGATGCTCAGAGAAATGAAAAATTTAAAATATTTTTCATATAACAGAAATTAGTTTTTCTCTTTGGAATAAATGAATCTTGTCTTCTTTCAGATATTTGTGTTAAAATTGTTTTAGTTCATGATTCAGATTCTCTGTGTGTACCATTTAATATCTCTTCAGTGAATGTCGCATTTCATTCGTCAACTGAAGTAGTTATAAATGTATAGGACGTAAAGAGGACACATAACATTCATTCTCTCAGAATTGTTTTTCTGAAGTGTTGTGTTTGTTTTGTTTCTTTAGATTTTGCGCAAAGCTATTTAAGGGCTACATGGGTCCTAAATTTGGCAATGTAAGACTAGAAGAAAGACAGCTAGTCATCACCATCCACCGCCAACTCTTGCGCTACTCTTTTACCAACTAGTAGTGAAGTTGATCGTTACACTATACCATCTCCAGGGCTGAAAGAGCTAGCAAGTTTGGAATCAAACCCGTGACCCTCAGTTTACGCGTCGAAATCCTTAACCCACCTGGCAATGGAGGGCTTAAAGTGTATTGTACCAGAAACATTTTAACGTGGGTTACCAGTGTTAAGTTTGTAATTACTATCCTCACTAGTTGTATCGGTATGTTTGGTTTTAATTTTGCTTGTCGTCCCTAATTTAGCAGTGAGAGACTTGAGGCAAAGCAGCTAGTCATCACCACCCATCACCAACTCGTGGTCTACTATTTTGCAAATGCAAAGTAGAATTATTTGTCATATTACAATGCCCCGTAGTATAAGAATTCGATTTTACGACCCTCAGACCCTCAATAAAATGTTTTAACTATCTGCTGATGTTGCTTTAGAACATTTGTATTTATCTTGAAAGTGTAATGGTGTGAGAAATAAATATAATTCTATTATATTTATTACGTGTTGTATTATTATTATAGCGTTTGTAAGATATATACAACTTAATATTTAATGTTGCTTGAATAAGTGACTGTTATGTGTTTTCACGTTATTTTACTTGAAAAAATACATTTTTATAGCTTAAAAATTTTAAACACCACAAATCCAGCAAAATCTTGATTTTTAGTCATAATATTTTGTCTGTACAGTACTTTATCAATTCATGATAGGAAATGTAGGTTTTTATTGCCTGTTTTTAAAAATATAACGTGTTAAACTAATAATATAAAGTGGAAATCTTATTATATAACCATATACTCTCCTAACGTTAACATATTTAAAAAATAAAAGAATAATTAAAATGGTGACCTTCTATATAACGAGAACTAAGTTACATAGATAACTAATAATAACATTTTAAACATATCTTGAGTGGTTAAGGTATTTTTAGTTAAATTTAAACATGTGATATATGAATAACTAGTTACTACAATGTCTGACCGTTGTACGAATTGTTATCCTATTTCAAACCATAAATATTTTCAAATGTTTCTGTAGGTAATTATATTTTTAGAAATTTAGACAAATAAGATGTTGAATTTGAGAGATAGCTGTTCAATGTATTAGATATGTTTATATATTTTAACCTTATAAACTGAAATCTTCATAAACAGTTGTTAATCATTTCAGTGAGTGTATCTTCTGGATCTTCGTGAAGTACTGAAAATTTCTCAGATTCATTTTTTTAGTTGATGCAAACGTAAATAAATAAGATTTGAGGCTGTTTAGGAATTCATAAGAGGAAAAAGCTTTAACAAATATAAAATGTATTTATATAAAGCATTAAGAATTATAGTATTACTGTCGGTATATATCACTAACTCATTCTCTTGTAGTTTGATGGAACTTTTTGCATTTGGTTTATTTTATATATACACTCGAGGAATTGTGTACACATAAACATGAAACACATTTTTCGAGTTTTTAGTATCATAGCTCTGTGCTGATATATCTGTCTTTAATGAAAGTATTAGTTGTCTTATAATATCACAGGTTTGTATTATTGTATCTGGAATAATAAAATTAATAGTTACCTTGCAATATAATATTTCCATAAAATTGCATGTATCCTTAACGTAATTAATAGATATCTTGTTATATCATAGTTCTTTGTTACTATGCCTATTCTGTATCAAATTAACAACTAGATACGTTTACATAAATTTTCAACTTTCGAAAATTTACGTCAAAAAATCCAAAAAACATTACTCATTGTAAAATTTCACTTTGACTCATAAGATATGAGTTACTGTGTTCTACAATAACCACAAATATAAAATAAAATAATAAAATATAAAGCATAATTATAATATAATTTAAAATTAAACTAAGCTGGATAGATTATCAAGTTTTTTTCCTAAAACAGAGTTGTATTAAGTAGGCAAGATATTGATCCTAATTCAAAATTGAAGCTAACCCTAACTTCTTAAGTGACGTCAGTTACAAATTTTCTTCTAGGCGCTATAATTAAAATAGATAAAATATGCATACAGTACGGACACCTTATTTGCTTTACTTATCAATTTGTTTTATACAATTTTCAATTTCTATAGAGTACAGAAATAAAATAATTCTATTACCCTAATTGTTCTTCGTACAGTACGTTGAAATAAAGTTTCATTACACAAGCACAATTTGTGCATTTTCACATTCTCGAATTGCACGTGGAATCTCGAGAAGAAAAACAGTTTCAGTTAGGTTGACCTTCACATTACATTCTGCTACCTTCCTTTCGTAAAATTTAATTTTTAATTTAGTCATATCAAGAACGACATAATTATCCTAACTTGTATCATAATTAACTTTGAAATATTCCTTTCTTATTTAAGTTTACAATCAACTTGATATGTTTAATTTGCTCCTTAATTTCTGATTTTTAACTGAAAATGTTCAACATTCTTGAAACAAAGAGAGAATGTGAAACATAACTACATCGAGGAAAGTAAGACAAAATTACTATTATTATCACATTATTTCCGATCTGTGAGTTATGTCCAAGTGTAATACTATAATGAAATATTAACGTATACTGTAATATAATTTACAGAAGGAAATATGTCCGATGTATGATAATACTTTCTTCTCCAATCTTAACGATTGTTAAATTTCTGTTAAAAATTGAAATTGTTTCTTACTCTTCTTAATAAATTGAAGTTTCAAATATTTATAAATACGTTTCGCGATGTTGAAGTAATGAAATATCGTTAAATACTTTTCTATCACATTTGAATACTGTCGTTTCAATCCTCCATTTTTAGCACCTACAGTCACTGTGTTAAATTAACACTCGATAAAAATCAAATTTTACGTACAATTCTTTCCCAAGAAAGCTTACTATTAAAGACAAAATTGATTATTCACAGTAAACAACATTGTTTTCAAAATTATAATTAATTACTGAAAAATAATTGATTGTAACACTCGAACTGCAATGAGCTTTAAATAAAACATTTTGTATCCACTGGTGTAAATCGTTCATCTCACAAGACTTCTCTTTATTCATCTCTGCATAAAAAAAATTGTTTGATCTATATTAAGACAATATTTTTTATCACGTTACATAGTAGCTGACGTAAAAATGCTTAATTTAATATCGATAGAAATAACAAATTTCACTACGTTCCCCTAACAACAGATCATAATAAATATGGGAAGAAGTGCAAAACTTTAAAGAAATTATTTCAGAAATCCATGTATAACCCAGTTAAAATACGTCTTTACAATTTTTTTGCAAATCTGAGCCGTTGGAAATTTTAACATTATTGGTGAGACGATTTTGATATTTTTCGTGTAGTAATGTTCTTGTGAAGATAAAGATGTTTGAAGAGAATAATATTTTAGTGTATTTTGTGTTGTTTTGCTTTTTCAATGGTGACAGAAAAAGAGAACATTTATTTGAGAAATGCGATTACGTACTTAATATATTATGCGTTAGTAAAGTTTGAAAATGAACCTACTGCACATCATTGTTACCTTTGGCCATCCCCAGGCTTGTGAGGACATCAAGAGTTGCAAACAGAACATTCATGTTAAAGATGTTGCTGTTTTCATGGAGATTTAACTTTATAAATTCCTTTTTATATCATTTATCAAACATATTTCAGCAAATAATATAAAATAATTTTTAGTTACCTTAAACGTATGACTTACCTACTATTTCAATCACTGCATGCTTCTCTCCAGATTGAACGAACAGTGTTTAGCATGATGTAATAATACAGTTCTCATTTTCACTTCATATTATACGACCTCGTGCCTTACATATGGGCTTTCGACTCGTAATCAAAGGGTCGTTCGTTCGTAACCCTGTCCCAAAAATAATTGTTCACCCATTCAACAGTGAGGGCGTTAAAATTTGACGGCCAATCCAACAATTCGTTGGTAAAAAAGTAGCCAAAGAGTTGGCGATTCGTGGTGATGACTAGCTGCTTTCCCTCCAGTTCTACATTGCAAAATTAGGGACGTCTATTGTAGATAGCCCTCGTGTAGCTTTGCGCAAAATTAAAAAGAACAAACAAATCGTTTACATTTTCATTTTTGGGGAGCTTCCCTCTGTTATAGCACTATATATATTACATCTTTAATACATTTCCATGAAAGCACAATTTGTTTTCATACGTAATTAATGTTACACAGTAATATTAAATGGTAAAAATATAAATGTACAGTTTGTTTTTTTCCATTAAGAGCCTCATCAATTTCTCGTGTATCATGTAGGCAATCTTTACGATCAATACAGTTCCAGCTTTCAACACATCCGTTCACTGTTTGATTCAATTACTCATTTTATTTCTTGTTATCTCTGTTTTGATAGCTTATATTTTAACATTAAATTCAAATAACTAAACACGAATATCTTATAACTTAACTTCCTCACTGAAGTAAATTTCGAACGTCGGGGGCTTCGTAGGGCCTTGTGTTTGAGATGTTTGACTTCCAATCCGAGACTAAAAGAAAAATTGACGTTGCAACTGATAAGAACGTTCCGTATAAATAATTAAAACATTGAGATTGAATATAACTACCCATTTTCCAAATAACCAAAATTTTATTGATAACAAAGGTCTTTTAAAAAATTTGCAACAGCAGTTTTACTATGCTCAATCTCAACAACGATGGCACGTTAAGATTCCTTTTGCAGCTTGACATTTCATTTGCATTCAAACTCTGTCCACTTTTCGGCCCCCCAGTGGCTCAGCGGTGTGTCTGCGGACTTACACTCTAAAACCCGGGTTTCGATACCCGTGGTGGGCAGAGCACAGATAGCCCATTGTGTAGTTTTGTGCTTAATTCAAAACAACAACCGTCCACTTTTCAACCTTTGCCATGTTTTTACCAAATGTAACACGGTAGATGTTGACGACGTTAATGCGTGAAAACTAATGAGTAAATTTCGTTGCGTGATTCCCGATTAACGCTTTGATTTAGTATGGTCTTTGACTTTTGACAAGCTGATATTTCGGCTAATTTCATAGTTTTCATACTTTTCCTATTAAATGCTAAAAGAAGATTTTCATTTTTATTTTTCCTTTTCTTATTTTCAACATTCCTAAACTCTACTCAAAAACTTGGTTGCGTCTAACAACGCAAAATGCATAATTTTTCTTTATGCTCATTAGCCTTAAGATTTTGGACATGAACGTATTTATAACTGGAATAAAATATCACTTTTCATTCAACACAATTTTCCAAGGCGAGATATATAGTGAAGCTATTTCTGTATTTTGTACAATTATGCGATAGGTCTGTCCAATAACAGCGAGCCCAAATAGCATATTTGTGGGGTGACTGTTCCTATAAACCTGTCTGAATTTGATGATTATATGAGAACGAAAGAAGGTTAAACAAGTGTCATAATAAGAAATAGAAAATCAAACCAACAGAATTTTATCTTACCAACTTTAATAATTTATTGATTGTCACGTTTTGGTTGGGAAAATACTTTACGAAGAGAAGCTAACTCTATGTAAAATAATTTCCCAGCCCAAAATGGCCGTTTTTACATATATATTTTTCTATACAAGTAGGTTTTCTCGACATCACTGATTTCCAGTTAAACGTTCTTATCTCTTACTTCTTTCTCCATTTTCACCATTCACATTCATTTGAAGGCTTTGCGTCATGAATCTATCAGCTTTATGAGGAAAATTACTCTCACCTGTTTTTCACCTTATTTTCTGTTTACTTCTATTTTGTTCCAATCACTATTTAAGAGCTGTTTGTCAGGTTACTTTACATTCTCACTTTCACATTCCACAATCTTCTAGCTAGACATGTTTTAAACATTTTCTATACATGACATCAAACTGTCTAAAATATTATGAAGCATCCATATACTACAAAAAAGAATTAAACTAGCAGCAACAATAATAGACCAGAGTTTACAGTGATGTCATTATTGTCAGCCTGAGAAGTATTCGTTATGATTTCCAAAATATAAAATATAAGAACTAATCTACAACAGTATTTCGATCAGAAATAGCGACTTCAAAGATACCCTTCGTCTTTAGGATAGCCTAAACTATATTTCAAATTATTTAAAAACAAGAAATTTATGAATTATTTGTCCCATTCTGGGATCGCGCTAGACCTTCGGATTTACAACACTAAATACAAGGTTTCAATTCTCATCAATAGACACAGCAGACAGCCCGATTTAGATTTACTGTAAGAAAACACACAGACACGTCAATTATTCATGAAAGTTTTCTCAAATATATAATTACAATTAAAATCGAAAAACTTTAAATATTTTTGGAAGGAATTACTTTAAAAATATTCAAACCAATTCAAATTACTTATTTATATATAATCGTAAATTTAACAACTGTTGGAAAGATACAAATAAACTGGGGGCGTAGATTTAATCTTGTTTGTTTGTTTTTGAGTTTCGCACAAAGCTACTCGAGAGCTATCTGTGCTAGCCGTCCCTAATTTGGTGGTCCAAAACTAGAGAGAAGGCAACTAGCCATCACCACACACTGGTAACTCTTAGGCGACTCTTTTACCAACGAATGGTGGGATTGATCGCCACATTTTATCGCCCCACGGTTGAAAGGGCGAGAATGTTTGGTGCAAACGGGATTTGAACTCGCGACTCTCAGATTACGAGTCGAACGTCTAAACACACTTCACAATGCCAAGCCATCATCCTGGCGACTAATGATAAATAGTTACACATATATATATATATACACAAAGTCACACACACACACACATGGGCTTCTGACCCACAGGAAAAAGGGGGTGGACGTATCCCCAACTTTCTTTACTTACCGTGATACAAAAATACAACATTTCGATGTCTTTTCAATTTATACAAAGCAAACAAACACTCTAACCTACACTCAGTTTTCGTCATACCACAAAACAATTGTTACGTATTTTTGATGTTTTAAGTTCTTCGTAGACTAAACGCAACAGAAAAACGCAGATAACAGCTTGTATAATCTATTACACTAAACTATTAACAAATATAACAGATATAACATGAATTATATAATAATACTGACAGATATTAAGTTACAACATTCGAAATTAATTACAAAACAAAATAATATTAGTTTCAAACTTCAAAATAAATCACAATACAAAACGGTACTGGCCTGTATCTAATGTAATGATCTAAAATTAAAGTCACAAATTCCAGTCTAGGGTGTGAATTTGGTCCAACGAAGAAATTCCGAAACAGTTCACAGTTCAATGAAATCGCCGTCTCTCAGCACAGGCAGTAATTCAGATGTATCGTAGAGATTGACGAAATAAAATCACAACTTCCGTAGATCTAACATCAATCACAAATCCAAGTTGAATATTCACAGCAAACACTTAATCTTTCTCAAATAACTAAAACTGATGCCTGAATCTCACTCTTATTATTCGAATAAAAACTGATGACTGAGTCTATCTCTCGTCACCGTCTTTTATACCGATAGGCCTATTTCTCGAACAATCTCGCAATTTCCATACAACTCCAGAGCTATCCACGCATATCCGCTCTTGCACGAGACTACACGTCGAGACACGAAGTCACCAGCACTCATTAACAAACATATGATTGGTCTACTTAATTCAAGAAAGTTCTAAATATTACCCTAAATGAATAACAAAATATTAGTTTAAACTTCTAAACAATATTATCAATATGGAAAAATGAATAATAGAAATGAAAATTCAAACACAACACGACATGTTGTCGTTTACAAAATATTTACACATATACATAACACAATTAAAACATCAACTTTGACTTCCATATTTCTGAAAGGTTTTCTCATATGCCAGTCACTATTCGGTCCTCAGGAGAAGAAATTAAAAATATTTATTCGATCTTTAAACGTCTACAATATCCTCTGGAGTTTATCAGAAATGTTCATTCATTTATCCTTAGTAGCTATAAGCTTAGAACAGCATACATCTATTTATTATTAAATTTTATTTCAGTTTGCCATGTTAATTGTTCCATAAACGGTGTATAATTATTATCCAGAAAAATGATATGCTTCAGGCTACTCGAGTAAAGTGAAGGTCACTTTACGCTATCGAATTGTTTTACACTGTGTAAAAAATATATATATATTTTTTCTTTGCTCCTAAAAACAAAGTATTATTTCCCAACTGATTATGCCTAAAGTAAATGTAAAAGGCCTAAATTTCTCTTCAAACTCTACTTTTGTGACCTGTGTAATGAAATTGTCAAATTTACCCATTTACAAGAACATTCCAGAATTTTCTCAAATTTACAAGAACTTTCAAGAATGTTGTAGAACTTACGAGAATTTTCAAGAACTTTTTAGAATTTTCTAGAGCTTCCCATAATAATATTTGTACAGCGTATCATCAACCACCCATTCAGTTCAGTTCCAGCTGCTTAAGTTAGCACATCGACCTATCTGACATTATCAAAGATGTCACGAAGAAGCTGTAAGCATTCACTCGACGTATTGTGCAATGCATGTGGCCTATTTATTAAGACAAGAGCAAAAATAACTCTGTGACAGCATCTGCTAAAATGTGTGTAGCCTACAAGGTATATTTCGGCATGCCTATCTGGATGACGATAAACCCTAAGTATCTCATTTTACGTGCGAGCATTGCAAAAAACTTTTGAATGTAAGACGAAAAATTTTTGCTTGTTCGAATAGTAAGATTTTATATTATACAAATTTTAGGTCTTTTAAAATTTAAATATCTTTTGATGCATCTCAAAGAGGAATACAACAGCGTCAAGACCTTACTAAAAGCATTGAAATATGATGAGTATGGCTGGAAGGTTATCGTAGACTTCTAAATGGTGTTATTCCTGACGGTTATCCAAGGAGGCTTTACCAAGTTTCTCTGTTATCTTTGCCTTTGAAATAGCAAAGACACCGCAGTGAATTAAAACAGGAAGCACTGGCCACAACAAACCGAGCTTTGTGTAGGGAGGCCTAATGTCAATTGTGAGCCACAAGTGGACCTCTAGAAGGATTTGTACACACCATTGCACATAAAATTGGATCATATAAAACAATTTGTCACAGGTTTTGATTAAAAGTCTGCAGCCTTCAAATACGTTCAAGACTTTTTTCCTGAACTGTTTGAGGCAAAGTTCAAAGCTAGTGTTTTCCTTCGATCACAAATAAATAAAATCCTGGAGAGCACAGTATTTGCCAAGAAGGAAGGAAGAAAATCTTGGGGCGACTTTGTCGCAGTAATTCGGTGCTTCTTGGGCAATTGCAAGGCTGCAAATTATGTGAAACTGGTTCTGGTTCTGTTGAAGAACTACGTGAAAATGGGCTCCACATGATGTTCCTTAAAATCCATATTTTTGATGTACATCTTGATAAATTCAAGAACACAGAAGCATACTCAGAGAAGCAAGGCGACCGCTTCCACTAAGATTTTCTGGACTTTGAAACTCTGCTACCAAGGAAAGTATAACGAAAAAATGATGGAAGACTATATTTGGGGCTAATACGTGAAAGTAATTTACATTACAGTCACAAATCTCAAAAATACGTTGCACCAAACATGCTTTTGCACTGCAAAATTAGAGACGACAAGCATAAATATCCCTCCTTGAACTTTACGCAAAATTAAAAAAAACAATAAATTCTTGTAACTTAGAATTTTTTTTATTTTCACATTTTTAATATTTGAAAATGATTGCTGTTTTCTTCGTTGAATTTTTTATCGTTCAAGGATAATTTAAGAGAATTTTTTTATTTTATAAAATATAAAAAAATTGATTTTTTTCCCGTAAATTAGATACTGAAAAAACAACATATTATCAAGTGGATCATCAAAATCACACGATACCCTTTGTTTCATCTCAACCACAAACTGATATTTAACAAATCACGACAAACTCGATCATGTTTTTGTTGTGACATTTTTGTTTTCAAAATAAACGAATTTAAGATTTAAACACATTTCACAAAAGAGGAAACCATGACAGATTCAGGTTATTACATCATAGGTAATATGTAGATGCTTATCAACATCAGCTCTTCAGTCATTCGTTCAAGCTGTTAAATGTAAATTATATCGAAAATTATATTAATATTATTGTATTAAATTATATTTATATACATTAATATATATTAATGTAATATACTAAATGTGGTAGAAAATCGCAACTCACTGACCAACGTTCTAAAATAGTGACAAAACTTGGTTATGATTGAATTGAATAAGCTCATATTTCTCAGTTGATACTGAGAGATAATAAGATACTCAGAGAAATGAAAATTTTAAAACATTTTCTGATATACCGTATTTTCCGCCTAATGTGCCGAATTTCTGGCCCTAAATTTTGGACCTGATTTTTGGGGGTCAGCTTATTGGCCGATCACCAGCTTTGGATCAAAAAATACCGAAGACCAAAATCGGCCCCAAAATCATACCTTTGATCTCACAGTTACGGCAGAGTTATTTCAATTGAATAAACTTTATTTTTTAATAGAAAAAGGTCTATACATTACGAATGACATGTATTCATAGAAATAACAAAATTCATAAAAAATACACACTTTAATCTCAGAAATTTATTAAAATCTATCAAATTCATCATCTTCATTGTCAAAAGCACTAAATAATAGATTCCAATCCTCGGCAGAGACGTGGTCGTCGTACGGGTCATTCTCTGGTGTTATTAGCTGAGTGAGTGGAATGTTGTCTTCTTCGTCGTCGTCCAACCATAACATATCATCTTCCGTTCCATCCATTACATTTGAAATGCTGCATTTTTTAAATGACTTCTTTACAGTTTCAATACTAATATTGACTTACTGGGCGGTAATAAGCAAAAACCCTTATTTTCAGAGCTGAAATTTGGCCTCGGCTTATTCGGCGATTCGGCTTATCAATCGGAAAATACGGTAATAGAAATTAGTTTTCTTCCTTGGATTAAATGAAACTTATCTCTTTCAGATATTTGCGTTTTATTATTTTAGTACATGATTTAGAGTCCATGTATGTACCGTTATAAATGTATGGGATGTAAAGAGGACGCATTTATCTTTAGTGTCCCTCAAACATATAATGTTCATTCCTTCAAAACTATTATTCTGAAGTGAAGTGTACCAAAATCTTTTGTTACGTGGATTACCAGTGTCATTCTGCATAAAATTACTTTATAATTATTTTTCCCAGATTTGTTTTGACATGTTTGGTTTTAATTTTCTAACCGTTCCTAATTTAACAGTGAGATTCTTGAAGGATGGCAGCTAGTTATCACTGCCCTCCGCTATTTTACTAACAAGTAGAGGGATTGGTTGTCTCATTACAATACCTCATTGGACAAAACTTCGAATCACGATCGTCAGAGTGCCAGACAAGCGCCTTAACTATATACTCTAGCCACTTTAGAATATACCTATCTCTCTTTAAAGTGTGATAGACTGACGGTGTATAATTGTGTCTTGTTTCTCATGTTTATTATTTTTTAAAAAGTGTAAGAGATATACGAATAACTGTTTAATCTCACATCAAAACCGGTTCTTTATCAGTCTATGTTAGGAAACGTAGGTTTTTATTAAGTGCCATTTTGTGCGTTTTTTTAAGAAAATCTTGTCAACAGTGATACCTTGAAATATAACCATATAATTTCATAATATCAACATGTTTGAAAATAAAAGAATAATTATAGGGATATCTTTCAATTCAATGAAAGCAATACTAAAAATTAACTAGTAATAATATTTACAAAACATTTTCAATCGTTGTGGAATTATTTCTCAATTTAAAACATGTTATACACGAATAGTTTTTACCAAGTCTAACCGCTATCTGACACATTTCCTTATTTTAAACTATGAATATTTTCAATTGTTTTTGCACAAAACAATGTTTACAGAATGTTTGGTTCATAAGACGTATAAGTTCATAGATAGTTGTTTAATGTATCAAATATGTTGATATATTTTAATCTTAATTTCTTTTATTTGTCAAGTGTTCTATATGTTTTATTGTAAAAACATATCGTTACTAATTGTTCTAGAGTACTGAAATAATTTTTATTTTTTTGTAGTTTCTTGTAAAGCATACTAATATAAATTTTGATCAGCGAAGCAGAAATTAAATCTAAAATTTAATTACATTTAATTATCACCTGACACCCACTCCTCTTTCTTCATTGCATATTTCATTCTAGAAATCGTCCAAGTTCTCTAAAGGAAATTTTGCTTTTTCACACTTTCGAATTAAATTTTGAGATGAAAAAATTAAATAGCTTTTTTACCGGTAACTGTTGGAAGAAAATATAATAATCCAGCTGAATCTACGTAAATTTTCATAGTTATGACATACCACTAAGGTTTCTGAAAAATAAAATAACGTTAAATTAGGTAAGGGATAATAAATAAATGTAAAAAAAAATCCCAGTTTACCTCTCATTCCTAAAGATTTCTTTTGACAAACGTAATTAGAAATGTGTTTGAACTTTATTGTGAAAATTGTAAAAAAATGTTTATCATGGGGAGAATAATTGTCTGGTTTGAATACATCTCAATAATTTGAATAAAAGTACTATCCCTCAAAGGTTAATAATATTAATTGAAAAATATGAACAAGCCAAACGGCAAAACAAAAATAAAAATGTTAAAATAAAATAAATCAAATATTTACAGCTGTACCTGTAACAAGTGACGATATAAGAGCTCAAGTGTCAAATACTTAAACAATTTATTAGCGAGGTTTCTATGTTTTTTTTTTACCAAAAAGCTCTCAGGTAATTTATAGGTCAGTAGTTGGACTGGACCGTTAAAATTATTATCAGAACATAAAGTAACGACTAAATTTCATTTTTAAATGTTACATACACACACTCAAAACGGTAATTCCACCCATTGTCACAGTGAATTATAAACATTTATGCAATTGTTGAGTATGACAGTTAATTTCAAGCAGAGACGTCGCTAGTTTCTGACACACGAGGACCCTTGTTCCTGATACCGAGTTTGTGACATGAAAAATCAGAATAGAAAACCACGACCGAATCACACTGAAACGCTGAAAATTTCCATTCCAGTGGAAAGTAGTTGATACTTAATGTACATTTTACTGAGAATATGTAACTTTGAAGCTGAAAGGTATCTCATATGATACACAGGCCGAACGGCGAAGTTTTTAAACCACGATATTCAAATTTACTTTACATTAATTTTAAATTATTCGCCAGAGGCAGGGCAGCCATTCGATAACTTTGAGTTTTATCATGCTGTTTGACTGAGGAATTGAATGTCACTTGTACAATGCTCTCATAGCTGAAAGTGTGGAACATATCCAATTGTGTGGCTGCTATAACTCTGGACCGTACAAAGTGAACCTTTCGAAAGCTTCTCCCCTGGGTGTCACCTCGCCAAACTGCACAAAGACGCAATAATTTTTGGGAAATATTGGTGTTGAATGGAAAATTAAACACCTACTATGATAATATGGTCTTTTCAATGATATATACTGAAGAAAACAGGATAATGTACAAAAATATCAAAAATGCAGTAAATATTTTTATAAAACACGTTAGAAGATACATTTCTGTACTATTTGGAATATACATACTATTAACTTGTACAATACTTTACTCTAGTGAATGCATCTACAAATAGCAGGTCTCTCTTTTTTCAGTGCAAAATTCAAGCGCTCTAATTTTTTTACTAGTAGTCTAAAGTAATCATTACATTAAGCGGCAGAAATTTAAAGTAGATCACACCAACAATTCCCACCATACGTTTAGCAAGACCTATCTATGATGGAGGTCCATTTTAGACTGAGCTTTAATTAACTTACATGCACTGAATAATTGTCTGTGACGCTTAACACTTTTATAGTATATCCATTTGTCATTTTCAGTCACTAACCTCTCGAAAAAAGGAGAGTTACACTCATGAGAGTGCAGAGAAGTGCAAATGTCTGCTCTTGTTCTGAGGCTGGCTTCTGTCAAATCAACGGAGTCCTATTTCTTTAGTTTTTACACCTTTTCAAGCGGATGCAGATGATAATGAATTTTTCAATGAGTTGAATTAAGCTTCTGTGATAGTTCTACAACTTTTACAGCACAATCTTCATCAAGTGCAGCCAGTAGCAAGTCATCATTGAACTCAGTGGGAGGACCTAAATGTGATGTGCGACTTAAGTTGTTGTCACCTGGTCTGAGTTTCTGAAACCACCTTTGACAATGTATTTCATTGAGAAACTCCGCATGATAATCATCTTAATTGTTTTGTGTAGTTTCTGCTGCACTAGTGCCTTTTTTAAACTGTTAAAGCAGTATATGCCTTGTGTACTCCTCAGCCACATCCTTCTTCATAAATGTGTATTTGATTAATCATCTGAAAAAGTGGAGTTGGGTTAGTTTTTTGTATGTGCGTGAATATTTTTACTCATTTACTATGTATTTTAATCATTAAAGCATTTTACAAAGACAGAATTAATTATGCACTTGATGTATCACATTTTCAGTTATCACTTATTGAATGACCTGATATCTATAATGGAAAATCGCTTTATAAAAGTGGAAGTAAAATTTCTTTATTCGAGTAAAGCAGTTAGCTTTGTTTAGTCTACAGTATTGAACAGTTTAGAAATGCATTGCATATATTTACAAGATTTGTATGTGCAAAAATGTTTGGCAGTAATTACTGTCTAAGAGCGTTAAGCAGATTCAGAGTTGAAGAATTCTACGGAGTGTTTTGATGAAAATTGTTGAGTTTCCCCATTTCATTCATCATGCCTTAAAAATCATAAAATTAAACGTAAATTACTCACTATAGAAATCATCATTGCTCGGACAAACCATATCTTTTACAGATTTCAATTTTGTTTTGTTACAGAGCTATGAGACTCCTCTAAACGCGCACACTCCATTCACATCCTCCCTTTTAGGATGGATTTAATATGTTCTATATATAACCAATAAAAATTCAAGTTTAGTATTTATCAAATGGCGGATTGTATAACTAGTATTATGAACATAAACTCATCAACTTTAATCGTGCATTCTCGTGGGAAATTTGCGAACTAACTTTGATGAATTTGCAATGGCTCTTGTGGCTTATTTCTAAAGTTAGATTAAAATTGAGAGTTAAGAGAAATATTTTTGGGATGCTATTAATCTATGTTCTTAGTTTCATTACTTGATTAAATAAACTTTATTTTGTACATTGGTACAATTAGAATAAAAATCTGGGGTTAAGAGATAAAAGAAAACTGGGTAACTGCTTTATTTCTTGTATTTTAATGTTTATTATTTATTTATTAGTATAAAAGTAAATCAAATGTGGTATTCTGATTAATGTTAAGATTAGATTCAGTAAAATAAATGACAATAAAAAATGTATATAAGAATGTTTCCCTAACTCGCAAGAGAGCATCTTGCAATGGCTCGTGGATAACACTATGTAACATAAATTTTGTCACTGGTTAACTTGTATTATTTTTTAATCTCTTTTCGTGTATAAGTACACGAAATTGTGCGTCCGTTTTACACTAGTTTTTCAACAGAGCCAGAACCAGTTTTACATAATTTTCAGCCTTGTGATTACCCAAGAAGCCCGAAATTACTGCGACAAAGCCGCCCCAAGATTTTCTTCTTTCGTACTGGGCTTCTTGGGGAATTCTGTGCACTCCAGGATTTTATTTATTTGTGGTTAAAGGAAAACACTACCTTTGACCTGTGCCTCAAACAGCTCAGGGAAGAAGTCTTGAACGTATTTGAAGGCTGCGGACGTCTTATCAAGTACTGTGACAAATTATTTTGTATGACCCAATTTATGTGCAATGATGGGTAAAACACCTACTAGAGGTCCACTTGTGGCTTACACTTGACATTAGGCCTCCCTACACAAAGCTCGGTTTCATGTGGCTAATGCTTTCTGTTGTAATGCGCTGCGATGTCTTTGTTGTATCAAAGGCAAAGATAACAGAAGAACTTGGTAAAGCCTACTTGAGGAATGATCAGGAATGCCACTATTTTGAAGTCTCGGATAACCTCCCAGCTATACTCATTATGCTTCAAGTCTTTTAGCAAGATCTTGACGCTCTTGTATTCCTCTTTGAGGTGCATCGAAAGATATTTAAATTTTAAAAGATCTGAAATTTGTATAATATAAAATCTTACCATTTGAATAAGCAAAAACTGTTCGTCTTACATTCAAGAGTTTTTTTGCAATGCTTGCACGTAAAATGAGATACTCAGGGTTTATCGTCATCCTCGATAGGCATGCCGAAATATACCATGTAGGCTTGACACATTTTAGCAAGTGCTGTTACACAGTTCTTTTCGCTTTTATCTTAATAAATTGGCCACATACATTGCAGAATACGCGTAGAGAATACTTACAGCTTCTTGATGCTATCTCTGATAATATTAGATCTGTCAATGTGCTAACTTAGGCAGCTAGAGCTAAACTGAATGGGTGCTTGATGATACCCTGTACATATATTACTATGGAAAATTCTAGAAAATTCTCATAAGTCCTACAACATTCTTGAAAGCCCTTGTAAATTTGAGAAACTTTTATGTCACCTACTCACTACTGAATCTACCTGAAATGTTCTGCTAAACAGATAAATTTGAAAATTTTAATGCCCAGGCATAAAAGCAGAATTTGAAGAGAAAATAGGTCTTTTACATTTACGTTAGGCAAAGGAAAAGTAAAACTTTTGTTTCATAGTGTAAAGCAATCCGATAGCATAAAGTTCCTCGAGTGATCTGCAGCATATCATGTCCTGAATGGTAATTATACACGGTTCAGGGAAAAATCAACATGTTATAAACTTGAAACTACTGAGGATAAGTGAATGGGCATTTCTGATATACCAAACAGAATATTCTAGACGTTTAAATATCGAATAAATATTTTTAAAATCTTCATCTATTTTGTTGTTTTTTTTAGAATTTCGCACAAAGCTACTCGAGGGCTATCTGTGCTATCCGCCCCTAATTTTGCAGTGTAAGACCAGAAGGAAGGCAGCTAGTCATCACTACACCACCCACCGCCAACTTTTGTGCTGCTATTTTACCAACGAATAGTGGGATTGACCGTCACTTCATAATGCCCCCTCGGCTGGGAGGGGGAGCATGTTTGGCACGACGCGGGCGCAAATCCGCGACCCTCGGATTACGAGTCGCACACCTTACGCGCTCGGCCATGCCACGCCTTCTTCATCTGAGGCCGAATAGTGACATGTTATTAAAGCTTTCAGAAGCATGGAAGTCATAATCGATGTTTTAACTGGTTTGTGGTCGCACGAAAAACTGAGTGTAGGTTAGATAGTTCGTTGACTTTGTATAATGGAAAATACATTTAAATGTTTTATTTTATACATCACAGTGAGTGAAGGCAGTTGGGTATGCGACCGTCCCCTTTTCCTTGTGAGGCAGACGCCCATGTGTGTGTGTGTGTATGTTTTAACATGTAACTATTTTGTGACAACAATAAAATGTGAGAGGTTGCAAAAAATTACAATGTTAATTAAAAGAAAAAAGACGAAAAATCCCATTAGTCCTTTTCACACTAAGTAGGTTGTTCTCAGCTATATCCTGACTGAACAATACTTGTTGTCATTGAAAAATTAAACTGCTGAACTTCAACGTGATTTTTATAGCGATTGTGACAAGCGTCTTGAATCAAATTCTATACTATTACCTTCACACCATATTAGGTGTATATTATTATTATCTGACATACACACTCAGTTTGTACTGTAATTTATTTAACTCTTAGGATAACTAACTAATACGGTGCTATGTCATACGTCGGCATTTGGCATCTCACTAATAACTTTATGTTTTGGAAATCATAACGCATACTTCTTAGGCTTACTATAATTACATCACTCTAAACTCTGGTCTATTATTATTGCAACTAGTTTGTTTCTCTTTTTGTTGTATATAGATGCTTTATAATATACTCTTCAAAAAAAGAAACGCAAAATCCAAATTTTGAGACAACTTGTTAACAAATTTATTCCGGGTAGTTCTGCATGACACGAGTGAAACTTTGCACATTCACTGCTGAACACCCAAAGTTTGCAAAGGCGAAGTCCACGCTCACTAGCTGAAGTTTAACGTCACTCAACGTCAATAATAAGTGTGACCTCCGTAAGCATCAATAATTGCTTGGAATCTTCTGCCCATGGAAGCGATGAGATGACAAATTACATCCTGTGGAATGGCTGTCCACTCAGCTTGCAAAGCTGCTGCAAGCTGAGGTGAAGTCTGCGGTTGAGGTTGTCGCCGTCGATGACGTCGGTACAACTCGTCCCAAAAAAGTTCGAAGAAAGTTTAAATCTGGTGATCTGGAGGACCATGGAAGAATGTTGATGTTGTGGTGTCTCAAAAAGACAGTGGTGAGTCGGGCTGTGTGAGGACGGGCGTTGTCATGTTGAAAAACGTCGTTGACGTTCACCATGATGAGTTGCACATGAGACCTAAGAATCTCGTCGACGTATCGTTGAGCCGTCAGAATCCCTCAAATGTGCAAAATGTCTGTTCTGGCATGGTAGGCGATGGCAGCTCACATCATGACGCTACTACCACTAAATCTTTCTACTTCGTGCACACAGGTTGCTGCAAAACGTTCACCTCGGCGATGGTAAACACGGGTCCTTTCATCCTGCCTACGAAGCATAAAACGTAATTCATCGCTGAACAAAACATGTCTCCATCATCATCGATGCCATACCCGACAATTTTACACCCTTGTGATGGTGTTTGGGTGGACATTCACGGGTCTGGCAACATCTGATCGAGATTCGCCTGCTTCTAAGCGATCAATGGCGTTGTTGCGTTGTGCTTCAATCAGTCTTGGCGTAACTGTATTGCGTGTTGGTGGCTTAACACTGAGCTATGGAAACCGAGAACCCGTCACTTTTATAGGGATTTTGCACATGTTGCACTTGCAGAACATGCAGATTTCTCAAAGAAATTTATTGGACACGAATGCATTTTGGCGAAAAATCCGATGTTTTTTCCATTTTCAAAGTGCACAACTTTTAGTGTCATTTTGGTCTGACAATCAATGCCTTAACTCGTATAACGTCACATACTCTGAGCTTGTAACGTTATTACATATTTTTCTCTTTAAAATAATGCCCCCCAATGGCCCAGTGGTATGTTTGCGGACTTACACGGTAAAATCCGGGTTTCGATACCCGTGGAGAGCAGAGTACAGATCGCCCATTGTGTAGTTTTGTGCTTAATTCAAAACAAAAAACTCTAAAATAATAAAAATATCCCTTTTGCGTTAATTTTCTTGAAGAGTATATTTTAGTCAGTTTGATGTTATGTAGAGAAAATGTGTAAGTACTTAAGCAAAGTGCACCAAGAATAGCGACTGGAACAAAATAGAAGTAAACAGAAAACAAGTTGAAAAACAGGTCAAGTGATTTGCCTCATAAAGATGATAGATTCATGACGCAAAGCCTTCAAATGAATGTGAATGGTGAAAATAAATAAAGAAGTAAGAAATTAAGAACGTTTAACTGGAAGTTAGTGATGTCGAGAAAACTCACTTGTAGAGAAAAATATATTTGTTACAATGGCTTGTTTGGGTTGGGAAAATACAGGGTGGTCGCAAGAAAAGCGGAAAATTTGAGGGTCAGATGAGATCATGAACAAAATGCGTGCTTACTCATTTCTGTTTTGATTTATTTACATCATGAATAAAATGCATGATTTTAATATCATAAAATGCATTTTGAGCATCTATGAGTGTAATATAACATATGCCTTTAAAAAAACTTTGTAAAAGTTATTCTTTGTAAAAATAAATAGCTGTTTGACAAATTTTCCGATTTTCTGGCGACCACCCTGTAGTTTACGAAGAGTTTGCTCCTCTACGTAAAATATTTTCCCACCCAAACGAGGCGTTTTTACATACAAATATGCGTAACCTGAAAGTTTGTTTGTTTTGTAACAAAACCATATTTAATCTTTTTTTGTGGAAGACGTTCTCTGGACGTTCCCAACTTGTAAAAAATAAAGTCGTTACGGAAAAAATGGTGTAGTTTGATAACATGAAGTATTCATATTGCAGTGAATCCTATTTAAGTCTGTTTGAATTAAGGTAGTATTTCAAAATAATAGACTGAAAGACATAGGTCAAAGACAAAGTGAAAATACACTTAACGCGAATGCTTACATATTTGTTAGAATTGAAGTTAATGTTCGCTCTTGTTATGACAAATAAACATGTACAATACTGACTCACCAAACATGCTCTGTTTTAAAGTTCTGAATAAATACTTGATAACTGAATTTAAATAAGAATTATATACCTCTACACTGGGTAGAAAGGTGTAACAATTTTTTTTTTATATTAACTATAGAATACAACAAAGAACTAAGTTTAAATAACCACTTTCAATAACATACCCGAAATGTTAAAATTTGGAGTAGATGTAAACATGTGGGAAGAGCATTTGTAGTTTATTCAATCTGTAGTCAGTGTGACATTCAGAAAATAATCAATGGTGTATTAAACACAAACCTGTATTACCTAACCTGTTGTAACAATTCAATAATGCTTCATCTCACCAACTTTCATCACGCTCGCTATAACTGAGCAGTAAATCCGATTTTATAAAATTTTAAACTCTCGACAAACTAATGACAAACAAATATTAATATTTTAATCGATGTTCTAGTATGCTTCATTATTTTAAAGAGGTAATAGATTGAAAACCAATTTAAATAACATTTCTATTAATATTATATATTGTATGCCTTATGTTTGTAATTGTTATTGAGTGATGAAATCTGTCTCATAAAAAGTATTTAGCCAAAAACATTTCAGGGTAGTGATATATCTTGTGGTCTTGGTAAACCTTGACGTGCAAGGTATTTGTTGCATGGATATCTGCAAGTAAAAGAATATTCTTCCAAGAAAGATAAGTTATTCTGTTATTTGATATCATTTCTGACAAGAATAAATTCTAAAGTAAGTAAGTTAATTTTTTTGTTTGATTTACTATTTCTCATTATTACACTTGTTTGGCCTTCTTCCTCTCTCCTATAATCATAAAATTCAGTCAGGTTTATAAGCACAGTCACCCCATAAATTTCCTATTTGAACTTGCTGTTATTGGACACACCTATTGCATAACTGTACAAAATATAGAAATATGCGAGATTATCAATAATCTGTTCCTCATCAGAAATTCAAAATTCAGTGGTTGAAGAACCCTTTCTTTAAACTCTAGCTACCATCTTTAAATGTGCAAGCTGTTGATGTACACTATGCGTTAATTGTATTCACTATAGCTGTTGAGGTTGTTTGATCAGTGATCACACAACACAATGCATATATCATCTTTTACCAACTAACCCACAAAATTAGGATTTATCTTCATTTCAGTAAGTGAGTATGCTGTTTGATAATGGTTCTTAGGTAATTAACCAGAAGATAAATATCGGTATCATAACCAAATCAACAATTATATCATATGCCGTGGATAAAACCACGTAAGTACATTCAGCTCTTTTTCTGTCATTAGATGAGTTGGAATAACATTCTAATTTCCTGTGTTTCATTGGTTGCAACCTTGGACTCTTGACAAAAAATTACTTTAATTTACGTTCGCACTCCACATTCTTTCAATAAACTTCCTTCCTTTGTAAAAAGACTCTGCATGAGTAGGCGGTTAAGGCGCTTGTCTCATAATTTGAGGGTAGCGGATTCGAATTCCTTTTGTATAGATCGTGCTGGCTTTTTCAGCGTGGATGAGTTATAAAGTAACTGTCAACCCCACTATTCGTTTGTCACCTTTGCGCGAGACTCAAAAACAAACAAAACAATCCGTTGTTGTACATAAAATATTAATGTTATTTTTTTTATTTTACAAGTAAAAAATTAAGTTGTATCCTTCATTCTTCACAAAACCATAAACAGTTTAACTAATCATTTGAAAGCTCGTATTTTTAATTTGAGAAAAATATTAAATATAAATATAAAAGATAAAAATGATACTGTAACATTATTTCATATTACCAAATGATTTTGTAGAAAAATGCAACAGCTGCACAATGACACAGTGCTATGTCTGCAGCCTCAAATTGTTAAAATCATGATTTCCATTCCTGTGCTCAGCAGAGCACAGATAGGCCATTGTATAGCTTTGTGCTTAATTCAAAACAATTCCACAAAATGATAAAATTCGGAGAGAATATTAGCTCTTTCCAAGTTTTTTTTAATTAATAACATATTTTTAATCGTGTTAATACATCTCTAACAAATATTAACAGAATGTTTGTTTTCTCTATATTTAACAAAAGCAGATGTATGTATATATTGTTTCGACATATATCATTTACAAATTTACCATGGAAAGTTGTGACTGAAAAATGAAATGCTCTTGCGATACACAGACATGTCATGAGTTTTGTTGTTTTATTATATAATTTTTATAAACTCAACATCTAGCTTCTTTGCTTTGTTTTATTGTTCTCTAGAGATAAACATCCACTAAACCCAAAAAAATATTGCTTTTATATTGCATATCTACATTAATATTATAGATTAATATACGTTCTTATGGTTTACCAAATTATGTTTGTGTGTTAGTTCCAAACACCTGTATTTCAAGATCAGAACGATCTCGAGGTGACACCACCAATTTGAAAAGGAAAACATATTTACCATAGAATTCAGGCATGCTTCCTTGGTACAGCTTCTAGCTGAAGATTTACAAGTGAATTCCTACATGGAGATCAATGTGTTTACTTTGATGGATTCCTTTCAAGAGCAAGATACATCTGTGGACCTAATCGCAATCCTATGAAAGTGACTCTCATTTGTGTGCAAAAGTATGAAAGTTGATTTTGCTTATACCATTGTTATACTGTACATTTATTCATGGTATTCTTGTCTTTTACATGAAAGAAACCTTACCTGTTGCAGACTGTCATCAGGTTCTACGACTAATTGCTCTATTTCTTGTTGTTAATAAAAGTGCTTTTATAATTTAGACATCTTTTAGTTAGAAATAATTGGAGGAGGGACTACCTGAAGATTCAACCAATGATAGCTACAGGTTACTCGCCTCTTATGCAGAGTCTCTGTTTTGAGAAGGTTTAATAGTGTAAATATAAAACGATTCTGTAAATCTTCTTATCTTCCAGAAGTTTTCATGTCGATGATTCTAGTTTTTTCCCAGTTTATTCTATGTCCAGTTCACTGGCGTACTCTGAAATGGCTGAGTTTTTATTTTCATGAATCTTTCACTTGCTACACATAGCATCATTAATACAACCTTTGATCAGTAAATAGCTTCAGAGAACCTAAAGATAACATTTTACTTCTGCATGATGTATGTTCACTTTCATGTCTCTAGTTTTATTTTTTACAAGTTTTGGTTAATCACACAGACACGAAGTTTCAAAAAAATGATATTTGAGTCACTTTGTCGAATAAGAACGTTTTAAACATAAAAAAAGACCTAGAGTTCATAAATATCTAAAACAATAATTACAGATGTGTTAGTCTCAGGTCTCATAATGAAAGCAATAATGGTACGAACTGTCTGTTGATTTTAACACAAATTACAAGAAAATTAATTCTTGAAAAGACAACATGACTACATGAAAATATTTGAGTTTAATTGTAGATATGTTATTAATATAATTGTTTCATGCTTCATATTTGTGATTGTTATCGACTGACGAAATCTTACTCACGGATTGGTGATGATGGTTTATATCATTCTTTTTTCAAAGGAATTGTTGAAACAAATAACTAATTTATTCCTTTGCAACGTACACAAATATTACTAAAACTATTTTTAATTTGTGTACCTTCCTCGAATTTATGTTTTCTTCATATTAGAACAAATCCTCAGTAAACTGTCTGCTGTGATCACAGCGTGGAATCAAACATCAGATTTTAGCATTGTGAGACAGAAGGCTTACTGCTATTTTACGAGGGGGACTGCATTAACACATTTATAATCTCGAATAGACAATGTTTTTGAAACCATTAATTAGAAATTATGATACTCTCATAGAGTTTTTCGAGTTTTGAATTTTATCACATAAATAATTAAATTTAATTTGTGAAGATATTGCGTTACTTTTGAAAGTAGCCCTTGCAACTTCACGCTGTTAGATGAGACCATAAAATCAATTCAGTGAACTCTCTGTTCATATTATAATAACAATGTTTTGTATTTGAATTTCGTAAAAACTACATGATAACTGTCTGTGGTAGCTGTTAATAATTTAGAAGTAAAAGACCAGAGGGAAGGTAGCTAATCATCATGAGCTGCCGCTAACTCTTGGGGTCCTCTTTTCCAACGACTATTGGAATTGACCATAATATCATAATTTCACCACAGCTGAAAGAGTGAGTATGTATTGTGTGACGGGAATCTCAAACTGCAACACTCAGATTACTCGTCGGTTGCCTGAACCACATGGCCATACCAGGTCTACAGTAACGAAAGTAGATTTACCAAACACGTGTTTCAAGAACTCTCGAATTTTGTTACCATGTCATCATTTATTATTATTATTATTCGACAATGATATCTGTGACCATCTGAAGATTTGTTATGGAAACTAGGTTAAAATCGTATTTGAAATATGCTCCAGTTTCACTATGACAAATGTTTAGTTAAACATTGCCTTATATATAATTTAAAAGTCTAAATTATTTTATTTGAAAATTTGTACCGAATTATAATATACCTATTGTAAAAATATAAATGTAATTAGCGTTAACAGAGAAGAAAGTATATTGAAGTTGTTAATGTGTAGCAAAATGAAAATATGGAAGCTATACAAAGTTTCGTCTGGTGCATATATCTGAACGAAACATTGATTACACAACATTAAAACTATTTGAAATGTGTATATCAGCAACTTACTTCACAATTATAAATGTTATAATGTCATGACAAGGTCGCTCATAACAAAACTACATTTAAACCTTGAGTGATGTCCGCAAGCTGTGTGTTGTTCAGGTACTTTTAGTTACTTCTATAATTCTCCGTACCTGAAATTTCGAAATATATTTAACGGTATTACTTCTCTAATCTTTGATTTGTAACCTGGCATGCTGACAACTAGACATTATCTGGCCCAACTCACCAAGGACGTAGTTCTTTTTGAGATATTTTGGTGTAGTATCGTAAATTTGAAACCTACTATTATATATATAATATTACTGTATGATATAAATTATTTCTGTATAGAAACTGATATCGAATATATTTGTCTCTTTCACGATTAAATACGAGAGAAAAAAAAAGAGAATACACAAAAATATTAAAAATGACACTCATTAATATTTCTATCAGCACATCAGCAGACAAACATCTATTTTTAGTCTTGCTTAACAATTAAAGTTATTTGTTGATCACTAAATACTTGAATTATGTTCTATTCTGAAACCTTTATGTAACTTGCGAGTTTAGAATATACGTAATGTCAATTATATTTCAATATAATTTCAATCCGTATTTGCAAATAACTCTTCCAACCTGTAATACTTTTAAAGTGCTATAACAAAGATAAGCTTCCATAAGAAAAGAAACTGCAGTTCGATCCATGTGATCTAATTGTATGGACGCAAGTGCCTCTGTTTTGTGTGATCGTTCTGTTATTTGCTTTAACCAAACGCAATTTGGCTAATCCGCAAAAAGTTAATAATCAATTTAAATATAGGTTTGTTGAAGTTTCTGGCTGAAACCTTTCGATGAATGATATAAAGGTGGTCTTATGTACTAAAAATCTTCATTAAAAAGCAACATTCTCAAGGTGAGAGTTCTGTTTGTAGCTATGGTTGTGCTCTTAACCCTGACGTTGACGAAAGGTAACATGATCGATATAGGTTCACATATAATATGTAATAAGTTCGTGTTACGTTTTTGTTTATGTTTTATGTTTTTCGTAGACTAAACACAACAAAAAACACAGATAACAGCGTGTTTAATTTATTACACTAAACTATTAACAGATATAACAGATATAACATAAATTATATAATAACAATGACAGATATTAAATTTAAACCTTCAAAATTAATTACAAAACAAAATGGTATTAGTTTCAACCTTCAAAATTAATCACAATACAAAGTGGTACTGGCCTGTATCTAATATAATGATCTAAAATGAAAGTCTCAAATTCCAGTCTAGGGTGTGAATTTGGTCCCACGAAGAAATTCCGAAGTTTAAATGAAGAAGTTCAGAAGCAATTCACATTTCAGTAAATTCGACGAAGTTCTTATCACGATGCCTCCGATGAACGTCTCAAACTTGCCGACTCTCAGCACAACCAGTAATTCAGATGAATCGTAGAGATTGACGAAATAAAATCACAGCTTCCGTAGATCTAACTTCACTCACAAATCACAGCAAACTTAAACTTTCTCAAACGAAATGACTGACTCTCTTCTTTTGAAATAAAAATAATATCTGACCCCTTTACTCTCCTCGCATCTTCGTCTGTTTATATGTTGTAGACCTAGACTCCTCGAAAAACCGCAAAAATTCTACAGATCTCCAGAGCAATCCGCGCATGTCCGTTCTTGCACAAGACTAAACGTCTAGACACTGGGCCGCCAACACTTCATTTACATACATTTGATTGGTCTACTTAATTCTAGAAAATTCTAAATGTTACCCTGAATGAATAACAACATATTTTATTAGTTTAAACTTTGAAACAATAATACAAATATGAAAATATAATAAATAGAAATGAAAACTTAAATACAAAACGGCATGTTGTCGTTTACAAAATATATACACGACATTTACATAACAGTTCGTTTTCAACTTTTTTGTTGTATAAAATGTCAAATAATCGAATTTCTGGAATAATTATTTTTCTAATTTCCGTACTTTAGCAGTTAAAAATAACGCAACAAAAATCTTGAATAAAAAAATAAAGTTTTACCATACACATAACCGTAGTTTACACTATGGCGAGAGTTAATTTGAAAAAAAAAAACTTCAACGGACGTATTTCATCTGGGTTATACATTAACTTTTGGTATAAGCTGAAGCTATACACTTTCATACATGGGAATTATTTATAATAAGTTTGTTATAGGACAAGTCCTTCTTTTGTAATTTAATAAAATGTTTTTATGAAAGCTGGTTCGTCACATCAAAGAAATATCCTCTTCAGGTGAATGACATATTTTCTCTTTCTATCTAATTCTTAATGCAGAGATGAACGAAGAAAGCTGTGAAAAAGTGAGCGACTTGAGAGAATGCATGAAATCAATTTTCAAAGAAAAGTCTATTCGTCTCGTATTTGTAGTATTATGATTTACACTGTTTTCGCTCACTATTGGCTCAGCGGTATGTCTGGGGACTTGCACGCTGAAATCCGGGTTTTGATACCCGTGGTGGGCAGAGCACAGATAGCCCATTGTGTAACTTTGTGCTTATTTTAAAACAACAACAACCTTGTTCCCATAATTCAATGTAATTTTGTAAACATCGTGTTCATAACGGAAATGTACTAAGTTGAGAAACAAATTACACATTTTGATAAATGTAATTTTAATTTAATTTTTCGTTTCGTAGATTCTGGATTCTAACTTAATATTTGCATGAAAAATGTTACATATCTCCAGTTTCAAAGCAGTAAATATATATATATATAAATTAGCAATTCTCAATAAAATTGAATATATATTGAGGTTAATTTCATACATAAAAAACTATCCTAAATTTCAGAGTCCCCTTGTGGAACAAGAAGTAGGATCATGGAATTTTTCGGCTAAAATATGTAGTGCAATTACCAAAGTGAGGTCCACGGGTACAATCGAATATCTGCGGACTCACATTACCAGAAATCAGATTTCGATAATTTGGCGTGCACAGCACAGATAGAACATTGTGTTGTTTTGAGCTTAAGTACAAAGAGTCAACTAATGACTTTATATTATTTGTTTTAATTATACTTTTATACTCTGTCTTTGTTTCAAGAGTGTTACTTACTTTCAATTTATATGCAGTTATTTATTTCTACAAATACGCATTAAGTTCATTGTAAACAAACAAAAATAAACAATTAAACGTTACAAAAAAGTTATAGAATGTTATATAAAAGTTGATGTCAGAGAAAGTTTGTATTTTAGCTGAAGCTTCAAGATTGATATCAAGGGTGTGAATTTGCAAAACTTCCTTACCAGAAGCATTGATTTATGAAACATATTCACTTATTTATCTTAAAATATTCTGTAATCAAATATCACAAAAAAGTTCTGTTTGTAACCACAGGGTACACGTTTCATAATTCAAATAAATTTGGTTTCATTACTCTTCGAATTCGGTAATTTGTGACTTCTTGTTATGATTTGTAGTTGTTTCTGATATTAATAAAGAAAATACAATAACATATAAATATAGTTTACTTGTTTAAAGTGCAGACGTTTTATATCAATTCATTTTAAAAATTATGTCAATACAGGAGGAAAAGATTTCAAACTGCCAAAGTGGTTATCGTTGTCTTGTACGTTATGGTTTGGGAACTGCGAGGAAACGAGACGATGATGTAAATTTAATTAATAATACTAAGAGCAGTTTTAAATGTGATATCCTACAATGGAACATTTAATGTTTGTAGAAATATTCAATCTCGTAATATCTCATCTGATATTGAATATTATATATATATGCATGAAGGACGCTGAAAAATGCGTCAGTAAAGTGTTTGCAGCAGTTCAAGAAAACCCAGAAAATATACTAGATGAAATGATTTACAAGTGCTTGTGATAAGGTATGTTAATAAATATTAATATACAATTACATGGCAATACGTTGAGAAACAATATCTGGATTTGAACATGTAATGCACTGAAAAGTGTATGATTATTATTTTCTAAAAAATATTTACATTTTGCAATAATTAAACATGTTGTAGAATGGTTAAACATTTAACCAATTAGTCATGTAAAATTATAACTTTCAATTCAACTAAAAGAAATAATCACATAATAATAATAGATATACTGTAAATTGTATTTGTAATTAGGATATTTAATTATATTTTAAAACTTATTTTCGAAATATTGTAAACTGAAGCCTTAATTGTTCTTTTCTATTTTCTAATTACATAATTTTACGAAAATTGTATTGTATTTAGTTTGTAGGAAGTAGCTGAGAAAAAATGGCTGACGCATTTAATATTTTACTTTTAAATGCTTTCATGCTAACTTTAATAGTTGCTAAAGTTGAGTTATAACCTTATTTAAATAGTCAATTTAAATTATCGAGTGTGTGTATTACTTGAATAAAAGCTATATTATTCAGTTTTAAACTGTAAGTGCTTTGGGGAAGTAATATAAAGAAAAACTACTTTTCCAAAGTTATTTCGGTTTACAAACACATATTATTTCCATATTTCACAAATAACAGTTTCATTTTTAGTTGTAAGAAGATTGCACGCTTTTTCTCGAAACAATATTTCTACACTTTGTACTAGCCAGTATGATTGATTTCATGAAACAGGAATAGCAAGGAATACAAAATGTAATGATCGATGGAGAATAATTTGATTACTATTCACCCATTACGAATGTAGTGACAAGGTGTAAGTGTAGTGAGGGTTACTATAATTCGTCTTAAAGTAATAATATAGTTTAGGATCACCAAGCTAAGGAGCATAAAATTGATCGCTAAAGTAAAAATATCTATTAAAGTTTGAAATAAAATCATTTCTGAATTAAACTTTCATTTAAATTATTAACGTTTATGAAAAATAAACAGATACTCCAATTTAAGTAATCTAAAGTATTTTTACTGTTTTATTGTCTTTACATTTCATTTTATACTTTAAGTATCTAAACTAATAACAATATTAGTTATGGTTGAGTTGCTAAGCAAAATGACATTAAAGCCATGGTTGGAGCTTTGTATGACCAAAACGCACAATACTGCTGTATATCAGAAGTTGTTACACTAACTGTTTTAAGAACAATAATTCACAGAAAACATCACAAATTCATTTCGTGAATTATCTTCATTCTGACTGGCTCACAAAGATTTTACTGCTTCGTCTGCACTTTTCCGTCTCTGTGTTCATTAAACAAAAATACAGCAAACTACAGCCAGTAAATAGCTAGTAAGTAGTGAGTCAATCGGTACAAGCTAATGGTTATCAGTCACTCTAAGACTGTGTAGCACTGTTCAGTTGAAGCATTCTTTTAAAACTGAATTAATTCAAATGTAGGAAATCAACGTTAAGTGCTGAAAAAAAATATTCTTGGTAAGTTTGTGCAGCGGTTTTGTATGTTTTTTATGTATTCATATTCATCTCATTTCTGTTATTTTCGCACTACCACACATTCATCATTATTTTTATTACTTGCTCGTTAAAGGGCACTTGGTATTTTACTTTTTCCATGTTATTTTGAAACGACGTTAAAATATATAATAAGAATAGACAATTTCTTGTATAAGTTGGTAAAACACCTTTCGTTTAAAGTATTATGTCAAAACAATTCACACATTAGTAAAAATGGATTGTACATTTTAATTTATTTAAAACTTTATAACTTTAACAATATATTATTAAATTAAACAAATAACAAAATACTTCATTATTATTATTTTCTCTTTTCTTAAATGGAATATTTAATTGAGTAATTTCACAAACAGTTAAAAAATTAAGGCACGCATATTCAAGAGGTATTTTCGCACCTTAGAGAAGTAAAATGTACCCACTACATTACATCTTCTAAATACATACTCGGACTTGTAATTATTTGGGAGTTATATTTTTATCTTTTAACACATACGGTATCAAATTATTTGATTGAAAAATAAATAAAGTATTAATAGTTCTATTGTAAGTAAATTGACATTAATTATTCTCATGTTACTTTTAATTGCAGCTTCAATAGTTCACTTAACAACTGATGAAGACCAGCATTTTAATTTTAGCAATAATATAATAAACTGAATCTGTACTGTTCCTTCTTTTTAGTATTTGTTTAATACTCTATTTCTTTATCTAGAAAATAAATTTTTGCAATAAAACTGGTGAGTAAAATCTCACTTTTTTGTTGTGGTGTTCAAAAAGATACTTCATTTATATAAATGTTGTCGTTCTCATCTGTACCTTATTTGAAGAAACAAAATCCATTATTTCTTTGTATGACTATGAAAGCCATTAATAAAACAAACATGACTTTCAAATATTAAAAAGTGAGAAAAAGAACATTTGAAAAATATATATTTTTAAATTTGATGGTAACTCGAATTTAAATCGTTTTACTTCAAAGTGTTTTAAAAATATTCTCCCCACAGCAAAGAACCATGGCTATAATGGTTCATTCATTGTTAAATACACCTTTACACATTGATATTTCTGTGAACTAATCGCCAAGTGATGAAATTGCAGTTTTAGTGATATTAAGATGGTGAAATTTATAGTTAAAATAATTACAGATAAACACAGTTTTCATGATTACATTAAATAAGCTATGTTCTCGGTCCCACATATATATATCAGTTTTGAAAAAATAAATGAGAAGTTAATGATCAGTTTAAAACTTAAGAGGAAAAATATATTTAACTTTTGACTATAACGGATTTACTGTAATATAATTATTTTGATATCTGTGGTAGATTCACTTGAATATATATGTTTAAAACTTAAGGTAACTCAGAGTGTAAAAATGTATTGTAAAATTCATTCCTATTATTTAAATGTTACAGAATCAAAAATGTAGTTTATTGTTACCATTATTGTTTCCAACTTTACCTTCATGAACCTCGCTTTAATGTTTATAAATAGACATACATAAAAGTTTTTTTTTCGTATTCGTAGTTTGCTGCAGTTTGTAAAGCATAAAACTTGGAAGCTGTAATTGCGATTGACAATTTTTAATTGGAAAACTACAGTTCCTTGACTAGGAACTTTTATAGAATATGACATTACAAACCGTTTAACTTCACCGAATAAACTTCGGACATCAGTATTTCTTCGAGAATATCAGATATCTTCGTAGAAGAGAAGTCGGTTTGCAAACGGCGGGAATAGAGAGCTGGCTAACTAGCAGAGAAGTGATGGGTAATAATATCAATTTCATATTAATTCGTTCATTGGACTGTCGACAAAATATTCATTTACAGACCAAACAGAAAACTCACTTTGTTTGTGAGATTGTAAAACGTTTGTCTACAAATCATTATTACTGTAACCATCATTATAAATTGCGTTAAGAAACAAAATTGTATTGTTCAATCCTGTTAGGAAATATAATATATTTGATAAATACTGATATCCTATTAATTTCTATGTCCGAATTACAATTAAACTTAGTTTCTGGCTATTCCAAAGTGTAATATGTAACGTACAAAATTGGAGGCTTGTGTCCGAGATTTGAATCCTAGAAAAATTCGTTTTAAATTCAAATTATAATTAAATTTATATTCATTTGTACCAACAAGATATGACCATATTTTAATTACATTGAGGTTTACAGTTCAAACTTACGGTATAAACACAGAAAGCCATGTTTTGTTCTCATTACGTAATTAAAACTGGATATTCTTGTCAATTTAAAATACATAAATAGCATCATTTAAAAGAAAGACGAGGTATATAAGACAAATAATATATTTCTGTTCATTTACACAAATAGCTGAGCACTTTCCATAATTATTGTCTGTGTTAGATTATGCACAAAGCTGCGGAATGGGATTCTTGTTTTCTGCTCGTCACAGATATTGAAATCCTATCCACATGCATACCGTAGTACCACTGACGATTTCCACAATTACTGCTACAAAATGAGTTAAAACAGATTCTCATGTTAATTGGTTACAGAATAATAAAGTACATCACTTGGTAATAAATTTACGAGAAATATAAACACAGAATGAATTGAAATATTTCTATGAAATACAAATCAAAGGCGTTTTTAGAAGAATAAATTGACAATATAGTGGTACTTTTCAAGTTTAAAGTTGCAACGTGAAATGTAATGGAAGTTGACCAGACAAATGGGGAAAAATTGGATGTTTTAAATGTCTTCTGGAGGAAGTTTGTCAACTAATTAAAAAAAGTATTGTCTATGAATATAAAACATAAAATTTTAATATTTTAAAATGTTAGGGTAATTTCCTCTCTCTCTCAAACTTAAAATGATTTTTCAAACAATTTATGGAATTTAACTGTAGAAGACCAAACATGCAATCTAAATGGCTGAACATTTGTTAAGACACTAATTATTTGCTTACATATATAGAGAGGTAAATATAAGTACTGGTGTTGTTGTAAGTAGTAAACAGATATGTGCAAACAAGTAGTTTTTATAATCCGTCATTATTGTTCCCACTTGACACGTATTACTAAAACCATTACAGTATTCAATTAATTACAAACTTGACAATTTCTTGAGACCACATGTTGCCAGTTGAATAATGAAATCTGGACTCGGGCATCCAGGTGTGGGAAATTTCGGCGTTTTAGTGAGATCACAGTTTCCTCTTCTGATTTTTCATTATATCATTTGAGTATTCAGGGTACAGGTCCTCATATGTCAGAGCTTAGCGACACTTCTGCTTAACACTAACTGTCATCTGCAACTGTTACACAAATATTTATAATTCACCCTTTTTCAGTCTCTCTATGAAAGTTTATAATTCACTGTAACTATGAATGGAATTGTTATTCATGTTTGAATTCAATTTCGAAAAGAAAGATACATAAAAATGTATATTGCAAATTTTTAAGCAAACTTTGTTAATTTATGTTATAATAATATAAAGCAAATTTCCGGAAACATTTTATCAGTGTCAAAGGTAAAGATAATATTGAAACCTCAAAAACACAATATGAGAATGGACAAAGTGTATAGTTTTATTTTGGTTTGCTGGATCACCACAATATTAACTGCTTATAACTTTCCATACAACAATGCGGAAAATACTGGATTTTAAACAATAGCTCAGAAAGAACAAGAAAACTTACAGCATGAAATAAACATTGTTGTTACCATAAAGATTGATGAGTGAGGAATACGAACAACTATTGAAAGACGTGAAAATCATATAGAACATCTTTACAATTTGCATTCGAGTTGAAACTTATCTATACATTGATTAAACAGCCAATAAACTGAATTCACAAAAACACAAGCTCTGGAGAATTTCGCACACTTAATTGGTCCAGATATGAATAGTTAATAGATCAAAAAACGAATAAACTTGACACTTTTTATTTCTATAGCTGTTTGTTTTTCTTACTTACTCAAAGATTTATTACATATTTTTGTACTGATAATATATGAGTATAAATGCTGATAGTTGATGTTATAATAAACGATAAACGTGAAAAAATTGCCAAAAACGTATTAGTGCGCTATTGGTTACATTTTTCTCCCACAAGATTCAGTTTTCTTGTAAGTTCAAAATTCATGTGAAGATGTTCAGCATACGAGGGCTGTTAAAAAATACTCGACTGACGTTATTAAACAAAATGTACTTTATTTAAAAGTTACAGGTCTGGGACCCATTCAAGGTACTCTCCTCCCCAACGTACACACTTATCCCAACGGTGTTTCCACTTATTGAAACAGTCCTGGTACTCTTCTTTTGTAATGTCCTCCAGCTCCTTTGTCGCATTTGCCTTAATCTCGGGAATCGTCTCAAATCTTCTTCTTTTCAAGAATCTTTTGAGTTTGGGGAACAAGAGAAAATCGCAAAAAGAAAGGTCAGGTGAGTAGGAGGTTGGTGAAAACAGTGATCGAGTGTTTGACCAAAAACTCACGAGTTCTGAGGCACAAATTTCGCAGTAACGCAGTGCATCTTCAATTTTTCGGTCAAAATCTCGCAACAAGATCCACTCTTCAGCAAGCTCCCTGACAGTCAGACGACGATTTGCCCGCACCAGGGTGTTGATTTTGTTGACGTGTGTCCAGGACGCTCATTATCTTCAATGGACTGTCGACCATCCTTCAAACGTTCATGCCACTTGAAACATGCCGTACTCTTCACAGCAACATCACCGTAAGCCGTGTTAAGCATAGCAAAAGTTTCAGTCGCAGATTTTATCACAAAATTTCACAACAAGTCGTTGCTCCTTCAGGGCATTCATTCTGAAGTCCGCCAAACGAAAAAATCGCACTTCACTCAAAACCGCGTACCAAATAAACAAATGAAGATATCTGCAGTTGGGAAATGGCGTCGTAATCACCTGATCTGTGCAAACCTAGTGACACCAAGCGGATTTCCCTGTAACCAACTGGATCTGCGCAATTCAAACATTCTGCGTATTTTTTGAACATACCTTGTATGTAAGGTGCTGTCGGCGATGGGGTCATTCTCATAAAGGACAATGACGAGCCCACATCACCACACTCTGTATGGTCTTCCTTGACTAAGAAGAAACAGAGACTTTTGAGTGGTCCTCCAGATCTCCAGATTTAAGTTCAATTGAATATTATTGGGTAATGTTGTCGAGGCGTTTTGGTGAACGCCATCACTCTCCTCAGAATGTTCAGGAACTCCGAAAAGCTCTGGTAGATGAGTGGGCTGTCATACCCCAGGCTGACATCGATAGTCTGATTCGATGTGTGTTAAATCGGTGTCAAGAGTGTACCACAGCCCGTCGAGGTCACACGAGAAATTGAATGTTTCAAACATATCTCGAATGAACGCATCTGAACAGTTTAAAGTATTGTTTCTTATGGTATATCAGTTTTGGAGGTATTGGCCATTAAAAAAGTATTTCTTCATCTTTTACCTTTCATTACGCATTAAAAAAATGAAAAACATTACAGGTCGAACTGAAATTAAGCAGATTACCTAAAAGGTAAAAATATTATCACATTTGGGATACTGAGATAAATTACATTAGAAAATTTACTTGCTCCTTTAATTTATTTGAGCAGTTTATATCCAGTAACATATAGCAGAAATTATATCATTACCCAAATATTTGTTCATGTTCGTTTGTTTGTAATTAAAAACGTAAATACACAAAGGGCATTACGTGCTCAGCTCTGAACGGAAATCAAAACACGGTTTCTCGCTCTCTAAATCCTCGGACATAAATAACTCTGTGCCATACATGTCAAAGAATCCATTGCTAAGACATAGCTAGCATGGAATATAATTTCTTTTTTGACATTTTTCTGATGCTTGAATATTTATTGAAGTAAATATTTCTTGGTAAACTTTTCTGGTTTTGCAGTTACTCTGTGATCAACAGGAATCTAACGTTTTGTATCTAGTCTGTGTACCCTATGATCTGAACCGTGATTGTTTTGTTAAATCCAGACCTACTCTGTAGTTATTTCTCCACGAAATTTCCCCTATTTTGCGGATATATCCATTGATCATGCAGAGCTCTGTTGACCCTTATAAATACCACAGCATCTCAGTCCTTACGAACACCCAACAAGGTTCAAATATGGTTTTGATATCAATTGTTTAATCGTGATTTCATCACGCTCATGACATCAAGTAGATTGCTTATATGCGTATATCAAATGGTTTTAATATAATGCAATCACTGTTTGTTAAGATATGTGCACTAAACGCACCTTTGAATAGTCGCCATATCTTCTTATCATACATAACAACAATTTCGGTTTACTTATATCTTTTTTTTACGTTTATGGAATAATTCACAACTTGTTTTGATACTAATTCATTTCTTAAAAATAATTCGAAATATGTGTTTCGTGAAGGTTTAATAGTTTTAATATAAAATGATTCTTTGACATGTACACCAAAACTTGCCGGTTCACGTTTAACTTTACACTCGACTCTCATCTACCACACTTAGTCGAACATGCCAACAATAAAACGGAATTAGACCAATACGTAAAGCAAGTTATTAAAATCATACACAAAGAAATTAAAAGCACAATTTCACAAATAAGGAAAAAACAACACAAAAAGTCAGATAATATTTGGACTTTAACACCAGAAATTCACACTAATGATCAAAAGCAAATAGCTAAGTCGAATGATCTTTGCAACACGCAACCTCCCCATCAAAACAGAACAAACGCAATAATAAAAAAAAAACAAATTAAAACAGCAGAAAAAAGTTGGCTTAACTTTTGTTAAAACTGGGAGAAACTAAAATTTAAGGACATTCTTTCGGAGAAAAACATTTCAAAGTAAAGGTATCTTAACATCGCAGAAACTCGGGTTTCATTGTCTTCCAGAATTTTTCTGCAACGATTCTACCTTTCTCCTACTTTATTCTGGGTCGAAATGACGTTGGTGTTGTTTCAGTTTAAAATGTATTGGGGAATGCATGAAACGTATATTGTTAGATTATGTTGCGTAAGTCCCACAGGTTTTCTGAATTTTTGAAGATCGGGAGGAGTATGAGATTTAACAATATACGTTTAACTTTGTTAGTAACTAAACATTATAGAATCTCGCATAAAGTTTATAAATAGATACGTTAAGCGAGAGTATATTGTTGATTTGTTACAGTTTCTGTATTGTGAACCTCTGTAGCTATAACTGTGAATACAGCTTATTAATAGGAAAACTACAAAAACATTTATGGGTTTCAAACACTACAAACAGTTTAGTTTCAATGAATTAAATTCGGACGTTATTATTTTGACGAGGGCATTAAATATTTTTGTTGGGGATATGGGTGGGGTTTCTTGTAGTAAAGCTATATGAAGCTATCTGCTGAGTACACGAAGGAGAATCGAGCTCCAGATCTCAGTTTATAAGCTGTTCACTTATAAAGAAACATATCAAGCTCATTGTTAATAAACTAAAAAACAACAACTTTGAAAGCAGTCGTAATATAATTTAGGGTAATTACATCGTTTTAACAATTAAATTAAAACACCGTATTTTCCACTCACTCTCATTTTGATAAGTTAAAATTTGAATAAAAGATAAACATGAGAATAAGATCGCAGCGCTTCCACCAATCTTACCAAGATGTTTCGTGGATTGTTTTGTGACTTAAGGTTCATAATTCCTCTTGCTTGTGAGCGGCATGCTTACCAAAACTACCTTTGAAAGTATATACCTGATATTATCACTGGAATATATGTATTAATATTTTCAGTAATAACGTTATTCTAAGCTGGAGGAGTTTAAAAAGTGCAGGTACTACAGCAATATATTACGGTGACCTGTTTCTGTTTCTTTATTTGTTTTTTATGCTGTGTAACTTATATATTTCATCTTGGTTGTATAGAATGGCTTAGATTACTGTCTAGTATCGGAGCTCTCTCTTTTCGACTTAGGTTCAGGTCTATGAGCAACGTAGCCTGTGGACCTGGAAAAAGCACATTAAATTTTTGTTGCTTATTCTGGAGAAAAAATAACGTCTTTAACGCCGGGAATTACAGTATGTAATTAAATGTTATGAAAACAATGTTGCATAATTTTATATAAAAATTCATGTAGCAGAGAGTATTTTTCATTTCGAGCTTCCAGATAAAATTTGATTGTGAATTTGCAAAATTTCATCATGTAAACTGATAAAACTACATGAATGAATTGTGCAAGCCAGAAAGATATGGTGATGAAAGGTGATGATAAACTATAATATATATATTTCTTATTTACCCTAATACATTTAATCTCTGATTTATATTTTTCCTCATTCGTCTTAAAATGTTCTATATCAAGTTCCTAAAATAAAAATTTCCCTTTATAACCAGCAGGATAATACACAGTTAACAGTTCAAATAAATCAGGTTTCAGTACTCCGATTTTTATTTCATATCATGAAAAGAGGCCCGTCTTTAAGAATTTAAATTCTCGTAAACTATAATCATATGCGTTCTGACGTACTGTCTTTGCATCTTACGACTATATCCGTTGTGACCACAACTACGCCAAATGACATTATCGTGAGAATGTATGTTGAATCTTTTCTTGAAACACATCATAAGCTTTCAGGCTCGCCGAATCATCTTCACAACTTTGACCGACCCGTATCAAAGAGAACATAAACCTTTCAAAGATAACCAATGTAATTTTAATTTCCACCACTCCAGTTCTGTAAATATATTTCACTCCAGTTTAGTTTGTAGGTTTCATATTATGTGCTAAACTAACTGCAGCTCCATGTGGAGGTGAAGATATACACGAGTTTCTGACTGGAGGAAAGAAATAATAATTTAACCTAAATACTCACCAAAGAACTGACGCACACTAACGAGGCACAATCAGATTCCTTGTTTTGAGTCCAAGCTGGCAATACGTGCTAAATTTCCTCTGCTATTGTGCTGTTGAAAATGAAAGCACCTCGCTCGGTCAAGAACCGTAACTTTTGAGTTGATGTTTCGTCTTGTCTGCCTTTCGACTATTTAGAGGACGGTCTCCGGCCTGGGTTAATTCTCTCGTGCTGCCTTGGTTTCAATCAGCATTTTATACCTCTCCCCACCTGACTTCATCTCCTTAAACAAGCTAAATTAAAACAAAGAAATACTTTCACGTAACGATAAAGATCTTCCATAAAGGAAGACGAAGAGAAACTACAACGTTTCTGAACACTCTTGTTGGGGAGAGAGTTTCTGATACATCTCTCTCTCTAAACTTAGTACCTGCCAAGATTTAATTCTTTCGGACACAAAATAACCCTCAATGAATTCTGAGGCATTTCGATTTATAAATCTCAGCCACTCCGTGTCACTGATCACGAGATATTCCAGAGATCCTCGCGGGGTTAGTCTGCGGTTTCTGTGATGTCGAGAAAACTCAATTGTAGAGAAATATATATGCAAAAATGGATCGTTTGGGTTGAAAATATATTTTACAAAGAAGAGCGAACAACGTTTCGACTTTTTTCGGTCATCGTCAGGATCACAATGAAAGAGGGAATTGACCGGGAGCTGACCACATGTTTGTAAGGGGTTGTGTAACTGCGTGTCGAAATGTAGAGGGTGGTGTTAGATGTTTGAATATATTTTATTTTATTGTATTTAATATAGGTAAAAAGGTGTTCCTTTATATTGGTTTATTTTGGGTTTAAGTTGTTGTACAAGTAAGGCTTCGTTAAATATGGGTTTGGTGATGTTGGTTTCTTTATTTAGTATTTGAGTTTTTACAATGGTTATGTTGCGTTTATTTCGCTTTCAGTGTTCGAAAACGTGTGAAGGTGACTTTTTATGTTCTTTGTATCTGGTTTCCATTTTTCTACTTGTTTCTCTAATATAGAAGTCGTGGCAGTTATCACATGGTATTTTCTAAATAATGTTGGTGTGATGTTTGTCAGTGTAGTTTTTACATAGTATAGACCGCAGTTTTGTGCCTGGTTTTTGAAGAATGTTTATATTATCTGGAATGACATATGTTGTTATTAGTTTTTGCCAAATTTTGGTTATTTGTCTGCTTATGTCGGGAATGTATGGTATGCAACAGTATATGGTTTCGTGATTTTTTAATTTGTGAGATATATTTACTTTCGTTGGTTGATTTTGCTTTTTGTCTAGGTGTGTGCGTATAATGTTTTCTACGGTTTGTGGAAGAAACTTATTGATGTTGATGAAGTATTGTTTTATTTTGTCTAATCCGTCGGTAATTTTGTCTGGTGAGCGTAGTTTTATGGTTGTGTTTATTTGGTTTCTTAGTTTGCCGAGTTTTTGTTTTGTTTCATGTGCTGAGTCCCAAAGAATGTATAGTCCAGTATTGGTGATTTTTCGGTGGAATTCTGTTTTGAATTGTGTGTCGATTCTTGTAATTTTGAGTTTAAGAAATGATATTTGATTGCTTTCTTCCTGTCCACATGTGAAATTAATGTTGGGATGTATGGTGTTAATGTGATTCAAAAATTAAGTTTGTGTTCTGTAGATCTGAATCCCACAACCGTGTCATCTACATATCTGTACCAGTATAGTGGTGGATGTAATGATGTGTTAATTGATTTTGTTTCAACTTGGGTCATAAAAATGTTGGCTAGAACTGGTGAACTGGGTTGCTCATGCTTAAGCCATTTGTTTGTTGAACGTGAAGTTTGTCTTTATCGTGGTGAATTCTATAAGGGTTGCTAATTAGTTGCTGGGAATGTCTATAAATGTGTTAGGGTCTCGGGTATAGAGTTCTAAGGCTATCTTGCAGGCTTCGGTGGTTCTGTAAAGATGGATATCACATAGAAACTGGCCATTAAGGTTTTATGATTAAGTTGATTAAGATTAGACTTGAAATAAAAGAGTCTTTGATGAATGAGCTGGCTCATGTTACGTATTTGGAGAATGCCCATGCTATGTATTTACCAAGATTATAATTAAACGATTCATATGTGGACATTATTGGTTGTAATGGACAATCTGGTTTATGAGGTTTGGGGATGCCGTATATTTGTGGTGTGCGTGAGTCTGTTTTACGTAGGTAGGATTAAAGTGTTTGTGAAATTGTGTTGGATTTTTTCATTTTTAAGTCGTAAGCTGTTTAGTTGCGTCTCGTGTATCTTTGTTGTATTTGTGTGCATTGGTTTAGATTTGTCCGTGTCTGATAGGATGTTCTTCATTTTTTGAATTATTCATTCGTGTTTATTATGACTAAAGTGTTACCTTTATCTGCTTTTAGAACTTTTGAGCTTTTGTCTTGTTTTAATGGAATTGAGGTCTCTTTTCGTAAGATCGATTTTTAGTTTTCTGTTTTGTGAAATTATGTTGGTAGTTTTCTGAGAAAAATTGTTTAAGATGTTGTTTATAGGTGTTTTGGAAAATATAAATTTTAAATTTTACCTGGGAAGTTTGGCTGTTGGATGTCAATAAAATTATCTAAGTTGTCTTCTATCTGTTGGTTGTTTTCTTGTCTTTATTTTCTGTAGAAAGTATCATAAGTCTCCTGGCTAGATCTTCTAAACATGTTTTGATTTCTATGGCCATGTTGAACACAAAAACAAAGAACTATATGACTTTCAAAAAAAAACGAGCCTAGACTATCAACTGGCATGCTGCATTAAGCTAGAGATTTACGGACTTATACAACGAAACATAAACCAAATCAATACTAAGAACGACAGAGAAAAAATGATCTGCCACAAAAAGACTGGAAAAACTACGATTAAAACAACAGAAAAAAAATACCAACATGACAAACCATTGACTTACCTTATAATTAAAAGATCAGACCGAGAATTAAAAGCAGACGAGATACGTCTACTTAACAGAGGACTCAAATTCGCAATAGCACCAAGGAACATTCCAACAGTAGAATAACAGGACAATAGCTGTAACAACGACCATTTGGCATGAATACGCTCTGTTGCATATTTTTTTTTTCTTAGACATTTTGTAACATGCGCATTCTATCTTCAGCAAGCAATATCGAACATGGTACCTTATTAGTTACAAGCATATGAAGTTTAAACACTATAAAAGTTATTAAAATAGGGCCCAAAAGTATAACATAAATTAAGAGACAATGCAACGATATTATAGAAATATTTAAAACACACTTAACTGTAGTCAAGTTGTGTTATTATTTGAAGCTATAAAAAGGGTTAGTCCTTGTCTTAGAAGTTTTAATTTACAACATTTTTATCCTCGCATTTTGTTCCAGTATATGAGCATGCAATTAACAAAGATTTTATTCATATTAAGTAACATTTGAGAGTTGTTCAAAGCAACTTTCAAACTCCTACGTTATAACTTTCATTTTATATAAATATTCGCCCCCCAGTGGCTCAGCGGTATGTCTGCGGACTTACACGCTAAAATCCGGGTTTCGATACCCGTGGTGGGCAGAGCACAGATAGCCCATTGTGTAGCTTTGTGCTTAATTCAAAACAACAACAACATATAAATATTCTAGAATGTTCAAGAATATTATAAACAATTCTCAGAGATTCCAGGTATTGTGAGATGTACTAGCATACTTATATAATGTGACATGAATTAAGGATGTTGTTCGGATTTTGAACAAATTATAGAGGAATTTTACTTATTCATAGGTGATATAGAAATTAAGATAAAATTTGTTAGCTTTGAGATATTTTATTCTCTTGACTGATACATTTTAGTGTTTTAAAATACATATTTGAAAACCACCTGAATTCATTTTTGGAAACGCAAATGTGTAATTTTCAATGAGACATACAGAATAATGCCTTAAGATTTTACATGAATCAAATCATTTATTATTTGGAATTTTATGCTGAAAACTAAAGCATATAGTTTTATATCGACACAAATTGGCATAAAACGTAATTAATGTTTGTTATCATAGAAATTGTCTGTTAGAAATAACTGTTTCTAAAAACTATTTTACTATAACATTTTGAAGAAAAACGTCTTGCATGTGGTCTGAGGGATTGATATTGTTTTACATAAATATAATTTTCAAATTTCATAATGACATGAGTTCCATTACTCAAATTTAGGCCTGGCATGGCCGAGCGCGTTAAGGCGTGCACTCGTAATCCGAGGGTCGCGGGTTCGCGCCCCCGTCGCGCTAAATATGCTCGCCCTCCCAGCCGAGGGGGTGTATAATGTGACGGTCAATCCCACTATTCGTTTGTAAAAGAGTAGCCCAAGAGTTGGCGGTGGGTGGTGATGACTAGCTGCCTTCCCTCTAGTCTTACACTGCAAAATTAGGGACGGCTAGCACAGATAGCCCTCGAGTAGCTTTGTGCGAAATTCCAAAAACAAACAAACAACTCAAATTTAACAAAACATGTTTGTACATTTAAAGAGGTCATTTGATATAACCACTGAAATCAGAGGTTTTCAAAATTGAAAGAAAATTTGTAGCATTTGATAAAGATTCGAATATACAGTTTTGGACAGATATGCTACAAATATTACTGTGAGAAACAAATAGAAGTTAACTACTCAATTGCAAAAACTATGCAATTTAAAAACTGGTTTTACAGCAGTTGACTTGTAGAGGTACTGATGGTCAAATGTTAAAGTGAGGTTTTTGTTATTAAATACTCTGAGCTCTGGGATATATCGAATAATTATTAAAACTTTTGATAATTTGATCTTTCAAATGTTATTAAAAGTCACATTTTCTTGTTTTGCCCCAGTGGCTCAGCGGTATGTCTACGGACTTACACGCTAAAATCCGGGTTTCGATACCCGTGGTAAGCAGAACACAGATAGCCCATTGTATAGCTCTGTGCTTAATTCAAAACAAACAAACAAAACAATTTTCCTATTTTAATGAAGTGGTTAAGATGTTGACTCCTAAAGAAGATATAAAGTTTATTTATTTCAAATGAGAAAATAGGTTGCAAGGGATAATATAAAAAGTTTACCTAAATTCAAAAACTTCATAATTTACTAAATTATATCCTAATGTGCCAGTAGTAACTTTAGTAATTAACTATTTTAAATTCTGTGGTTGGATTACCCACGGTGGACAAAACTATTATTGTAAAACTATTTGAAAAAAACAACGTCTAAGTATCGCCATCTATTGTGCAATGTATTCTATCTTTCTTCTTTTTTCCAGGGCCAGCTCGAATTTTAGAATCGACATTTTTCATCATTTATTTTTCACCGCAAATTTGGTAATTAGCAACTGCACTGCCTTACGTCATCGCTAATGCCGCGCGCTATACCACTGCCAAGGACTACACCTATTTTGTAACGTTAGTTTGGTTTTGATGTGTGTTATTGAGTATGCGCTTTCAAACCTTTTTATTGTGCGACTTGAGTGTTTAAGTATATTTTATTTTTAATCTCATAATATAGACAAGTGGATAATTCGAAAACGAAAGAATCGAGATGATTATGAAAATAAAGACATTTTAATTTATATCACTGCCATAAAGAGAATAACGCGTGACTGAAAAAAAAAAAACATGAAACGAGAATTTATTGAAAGTTTGAGATTGAAATTTGCAGTGATTGAAGGAAATCATAAGCCAGTGTGTCTTTTGTGTAGTAAAGATTTAAGCAACATTTTTATAATTTGTATAACAAATTTGATGGAAATTTTCCATTCGATAGCAAAAATCGTATGAATGAAATTAGCCGTTTGAAAGCACAATTTCATGAACAAAAGGGTGACTGAAACATTCTTTTTTGTCATCGATAGAACTAGTTACTTTAGTCAGATGTGAAGTAGCTTAGATTTTAGTTAAAAAAGAAATCATTTCCTGTGATGAACAGAAATACTTATTTTGGTCATTGAAACTGTTGGAGAATTGTGTTTGAAAAATAAAGGATTATATTCTTCAAAACGTAAGTGATTTGCAATTAACTCGAGGAACAATTGGACGTAGAACGGTAGAGTTAGCGAAAAACATGGAAAATCAGTTGTTTGGACAACTAAAAGACATTATATTTTCATTAGTATTAGATGAGTCAACAGATGTCAGTGACACTGCACGATTGATATTTTGGGTTTACTATGGAACTTGAGATTTTCAAAAAGGGGAAAAAATTATTGGTCTTTGTGGATTGCGAGATCGAACATGTTAAATACATCTTTCAAAAATTTCTTTAAATGTCAAAAAATTCAATCGGAATTTAAAAAAATACTGGCTTCTGGAACAACAGAAGGCACTCCCGCTATGACTGGGGCGAAATTCGGATTTGTTTTTCTTTTAAAGCAGCATTTAATTGAAAATAATGTCAAGTATACACTACCATCTTTCCATTGCATTTTGTGTCTGCAAATTCTATGTGCTCAGATGTCTAAAAAGTGATGAATTGAATAATTTGGTGGACAATATTGTAAACAATGTGAGTTATTTTAGAAATGTTAGCACTCTCATCCATCGACAGTTTGTTGAGTTTTTGAAAAATGCAGTGAATGTACTTATTGATTATCTTACAGAATTTGCCAAAATTTCTACGCTAGATTTTTTCAAATCTAAATAAAGATCTCAACTAACTGACAAATTTAGAGGCAGAGGTTAGATGCTAATTTAGCATAGATATTAAGCAAAGTTTCACGAAACTTGTTGACGAAAACCCACATTTATTTTCACATTGAACGTTAGTTAAAATGCAATTATTTTGATTAAACTAATATCTTTTAGTTTGGTTTTATTGGTGTAGCCAACGTTGTTTTCATTAGCTTATGTCTATCGCTATAATAAAACTCGATAACTTTAATGTTTTCTGTTTCTTAGACTTGTGGATTAGAAATCAGAACCTGAATAACAGTTTCTAACTATTTTCAATATTTTTCACAAAAATAAATTTCAAATTAACACTTTAAATGATACGCTTGTACAATTTTTAATCAAACATTTTGATTAAAGAACACATATTTCTTTTTTCGCACAAAGCGATGGAGGGCTATCCGCTCTAAGCGTCCCAAATTCAGCAGTGTGAGACGAGAGAGAAAACAGCTAGTCATCACCATCTACTGCCAGCTCTTGGACTACTTTTTACCAACGAACAATGACTCTAATCGTCACATTATAACGCTTTCATGGCTAAACAGACACTTTTTTGGTGTGACGGGGATTCGAATCCTCGATGCTCAGTTTAAGAATCGAATGCCCTAACTCAACAGGCCGCGCCAGCCCAACATGTATAAACTAACATCATTTATTTTTTGTGAAGCAAATGTTTATTTTCAGTGTTTATCGAACAGAAAAAAAATTAAGACTTGTCTTTGGTGTCCAAAAATATAGGAATTTCAATGCCATCTATCAATTTATCTAAGCTGTAATGAACTTGAAAGTTTATATATTTTCTGGTATCAGTATATTTATAAGTTAGAAGTGTAAATACCTTTTTGTTGAACAATACAAATGTGAACTCTTCATGAAAACAACAAAGTCATCAACATATTTGTAGCTCTGGTTGTGCTGGTAATCCTGACGTCAATAAAAATCGACCCTGTAAATGGAGAAGGTTGGGAAAGGTTGAACAGTAAGTTCATTTTCCAACTTTATTGATTTATAAAATATTTATCAATTCGTATTTTTGAAATAAATATTCTACTTTGGTATTTGTACCTACTAAATAGAAAAATGCAGCATTAGGACTATATTAAAGCAAACTACGTATCTATTACAGGAAAAAAATCGAAACTGTCCCAATTTTTATCGACATGCAGAAAGGGATAAGATTTTTTGTGGTTATTAATTATTTTTCATTAATTAATCATTTATAATTTTGAAAAAGAAAGTGTTGGGAACGTGAATCTGCTAACTCAAACCCATTTGTTTCCGCGAAAAAGCTTCTTGATTATATTAAATTAATATTTACAAATTTTAATTATTATATTTATGGTTCGTTTGACCCAATGAAAGTAGATGTCAAGTATGGCAGAATAGTATTTCGATTTTTTCTTTCTTCAAAATTTCTCAATCGGGAATGTTACTCATTAAACTTTAATTTGTCATGTTAAGAAATAAAAAAAACACTTTATATTTACAATTGATATTTATACCAATGAATTAATCGTCATATTAAAACGCCATTACCGTTTATAGGGCAAGCATATTTGGTACAATCGTGATTCGAACCTGAGGCCCACATATTATGAGTCGAACATCTTAACCCATCTGGCTATGCCGGGCCCTGTACGTTGATAATAAAGTAACCTAAAACAGATTTAAACATAACTCTTCAAAAAAGTTGACATTTAAATTTTTGCCTTCTTAAATTTATAAAGTTAATTGTAACTAACTCAAAACTCCAGACGTTTTCTGGTTTTCTAATATTCATAAATTAGAAAATACAATATGTTCCATCATTTCAACTTCCAACAGCTCCAGCGAGTAGGTTTAACATATCATAGATGATGTTTCTAAACCTTCTGTTTTGCTTCTGAAGAGTTAAATAAAAAGGGAAACGTAGAACAGAAAATTTTAACGTTTTTCAATTACTGTATTTTCCTGTTAATAAGCCGAATCGCCGAATAAGCCGAGGTCAATTTTCAGCTCTGAAAATGAGGGTTTTTGCTTATTACTGCCTAATAAGCCGATCTCTGCTCGTTTGGGATATGTTTAAGTCCCACCTGTGTGAAAACGTTAAAGCCGCGATCAAAAGATTCAATACCGATATTGCAGTTATTCCCGGTGGGCTGACGTCTGTGATAAAGCCCTTAGATGTGTGTTGAAATAAACCTTTTAAAGACAGGCTCCGTCAATGCTCGAATGAGTGGATGGTTTCCGGCAATCAAAGTTTTACTGCTGCCGGAAATATGCGCGCTGCATCGCTCGCTACCATCTGTGAGTGGGTCGTGAAATCGTGGGACGATATTAGTGTTGAAACTGTAGAGAAGTCATTTCAAAAATGCAGCATCTCAAATGCAATGGATGGAACGGAAGATGATATGTTGTGGTTGGACGACGATGAGGAAGACAACATTCCACTCACTCAGCTAATAACACCAGAGAATGACGCGTACGACGACCAGATCTCTGACGAGTATTCGAATCTATTATTTGGTGCTTCTGACGATGAAGATGATGAATTTCAATAAATTTCTGAAATTAAAATGTGTATTTTTTATGAATTTTGTTATTTCTATGAATACATGTCATTCGTAATACATAGACCTTTTTCTATTAATAAAGAAAGTTTATTCAACTGAAATAAATTTGACCTTAACTGTGAGATCAAAGGTATTATTTTGGGTCCGAATTTGGTTTTCGGTATTTTTGGTCCAAAGCTGGTGATCGGCCAATAAGCCGACCCCCAAAAATCAGGTCCAAAATTTAGGGCCAGAAATTCGGCTTATTAGGTGGAAAATACGGTATCTGGTGTTATTGTCACATATTTAATGTTTATATTGACAATTGTAGATGAAGTTTTTCACAAATTATCCACTTTTATCTAATGTCACCTTGTCAGCTAATTGCCATCAGTGTGATATGTTGATTTTTGCTCACCACATTGGTTTTATATGGCCTACAGTTAAAGATGAATTACATATTTATTGTTCAAATAATATTCTTTAAACATGAAATTCATATCATCATTGTTGACATGTTTATACAAGTGGTTACACATATTTAAAAACCTGTACACCTACAATTGTAATATAGTTTTTCTGATGTAAAATTACTTCAAAGATATAAATGACCTTAATCGTAAATTGTATTAGTAGTGAAAAAGTGTAATAAATGGGAAGAGATCTCTGCATATTAATATATTATGCAGTTTCATGATGTTTTGTCTTATTTAGATAAAACCAGTCTTTTTTGTGGTTATATTGTCGAGCTGTGGATAAATATAGTAAAACATCTTTTTGAAACCTTCGATAGAAACAAAATGGATCAACTTACTGATGTTAATGTGTTGAAGTCAAGACTTTCCTCAATTTCAACTTGTGAAACAAAAAATTAGTTGTAACCTGCTGCTTATTGAAAGTAACAATGAATCTTCTTATTAATGAAGTATGTTGATGAGTAGATAAATATCTACAAAATACAGAGTCAGTTTAGTGAGTTTCATATTTGAAAAGACATTTACTTATATTTATCATAAATTGAATTTAAATTAAATAACATTGTTTCACATGTATTGGGTAAATGAGCTAATCTTAATACTGTTGTATCTGATATGAATATTTCAGGTGTCCAGTACACACCTGAACCCACAATTACACAAATGAAGTAAAATATAAAATTATAGTTCTAGTAAAATGTTTTTTTATTTAAGTATATTTTATATTGATGCTTTAGTATTAAATTACATTATTTTGAGTATTTTAGTGAAAAGAGACATTCTATGTTTTACTTCTGTACACCTTTAAAAATCTTGCTTGTAAACAAACCATTTAATGATTTTTGAAATTATTTTCTTATCTGAGTTTTTAGATTCATATTTACTACAACCTATTATGCTTTATTGTAATATAAACCAGGTTTTCTTTGAAACAGTTCACTTTCTATCATCAAAATCCCTTGGCTTATGCAAGTGGTACAGATTAATAACTTCTAAAATTTTGGTTTCAACTTACTTGGACAAAAAAAATTGTAAAATTTGACAGATTTTAAACGAATAAGTGCTCTTGTCAAAAGTTTGTGATTTAATTGTCAGTGTCACAATAATAACCAGATGGTGCTTTTGTTCTCTGAAGTTGTGATCAATTGATAAAATTTTAAAAGCTGAGAAAAACGTGCATGTTTAAAAAATTTTAACATTTCCTTACATATTATTTCATTACTGATAGTATTTATATCAACTTGAAACCCAAAGGAATATTTTTAATGCAAAATATAAGGTTAAAATAATTTATGTTTAGCTAGCTACTCTGGAATGAGAAGCTATTTAAATAACGCAAATTCTTTCTCATTAAATATTTCATTAAGTTTAATTTTCAAACAACACAAACAAGTATAGTAATTCTTTATTCATTGAAAATAGACTTTGAATATTAAATACAATTTCATCTCATCCAAAAATACTCTTTACAAAATATCAAACAACAAGTCCTTACATCGTCAATATATTTGGAAGCTAAAGTAAAAATTCACCTTCTGTCAGCAGCAGAGTGTATATAACGATTTATTGAGATAAATTTAGCTATTTCATTCATTAAAATAATTGTTTCGGTGAATATCAAATTAAAGTGACTATATATGTAAAGTGAAGCTTTCTAGTCAAAGTAAAATGCAAAGAAAATTTTACAACCAATAAAAGTATTTTAAATATTTTTCAAAACACTTTTTATTGGTATACAAAATATTTAATATTACTTTTTCTTTACTTATGTAACATAGATAAAGAGTTTATCTTGATGGGAGAAATTTTTGTTAGTATTTGACATCTCTTTAATTTAGTCATGCCAAAAATTACACAAATGCATGAAAAATTAAATCACAAATAATAAGAATAATATATATTGACATTCAGTTAAATTGTTTTGTTAAAGAAATAACACAATTAAATATACAGAAACAAATACCAAAAACATGTACAGAACTACTAATATTTAATTTTATAACTATACAGTCTTTAATTATTTAGTGTAATGTCCATAAAGATGTTATATTTAACAGCCTCTTTTAACATTTTTTTTTCTCATGGCACAGAGAGGTAAATATCCCAGATGTAGTGGATGTGTTAAGTAATAATTATACAGATATAACTGCTCCATGGCTCATAATGAAAGAAATAGTAGTAACAAGCTGTGCGTTTGTTGAATATAGCACAAATTACAACAGAATTACTTCTTCTAAGAAATACTTCTGTGTGACTACATAAGTAGAAATGAGTTTCGTTTTATTTTTACCTAAATGAAACAGAAATAAAGACAAACAATGTCGGAACTATTTAAAAAATATATCCTAGTTTTTGAAGACTTTGTGACATCACCAGCAATGCTAAAATTTTCATATACACTGCTGGCCAAAATCTTAATGTTAGATTCGATCACTTATTTGAGTGGAGTTTTGAAAGATGAAAATAAGAAAATCGACAAAGAAATAGAAAAAAAATAGCATTTAATAGGGAAAATATGAACACTATGAAATTAGCCTAAATCTTAGCTGGTCAAAAGTTTATGACCATACCAAAATGAAGTCCAAAACAAGGAAGAAAATTCCCAACAAGAGGTCTCAGTGGTGAGTTGCACGGCCGTCATTGCAAATTACTGCAAACATATGCTTTGGCATGGTTGATATAAGTGTTTGCAGAAGGCTCGCTGGAATGTTAATCAGAGTGGTTAAGATAGCTATACGAAGATCATGCTCTATTTGTAATTGACCTCCATTTCTAAAGACTTCCATTTCTATCCACCCCATACATTTTCAATGGAGTTCTATTCTAGCGAACATTCTGCATGTTTCAAAAGAATCACGTTATTCGCTATAGAAAATACTTTGTTCTGCAGGCATTGTGGATTTCAACGGTGTCCTGCTGAAAGATCCAGCAATTTTTACACAAGCAAGGGCCTTCAGTCAATAAGGATGCTCTCTCCAACATGCCAATATTGCCAAATGCTGTTTGACGCCCCTGTATTACCTTTTCTTTCATTGTTTCATGGAAGGAGAAAGCTTCCCAGATTATGAAGGAACCTCCTCCACTATGTCGTTTAAAAGATGTCTCTGGTAAGATATTCTTTTCGTGCAAATAACGTTGGAAACCATCTGGATCACCCCGTTTGAATTTCGTTTTATCAGAGAACAAAACCTTTTCCACATTTCTAGATCCCATGTTTGGTGCATCTCAACATACTTTAAACGAGCTGTTTCGTGGAAAGGAAGAACCCGTGGCCTTTGAAAACGTTTACGGTTTTGAAAGCCTTTCTCTCGTAGATGCCATCTTAATGTTTTTGCGCTGCATTCTACGTCCGTAAGGGCCTTAATCTGGTTCTACGATTGCCTGGTTTCTTGGCGGAAAATACGTCGAATCCTCCTGCTCAACGCCGGCAAAATTTTCTTGGGCCAACCACTTAGAATTCTCGTTTCGTATTCATCAGGGTTTTTAAGAAATTTGCAACAGCAGTCTAACTACTTCCAATCTCAAAAGCGACGGCACGTTCAAACTCTGTAATTTTTTTAAACTTTGCCATGCTTTTACTTAATGTAACACAGAAGATGTCAGAAGGAGATGTCGACAACGCTAACGCTTGAACACAAACGACTAAATTTCGTTACTTGTTCACCAATTAACGTTTAGTTTCAGTGTGGTTTTTGACCAGACAGTATTTAGGATAATTTAATGGTGTTCAAATTTTCACTAATATTTTATTCTATTGTCCACTTTCTTGTTTTCGAAACTCTACTCAAATAAATGGTTGAGCCTGACAAAGCAAACTACACATTTTTTTCTTTATGTTCATTGGCTTTAAGAATTTGGACAGCAGTATGTTACTTCATTTATACGTTTTAACAATTTTGAAGCTGGTAAAAAGGGTAAACTATTATTCCTTTGAGCATATTCATATATTATTAAATTGCCTGCCATTTGCTAATGTTAGTCTACACTTTATTTTTTTTAAATACTTAGCTAAAAATGTTATTGATTGATTACTTGGAATTAAGCACAAAGCTATACGATAGACCTTGGAGCTTTGCTCATCACAGGTGTAAAAACCTGGTTTCTAACAATATGAGTCCTAGAATAATGCTGTGCCTCAACGGTGCCACTGAATATTTTAAAAAGTAATGACATATTCTGTCTCATAATTGAACTCTGCCATACATGGTATTTGTGGCTTGGGTGGTTGAAATTGAAGAAATGTATTTCGTCATTTTATGCTTTTTGTCACTACTAATTATAAGATGAGCATGACAGTAACTTTTACATTAAAATTTGATTGAAAAAAGCTTTACAAAATGTTATTGAAATAGTTAAAAGTACTATGCATTCTTATCATATTTGAGTTGATTTTTTTTAATTTCCTTAATTATCATTTTAGTTTTGGCTCGTAGTTTAAAATTCTAATTCCAATAAAAAAGCTTTAACTATGAGAACTGTGAACTGATCAATTTTTTCGCATCTTTTAATGATTGTGTCTTAAGAAAAAGAACTTGGAAACCTGTAAATATGAATAAGCAAATATCCACTCCTTATAAATGTTAATTACAAATTATTATGAAGCTTTAGCTATGATTGTTGAAGAGAACCTCAGATTATCTACTTCCAAATGAGTTGTAATGTAGTGCATTATGTTAACCAACACCAAAGTAGGTAAGACCTTTTTATATTTTTTTTAAATCTTCATTTACGGACACTTTTTACTTAATTTTAAGAAGTTTATGCTTAGTTTTTCATATTATGTTTCAGTTAAATGGCAGAATGACTTCAAAGGTATTCTTTTATTCTCTGCAATATAAATATGCAGGAAAAACTATTATTATGACAAGGTACTCAAGTATTATTAAACTGTTTTACCTTTTATAAATTGAATCTGGTTTCTTTCTAATACTTTTGATATCCACGTGACAAGCTGTTGGAAAAAAGGGAAGTTAACGTGTGTTTTAGCCAAGGCTATTGGTTTGAGAGTTAAAATTTATTTTCCACTAAACCGATTCAACTTATATTGAGGCCTTAATTTCCTGACTAATTTGTTTTATTGTGAACAGGTAACAATGAGGTATTAAGAGAAAAATACATAAAAAACAAAATACACGAAATTGTTTGTTAATAAAGAGTTCCATGATAAACTACAACTACATTACGAATAACCTCAATATCTCTCCCCTTAAATATTATTACGAAGAATGTTAGAGGCCCTTTTAGTACCAAACAAACGTATTATTCGGTACAGTGTTTCTTCTATTTATTTAATAAAAAGTTAAATTGTGTATAAACACAAGCAAAATATGAAACAGTGTTGTGAGTTAAGCATTCACGCGTTTAATTTTTTTCTATATTTTTTTTTCGTCTTTAATACATTGTTTAGTTGTTTGTTTTGTTGAATTTTGCGTTAAGCTAGTCCAGGGGTATCTGCGCTAGTCACACCTAATTTAGCAATATAAGACTAGAGGGAAGGCAGCTAGTCATCCATACCTACCGCAGATTCTTTGGCTACATTTTAACCAACGAATGATGGGATTAACGGCCGTATTATAACGACTAACGGGTGAAAGTGCAAGTATGTTTGATGTGATAGGAATTCGAACGCGTGACCCTTACATTACGAGTGCCTTAACCACCTGGACAATTTGGGCCTCATGACTGTATGTGCAATCTCACAATAGTAAAATCTGATGTAAGTGTTCAAGATAGTAACAACGAATAAAGGGACATAACTGGAAAGAGCATACAAATTACAATATCAGCTAACAATTGTCCATCAGTTAATATAACGCAAAGAAAAAGCAAATACCAAATAATCCGTGTGAAGAAACAACTTGCTAAAAGAGGTCTACCAAGCACCTGATCGTTCCTGGTATAGGTTACGTACTTGTTAGTTCTGATTCACTTCTACAGGTTCTTTGTTTAAAGAATCTTAAAATACTTATTCCAACTATTTGATTGTATAATTGCATCAGGAGATACAGAATCTATTATTACTTATAGCACTGGTAAGAATTGTAGTAGTATTAGTAGCACTATTAAATGTAGACTTGTAAAGATATCAAATTGATATTTCTTCTTCATAACGATCCATATATCTACACAAAAACACAACAAAATGTTTTAATAAGTAAATGCTTTTATCTTTTTAAATATGGGTTATATTGTTCATGATATTTACTGCTTTAATTGAAAAAAATGAATTGGTTAACTTATCAAGTTGCTCGTTATTGTATATTACGACTGTACCACTGGATGAGTTATATATATTATTTACAACTTTTGTGGTAGCTGTTTTTCACAGTTACTTTCAGTTGCAGTCATGTTATATAAAGTTTTTGCCTCTTTATGATTAATTACATTGTATTTTTCCTTGAGGGCATTATATTGTGACAGTCAATCACAATATTCGTTGGTAAAAGAGTAGCCCAAGAGTTGGCAGTGAATGGTGATGACGAGCTGTCTTTCCTCTGGTCTTACACTGCTAAATTGGGGTCGGCTAGCACAGATAACTTTCGAGTACCTTTGGGCGAAATTCAAAACAAACAAACAAATCATTTATGGAATGGGTAAAGTTATACACTGATTGTTCCACTAAATTATAGTCAAAATCCAAACGTTTCCCACACAAAAGAGAATGAACATGTTTTCATTTAAAACTTTTATTTGTGACATGACGTCTATATTTATTTGGGGTTTTCTATCGTGACATTATCAGCTCTACTGGGGCAATTTACACACAACCCTGTACCACCTTGACCTGAGTTTATTCTGTTGTTTTTATTCACCTTGATTCACTAATTTTAGTGTGGATATGTCAGGTTATTTTCATTTATTTCTTTCACTTCCTTCTTTCTGTCTTACTTTTTCTTTTGTGATGTGTTTTGAGTATTTCATCTTAAATTGAAACTTGGACCAATATAGCTTTTATCAGTCATTTAGTTTAACTTTGTTTACTTCTTTTAAGGACCAAAGGGACCCGCTTAGTTTCTTCGTTGTATATGATTTTTTGGTCAACTTTCATCTTTTCATTGTTTTCTTGTTATAAACTTTATTTAAGGACTGGTTGACATAAATGATGGAGGAAATTCACATATAAATTCATTCCGTTGCTGCAGTCATGTGGGAACTTTGTCCATTGATGGAATATTTTTGCTACATCCTGTTTCATTCCTCACGTGTTTTTATAGAGCCGCCTCTTGTACTCTACTGCAACTCATCCTTCACCAGTTTTTTGGATGTATACTCTTGTCATGTTTTATTCCCTCATAGATAAAAAGTTCATGATAAACAGTCAATTTATCCAATTTTACTCGACTCTGTTTTTTATTTGGGTTTCAATAGGCCGTTTTTTACTCTTTCCAGTCATCTACAGCTAAATAAAAGAAGGAATACCTTCACTACATCTTGATTTATCTGCTGCTTTTCTATGGCTCATATAGAGTGGTAAAAAGTTTGGTTTCACAGTTTTTCTTTGCGTGGGCTGCAGCTTAATTTTTTCTTCATTTATTTTCCCTACTTCAGGGAAGTTTTCTTTTTGTTGTCTCTTACAGTTGCAGCCTCCCTTCTCATTTGGGGGCTCATGTTATTTAGAATGCTTGTTTTGGCTTTTCATTTTGGTCCCAATATCCGACCCTGTATTTCCATCACTCAGGGGTCTTTCTCTTGGCCTACTTTTTTAGCTTCTTGAAATGGTGATTTGGATACCAGTGTTCTCCCTTATTTTTCGTTTTCTGCACAAGTCTTTTTCTGGGACTGTTTCTTTTGAATATCTCATTTCCCTTGGATGTAGCCATACATTTCGCCTTCAGGGTTTTCTGTTCTGTAAGTGCAGGTATCTTGACGGACATATTATCTTATTTTAAACTTCTTACAGTTGTGAGTGCTTGTAAAACCCAGATGACCCTGAAAGTTCCTCTTCCACACCAACTTACTTAGGTTTATATCTGTTTGGAGCATACCAGAACTTAAAAGTCAGCATGTGTTCACCTACTGCTTAAATATGTGGGTACATATCTGTGGGGAGCAAATCACTCCTCACACTTTTCGTTTGATCTATACCAATCCTATGAAAACATTTTTCCATTTTTTCTCTTCCATTTGGGTAAAGTGCCTGATTCATTTTCAACATCGGGTCTGAAGGAACAAAGTTTATCTTTCTGTACATCCTTAATCTGTTAACATTTTTTAAACTTGTTGTAATCTTTTGTCAAAAACCGTTCATATTTCCTTCCTTCTCTTGATTGTGTAGCACTATTTTATGATAATTTTGTTTTCCTAGATTTGATCTATTTGACACAACACACAAAATCAAGCATCATCAGAACTCAGGTAATATAGAGTTGTCACTTTTTACAATCAATCGCCCACTTATGTCTTCAGTATTGACTTTGTTAAAGCTGGCTATAATGCATCTGCTATCATGTATTCAGGCCTTCCATCATCCACTCTCCCAGAGAGAAAGCAGCCATTCTTTGTAGAGAGCAGCAAATCAGAAGAGGAGGTCGACGTTGAAAATTCAGATTACAATTTCAGAGGAGAAGCTGGTTTGAGAAACCCATACTACCCCAACCAAAAAACCTCAATGACATGTTCAGACATCTGGGCTTAAGAAGAAGGATTTGTTAGATAAAAGTGTGCAAGTCGCAATTCAGAGAAAGCGTCACCAACAACTTTAAAGTTTCTTCGCTTGTCAATTTGGGCTCTGCTTTCACCTTAATGAATCCAGTTTGTGCGAGGCAATTGAAATTGCCTGTAACAAAACGAATGATGCCTCTTCATTGATAGCTCATCCAGAAGCATCAAATAAGTAACGGGAATAAGTATCCGTCTCTTCTCCTGGATCATTTGATGCTCCTTAGAGAAAAATACAGCGTCAAGACCTAGCTAGAAACATTAACGTGTGATGAGTATAACTGGGAGGTTATTGGAAATTTGAAAATGTTGGCATTTCTGATGGGTCTTCAAAGAGACTTTACCAAGTATCCCTGTTATATTTGCCTTTGGTACAGAAGAAACACCGCAGCGCACTACAATAGGAAGCTCTGGCCACAGCGGACCAAGTTCTGTGTGGGGAGGCAGAATGTCAAGTCTGAGCCGCTAGTGGACCTACAGAAGGTGTTGTTTCCACCATTGCACATAAAACTGGGCCTCATAAAATAATTTGTCACTGCTGTTGATAAGGAGTCTGCAGCCTTCAAACATCTTTGAGACTTCTTCCTTAAGCTTTCTGAGGCAAAAGTCAATGCTGTGTCTTCGCTATATTACAAATATAGAGGATTCTGAAGTGCACAGAATTTCCCAAGAAGCTAAGTAGGAAGACAAAAAGGCTTGGGACAGCTTTGTTGCAGTGGTTCAAGGCTTCTTGGACAGTCATAATCACGAAAATTACGTGGAACTGGTTGAGGTTCTGGTAAAAAAACTACTGCAAAATGGACTGCAGGATGTCTCTGAAAGTCCATATATACTGGACGCTCATTTTGATAAGTTTAAGTAGAACATAGGAGCATATTCAAGGAAGCGAGGCAAGCGATTCGACTCCGATACACTGAACTTTGAACGTCGCTACTTTGGAGCTTATTATGAAAATACAATGGGAGACTATATTTGGGGCTGATACGTCAAAATGATTTACATCATAGTCGCAAATCTTGAAAAACTACTCACTTCTAAACATTTTTCTTCATTTTTATATAGCTTGAGTATAAATACATGTAAATCTTGATTCGTATGTTGATTTAAACAAATTTTATGTAAATAAAAATGTGCAAATTTTCCCGTTTTTACATAGAAAATAAGCTAATTTCTAAATTAAAGCAACGTTTGGAGGGAATAATGGCCATTTTCTGTACTTTTGGAACATAAGTAATTAAGAAATAACACATACTATACAAGAACCAAATTTTGCTTTTTGTGTAATCTTCTTAACTTTAAAGTACAGAAAAGGAAAATTTGTTAAAATATTTTCCTGTCGTTATTGAAAAAATGTTAATTTAAAGTACTTGGTTCTGGGAACCTTTGCCCCGGTATGGCCAGGTGGTTAAGCTATTCGACTCGTAATCCCAAGGTCACGGGTTCGAATTCCCATCACAGCAAACATATTCGCCTTTTCGGCCGCAGGAACAACGAAGAAAAAGTATATACAAGAAAAGACATGAATGTTTCTCATAGAATCTGTTCTACCGCGAATTTAAAACGGCTCTAGTATCTGGGGATTGCTTATTTGCATATATCAAATCATTCTAGCACAAAGTAATCAAAGCATTTTATTAATATGTATTCAATACAGCTCGATTCAACCTCTGTAGAACTGTTGTATTTTATTCTTGTTTGGTTTACTCATTTTAGGCTCACTTGTATCTTTCAAACAGATGTAAAAATTATGATTATATATAAATACGTATTTTGATTTGAGTTGAATAATTTGTAAATAATTCCTCCCAAGATTAATTAAGTATTTCAGTTCTGCGGTTTATTATATACTTCAGAATGCTTGCTTAAATAATTGATGCCTATGTGTTACGTATTTTTAATGTTTCAAGTTCTTCGTAGATTAAACGCAACAGAAAAACACAGATAACAGCTTGTATAATTTATTACACTAAACTACTAACAAATATAACAGATATAACATGAATTATATAATAATAGTGATAGATATTAAGTTATAACATTCGAAATTAATTACAAAACAAAATAATATTAGTTTCAAACTTCAAAATAAATCACAACACAAAACGGTACTGGCCTGTATCTAATGTAATGATCTAAAATGAAAGTCTCAAATTCCAGTCTAGGGTGTGAATTTGGTCCCACGAAGTAATTCTGAAACAGTTCACAGTTCAATGAAATCGCCGTCTCTCAGCTCAAGCAGTAATTAAGATGTATCGCAGAGATTGACGAAATAAAATCACGGCTTCCGTAGATCTAATTTCAATCACAAATCCAAGTTGAATATTCACAGCAAACACTTAATCTTTCTCAAATAACTAACTCTCCTCTTTTGAAATGAAACTGGTGTCTGAATCTCACTCTTTGTCTTCGAATAAAACTGATGACTGAATCTCTCGCCCTCGAATAAAACTGATGACTGATCACTCTCTCGCGTCACCGTTTTTTATATCGATAGGCCTACTTCTCGAACAATCTTGTAATTTCCATACAACTCCAGAGCTATCCACGCATATCCGTTCTTGCACGAGATTACGTCTAGACAGGAAGTCACCAGCACCAGTTTACAAACATTTGATTGGTTTACTTAATTCAAGAAAGTTCTAAATGCTACTCTAAATAAATGACAAAATATTAGTTTAAACTTCGAAACAATAATATCAATATGGAAAAATGAATAATACAAATGAAAATTCAAACACAACACGACATGTTGTCGTTTACAAAATATTTACACATATACATAACACTATGTGTGTTTTCTTATAGCAAAGCCAAATCGGGTTGTCTGTTGTTCCATTGATTAGAATCGACGTCAAAATAAATCAGTAGATCACTTCTTCAAAACACTTAAACATGTATCACTATAAATACTGAAATATAATGATCGATGAAGGAAAACGTTTATACAAGAGAACGCGAAAAATATGCGTCCTAATTTTATGTGTAAGAAGTGGGCGCATGGAGAAATTATGGGCTTTCCAAGCTCTCGAACCCAATGTATCGCAGAACGAATGTGGAATTCACCCACGACACTCACAAACCAAATCAACAACGAAGGAGGAAGGAAGAGATTTGGGGTGTATCTGGTCCTCCCTTGTGTCTCGACTAAATAACAATCAATAGTCTGCATGAAAAAGTAAGGGTATAGCATTAGAAGCCCCCTAGTGCCTCAGCGGTATTTCTGCAGACTTACAACGTAAAAAAACCGGGTTTCGATACCGTTGATGGGCAGAGCACAAATAGCCCATTGTGTAGCTTTGTGCTTAATTCAAAACAACAAAACGATTGCATTAGAAACCATGATATGCAACTACCTCTTTTTTCCTGCTTGGTTCGTAGCATCCATTTACTCAGAACACACATGGTTTTACAAGGTCAAGACGTTAGTCTATAAACTGAAAATCATAACAACGAATAATAAACATTAAGTGATTCGTTGATCCAACGACTCTTTATTGTTTACCTAAGTAGTCACAATCACTTCTCTCTTTGAGATTCAAAGATTATTTCTGCACTTTACACTAAATGTCCAGTCTATTATTTGCTTGTCTTAAACGTATACTTTATTTTGTTACATTTTGCACACTAATGACTATTTACAAAGCAGACTTACACAATATTCGTGAGAAAATAAGTTTACTCTGAAAATGTTTCCGGACGCCCAAATCGTAAAAACGTTTTTCTCATACAATCTGTTCTTCGCGAATTTATAACGGATGTAGGTGTAAAATGACTTGCTGATTTGTACATTCTAAATCATTTTAATGAAGCATAATCAATGCATTTTATTAATATGTATTCAATTAAGCTCCATTCAGCCATTACATAATTGTTGTATGTTGTTCAACAATTTCGGCTTACTGATATCTTTCCAACAGCTGTTAAATTTATGATTTGGTTTCATTTTTTAAAATAATTTCTCTAAACATAATTAAGACTTTTCCATTCTTTTCGTAATTTTACATTTGAAAATGCTTTCATAAATAACTGATGAATTGTTTTCTTTTTAAGTTGAAATATGTTTCAGACTACCCTGAAGACGAGAGACTGAAGGATACCTGTAAACGTCGCCATTTCTACTTGAGGTACTGTTGTACATTAGTCCTCCTTGATGACCTTCTTGAAGACAGATCAGAAACAAATTCGTGTTGGACAAGGTTATCTAGATCCCTGAGCAACACAATAAAGTGAATCATATATATTATTAGAGGAAAGAAATTATCTTCCAGTCATTAAATATGTTTTGCTCTTAAAAATCACAATTTTGCAATTGAGCCTTAAGTTTGAAAGGAATGAGATTTAATAAGCTATATTTGTGTGCACATCTCTGTATTTTACTACCTGATGATTTACGTAATGGCTGTAGTTAAAGGTAGAATGAATGAAGAGAATCCGCTTTGTTTACTCGTCAAAATGTTCAGTCTCGTTCTCAAAAACACCTTGACATGCCATTTAAAGAAAATCGTGTTTTGAAACACCCATTAGCTAGGACAACCCTACCTGTGAAAAGTATACAAACAAGTATTTAAAAATTTCAAAATATTCTTAAGTAGGGATAGGGATAACTGGAGCATAAAGAATAGAAACGAGAAATAAGTGCTGACATTATACTACGTGTAAGTCAATCCCTCACCCTAAACTTTCTCTTCACAAGGAGGAAGAAGTCAAATGAAGGACAGATCTACATAGGGTATAAAACCAGCATCTTTCTCGTGTGTTTGTAATTGTTTTGTTCAGTAAAATGTCATTCATTGTGATTAACTGCTTAATTATTAATTTTCTCTCAATATATACACGGTTATATGTGTGTGTGTACTTTTATTACAAGTATAAAATTAAAACCAAATTAATTTATTATTTACAAAGAGCGGAGCGCAAGGAAACAGGTAGACATATAATTTACAAACTTTAATTATATAAAGGATATGCAAACATAAGTGTACGGATTGATACTATTGGGCCCCGTATGGCCAGGTGGGATAAGGCTTTCGACTCGTTATCCAAAGATCACGGGCTCGAATCCTCGTTACACCAAACATGCTTTCTCTTTCAGGCGTGGGAATATTATAATGTAAAAACCGTCGTGTTCCTTTGAGAAAAATTCAAAACAAACAAACAAATATTTATGAGATTAAAATAGGAATACGATTCCCCGCGGTGAACACGATAGAGATACCAATAAGCCTTTCCTGGCAATAGAATGATAATTTGCTAGAGGTCACCAACTTGTATGCAATATGTGCTCTCGTTCTCTCTTTCTTTGCTTTGATTACTATATTTTTATTATTATTAAATTTATGTAGCGTGGAAGTACTAATGAATGTAAAAGTTGATTAATTATGTTAAACTATTTTATATTAAAAGAAAATTTAAGAATAAACGATTAAATAAATTTACGTTTCTATATTTTTAATGAAAACGATTTTTTAAACATCATGTATAAATTAAGTTAGTTAAGTCAAGTAGAAGTCAATGACACTGTTTAACTTGACATCATCAATATTTATTTTCGTTATGTTTGTTACAGCGTTGAATCAATATCAAAACATTAAAATATATTTTTTTTTATTTTGTATTTTACTTTTAAACATCTAAGTTTTTTTATTTCGTGGTGAATGAAGCTCATAGGCACTAACGTAAGGCTTTATAGTTCAAACAAAAGAGACTCGAACCCAAGACGTCCAATAAAACACTTTATTTATACTTTTGAACATTCAACACAACATACCATGTATGCAGTCTAACTAGCTAAAATTTATTATAGGCAGGTAGATTCTTTTATTACCATTGTGACTTTTGTTAAGGAATAATGGCATAAATAATACTTACAAAGCGCCTGGGTTTGAAGACATCTTCCTGTTCTTCCGTTGAGATACTGAGCTGTCTGACTGACTTAGATGTCTAAGTAACTATTCACTCGGTTTATTTTATAAGCCCTTTGATATTATTAGAAGAGTGATTATCGGGCAACTTAAAAAAAAACAGCTGTTTTCCTGTTCACTATTGCTCTGAATTTGTTTCGTGAAAAACTGACACGCCATTAAACTGTCAAACTTTGCTTGTGAACTCCTACGTTCTTCAGTTAATTAGTAATACTCTTGTTAACACAAGCTTGGTTTATTTAACTGACCACATGACTTCTTCTCTATATGTATAAAGTATTTCCTCTATCATCCGAGAACAATTATCCGATCACAATGTCGTCTCATCAATCAAAGTCTTCAGGTTCAACATTGAAGTTTCTATATCTTCTTACAAGCTTGCTGACGTCTGTATATTTAGCTCAACGTTTATGAGACATTTCATTTGTTTTCGGTAACCTCCTGCAATTCCGAGAGTGTCTATTCATCTAATCTAAACACATAACTGAAGTTCTTCGATGTGAAGTAATGTTATAAGTGATGTTTCTGTATTTATTTGATCTTTGATTGCGTTAGTTAGTCATAAATAAGTTAAATGTACTGTGACATGTATCTCAGATTTTGCTTAGATATCGTTGTTCAATTCATAAACATTATTGCTTTAAACATATGTTCACTTATACTTCATTTTCAGACTACTCGCAGGGCAACAAGTTTCTCGACGTGTTTCCTTCAAATGTTGTTATTTTTTTAAACATCATTACTTTGAGATAAAAAAAACGTTTAGTTGTACGGCATTTTTCTCAGTCTATTGCTAAATACCTAATAAGTTCAGAGGCAAATTGGTGTTAAATCATAGGTTTAAAACCTACTATGATTTACACATGATATAAATTATTTATGTGTATAAACTAATATCAAATATGGTAATCTCATGGAGAATATATGTTAAAGACAACTAGGTAATACATAAAAATATTAAATTTAAAACACATAAAGATTTTTACAAACATCTTAGAAGATACACGTATAATTTTTCAGACTTTCATAACATGTTACCACTTGATCAATATGCAATTTGAGAACCTTCTATTTTATCACCTTCATATAATTCTGGAGTTTGGAGCATACAAACTATTAGTCTGTACTATACTTTAATCTATTTAATGTATCTGCAAACAACAATTCCACTCTGTTATGTGTATAACATAAATATTCCACAAGAAATGAAGCTGTGCACAAATAGATTTGAACCCCATGACCTTATTGTATGGAAGGAACTGTCAGTAAATATTTGCTGTAATTTTTCCGTTATTAGTTGCAACGAAACACAGTTTCTCCAATTCGAAACCAGTAACACAAGGACTGGTAGATATTCTAACAAAACGCTGATAAATTTTGAGTAATTAAACATTAGTTTAAATTCTTGACTAAAAGCAGATTGATGAATAATATGAAAAAGGTGTTAAGCTAAAATCTTCATTTAAACAGCAACATTCTCAACATGAAAGTTCTGATTGTAGCTCCAGTTGTATTCATTAGCCTGACGTTGATGAAATGAAACCGCCCCCCAGTGGTTCAGCGGTATGTCTGCGGACTTGCACGCTAAAACCTGGGTTTCAATACCCGTGGTGGGCAGAGCACAGATAGCCCATTGTGTAGCTTTGTGCTTAATTCAAAACAACAACAAAGGAAACGATTTTGACACAGCTTGACAAAAGATATGTGGAGAGTTTGTTTCTAGGTTTTAATGTTGTATGAACTATTAAATAGTCGTATTACTAGAATAAATATTCAAATTCATATTTGAATTTCAGTAGTAGAAACATTGCGCAATAAAAATTAAAGTAAAATATTAATCAATCACATATTTCTCTTACACACAATTACATTTCTGTAATAAAAACCAGCAAAAACTACAACTGTATTATAAGTGTCAAGAGTTGATTCTTGATACTTCAACAGACATCTTTCATCCAGGTCATACATTACCTTGTGAAGCAGTCTGACTACTGAAAATATACTGTGAGACACATATCTATAATTTATAATATATTATAAGGAAAAACAGGGTAGCTCATTCTTTCTACTTAATAAAATGATTCCACAGAAAATACTTCATGACATGAAAAACATATCTTCTTTAGTTAAATTGAATTTTTTAGGGCAAAAGTCGATTAGCCTGGAAAAGAGAACGCGCTGACAGAATGCAATGACTCAGATTTTAAGAAGTGAGACTAGACTGGTATTAGTTACATTATAATTAATAGTGTTTTGGTAATTCATTACAGATTGGTAAACTATGTGTTGCTAACGTGAATGCGCTAACTAGAAATAAATTACAGTTCAAGAATGATGCAATTTTAAATCACTTTTACTTTAGTTGGTTATCATTTCTGTTTTGTATCGTTGGGTCTTTAATGTTACAGTTTATGAGGTTCAGTTTTTTTATCAATAAATGTGGAAATAAAGATATAGAAATCGTAAATAAAATTTAGTTTATTTTGACAGTCAATTTGACTTATTCAAGAGGAATCCTAAGAATCAGTGTCACCAGCAGATCAGAAGTAAAATTGTGGGCTCACAAGGCCAAAATATGACAGCATATTGTGTGGCTAAACAAAGCAATTAGCACTAAGTGTATTAAAATGACAACATTCAAGTGCAATAGAAAAATATCTTAATAGCTTTTCTGTACTTTACAATCGTGAAAATTATGTATTAAAAATAAAGCTCTAACATACAGAAACAAAACATCTTTAATTTGTAATAAATATTTAAAAAAACTTTAAATGGGGAAAAAGAGTTATGTCAAAAACTGTAAATATTTTGTTCTTTAACCTTCAACAAAGTATTGATGAATATTTCATTATATTGTTATATTTTGATATAACTAACATATCTTGAGCTGTGCTATACTACATTAATTTTAACTTGTTTTTGTTATGTTTTTCACATTCTATTTTTGTTTCAAAACAATTACATACTTTCAGTTTATAAGCTGTTGTTTACATTTAACGAAACATATCAGTCTTTTTTATAATAAACAAAAAGAAACAACTTTGAAAGTAGTTATATTATAATTTAGAGTAATTTTATCGTTTTAATGCTTAAATTTAAATACCACATTTTCTGGCGTCGAAGACTCACTATCATTTTGATGAGTTAAAATTTGAAAAAAAGATAAACATGAGAATAAGATCACAGCACTTCCACCAATCTTACCAAGATGTTTCGTGGATTGTTTTCTGACTTAAGGTACATAAAGTCTCTTGCTTGTAAGCTAAATGCTAATCACATCTTCCTTTGAAAATGTATACCTTATATTATCACTGGAGTATCTGTATTATTATTATCAGTAATAAAGTTATTCTAAGAGTTAAAAGACGACATTTTATAACATTGGTACTTATTTTTTCTTCAACTTCTGGTATTAAATTATTTGACTAATATATTGAACCAAATTCTACCACTTATATTCCAGGTGAAATGATATTAATATTTAATTATTTTATTAAAACTAATAGTTACAGTTTCAACGGATCACTTGGAAGCTAATAAGCTAAGATCAGTATTTACATATTAACTATCATCTAATAATCTGAAACTGTACTGGTTTACTTGTTTTTGGTATTTGTTAACTCTGAAATACCTTTATCTAAAAATTAAAACTTTTATAAAGTCACAAAACTGTTGTACTGGTAGTGGTTTATTAAATATGATTAAGTTGTGATGAATCAAAGAGATGCTTTATTTTTATATTTGTTGTGGTATTTATCAGTTCTTTCTTTAAAGAAGAATGGTTTCAGTGACTTGCTTTACGTAGTTGTCTAATTCCGTTTTATTATTGGCATGTTCGACCAAGTGTGAAATTAAACGTGAGCCAGTCAGTTTTAGTGTACTTGTCAAAGAATCATTTTATATTACCATTATTAAACCTTCACTAAACAGAGAGCTTCAGAATTAATGCATTCATTATTAAAACCATTAATCTGAAAACGTAGTTTTCTAATTGAAGAAAGCACGAATGTAAGGGGTATGTTACAGCCTTGTGTTTCAGGATAAAAACAGGTGTTAGAATTATGAAAACAACTTATGTTAATATTTAATATTAACGTGTTTAAATGTTATTGCTCTTTTACTCACTGCCCAAATTGTTCCTGATAACAATATTTATTATTTTTTTATTTGCAGTTGGTTAACTTTATCAGTCGAAATGATATGAGATAGCAGTTTTTCTGACAAATTCCAAACATTTCGCTGCTAGTATGTTTTATGTATCTAAATGATGTGTATGGTAAATATTATCTGAAATATTCTTATTATTTGTATTACTTACGATTTTGTTCCACACAAAAAACAATTTAATATTTATTTTGTGTGTACACTACAGTAACTATTATTTTTGCAATTTTGTTAATACTTTGAAAAATTTTTCTTGACTGTAAGATAATATTTAATATTATATGTCTCCCTCGTGGTGTTTTGTACATTCTGACATGGCTGATAAATATAAATAACAAAATCAATTAAAACACTTTTAAGACGCGTGAAAAGTTTGAGTGTGTTGTTGAGTATAAAAGGATGTTTCTTAAGTTAACAGAAGTAAAAGTTCTGAAATGTTACATGAGGATTCAATGACACTTTTTGTTTATATTGATGTATTACACATTATAAAGGAATATTCTATCGGTTTTGTTTAAGCTCTTTTTTTCGTTACCTGTGGACTGAACAGACGTAATCCTTTATTTTTTCTGTTGTTACGAATTTACTGTTATACATTTATTTCAATATCTATATCTGTTTCATTTTAATGCGTATAATCTATATTATTAAATATGTATTGGTAAAGTCTGGCCTGTTTTCTTAATTTGTATAAGATTCTTGAGTATAAGAATCAACAATATTTATGTATATTTATATTGTTGCCTACTAAACTTTCGAGAACTTTGCCTCAAGAATATAAATCGACGCGCCAAGAGACAGAATATGTTGATATTTTATTACAGTTATTATACCATCAATCTTGTACGTTATAATATTTATAAATACTTATTAATTGAAAAACGATATATATTTCACCAGAAACTTTTGTAGATTTCGAACATTACAAACTGTTCAGCATCAATCCAGATGAAAGAGGAGTCAGCAGACGAGGCTCATTTGCCCAATCCCTGCGTACGAGACTTGGGAATATTCAGCTGGGCGGCACTGGCTCGAGAATAACGATGGACAAGGGTTAGCGCTGAACCCAACTATGTGAAGTTTTCAAGAAACAAGTTGACATCGTTTGCATGCATAACACACGTCACACACGAACCCTCCCGGAAGATGGAGGTCACGCTCCGGTGCCGAGTAGCAAAGGTGTAAGAGCACGCACTCAACAACCAACACATAAAGTGTTGAAAACAACGGGCAGCCCTGACGAACCCCTGTAAAATCGGAACAAAAGACGTCAGATACCTGTTAACCAAGAGCCTGTTCGAAGCGGTCGTGTACAAGGCTTCCATGTACTGGACAAAAACTGGATGGAGACCACACCTTCATAGAACGTTCCAAAAAATCCATGGTGAACTCGATCAAATGCTTTGCTCTGATCGAGGGACACAAAGACCGCAGGATATCCCTATCCGTGATGAAATGTGTCGGGTCTTAGGTATCTCCCGTGCCTTACACAGTGGAACCTGTTACGTATTTTTTGATGTTTTAAGTTCTTCGTAGACTAAACGCAACAGAAAAACGCAGATAACAGCTTGTGTAATTTATTACACTAAACTATTAACAAATATAACAGATATAACATAAATTATATAATAACAGTGACAGATATTAAGTTACAACATTCAGAATTAATTACAAAACAAAATAATACTAGTTTCTAACTTCAAAATTAATCACAATACAAAATGGTACTGGCCTGTATCTAATATAATGATCTAAAATGAGAGTCTCAAATTCCAGTCTAGGGTATGAATTTGGTCCCACGAAGAAATTCCGAAATAGTTCACAGTTCAATAAATTCGCCGTCTCTCAGCACAAGCAGTAATTCAGATGTATCGTAGAGATTGACGAAATAAAATCACAGCTTCCGTAGATCTAACTTTACTCACGAATCCAAGTTGAATATTCACAGCAAACACTTAATCTTTCTCAAATAACTGACTCTCTTTTTTTGAAATAAAACTGATGTCTGAATCTATCTTCTTTTTTCTTCGAATAAAAACTGATGACTGAATCTATCTTCTTTTTTTCGAATAAAAACTGATGACTGAAACTCTCACTCTTTTCTTCGAATAAAACTAATGACTCAATCTCTCTTAATCAATCCTGTTTCTCGCATCTTCGTCTGTTTATATATTGTAGGCCTAAACTCCCCGAAAGACCGCGAAAGTTCTACAGGTCTCCAGAACAATCCGCACATGTCCGTTCTTGTACGAGAATATACGTCTAGACACAAAGTCACCAGCACTCATTTACAAACATATGATTGGTCTACTTAATTCAAGAAAGTTCTAAATGTTACCCTAAATAAATGACAAAATATAAGTTTAAACTTCGAAACAATAATATCAATATGGAAAAATGAATAATACAAATGAAAATTCAAACACAACACGACATGTTGTCGTTTACAAAATATTTACACATATACATAACAAACCCTTGTGGCAGTTCTTGGATCGAGCGACTCGATCAGACTAGAGACGCTCGCCGCACTTAACAGTTTGGAATAGTCCAAATCTATTTCCCTACGGAGTGTCTCAATGTTCAAGATGACCCAGCGATCCGTCTGTCTGCTATGAAACAAGGCAGACCAGTTGTTTTGCTTGTCCCGCAACGTGAGGCAGCGAGCCCTTGAAAGCCACATGTCAGCTTGCTGCATCAAGGAGGCACAGACCTCCTTGGGACCCGCTCACCAAGATCCAGTGACAGACTCGAAAGAACAGAGCTCCCGACTAAGGACAAGTAAAATGTTTCCAACCTCATCCTCGGTACGGAGAGAAACGTTTAGCCTCCACACACTGGAAGCACGTAAAACGGGTATAAAATCCCGGAATATGGTGAGAAACGCCCAATGATCAGAGACGTAAAACGAGACATTCCCAACCCGATGAACAGCAGCCCTGCCAAGGCTCTGCTGAAGGCCAGGTGTCACAAAGAACCTGTGAAGGCGACAGGAAACGCCCTGACTGGTCCAAGTATCTTCTAAAACAGACCCATGCAATGCATGCCAGACATCCTAAAAGTCAAAATCCAACAGCACCGCACACAAGAGGACTGTGTATATTGATCATCAGAAATATGATCATCCCCAATCTTGTCGAGGTGAGGATCCAAGACGTAACGAGCACGGCAAACAACGGCACCACAACGTACGACAATATCACAGCAACTTGAAATTTATTTACAACAGTAAACATTACAAAAAACATGACAGGAAAGAGAAACAAAAGTAAAAAAAACCATCCAGTATTTACAACGTTAAATAATACAATGGAAAAACAAAACATTAAATCTTTACAAAAGAAGCGAGAGTAAAGGCAGGGCAGCTCAGAAACAGATCTCAACCCAAACCGTCACCAACAAACAAAGAGGCGAGACGTTCAGCGCGAAAGAAGGTAAAACGTCCTGGAACCCAGACGCTGGTAGTCCGCCTCAAGACGGAGTAACAGCTGGTACCTGGTCCTACCCATTATCGAAAAGTATGACACCGGAGCCTGGTCGAAAACCAATTTGTTTCGAGCAAGCCAGATGACGCACTTAAAGATGGTAATGGTATACTGAAAGAAAAAGGCAAAGTGGCTGGGAACTGGGACCGGCACGTGATATAGGATGGTCTCCGCCGAGAGCGGCAAAACTTGGTAAAGGCCCTCAATCCTCTGCCGACTTAGGACAAAGGCCCAACCTGTGCAAGACAGACTCCACCTGCATGTGACACACTGGACACAACTCAGTAATACATGAGTTCTACAGGTAGGTACGCTCTCTCACCCCAAAATGTAATGCACCACACGCCAGTTGAAAGTCTGGAGGTAGCAATCAACATAGTGCAGTGCAATGCTGCTCCAAACAACGTCCCACGGCAGAGCAGGATGGTATCGCTCGATCCTGTGAGTACATGCAGGGACCAGCAGGCGGTAGAGAGAACGGAAGTCCGTAGGTACGTCGGCAGAACGGAACGTCACCGCAGTAACGCAGAAGCAATTTAAATTTAATCACATTACATTTTTCTAAATCTGATGAAAAAATTAAAAACTTAATAAAACCCCATTAATACTTAGCACCGTGTGAAATTATTTTAAACGCTTTAAAACAGTTAAATGATGATTATATATTTGTTTTATATGTGTGAAAATGCACAACCACTGGTGTTAAAATGTCCATAGATTCACAAAAGTGCTTATATTGTATGGCATTTCTTGTGCCATAATAAATAGTTAAATCGCAATCCTTTCTTTAGTTGAAGTTGTGGATGCTCTTCAAGAGAATGAAGGTGTGTGGTGTATGACGTTGAGTAGCCGTCATAGTTTTAGCCTGTAAGCTAAAAATTAGGAATTGTTTTCCGTAAACACAAATGAAATTCTGAAACAACCACACAAATAATACCAAAACTTTAAACTCGTGCGACAACTAATGTTGACTTTTGTCCTGACCAGTATATCTTGGCCAATAAACATGTTTTCTCTCTGTGAATTTAGAATTACATACTCTCCCAATCATTCTTCAAATGCATACACGCATCCAATCTCAGTACAAATTACAACTGAAATCATCTGTGTTCAAGATTTTTGTCTTTGTGACCATCCAAATTCATAAAATATTACAGCTGGTTATTTGGAATAAAACATGACCTAATAAACCTTTCTCTGGTTTTCTTGCTGACTTGTTGTCAACTTTCTGCACTGATATGTGATATAATATGCCCTTACAATTGTATTAAATATCTGTACTCAATAAAATCTGCCTTTGTTTACAGTCAGTTGCTAAATAAATGTGGGTAAAAATTAAAAATACTGCACTTTAATTGTTTGTGAGGCTTTATTTTGAATCTTTAATTAATATGTGTGTTTATAATATATATATACTTTATTATTACATATGAAAGGTTTCCCCACCTTTTCTACAGCTGCAATCTGTGGACTGAAAATACTAAAATCCACTCTCGATACTAGTGGCAGGCACAGCATAGATGATCAATAATGTAGCTCTGTGCTTAACTGCGAAACATATAAACATATACAAAAAAATATCTATTTCTCACAAAAACTGAAGGGTATGGACGTGAATAAAAATATTTTATTTTCACACAAGAAATAGTCTGCAAATAATCATATACGTAGTTCTTGTAAAGACAAATGTCAGATAATATTAATAAGTGTCACTGTTTTTTTCTCAATTTTTTATTACTACTACCTGTTTTAATTAGTTAAGATATCGTTATTCTACTGTTCTGCATTCATACATTTTTTTGTAGATTAGAAATTAGAATATGTAAAAAAATATTATAATGGTGGTGTATCGTGTGTGTGTTTTCTAATAGGAATTTCATATTAGACTATCTGCGGAGTCCACCGAAGGGAAACCGAAACCCTGATTTTTAGCGCTGTAAATTCGTAGAATTACTGCTCTACCAGCGGGAGACTCGTGCATTGTTTTTCCAAGATAAAAAATCTAATAATGGACGTTCTATAGAAATTATAATTTTTAAGGGGTAAGGTAATTCAATCCGAAGTAGAAGACCATGTCATCACCTAAACCGAAATCATCAATGCTTATTACCCTCAAAACTGCAAATATAAACATTAAGTAAACTAATTTAATATTAATGTAAATTCATTTAGAGCAAAATCAATTACATTTCATTACATATGTCATTGAAAGTAATACCAACTATTGTGGAAACTAAACTACTGACCAATTTTCACAAACAAGACATAACTTTGTTATTTTTCGAGTATATATACTTATGTGTTTTGTTAGGTAGTCATAGGTATGAAAAGTTTATTTTCTTCTTATATAAGTCATTTTCTTGTTGTTGGTCAAATACAATATATTTTTATTTCAAGTATTTGTTTTCATTATATAACTTGATTTAAATTTTATACGTGTGTTTAATATTTCTCCAGTGATGTATTCCATTCCTTAATGTAAAGTGTTGATATATATATATGTATATAGTTATAAATGTATAGGGGAAAATACAACACTTTTGTGTAATAAAAATTTCAAGTTAATTGTTGCATAATTAAAAGTACTTTCTGTTACATCAACTTCAGTGTTACATTCTACAACTTTGTTTTCATAACAATTAAATGTAAACTTAAATTTGTATGTCACGAACGATGTAATTGTCCAAAATTGTATCATAAAAACTTTCAAATATGCTTCTCTTCTGGTTCTTTACAATCATATTAATATGTTTAAGTTAAACATAATTTTGTTTTTTGTTTGTTTTGGAATTTCTCACTGTGTAAGACTAGAGGGAAGGCAGCTAGTCATCACCACCCGCTGCCATTATAACACTCCCACTGCTGAAAGGGCGAACATGTTTGGTGTGAAAGAGATTCAAACCCGTGACCTTTGAATTACGAGTCGAGTGCTCTAACCACCTGGACATGCCGGGTCTTACTAAAGAAAAAAGAAGTTACGCTATTTTCCCCTAATAACAAATCATAACATTTAGACATAAATGTAAAACTTTTGTGAAATTATTCCAGTAGTTCATTTGATCTATAACCCTTTAAAAACATTATATGGAAGTTTCTTTTTCTAATGTGACCTAGATTGCTCAAATCCATTGAAAATTGTGACGTCATTAATGAGATAATTTTGATATTTTTCTTGTGTATAGTGATTTTTATGCACATAAAATTTGCTTCAACAATATTTGATTACTAGTTTTCTGTTGTATTGTTTTTACAAAACACAAGAAGAGAACATTTATTCATGTACAATTATTAATTAATATCTTATATAGTAATAAAGTTTGAAAATGAATTTGCTACACAATAGTTGGAATGCTATATTTATGGTGTTGCCTTTGGTCAACGCCATGCTCATGACGACAACATCATATTGTGGATATTACTGTTTTTATGAAGAGTTCACCTCAGACAATCATTTTATACCATTTATTCAACATATTTCAGCAAATAGTTTAAACTAATTTTAAGTTATCTTAAACTCAATAACTCAGCTTTTGTTTCACCAATCATTGCAAACTTCTTTTCACGTGATACTTTAATGGTTGTGTAAGAATGTTGTGTTTGTTTATCCTGAAACACTGTAAGCCTTTGTAAGCATATAATTTCTTTTGTTTTGTTGTTTATATATTTGGTTTTTGTTACGTCCAGCTACGCTGGGCTGGCGTCTTGTATTGCTCAAAAATATGTTTACATTTTGGCACTTCAGCTCCACTGTATTGTGTATATGAATGCCACGATAAGAAAAAGATACGTCAACATTTTTGAAAGCGACTGAAATTTTGAAACTGCTTTAACGTTTTGGTAACATTATGACATCACGTAATTAGTCATAAAATGTAAAGACGGCTGCAATCAACTAAATTTAGTATCATAGTATTTTTCATCATTTATTTGAACAATGCACTGAGTTAACTACTCTGAATCTGCTGGTTTAGGTTATGAATTATGTCATTGAAAATGTTTACCTTTTTAGGTGTGTTGGTTTTACAATTTCAATATGAATTCTGAAATTTAGTGATAAAAAGTAGATCGTCAATTACAGTATTCACAAGCTAGTTTTTCCCTCTGAACTTGTACTTCAAACTTGGGGATGTCTAGCGTAGATAGCCCTTTAGTGGTTTTGCAAGAAACTCAATTAACAAATATCATTAACTTGTTATTTGGATTGAAAGTTTAATGTTAATCATCCTGTTTTGTAATCAAATTTGAAAGCGACAGTATGGGGATTAGTTGGTCTTTTTTCTGTTAATCGTGGTAACAGTGTTAATAGATTTAATATTTAAGAACAAAATGATAATTTTCTAAAACGATTTAAGCTTAATATTGACTTCTTACATATTTCCACAACTCTTCTTTCTGCATTTCCGATAAGGCAGCTATTTATTATAACTTATCAACGATGAGTTTTATTTTTCTAATCTGTTTTATCTGTGAGTTTGAACTTCCTTAATATCACAAAAGAATTATGTTTCATTGACTGCAAAAGTCAAAGTACTGATATATGAATAAATGAGGAAGGTAATATTTTAAGTTTTATGTTCTTTGTGATTTTGATGTGTTCGAAACTGAAGCAATCTGTTTTAGAAGTTAAAATATTTCATTGAATAAATCAACTCTCAAACGTAACAAGTAATTAAGGAAAATTATATCAATATCATTCACATTTATTTTGAAATATAAGAGGATAAAACATATGTTACATCAAAATATAACAATAAACTATGGTTTATTTCCGGGTTTACAGATATACTTTGATAATATATTTGATTATTTTAATTTTTAATCTGACAATATGAAAGACTGTTACAAGATCAAAGTTACTTTAATAATTATTCTGTACCTTGTTATATTTCTCTTAATTTATCAAATAACTTCGGTACATTTTTTGTGTTAATATTCCTTTAATAACATATCATTATATAAATGCTCAAAAATTAAATACTTTGTTAAAATATTTAATTTTTACACATTAATGCATTTTTAATCATTCACTGAAAAATATTTAAACTGTAATTGTAAGAAGCTGATTTCATTTGATTAAATTAATTGTTGTGATTTGATGATAAGTCTCTGACTTTTAAATGATATTATAATTGTAAAACAGCACCTGTCACACACTTTGATTATTCTTCTCTTATAAAGCATCCACAACCCAAAATAGAAAGCGTGCTCTGTGTGTATGACCTGTCATAATAAATGTCGTACAATGTAGAAGTGTAGTCTTCCAGCAATTAGTGTTGCAATATGCAGGTATGTTATGTAAATGTCGTGTAAGTGTTTTATAAACGACCACATTTCGTGTTGTGTTTGGATTTTCATATCTATTATTTATATTTCCATATTTATATTACTGTTTCAAAGTTTAAACTAATAAAAAGTATGTTGTTATTCATTTAAAATAACATTTAGCAATTTCTAGAATTAGGTAGATCAAATATATGACTGTAAACATGAAATGTATGGCGGCCTAGTGTCTAGACGTTGAGTCTCGTGCAAGAACGGACATGCGCGGTGTTACGTATCTTTTAATGTTTTATATTCTTCGTAGATTAAACGCAACAGAAAAACTCAGATAACAGCTTGTATAATTTATTACACTAAACTATTAACAAATATAACAGATATGACATAAATTGTATAATAACAGTGACAGATATAAAGTTATAACATTCGAAATTAATTACAAAACAAAATAATATTAGTTTCAAACTTCAAAATAAATCACAATACAAAACGGTACTGGCCTGTGTCTAATGTAATGATCTAAAATTAAAGTCTCATATTCCAGTCTAGGGTGTGAATTTGGTCCCACGAAGAAATTTCGAAACAGTTCACAGTTCAATGAAATCGCCGTCTCTAAGCTCAAGCAGTAATTCAGATGTATCGTAGATATTGAGGAAATAAAATCACAACTTCCCGAGATCTAACTTCAATCACAAATCCAAGTTGAATATTCACAGCAAACACTTAATCTTTCTCAAATAACTAAAACTGATGCCTGAATCTCACTCTTATTCTTCGAATAAAAACTGATGACTGAATCTATCTTCTTTTTCGAATAAAAACTGATGACTGAATCTCTCTCCTTTTCTTCGAATAAAAACTGATGACTGAATCTATCTCGCGTCACCGTCTTTTATACCGATAGGCCTACTTCTCGAACAATCTTACAATTTCCATACAACTCCAGAGCTATCCACGCATATCCGTTCTTGCACGAGACTACACGTCTAGACAGGAAGTCACCAGCACTCATTTACAACATATGATTGGTCTACTTAATTCAAGAAAGTTCTAAGTAGCAAAATATTAGTTTAAACTTCGAAACAATAATATCAATATGAAAAAATGAATAATAGAAAATGAAAATTCAAACACAACACGACATGTTGTCGTTAACAAAATATTTACACATATACATAACACGCGGATTTCTCTGGAATGTTGGGAATTTACGCGATGGTTCGAGAAAAGAGGCCTACTAATATATAAACAGACGAAAATGTGAGATGAAGAGAAAGTCATTCGTTCTTATTCGATTCAAAAAATAGTGTCTTTGTTCGAGAAGTTTTCAACGTTTGCTGCGTGTTTATTCAACTCGAATTTGTGATTAGAGCTAGATCTACAGAAGCTGTGATTTTACTTCATCAATATTTACGATTCATTCGAATTACTAGTTATACTGAAGGACAAAACGTGTAGGACTGTTTAAGGGAGAACGGGAAAATTTGGAAAACAGCAAGTTGAGACATTCATCGAAAACATCGTGAAAAGCACTTCGTCGAATTTATTGAACTGTGAATTGTTTCTGAACTTCTCCATTCAAACTTCGGAATTTCTTCGTGGGATCAAATTCACACCCTAGACCAGAATTTTGGATTTCTGATCTGGACTTTTGTACTTTCATTCTAGATCATTATATTGGACACAGGCCAGTACCATTTCGTATTGTAATTAACTTTGAAGGTTGAAACTCGTACCATTTTGTATTGTAATTAACTTTGAAGGTTGAAACCAGTACCATTTTGTGTTGTAATTAATTTTGAATGTTGAAACTGAATATCTGTCATTGTTAATATATAATTTATGTTATATCTGTTACATATATAATAGTTTATTGTAATAAATTATACAAGCTGTTATCTGTGTCTTTCTGTTGCGTTCAGTCTACATAAAACATAAAAAAACGTAACAAGGTATAATAAGCTATAACTTTCTTTTAATCAAAGATAACACAGGTCCACATCATACTTCACTGGGTAACATTTTCTTGTAAGAAAGGAATGGACTTAACAAGAGGGTCACCACACATGAACCAGTCTGTCTGTCTTGGAGAATGCTTAACAACACATGCTTTACCTTCAATCTCATTGCTGAACTGGAATTTGCTAAATAGAGGGGTTGACCACATTTTGGCATCAGTTCATTTATTCATTCATTTAATCATGGCATATACAAATTAAAAACTTGCATTTGTATTGTTGATAAAAAAATGTGTAAATCATTCATTGGGCTGAAGAATTTCTAGTGCAAAAGAGCATCCCTGGATGTTAGTTTCTGCAGTATAAATGTGTATATCAGATAAGAACATTGATCACATTATATTTGTTTTAAATAAAATCTGACTCTGTGCCATTGTGTTTTTTTGTCACAGCTGTAAAATGGAAATCTCAAATTATTCCATAACTGTTTTAAGCAGCATGTAAAATAATATGAAAATAAATATCACAATTAAAAGTCAGAATTGTAAGTGTTTTTCTAAACTAAGAGCGAACTTTAAATTATACTGATTATTTCAAATAACGTTAATAATGAAGTTAAAGCTCATATATTCTTATTTTTTTACTATTGAAATTGAAACAATAGCAATTTTAGGCAACCTTAGATCATTCTAAACCTATATTGCAGAACATATTGTTGTGCCAGGTAAATTTCTATAATCAATCTTAAAAAAAAACTCTTTTGGCGTAATCTACATACAAGATAAACATCCAGTTTAGTGACACAACGAACCCTACTTTAGATGTGCGAAAAAGTAACTGTTAAATATATTATTTGTTGTATAAAGCTATACAATGGGATATTTGTGCTCTGTCCGACATGAGCATCTAAACTCGATTTTAATTTTACAAGCTCTCCAGAAATACTGAAAAACCAGTGGATTAATAACCATGTAATATCTTATTTGATATTTTATACTTATTATTAAAGAACATGATTTTTATATCCACAGAAATCTGCTTAAAACACAGTTAAATTTTCTTGTCAAAGAACTTTCTAAAAGCAATGAATGTTCCTCAGTAAACAAATTTTATGGTAAAATTTCGAAGAATAAATGATTTTGCAAATGATCTGAGAGGTTAATATTATTTTACTTTTCCATATATTATTTTACCAAAATATACAGTATACAACAGATGTGATGTAAAAATTGTTAGAGAAAAAAATCGTGGTTAATTTCTCAATTGCAAAAAAAATATGCAATTCAAAAATTGGGATGGCGGTAATTTTCTTGTCGAGGTGATGACGGCTGAATATTAAAGTGAGATTTTAATGTTAAGTATTTTAAAACTGTTAAATACATCTAAGTTATTGTAGTTATTGACACTTTTGCTCTCCAGTGGCTCAGCGGTATGTCTGCGGACTTGCACGCTAAAATCCGCGTTTCGATATTCGTGATGGGCAGAGCACAGATAGCCCATTTTGTAGCTTTGTGCTTAATTCAAAAAACAAACAACAATTAACACTTTTTATATGTTGTACTTTCCAAAGTGAGCAGAACATGCTTTTCTCTAATATATTCCATTAATTAAAAACTTCGTCGTGCCCAAGAGAAGGAATAATTAAACTGAAGAGGTGGACAAAGCACAGTAGCCCATTGTGTATATTACAATTTAGAAAAAGGAACCGGCATGGCCAGGTGGGTTAAAGAGTTTGACTCGTAATCTAAGGGTCGCCGGTTCGAATATCCGTCACACCAATCATGCTTGCCCTTTCAGCAGTAGGGACGTTCTCATGTACAGTCATTCCCAATATTTGTTGGTAAAAGAGTAGCTCAAAAATTGGCGGTGGGTAGTGATGACTAGCTGCTTTCCCTCTTGTCTTACATTGCAAAATTAAAGACAGCTAGCGCAGATATCCCTCGTTTGGTTTTCTCGAAATTATAAAAACAAACAAACAAGCAACTGAGACAATAACAACTAAATTTCACAAACTATTGTGCATGGGTCTTTTTTTTAGTTGTCATCGTATTATGTACTGTATTAAAACTTGATTATTCTAATGTTCTGTGTCTCTTCAATTTTATAGATTACACAACCGTATCGAAATGAAAAGTATCTAATTTATTTGCCTATATTCGAAGAAAAAAATTTCTACATATTGTATTGAAAATACTTTTATTACGGAACATGTGCGAAGTAACTTGCTATGATACAAAAGACTGTTTAGTTTAGATATTATTAATTTAGTCTATTTTGTAGAGGAATATTTCATGATTTTTAAGGTCGACAAGAATTTGAAGTTGTGTTTGTAATTCGTTGATAGGGGAAATGTTGTGAGAAGACGATTTGGTAACAAAGGTATAAGATGAGCGGGAAACAGATTACAGAAAAGAGAAGACGCGAAGAAAAATTTCGAGGAGTTCGGCCAAAATAAACTGTAGTAAGAAGGAAATGCTTAACAATTAATATAGTCCTAATTGTTAATATGTTAGCGATAAACTAACAGTAAAATAAATGAAAGATCAGAAAGATAGTTTATTTCATAAAATAGAGTTCTAAAGTAATTTAATTAGTTTCAGTGGACTTTCACAAATAAAAAAATAATTCTCAGATATACAGAAGAACAAAATGGAGCTGGCGAATTTAAAAATATAAAATACAGCCGTAGTAACTCAACGATAAAGTAAGTGAAATGTCTTTATAGATTGGCGATAGCAATAGATTTGTCAATTAATATTTTAAAATTATTGAATAGGCCTAAGTAGACTTTTGACAAGATAAAGAGAAGTACAATACTCGCCAAAATCTTAATGCCAACAAACATAAAGAAAAAGTATGCATTTTGCGTTGTTAGACTCAACCAGTTATTTGAGTAGAGCTTCGAAAGATGAAAATAACAACAGGGAAAATAAAAAACCTTTTCAGCATTTAATAGGGAAAGTATGAACACTATGAAATGAGCCTAAATACTAGCTGATCAAAAGTGTAAGACCATACTGAAGCGAAGCGTTAATCGGTAAACACGTAACGAAATTTAGTCATTTGTGTTCAAGCATCAGCGTTGTCATCATCTCCCACTGACATCTCATGTTTCACATTGGGCATAAACATGGCAAAGACTAAAACGTTGACAGAGTTTGAACGTGGCAGAATTGTCGAGCTCCAAAAGCAAGGTCTCTCAACGTGCCATCGTTGGTGAAATTATGCGTTTGAAAACTGCTATTGAAAATTTCTCAAAAGACCCTGAGGAATATGGAAAGAATATTTCAATTGATCGGCACAAGAAAATTTTGCCAGTGTTGAGCAGAAGGATTCAACGGGTTGTCCGGCAAAACACCAGCTGATCGTCGAGCCAGACGAACGCAGAATGCAGCTTAGGAACAATAAGACGGCCTCTACGAGAGAAATGCTTTAAAAATCTTAAACGTCTGCAAAGGATACGCAACCCTCCACACCACAAAACAGCTCAGTTAAACTTTTCTGAGAAGCACAAAACAGGGGATGTAGAAAAATTCAAACTAGATGGTCCAGATGGTTTCCAACGTTACTGGTACGATAAGGATATTCAACCGTAGACGTTTTCTACACGACACACCGAAGAAGGTTCCATCATGATCTGGAGTGTTTTGTTCTTCCATGGAGCAATAGAGCTTCAGGTTATACAAGGATGTCAAACAGCAGATGGTTACATTGGCGTGTTGGAGTAAGCATCTTTATTGACTGAAGGACCTCGCTTGTGTGAAAATGACTGGATGCTCCAGCAGGAAAACGCTGCAATCCATAATGCTCAAAGGATAAAGGACTTTTTCATGGAGAATAAAATAGCTGTGCAACTCACGACTGAAACCTATTGTTGGGTATTTCCTACACTGTTTAGGAACTTTTTCTGGTGTTGTCTTAAACTTTTGACCAGCTAGTACTTACGATAATTTCATTTTGCTCACATTTTTCCTATTAAATGATAAAAATGTTTTTATTTTTATTTTCCCTTTTCTTATTTTCAGCTTTCGAAGCTCTACTCAAATAAGTGGTTAAGTCTTACAACGCAAAATGCATATTTTTTTCTTTATGTTCATTTGGATTAAGAGTTTGGCCACGAGTGTATATATATATATATATGTCATGTTTGTAATATTCCCATACTTGTTGCAGTGCTTATAGTTTGTCGTACGTACGTTTAAGAAGTTCCATTTTATATATTATTTTAACACGATTTAAGTGAGTGCTTTTCATTCATTGCTGATTTTATTCACGGTAAGTTATGGACACCTTCTATAGGGGAATCCTAAGCCCAACATGGTATGTATTTATACCATCAATAAGTGAAAGCGTTTTTATTTTAACAATTGAAGAAAACAATAGATTCTAAATTCCGACATAACTTCAATCAATATTAATAATATTCATTTAAATATGTTTACATTAAACACTGACATAATTTCTGTATATTAAATTAGATTTTTGTATTTGAATTTTGACAATTTGGAGATTGAATTTCGTATATTATGTTAACATAAAGCTGTTTTATGTTGTTTTAGATTTAAATCTGAAAATAATTTGTAAAGTTAAAACTTAATCTTCATTTTTGTTGTTACGTTAAATACATCTACATTTTTCTAACAATGAGGTGGTTTTTAAGTAAATAACTTGTAAATATAGTTTCAAATGCTTACCCCGGTGGTTTAACTGTAAGTTTACAGACTTAGAATACTAAAATGAGAGACTCTATCCTCTAAAGACAGCTTATTTTGCAGCTTTGTGTTAAAATGAAGAATGTCCTGAAGATGAAAAAAAACATTTCTTCTATATAAAAATGATGCACTGATAATTATGTTAAAAAGCAATAACATAATAAAGACAAAATATTTCCATATAAGAGTACTGTACTAATCACTATGTTAAAACCTCATACATTTATTTCTAAAATAATATAAATGAGGATATAACGAATCTTTTTCAAATACAATTCATGGTTCTAATTCTGAAGATTTAATGTAAATGCAAGTTGTTTAATTATTTAATTTATTTCTTGTTTGTGTTTTAAAAACTTCTACTCATTAAAATTTGACAACTTTTTATGATGTTAGTGTTTCGAATTAAAATGTCAATATTAATTACTTTCCTGACTGTTTATTGTAACTGTTTTTTATTCACGTTTATTATTAAAAATGAGTTCACTATTTAACCTTTTATGCAACAACTTTCCACTAACAGTAAATGTTCAAGATAACATACATTATCTTTTCATCGCTTATGTTTTTTTATCATATCAGTATGTAATTAAGTATGAGACCGAATGTTGTGACACTGATTTATTATTTGATTTATTTAACACAGAAGCATTGTTATTACGCTTCACTGATATAAAACGAATAAATGGCTTCTAGAATTTAAAGTCATCTTTGACCTTTCGTAGTTTTATACGTAACATGTAACCATTATTGTGTGAAGAACGTTTCTAACACAGTCAATAAAAATTCATAGCACGAATTATCAACTCATTTACAAATGTATATACATAATGTAATTTTCTGATATTTTTGTCATCTGAAAGTGATGAATGTTTTATTCATTTAAATGCTCTTATAAGAATAATTCAGAATATTTTTTTTAAATTCCCTTTAGTCTTACATTGCTCAATAAAAAACGGCAAGCGTAAATGGATCTCGTGCAGCTTTGCGCCGAATGTAAAAGCAAATTAATAAACTTTATCAATCCATATAAGGAAATGTGTGTTTATGGTACTTTGATCTTGTTCAAATTAAAATATGAAGTGGAAAACGTTAATAAAAAACCTCTTATTTTTATAATATTAACAGCATTGGAAAATAATAATCAAAGCAATACTCTGTCTTAAAAAAATATCATGAATGGCAAAACCAAATGAAAATAATTAGCTAATAAACATATTTACACTATATATTATATGTGATAATATTTTTGAAATAAACTGATACATGATTAGTTACTAGAACGTGTAACTGCTATACAAAACGTAATGTTATTAGAAACTATATATACAAACATTTTTACATGTTATTGTTAATAATAGTTGTAAATGAAATATATAATTGTTTGAGGTATTACTAACATATTGAAATATTTTAACATTATTAATTTAAATATTCAGAAATAGTATAGAATTTGAATCCTCACGGACTTCTAGGGATTTCTCATTGCTACGAAGGTACTATTATTGTCGTTCTTGATGTCGGTGTCATCCTGTATATCTGGATAAATTGAACTTAATGTTTTAAAAGATATTACAAGATTAAACATTTTAATCAATATGAAATGTATTTGTTAACAGCTTCAAGACTGATTTATAGTTCTGTGGTAGAAGAATCGATTTCCCATAATGTACCGGGTAACTAATTTTTTTTCTGAATTTCTGTTTCTGAGTCAGGGTCCAAGTATACTTTAAATTGTTTCATGAGAGAGCTCTGATGTGTCCTATTTTAGTTCAAGTACGTATTATATTTTCACTTAAAACTCGTTGTCCAATTTCAAAAATCAGTTATAATTTGTTTAACATATTTTCTAGGTTCATTGAATTCATTTTATTTTCAACTCAAAATTCAGCTTTCAGTAAATTGATATATGAGCGATAAGAATTTGGACTTCAACGTTTAAATACGGAATTCGATTTTCCTTAAAGAATATAGAATCTCCTAATCAAATCTTTTGTGTAGATCAGGTATCAATCTATTACATGAACCCTTGTAATAATATAGTTATGTGTTGCTGTATCTGTACATAATCAAATTAATAATTAATTATACTTGAATAAATGATCAATTTTAAAGACGTACTTGAAACATCGACGTAACAAAACAGAGAAACAATAGCAAGTGTAGAAATTAATTCTGGTTAGAAAGATGCAAGTAGTTAATTTCTAGGTGTATCTCTGACATATTTTTATATAAACAAGAGACTCGAACCCATGGTTGAAGCTACATTTTTATCTGTATAATAAGTAATAGTGCATTAGACAAATGTCAGTCATCAATTATAAATATAGTTATATAAAGGAACCTTAGTTTTATTACCAAGCTTACATTGAACACAAACTGATATAACAATACCTATATTCATTTTCTCTGCACAATTTATTCAAGAATTATTGGACCTTTCGAAAAAATTTTGCATTTTTTAAAAAAATTTAGAACTCTACCTATAAATTAGAGATAATAATACTTTTTTGACACACAAACTTTAACATTATATTCTGCGACTTTAGCTTTATAATATTTAATCACTATATTCCTGTCTCAGGAACGATATGATTGTCCTAAATTGAATTAGAACGTCTATTTAAATGTGATTTTTTTTCTTTTTGTTTACAATCAACCTGAAATGTTTATTTAGGTATAATCTGCTGCTTATGAACTGAAAGTACACAACGTTGTCTTGAACAATAAAATGATAAACTTAACTAAAATAAGTAATATAAAGCAAAATGATCATTATGTCATTTCACATATGCGAGCTACGTCTGAATATAATAATACAAAGAATTATTCATCATTAGAATTGAGTAGCTTATGAAATGAAATAATTTCTGTATATGAAATAAATTCTTTCAATCACCTTCAACTTTTCTAAAATGTCAGTTGTAAACCTAAAGTTTTTTTTTTATTTCGGAACGCAACGAATCTTGATTTAAACGTTTAATTGATAATTTTCCCGATTGAGAAATTATGAAGAAAGAAAAAACTGAAATATTATTCTGCCACACTTCGCATCGACTTTCATTGGGTCAAACGAACTCTACATATAATAGTCAAAATATATATATATAGTAAATAAATGTAATCAAGAAGGTTTTTCGCTGAAGAAAATGGGTTAGAATTAGCAGATTCACGTTCCCAAAACTTTTTTTCAAAATTATAAATGATTAATTAATAAAAAAAATTAATAACCCCTACAAAATCCTATCTCACTCTGCCTGTCAATAAAAAAAAAATTCCAGTGTACTCTTTTATCTCATTCAAGTTTTCAGTATTGTTCCGATATATGTAGGCATGAGAGAGAAACATGATTGATTTACACAAAGAGAATATTTTTGCTCATTATGTGAACTATTTTACGTAAGAAACTCATAATAAATAAAATAAGTTATCGCATTTTCCTCATATAATAAATCATTAAATATTTTTCTGTATAAAAATGTATCGCTTTGTGAAATAATTCCAGAAGTAAGTTTGTAATCCAGATGAAAGATGCCTATCCCATTTTCAGAACTGACTTTCAACTTTTTAGAACCATTGGAAATTGCATCGTAATGATGGGACAATTTCGATGTTTTCTGCAATAGTGACGTTGTTTGATTTAATAATGTACTCATGCTATCTTTTTCTATTCAGTAAGTAGAAATATGAAAATAGAATATTTATTACAAAAATGCGAATGACTTAATATTTTATAAATTAATAAAGTTTGAAAAATAAACTTATTGTTCAACCTTCTCCATTTACAGGAAAGTTGATAAAAGAGTAGCCCAAGAGTTGGCGGTGGGTGGTGATAACTAGCTGCCTTCCCTCTACACTGCTAAATTAAAGACGGCTAGCACAGATAGCCCTTGAGTAGCTTTGTGCGAAATTCCAACAAACAAACAAACAATCTCCATTTACAGGGGTGATTTTCATCGACGTTAGGATTACAAGCACAACCAAAGCTACAAACATGTTGATGATTTTGTTGTTTTTATGAAGATTTCACGTTAGAAAAAAAAATTACACCATTAATGCAACAGCTTTCATCTATCATGTTTAGCGCGACTCGGATGCGAACCCGCGCCCCTCAGATTACGAGTGCATGCCTTAACGCGCTCGGCCATGCCAGGCCTTTGACCATTGAAATAAATGATGATGTAGTTGAGGAAGAATGTAGGCTTTTTTTTTATTTGTTGGTTCTCTGTCTATGACAAATCACACTGTTAATCTCATTTCTGTGTACATTCTTTATGATATTGTAGCAACTCAATCATTGTTGTAGGAAGTATACTGCCTTTAGAATCGAGTTCTGCCACTGGTCAGTGTGTTATTTGAGAGGATATTGAGGGCGATATTATTAATGATCTTCACTTAACATCAGATAAAGTTTAGGTAGCAGTTAGAGCTGGAGTAGGAAGTACACTGCAAACAAACGATTTGGTCCAGAGAAAAGTTATTGCCGAACCCGAAATGGCTTACAAGCCAATCTCTGTTTCACCAATAAATGACGTTGTAGCTAAGGGGTATCCCGATGAGTTTTCCTTGAGTATTGTGACTCAATCTCAGGTTAAGAACTTAACCAAGTAAACAAATGATAGACACATGCTCACAATACGACACAACAGATTTGTGTCAGAAATTTGTTAGATCCCTCGGAAACCTTAAGAGTAATTGTGTACTGATAATTCCTTGGTGAGTGACAATGATTAACGTGAAGGATCTGGTGCACCTGGGGAAGTTTCGTTTGATAGAAGACTGCAAGAAGAGAATGCACAGATCTCTTCACTTTTTAAAAATACACTTCCACAGCTGTAAGTCTTCGAATTTACAACTCTAAAATGAGGAGTTCGATTTCAATCGGTGGATTCAGCAGATAGCCCCTGTGCGGCTTTACTATAACAAAACACACACACACCAGAAGAATGAACTGAAGAATGTTACTTTTTCAAAAATGGTATGCTTATGACTAAATAAAGACTATCATGTGTGTTGGCTTCAGAGGATAAGACTAAAATATTGAGAGTTGCCGGTGGACTTCATATGAGAGGTCAGTTAGGTGTCAACAACACAAGTGATCACAATATTGGAGCAAAAATTGAGGAAAGGTTTTCTCGGTTTTGTAAAACTTCTCATATCTGATTATAAAATCAAATTAAAACATTCCTCTGGTTCCTTTGAAGTTTATCCCAGCTTTGAAATAGCCCTTCAGTTGTGTGATTACTAGTTCTGTTTGGTCTTTACCAAAAAGACAACATTTGCTTTTATGTACAATATAATTTTATGATCACAAGGTTGTATTTTTATTGAATTTTGTTACATTGTGTCATGATTCTTAAAGTTGTATAATTCTTTGACAAAGTACTATATTTAATGTATTATTCGCAACGTGTATATATATATATCAAAGATGTGTAGTCCATGGTAGCAAGGGACGCAGTGCTTTCCCAGTATATGTTTAAATAATAAGAATTTTTAAGTGTCAGCTAAATTTGACGTTATTAAATTGCGTTTGATTCATATGAAAGAACTGAAACATACTGTTATGTACATGTATAAATATTTTGTAAACGACAACATGTCGTATTGTGTTTGAATTTTCATTTGTATTATTCATTTTTCCATATTGATATTATTGTTTCGAAGTTTAAACTAAAATATGTTATTTATTTAGGGTAACGTTTTAGAACTTTCTCGAATTAAGTAGACCAATCACATGTTTGTAAATGAGTGCTGGTGACTTCCTGTCTAGAAGTGTAGTCTCGTGCAAGAACGAATATGCGTGGATAGCTCTGGAGTTGTATGGAAATTGCGAGATTGTTCGAGAAATAGGCCTATCGGTATAAAAAAGACGGTGACGTGAGAGATATTCAGTGATCAGTCATCAGTTTTATCCGAGGGAGAGAGATTCAGTCATTAGTTTTATTCGAAGACAGAGTGAGATTCAAACACCAGTTTCATTTCAAAAGAAGAAAGTTAGTTATTTGAGAAAGATTAAGTGTTTGCTGTGAATATTCAACTTGGATTTGTGATTGAAATTAGATCTACGGAAGCCGTGATTTTATTTCGTCAATCTCTACGATACTTCTGAATTACCGCTTGTGCTGAGAAACGGCGATTTCACTGAACTGTGAACTGTTTCGGAATTACTTCGTGGGACCAAATTCACACCCTAGACTGGAATTTGAGACTTTAATTTTAGATCATTACATTAGATACAGGCCAGTACCGTTTTGTGTTGTGATTTATTTTGAAGTTTGAAACTAATATTATTTTGTTTTGTAATTAATTTCGAATGTTATAACTTAATATCTGTCTGTCACTGTTATTATATATAATTTGTGTTATATCTGTTATATTTGTTAGTAGTTTAGTGTAATAAATTATACAAGCTGTTATCTATGTTTTTCTGTTGCGTTTAATCTACGAAGAACTTAAAACATTTAAAAAATACGTAACACATACCGTTCAGGCGAAAGCACTGTTAGGAAAAATTCTGGATTACAAATGGCATAATGCTTCCTTTTTGAGTATATTTTAGTGTTTTTATTTCTAAAAAAATACTTTATTTCTGAAAATAAACAATTCTGTTACATGTTTGTAACTGTTTATATCATGTAAAGATACTCGCAAACCTAACATAAAGTTTCTATAGCTAAGGAAGGAAGTGTAACTCTTATAATTATTACGGTTTATAAAAATATTACCAAATTACTCGTGGTTTGTATATGATAGCCTAGCCTACAATTTATATGTACAATTCACTTAGCTTATGACATTCAATAGTAATCATATTTCAACGTGGAGGTAGATGTCGGTAAACAAAGAATTTGCTCATTAGTTAAACAGTGTGGTCCAGCCATTTGAAAATCAGTGGCCAAAATAATATTTATTCTGAAGATGTGGGACAAACAATAAAATGATCATAGGAAAGTAGGGACTTCAATAAGTGTTTTAGTTTTATGTGTAACAGAAATCTATTTTTAAACAGGCACACTACAAAGAAAATTTGTAATAAAGTTACACATTGGGCTATCAATGATCTCTCACTGACACTATTAACGCATGATTTCTCGCTTTTCACGTCCGAAGCCATCTCGCTGTGCCACTCGAGAGTAATCTCTGTGCTCGATGCCAAATGCAAATAGCAAAGCTAAATATGTGTGTGCAATGCTGAACTTTCACATATCTGTTCTTGTACTTTACATTATGTTGCTTCATTAGACGGAGTAAACCCATTCCTCTAAATCGTATTGACAGTTATATAAACAGGCCAAACAGCAGCATTATTTTAAAAATTAATTGTTTATGGTTTTGTTTCACCACTTTGTTTCCTTGACACATTTTTATGTTCTGTGTTACATGTATTATTGTTTTTGTTTACGTATTTCTAAGGAAACATAAAAGACTATCTGTTCTCCACTTACCATGGGTATCAAAACCTGGTTTCTAGCGTTGTAGTTCCGCAGACATGCCGCTGTGCAATTTAGGAGGCTCGATAGTAACATTTATCGTAAATCAAATCACTGTTTTCATAAACATTTAATGTTACAATACTTTTTAAAAATACATATATTTGTTGTTTTCTCTATTTATTTCGTTCTTACAGTTAATCTTTCTATTTAATTTGTTCTACACCGTATTTCTTTACGAAGACAAGTAAACCATTTACCAAAAAGAATATAATTTATAAAAGTAATAACGTGAGAGTTGTCTGATATTAAGATAATTGCTATGAAAATGAAGTGAAATTGAATAAACGTTCAAGAATTTGCAATAGTTTTCAAAGAAAAATATCAGCAGCATATGTAACTTATTCTTTCATACACTTTAAAATATTTAAAAGTTAATCAAAGACCTGTGTACCTTGACCATAATAAGACATAAGTACTATGATTATATAATTGTGACGTCACTAAAATTTTATCGTTATGGAAAACAAGCGTCAGTTAAGTGTTTTTTTTTCTGGTATTGGAGCTCATTTTAAGAGATGCTCTCTGGTACTTCAGATGTAACAATACAACAAAAAATTAGAAAATGTTTTGTAGTAAAGAGAATGAGCACCTCACAAACTAATGTAAGTTTTTAATCGATATTATATGATTAAATTAGTAAATACATAATAGAGTTGCTGGAAAAACGTTATGAACCACCCCATGGAAAATAATTCTGTTTCATCAACCAGACTGAAGGTGAATTTGGTATTGTCACGCTTCTTCTATGGACTTCCTATCAGATCCAAATTTGGTTATCCTCTTGAGAAGTTCATTTATTTGTTATTATCTTCTATGGACTTCCTATCAGATCCAAATTTGGTTATCCTCTTGAGAAGTTCATTTATTTGTTATTATCTTCTATGGACTTCCTATCAGATCCAAATTTGGTTATCCTCTTGAGAAGTTCATTTATTTGTTATTATCTTCCTATAGGAACATAATACCCAGTAAAGCCTGATGTGAACATGTGTTTTCATTCAGTAAAAGAAAATATTGAAACATATATTTGCATATTTCAACACTAATGGTTGTTAAACTACATTTCTATGTCACTTATAATGCCAACTCACATACATAAAAATCAATCTGCACTTTGAGGCGATGATTATTCTATAAGAGAAGAATATTTATTGTTGAGAAGCGGTTTTAATTCCTTAAACGTGCACAACATTCAAAGAGGGATTTAAAATCACTTTTTATGGGTTAAACTTATAACTCATGCATAGTCCTAGAACAAATTCGAACGAGCTCAACAGGTCCAAAGTCCAGAAGTCTACCACATAGTCAACTCATTTTTGAAAGTAGGTACGGAGAAACAGACCTTGAAAATACGACCTTGATATTTTTAGTGAATAATAGCATTCAATATCCAGTGATGCATATATGCATTTAATTCATTATCATCGCTAGCTGCTTATAAAATGACTTAAAATGATTTATGACCCATTTAATTGTTTTCATAATTTTTATAATTGTACTTTAGAGAAGAGAAGGTATTTAAGAAAGCATTTAAAAGTACCGAATTTTCCGATTAATAAGCCGAATCCCCGAATAAGCCGAGGCCAATTTTCAGCTCTGAAAATGAGGGTTTTTGCTTATTACCGCCCAATAAGCCGAGGTCATTTTTAAGAAGTCACAAGTTTCTTCAAAAAGATTTCTTAGTCTCTTTCAGCGTCAGCATGCAGGTTGTGTGTGATCATTGGCGTTCTGTAGTAAAGCAGAACGTGTCGTATTGAGACAGAGATGGAATCAATATGTCATTCGTTATTGGCTCCAGTCACTGTAATTAGGTAACCAATAAAATTCCAGAATTTTTACTCAGTAATTAAAATCACTAACCCAGGGTATAAATACCAGGGGTATGTAGTGGGAGTTTATCATTGTACCGTCAAAAGCCAAAGATGTCTACATCTGAAAAAAAGAATGCGTTATGATGCTGCTTTTAAACTGAAAGTAGTAGAGCTAGCCTTAAAAAACTTCAAATATGAATGCCGATTGCCATTACTGTGTGAATGAAAAAGAGGTCCGTGAATGGAAGAAAGCAGAATGTGTGCTGAAAGAAATGTCGAAAACAAGTAAATGTAACCAGAAAAATCAATCGAAGTGGCCAAAACTGGAAGAAGATGTAGTGACATGGGTGAATAAAAACCAGCAGAGTGGCCTGACTGTCACGCGTGCCCAGATCCGTATTTTTGCACTAAAGTGGGCTGGTCGAAATAAAGAAAATTCAAGAGATTTTAAGGCAACAAACAGCTGGTATACCCGCTTCATGAAGCGACACAGCCTTGTACTTCGAGAGAAAACGAAGATCGCGCAGAAACTGCCAAGTGACTTGGATGATAAAATCACCTCGTTCCAGAAATTTATCATTCATGATCGCCAAAAACACAACTACCCTCTACAAATGATTGGGAATATGGACGAGACTCCGAGTTGTTTCGATATGCTTGGAAAGAAAACCGTTAACAAAGGTGGCGAGAAAACAGTTTGGGTTAAGACAACGAGCCACGAGAAACAACGTTTCACTGTAGTTTTAACGTGCTTTGGTGATGGGACAAAATTACCGCCTATGGTAATTTTCAAAACAGTGATCGTCCATGTACAAGAAAACGGATGGATGGATGACGAAGGATGCATCAAGTGGATTAACGAAGTGTGGGCGCGTCGTCCTGGCGGACTGATGAAATCTACATCTCTGATCGTTTATGATATATTTTAAGTCCCACCTGTGTGAAAACGTTAAAGCCGCGATCAAAAGATGCAATACCGATATTGCAGTTATTCCCGGTGGGCTGACATCTGTGATACAGTCCTTAGATGTATATTTAAATAAACCTTTTAAATACAAGCTCCGTCAATGCTGGAATGAGTGGATGGTTTCCGGCAATCAAAGTTTTACTGCTGCCGGAAATATGAGCACTGCATCACTCGCTACCGTCTGCTAGTAGGTCGTGGGACGGCCCCAAAATAATACCTTTGATCTTACAGTTACGGCAGAGTTATTTCAGTTAAATAAATTTTATTTATTAATAGAAAAAGGTATATACATTACGAATGACATGTATTCCTAGAAATAACGAAATTCATAAAAAATTCACACTTTAATCTCAGAAATTTATTAAAATCCACCAAATTCATCATCTTCATCGTCAGAAGCACCAAATAATAGATTCTAATCCTCGGCAGAGACCTGGTCGTCGTACGGGTCATTCTCTGGTGTTATTAGCTGAGTGAGTGGAATGTTGCCTTCCTCGTCGTCGTCCAACCACAACATATCATCTTCCTTCCATCAATTGCATTTTTTAAATGATTTCTCTGCAGTTTCAACACTAATATCGTTCCACGATTTCACGACCCGCTCACAGACGGTAGCGAGTGATGAAGCGCGCATATTTCCGGCAGCAGTAAAACTTTTATTGCCGGAAACTATCCACTCATTCCAGCACTGACAGAGCCTGTCTTTAAAAGCCTCGGCTTATTTGGCGGTAATAAGGAAAAACCCTCATTTTCAGAGCTGAAAATTGGCCTTGGTTTATTCGGTGATTCGACTTATTAACCGGAAAATACGGTATTATTATCGGTTTTTTAGTTCCCAGTGAGTTGTGATGGTTAACTGCTTTTCCTCAAGTATTTTACCGCCAAATAAGGAATAACTAGTGCAGATAGCCTTTGTGTAGTTTTTCGCGAAATTCAAACTTAACCACACTTCTCTGAAGTTAAATGTTTCACAGAATGACCAACACTCTACCAGCTGAAAACAAATGAATACCCAAAACTCATTTACAGTTCACTACTACTTAATAAACCTGTATGTGCTCCTGCCACTCCCAATGGCACAACAATGTCTTAGTCCTTGCAATATTAGAAACAGGATTTTGATACCCATGGTGGGAATAGTACATATAGCCTGTTGTGTACCACTGTGCTTAACTTCAAACAAACAAAATCATTCATGTTTTTTTTCTTCTTGACTTTTAACAATATTTTTAGACACAAATATTCATAATTAACTATCGACTCCTTAGAGATACAGAAAATATCAATAGTAAAATAAAATTTTATAAAACTTTGATATTTTACTCTACTTTTTGTAACGTTGTTTTTAAAATTCTCAAGCTATGTTTTTTTTTGTTTTTGGAATTCGCACAAAGCTACTCGAGGGCTATCTGTGCTAGCCGTCCCTAATTTAGCAGTGTAAAACTAGAGGGAAGGCAGCAAGTCATCACCACCCACCGCCAACTATTGGGCTACTCTTTTACCAACGAAAAGTGGGATTGACCGTCACATTATACACCCCCACGGCTGGGAGGGCAAGCATGTTTAGCGCGACGCGTGCGCGAACCCGCGACACTTGGATTACGAGTGCACGCCTTAACGCGCTCGGCCATGCCAGGCCGATTCTCAAGCTAACATATGAAAGAGAACATTTATTCCAATAATACGATTAACTAATATTTTATACACCAATTAAGTTTGAAAATGAAATTATTACATACCTTTTGAAAACTTATATCGATTGCGTTGCCTTTCGTCAACATCAGGATTACGAACACAGCAGGGACTACAACATAACTACCATGTCGAGAATGTTGCTGTTCTAATGAAGATTTCACTTCACAAGACAATTTCTTTTCATTCATCAACAGCTATCAGCCAATAACTTACACTAATTTCTTACAATCCTAAACGTAACGGAAGTTTTATAGTATATTTCCCAATCATTGCGTTACGTTTTTTTAGATCGGGAAAACAGCGTATGGTTACAACCAAATTTGTAGTGGTTATACCAACCAAACACAGGCACCTCATTCCATACAATTAAACCACGTGACTAAAATTTGTTTGTTTAAATTTTCACCCTTGTGGAAGCTTCATTCTGTTACAGTACGTTATACATATCACAAATTCGAACAGCTGTCTGTAGATACATCCATTTTAGCCAACTCTTGGGCTACTCTTTTACCAACGAATAGTTGGATTGACTGTCACATTATAATGCCCTTACGGCTGAAAAGGCGAGCATGTTTGGCGCGAGCCTCAGATTACGAGTCGCACGCCTTAACACGCTTAGCCATGCCAAGCGAATAAGATCTCTGAATTTAATAACTTTTCAGAAAATGAAATGTGAATGAGGTGTTTAAAGTTATAATATTGTTGATGCCTCATTTTAATTCCAACTTTAATTATGGAAATTGTAAGATTAAGGGAACAAATATACATTTTCTCACGACAGAAAAAAACCTCCAACTTTGTCACCTTTGATTTCTTTACAGCTTGGCTGCCCATGGAACTGTTTGTCTTCAGGTTTAGGAAATGCAAATAATTTAAAGCAAAACGAAATAAATGTTTGCCGATAAAGGGTGGTTTCGTAAAGTTAGGTTATAAGGTTGAAGGAAGGCAACTAGTTATCATCACCCACAGCCAACTCTTGGATTACTCTTTTATCAACGAATAATGAGATTGACCGTCATATTATAACGCCCCCACGACTGAAAGGACGAACATGTTTGGTGCGAGGGAGATTCGAATTCGCGATCCTCAATTTACGAATCGAACACCTTAACCCACGTAGCCATGCCAGGCCGAAGGGCACGAAAACGGGTTAACATTAAATTTATTATATTTAGTCATACAAAGTGTTTAAAAACATACATCTGTGGATTTATAATAATAAAATACAGCATTCAATGACCCCTTGGTGGACACAGTAGATAAACCAGTATAGTTTTCTTCAAAAATAAAGTGATAATTTGCTAAATATCTAATGTGCAATGTGCTTTCAGTCCCTGTTTTTATCACAATCTTTTTATTATTATTAAGTATATATAGCGTGGAACTACTAAAATATATTATTGTTTATTAATTACGTTGCAATGGTTCAAGAGAAATTAAAATTTAATAATAAACGTTTAAAAATTTACATTTCTATATTTTGTTATGAAAAAAAAACACTAAACAACATATACAAAGTGAGTTAGTTTAGTCAATAAACAATAAACTAAAGAAATATCTCTTGACTTGAACATCATATGTGGTGAAAAATGTATAAATGTTATTATTTACAATAAATGTTCTTGATGTGTAATGATTGATAACTGTTCATGTATCATAATTTAATTAAATTACAAAATACCACCACAGTTAAGTATTATAAATATTGTAAAAATCAAAATGTTTAATTTTGTTTTCATAGAATACTGGCTCGTTTATCTTCCAAATTATATTTCTTTATTGAGATGTACTTCACATTTTAATTTAACATGTGATAACACAAGGCAAAAAACACAATAAAAATTAACATACAGAATTAGAAACCACCCTTCATTTAAAAGATATGTCTAAACAATCAACATCATATTATAATTTTGTTGTTCATTTCCATCATCTTTACATGTACACAATTTTTATCTTTAAACAATATATTTTAATTTCATTTATATCATTATGTATTTTCACAAATATGTCTGTAGTGCACTTAAACAAAAAAGGAGAAATTTAGCTGGCACCTTACATTTGAAAAATCTTCCAAGTTTTTCGTCTCGTTTTACTGATTTTACATAACGTCTTTAGCTGTTATGTGCTTCAATTGTATTACACTTTTATTCCTAAAAATATTTTTTTAAATTTACAGAATGGAACAGTATATGTATCCTAAGTTAATTCACAAACTCTTTGTAAGAGTTTTATTAATATAAAACAAGAAATATTTATTAAATATTACTGACGTATTCTGCAAGGTAGAAACGATTAAAGAGAAATTGTTTACTGTGATTCTCTTGGGGTCTAACAAAGAAAGTTTTTGCTTTCAAACTATATGTTTAAGCGAAAAGGTACATGTTACAGAGTAATACTGAGTTTATCAGAATACTCGAGTTAATGTAAAAGAAATATAGAGACCAGCTCACGTCTTGGTAATTATCTTCCTGACGTAACAGAAATCGTGATTAAGGTATCTAACTTGCCCCGAGTGGGTCGGAGCTCAATTTTAGTGCTCATACTACTGATAATTGGGTTCAATAATGGTAGTGGACACACCACAGACAGCCCATTCAATAGCTTCGTGCTAAATAAACAAACAAAACGACCGAACTTAGAGGTTCTATATCCGTAAAGTGACAAAAAGCGGACAAAACGAAATCTATTTAATGACTTTCTTGACCATATGTCATGTGAAAGCTTTACATACAACAGTAACTAAAGTAATTCACAAAAACAATATATTATATTATAGTAAGAAGACAGAAAGTAATTTCTAGGTTTATGCATCACAATACTCAATATTCACGATGTATTTTATTCGTGAATGTTTAGAGAGTTTTATGCGTAAATTAAATAACATCACTGTTTGAAAATTTACTTCATTTGCACTTCAAAATTTAACATTTTGGTGTATAAAAAGATATTCGACAGACACAAAACATAATTACATAAAACTTATACTCATTTTCTTTGATCTGTAAACTTATGGTTTATCTTTTTATATTTTATTTCTAATAGTAATTCACAAGCAATTTTTTTTCAAAGTGAATACTACTGAAGTCAGTGTCTATTAGTATATTAATTCACGGTAAATGTTTTGAAACTAAAACGGAAAAGGTAAAAGAAAAAGGGCGACTTTTCTTCCTTATGCTGGAGTTGTATTTAATTTAAACATAGCTTTTGGTATATATTAGGCACCCAACATCCTGTATACCACATTTTACAGAATAAACAATATTTTGAAAATAGCTGGGAACTACTGTTATGTTAAACAAACTAATGGAACACTAACTTCTGTTTTAAAACATGTCGATTTTCAAAGTACTTGATACAAAATACAAAACTGAATTTTAATAAGTCTAAAATGCTGTACTAGGTATGTGTTTCTCTCAACAAAACCACATCGGACTATCTGCTGAGCCCAACGAGGAGAATCAAACCCCTGATTTTAGCGTAATAAATCCATAGACATACGCTGTACCAGCGGGCTACAATGATGTGCTTTGCCAGAAAAATTAAAAAGTTGCAGGAAACGTAAAATATTATTGAAAACAAATATTACAATTTTCTTCGATGCTCTTTGTGGCTTAGCAGTAAATCCAAGAGCTTTTAACGCTAAAAATTGATGTTCGATATTTTCGTAAAGGTAATTATTTTAAACAGTATGTTAACAACAAATCATAGAAACAACAGAAAATAAAATTGAAAACAGGTAATTAATATTGACGCCCGACATGGCCAGATGGGTTACGGCGTTCGACTCATACTCTGACGGTCGCGGGTTTGAATCCTTATCACAGAAACAATTCTCGCCCTTTCAGTCGTGAAGGCGTTACAATATGACGATCAATCCCACTAAAAGAGAAGCCCAAAGGTTGGCAGTGTGTGTTGGTGACTAGCTGCTTTCCCTCTTGTCTTACACTGCTAAATTAAGGATTTGTTTGTTTGTTTTGGAATTTCGCACAAACCTACTCGAGGGCTATCTGTGCTAGCCGTCCCTAATTTAGCAGTGTAAGACTAGAGGGAAGGCACCTAGTCATCACCACCCACCGCCAACTCTTGGGCTACTCTTTTACCAACAAATAGTGGGATTGACTGTCACATTATACAACCCCACGCGTGGGAGGGCGAGCATGTTTAGCGCGACCCTCAGATTACGAGTCACACGCCTTACGCGTTTGGCCATGCCAGGCCTCTAAATTTAGGACGACTTGCGTAGAGAAATTTCGAGTAGGTATGCGCAAAATTCAAAACAAGCACACAATTAATAATAGTTTTCATGCTTTCCATTTACAATATTATCGACTGATGAAATCATACTCGTGGATCAGTCATGACAGTTTCTTCAACGTTTGTAACTGAAGCAAATACCACTTATTCCTTGCAACTTCCACAAATGTTTTTAAACTGCTTGTCATTTGTAAGTGTTCCTCAAATTGATATTATGTCTGTGTCAGAACAAACCCACAGTGAGCTATGTCCTTTAACCACCGCGAGGGTTGAAATCCTGAACGTGAACTTAGTAAGTCCGCAGACTTACCGCTGTTTCACAAGAGGACTGCACCGGTACGTATCATGAATTGGCGATGGTTTCATTAAGACTTTTGGAGCAATTAATTATAAATAATGATGTTGTCAAAGAGTTTGAATTTTGTCGTATAAAAATATATTTAGTTATGAAATGTATAGTCTTAGTGTCGAAAATAGCCCATTACTACCAAAGAGACTGGAATTTTTAATCACATAAAGAGAAATTCTTTTCTGATCATCCTTAGATAACTGTGGTGAGACCTTGACCTTATCTGTTACCAAGTGAGAAGTCTACAGTTTTCTTGGGTTTCCATTTTATTACTAATGTTTTATAACAAATTTATCTTCGTAATACAATTATACACTCCAGAAACGTCAAGATGATATTTGGATAGAGTGAGACATCTGAGTGAACTGTCAAGTTTAAGTGAATACTGCAGCGATACCGTATCCATTAAACTGAAAATTGCAGTTGGTCACCAATTCTGTGCACCCAGTTGGTGAAGTGGAATACTTTGTTAATCAATACTATTTTCGAGGTACATAAAGGTTACTTTTAGCCTCCTCTTAGACTTATATTTTTTCTAAGGTTCTCCACAGAACAAAGCTCTAAAGTATCTTGTTATGTAAATGTTTTGTAAACGACAACATGTCGTGTTGTCTTTGGATTTTCATTTCTATTATTTATATTTCCATATTTATATAATTGTTTCAAAGTTTAAACTAATAAAATATGTTGTTATTCATTTAAAATAACATTTAGAGTTTTCTATAATTAAGTAGACCAATCATATGTATGTAAATGAAATGTTGGCGGCCTCGCATCTAGACATTGAGTCTCGTGCAAGAACGGACATGCGCAAATTGCTCTGGAGTTCTATGGAAGTTACGCGATTGTTCAAAAAGTAGGCCTACTGGTATAAAAAGACGGTGACGAGAGAAGAGAGGAGTCATTTGTTTTTATTCGAAGAAAAGAAGTGTCAGTCATTCGTTTGAGAAAGTTTAAGTGTTTGCTGTGATTTTATTCAACTTGGATTTGTGACTGAAGTTAGATCTACGGAAGCTGTGATTTTACTTCGTCAATCTCTACGATTCATTCGAATTAGTGGTTATACTGAAAGTCAACACGTGTGGAACTATTTACGGGAAACCGGGAAAATTGGAAGGTGATAAGTTTGAGACGTTCATCGAAAACACCGTAAAAAGAACTTCGTCATTCTCCATTCAAATTTCGAAATTTCTTCGTGGGACCAAATTCACCTCCTAGACTAGAATTTTGGATTTCTGATCTGAACTTTTGGACTTTCACTCTAAATCATTATATTGGACTAAGGCCAGTACCATTTTGTGTTGTTTTTAACTTTGAAGGTTGATACCAGTACTATTTTGTATTGTAATTAATTTTGAAGGTTTAAACTTAATATGTGTCATTGTTGTTATGTTATTAATTTTATTTATGTTACATATATAATAGTTTGTTGTAATAAATTATACAAGCTGTTTTCTGTGTCTTTCTGTTGCGTTTAGTCTACGAAAAACATAAAACATCAAAAATACGTAGCAATCTGATGAAGCAAGCTGTATTAAAAACTCTAGTTATTTATGTTAGGGTTTAACTGCTCTCAAGCAACAGCCAATACATCTATTTTATTGATACGAACTACTGCTGTGGATTTTACACAGGAATATGTGTTGATAATTAGAAATTGGTTTCTTCAAACTATATGAATGTTTTGTTCTATTAAATGGTTGCTGTTTTTTTCTTGCAAGTTAAAGGTGGCAGCACAATCACAACCTCAGTCTCCTATTCAAACTAATGTACAAGAGGTTATTCTGTGATGTACGGATCTAGCTTATTCATACACACCTCGTGCTGTCTAGCGTCTTACATCTACTGAAACCAGTGCATCAAAGGATCACTTTGCTAGTGTTAGGAATGGAAGAGTTCACAGTCAGAACATGACATAACAAGTGTTCATTCCATGCAGGATCAACAAAAGTAGCCAACATTTACTGAAGAAAACAAATCGATATCCTTGTGAAACATCACTATGTTCCCCCCCAAAAAAACCATTTCATAAATCTTATACATCCCTTTTTGTGTTAGTATTGGCAGACATATGTACTGTTTCTTTTGTTAAATTACTTGATGGTGTAGTTTTGCAACTTCGCATGAAAAAGTCAATACGCGAATGATACTTAATTTGTTGGATGAGTATCATCATACAACAAAGTTTTTGCTTCTTAAAGACTGATGTGTGTTTTTCATAGAGTTTGGCTGCTGATCACGAAAAATAACATCCAAATTCGTAGATCACGTACTGTTTCATCGAAATCTTTAGTTTTGTCATGTTTTTTTCTTATATTTATGTCCAAATATTTTCGTTTCTGTAAGACACTTATGAACAATGTTTTGTGCAGTCTGGGCATGTCCAGGCATGAAATAAGACCAGGTTGGAAGCTGTTCTGTGAAAGTATGCAGCCCGGACATACCTGGGCAGGCCGGAGCCAGATTGACACTGTCTCAGCAGGCTATAAAAATGGCTTTCATACACAGATGCTGTTCATTGGATTAATATAGACCTTATCGTATTGTTTTAGAATAAAGCATTGCCTCAGTAACAATGTAACAAGTAAGTTAGATGTTATAGACGTTTTACAGGACAATTGGTGTTGGTTAATATGTCTCGTCAATGTTGTAACAGCCGCGATACATTCAGCTATATTTGTGGCGAGTATACGCTTGTTCATCAGACTGACTCTCGTTTAACGTTTCACTTGATTCCTATCTACCCCACTGCTGGTGCTAAATTTTACAGCATCCTACCATCTACAAAATGTTCAAAATACATTAAATAAAAGTAGTTCTGGAATGAAGGTAAACAAGAAGTAAATATATTAGCACAAGAGATATTATACAGAGAATATTTATATTAAAAGTACCTGAACTTAAAAATACAGAGGAATAAGAGACTAGAGCACTGATGAACAACATTCATGATGAATCAGAGTGAATGTTTAAACCTATGGTATAGTGTATGTACAAAAGCTCTTATAATATATTATCTTTTGCCTAAACCTTTATTATTATATTTTACTCATGAGTAAAAGCCTTGGATCACAGTTTGCAATATTAAAATGTATTGCAGTGAAAATATTTAAGGCATTCCCAATGTAAAACTAATTCAATAAATATGAAAGGATTTATGACATATTCTGAAATGTTTTATGTACCTACTTTATTTACATAGCTTCAACCAGTAAACAATACTTAAATTGTTAAGTGTTTGTCTGTACGTGTCCGTCTGTGTGGTTCTTTTAATGTAATGTTCAATAAACTTTCATAAATTTATACTGATGTAGCTAGTTAAGAGGTACCAAAAAACGAAACATGCTACCACAATAAGCACTTGTTCGAAACTCTTTACTTTGATAAATTTATTTCTTAGTTCAAAAATTTTGTTTACACATGTGTATAATATGGTTACAAATTCTGTCTCTTTCTCACGCTTTTGACCTTGACAGTATCACAACTTGTAACACCGACACAACATAAATTATTACAGAATAGTGTATTCTGTAAATCACATATCTGACAACAGTCTAGTAACTTAACATTTTATACCATCAGCTGATTTTTAAGGTATTAGATCTTATTTTATGATTTCATATTTTCCATCAAAATTGCACTATTACAAACATCAGAGACAATATTATCGGGTACATAACATCTTACAGGTGTTTCAGAAGTATTTCAAATTTCATTATCAGCATTAAAAATTTAAAAGCTATTTTACAATATTTTAATAACGATAAAAGCATCAGCTATTAAAGATGTTTCTGATACATCAAATATTCACTCTATTGGTATGTTTAAATTTTTCTCTACCTGTCCATACAAAATTTAAATCCTTTTATAGTTAAGAAAAATAACACACTAACATAGGCTGTCTCGCACAATAATTTCAAACTCCCAAAAAAAACCTTTTCATATTTCACGAGTTTTTGTAATAAAACATCTTGCTAATAACAAGATTATTATTGTAATCTAGTCCAATAAAAGTGCATATGATTAAAAAGATTTATGTTTCCAAAATGGAAAATAATTTGAATGGCAGAACATTTTAAACATTTTGATGTTGAATGATTTAATCTTATTGTTGAGCAGTGGACTTCACATTAGTTTAAAAATTGTAAACTCATCTCTGAGGCACTTCTACAAAACTTTATTTTACAGGTTTCTGATCCAGCCTTTTGCTCGAATTAAACAAAAAAATCACAAAAATAGCTTTTTATTTAACCTATTCTATCCATTCTATTTTAATGTCAATAATTTTAATATTTTGTATCTCACGGAGCTTAGTAAGTGAGAATAACTAAGTTTTAAAGACTACTTTTTCTTCGGTTAAGAGCTCTCTAGATTGAATAAAGCTAGAGATAATACAAAGCAATTCATTATTTCCAGCCTTGATATTCAATCCTTATTCATTAACAGTACACCTTAAGACACAATTCAAAATACCTATTAAACAATTAGTTTAATTAAACATTTTTTAATGATCAAGTTTAAAATCAGATAGATAAGTCAGTAACTGGATAGCTTCTAAGTTACTGCAGTCTTCAGAACATTTTTCTCTGTTACTAAAACATTAGAAAATAGATAGATACCTTTTTGGTAGTGGATATTGGTTATAATGAAGATAACTTGATAATACTTCAACTTTTAACAAAGTGCTCATATCAATAACTTTCCAGGCGATCTAAATTTGCAATATAGCTGCATAAAGTTGTGTAAGAAATGAAAGAACACAATTTAGCTTTTCTTAAATGTGAGAGTAAACAAATTATATAATATCTTTACATATCACACAGAATGTTTGACAACTTATACACTCACTTTCTATCATTTCATACAAAACTCCTTCAATTCTAATCTTGTTCTAAAACTTCTACACATCTGTTGTGGCTACTGTCTTCTCTCTAACATTTCCAAAAGTGATTAAATGTGAATAAAAAGATATTTCCTTACTTTTCTTACTTGAAAGGAAATATTTTTATCAAATGAAATAGTTTTTACCAAGAAGCTACACACAGAGACATATACTTTGTCTCAGTGTCCACTTGTCCTTCTCTCCTTTCATTGGCAAGTAGTTTTAAACTCAATTCTCAGACTGAAAAGAACTAAGTAAATTTAATACTAAAGTCAATATACGGAATTCTGAAAGAAGACCGATATCTAAAATTCGAATGCCACAGTTGATATCTGAAAATCCAAGAGTGCTAGGACATTTGTTGTGGGGTGAAATGAAAGATCCCCAAAAATCAAACTTTCACAATCAATGTCAGCTTTCATTTAAAGTTTTAACATTTTTAGGGATAATTTTTGCTAATTTCTATTCACCCATTTACAATCAATTTGATGCGTTTCTTGAAACATGAGATACGACTTACAAACTGAAAGTAATATTATTTAAACAAAAGATAGATAATGAAAAACAAAACTAAATTAAAGAAAATGAAATTACTATTTTTTCAAGCATCTTCCACCTTAAAGTGTGTAAGATATCAACTACAGATTTAAAATGGTTGATTTCTTTACGTAATAAATTCAAGTTTACATCTTCGCACGAATTAACCGTCATATTATAACGCTCCCACTGTTGAAAGGGCGAGAATATTTGGTGCGAGTTTCGTGTCGAACACCTTTACCCACCTGGCCTTGCCAAGGCAGGGGAGAAGAACAGAGTGAGAGCAAGTATGCTATTTGTATTCTATTCTCGTGTGTTGAATTGCTGACAATAAATTGTGTTGATACTACTCTATGTGTGTTCCGATAGATGTACATGCATCATGAATCACTATCGTTGTTAATAATAAGGATCGCAAGGAATTGCTCCATACCCTAACCAAACGTTCGGGCAAAAAGTACCTTAAACGATAAAATTATGTTCAAACAATACTTCAAAAGTCACTGTTTGTTGATAATTCTGTACACATAAAATTGCACAAAAACACGCGTATTATTGAAACTAAAATACTCAAAACGCATTTGCCAGGCTAGAACAAAAACGGTTTGATATACTGTGTTTAAACCATATGTCAAATATTGAATAATTTACTGTGAACGTGGTAAGAGTATTCAAAAGTCTATTTATTTCTATATAAGCTAAAATAAACAAATTCAGTTTTCATCATCAGTTAAAGTTTATTTTTTTACATTTTTCTAAAACTTAAAGTACAAGGTGAAACAATAATTACCAACCAGTAATAAATGAAAAATGTAACATTCTGGAACTCAGTGCTTTTGTACACAAAATAATCAGTGTCTTTAGGAAGTAATCCCCTATATTATGAACGAAGGGAAAGAATACAAAAGTAAATGCACATCGAATTAACTATTATTACAAACATTCTTAGGTTTTGTTTAAAGTGATGTTTTAGATGTGTATTTTATTTGAAAAGTCTGCTTTTCTACTGATAAAATTTAATATTCACAGTTGCGGGTTGTGATCTAGTCTAGTCACATATATTCCCCTGTTGCTAATCATATTATATAAAGAATCTAGCTCGAAAAAAGCTATAAATCCTCACCATATACTCAGACAAATCTTCATGAGAATCTCCAGTTGCAACTTAACATTTTACTTTTTTGAAATAATGCGATCAGCTAGCCAATTGCTACAATAAATCGTCACGAACCTTGTTATACGAATCACTCTCAAATAAAAAATAAGCTTATCTGGTAGCAAGATTCACATGTTATGAAACACATCTTGAAGTAATCTTACTTCATTGTAATTTTGACAGACAAACTAACTCTGAGTACAATTGAATCTAAACGTACAAACTTGCATAGTATACTCCATTATTAAAATCCAGTTGTTTTTGTTAATACATTCATTTCTAAATTAAATAGTCCAAAAACCTCGCTAGTTCACAATTATATGTATTATTTTAATATAAAACACTTTCGGACAAATCGGATTTCATGAATCTCAAGAACTCAACTGATAACAAGAAACAATTTTTTTTTATGATATTCATTTTTGTCAGAAGAAATACATTGTTTTAATTTTGGTAAATATCTGTTTTTACAATCTGTAGGTTTAGTTGGACCTGTCCCTAATTTCATAAGTAACTTTTATTACTTAAAATTTCTTTAACTGTAATGCAATTAGTTTTATTTTATTGTTTCCTCAGTGTAAAGCTACAGAGTGGGGTATTTACATTCTGTGTATCATAGGGGATCGATAGTTTTGAAAGTCTGTAGACTTACAGCTAACCTATTGGAGAACTTTATGATAACACAGTTTCCTTCAAGAGGTTTTTATGGTAACTATGTCTTCATCTGTACTTAATGTTGTATGACCTGAAATTACCCATTTATGATCTTTAAGTGATGTTTAAGTAGTACCGCCTATTTAATTTCTTACGCCTTTAAAATTTTCATTATTCGTCCATCAGATTGTTTAGACAAGTAATACAGCTATCGTTTAATATCTGGTAGTTAATCTTCATGCTTAAGCCTCTTTAGTGGAATGACAAATTTTAAATCACGAACCAACATTTTTTTGTTATTTGAAACATATGACATTTAAAAATTAATTTATCCGGACAAAACATGTCAGTGGTCAATAATGTTTAATAATTTGAATGACATTTCAATGCAACACTTTTAAAACCACAGCTTTGTATAAGTGTCACACTGTTATTGTGTTTGTTTTTGGATTTTGCGCATAGCCACTAGAGGTCTATTTGTGCTAACTATCCCTCATTTCACCGTGATAAACTAGAAGAAAGGTAGGTAGCCAACACAACTCAACGCCAATTCTTTGGCTACTCTTTACTTAACGCCTAGTGAGATTGATCACCACGTTAAAATCACCACCACTGTTGAAAGGACTAACATGTTCGATGAAGAGGATTCGAACCCACTAATCACAATTTGCGAGTCGTCTATTCTAACCATCAAATGACATAATAAATAATTATTAAATAAAATTCTTTACATTCTTCCACAAAAGCTAAAACAATGGAGTCCGTTGATAATTACTTTTGAATATTTTTGTTTTTGTTCAGAATTTTCCAACCAACACACGTCGTGATTCAATGTACCATTTGTTACAGCCATTTCTATTTCATAACTCGGTATTTATTCTTTCACTTGTGTAATTTAGGTGTGTGTGCTTCGAATAAAGATCCTACTGTTTCAATCGCTTTGAAATCTTAAAATTTTAAACGAGTTGCTACAACGCTTTGACTACAGGATATTTTAAATATATCGTTACATCAGACACTGATGTAAGCAGTATTTATTTTGAGAATGCAACATTTATTATTGAATTCATTGTTATTTGAAATAAAATCCAAAAATTAAAAAGAGTAGGATAATTCAGAAGTCAATTCATATGTAAAAAATTTACAAATAAGAAATTTACTGTTGGCGGTATCGCACGTTCAGGTAATTAGGGCTCTTGACTCGCAATTTGAGTGTCGCGAGTTTGAATACCTGTTACAAACATGTTTGCCCTTTCAGTCATATGGACTTTGCAAGTTTTACGGAATTTCCAACCATTTTTCAATAAAAAAAAGAGTAGCCCAAGAACTGGTGATGACTATTTGCCCGTCTTCTAATTTTACACCACTAATTTAAGGACGGCGAGCGCCGCTAGCCCTTGCGTAGTTTTGCACGAAATTCAAACAAAGAAACCGAATGCTGAAAATTATTTTGGTCCAGATCAAGTATCCACAGTAGAGCAGCTCCTGCTAGTAAATAGGCATCTTTCTTTCTGACATTATTAACCTTCTGGCGGTTGAATAAGAACTTTACAGATCCACCCTTCTTTACAAATATCGTAGACGACACCGAAGGTCTACTATTTGGTTCTTTAATTGTTTCTTTTTGGTTTTTATCTATTTGAAAGCTTTAGCTCGATTTGCAAGAAGTGATTATGTGACAAACTGACTAATTGTACGCTTTACTGTGTGGGAGAACAGGAGTACCTCGAGAAAACCCACTTTCACTGGTAGATCATCCTATCACTGCCCGAATGTGTATCAAGCATGTAAAATTTATTTCAAGGCGTGTGTTATATCTAAGGGTAAGAGTAGCGTTGCCATATTTCGGAAGTGGCTGCTAGTGCCAGAAATTTACTTGCTACAGTTGCCATTTATTGAATTTTTCAAGTACGTGCTCGCGAGAGCTCTTAATATTCTAATGTGGGGGTATCTCACTTATTTTTTTTCTAGGTATTCTTATCAGTAAGTAACGTGTAAACCGATATGCTATTCTAGCTGTTACATTTTGAGTATGACATTGTATGGATTGCGATTCATGCTGCCGTATTACCATATTCCATTATGAAACGTATATATGCTCTATGTTACCATTGTTTTTGTCCAGCGTTCTTTGACTTAAACTCCTATTTTTATCATGTAATAAATTCGACTATTGGCTGTAGTCAACAAGGTTTACAAATAGGCTGATCACATATTTTGTCCGATATGTGACATTTAAAAATTTAGCTGTTCAAAAGAATTTAAGTTTATTGTCGCATATTTGACTTTTGTTTTATTGCTAAATCCTTTATTGGGATACTTTATCACGTTGGCTCTCAAGCCTATTTCGCCGACACTTTCCAAGATCCCACTAGTCATTTCACAATTACTTTTTAGAAAGAGTAAAATTTTGATATCATGTTAGGTTTGAGTCAAAAACCTTGTAAAGGTAATTTTTGACCCGAGAATCACTGATGGGGTGCTTGGGACCTGAGAATCCATTCAATAGTATTGCCCCACACGACAAACGCGTGGGTCGCGCTAGTATTTTAGAAGCATAATTTTTTTTGGCATTTGAATCATTGTACTTTTTTCTCTTTCATATGTTCAATATTTTTCTATAAGATATAGTGAAATTTAAGAGTCTAACAATTTGATGCACCAGTAATTTTTTTGTTTCTGAAAAAGAAAATCAAGATCAGATTCTTCGAAAATTGTGGAAAATTCAGACACTGAAAGTAAAGATTATGAAGGTTTATATTATAAATTTTCTAGTAACGAGTCATCGGCTGAGAAGATGAAAAGCTCTCATATCTGAAGAGTTTGAAAATACAGTGTCTGAAATTGAAACTAATGGTAATGCCCAGCAGCACACTCCATCTTATGGATGCGCCCAGTGATCAGTTCCATCCAAAAATTTTTTCAGCTATTGCTCCAAGTTCTGGATCATCTGCAAATGTTAAAGTAACGCCTTTAAACGTGTTTAAGCTTATTGTCAATCTTGAGATTTATGATCTTATAGTTCAAACAAATATCAGTTTTGACCAAACTAAGACAGCTGGTAACACAAAGGTAATCTTGAGGAAAGACACTAATCATGATGAAATAGAAATTTCTTGGAATTATTATGTACATGGAATTTGTGAGCTACCCAAAGATCGCCTACTACTGGCAGAAAGATCTCTTCTACAGGAATTTTGCATACCACAAATAATGTCAAGAAATAGTTTTTAGCACTCCTACATTTTGTTCATTTTTCAAATATAATCAAACAATTTTTAAAAATATTAGGAGGTAATAAAAATTATTGAAAAAGTTACAAGAGGTAATATTCCAGTTGAATGCATTGCAGTAGATGAAACAATGGTGCCATGGCGAGGTCGCGTAGTGATTCGTCAATATAATCCTGGGAGGGTAGATAAATATAGTTTAAAGTGCATAAACTATGTGATTTCCAAAGTTACAACTATACCAAGAATGTTTTTGCCAGAAAATATGATACATATGTAAAGAAAGCGTTCCTTAGATGAAATCAACTATACAACTCAAATAATTCTTGATCTTACTAAATAATATGTAGATGCGGGGAGATCAATCGCTATGGATAACTTCTATACATCAATCGATTTAGTAAAGGAGCTACAAAAGCCACAAACCTACCTTATGGGAATATTATGAGCGAACAGAAAAGATATCTTACCTCAAGAAAATAAGTGCAAAATGAGAGATAGAAACTGAAGATTGCTAAAAAGATTATAGTATTATGATTGCAAAATGGAAGAACAAACGTGATGTTCTTATGTTGTCAACAAAATATGATCTGAGTTTTAAGAAAACTGGCAGAGAATAAATAACGTGCATGCTGAAACCCAGATGTGGTTCTCAATTACAATATCATAAAACAAGAAATAAACATTTCCGATTAAATGTCTCATTATTTCTTTGAGTTTTTGCTAGACATAGCAGAGGTCAGAGCTTTGGTATTATTTAATAAGGCACACTTAAAAACTAAAATGCACGAGTTACGAAATTCACTGAATTATGGTGTCAAGTAAATGCTCAAGCAGCAGGAAGAGCTAACACACCGCACGTTATGAAGACTTACACTGAATGAAACAAGTCTGATAGACTAATTAGTAAAAATATACATTGAATGCTACAGTGAAATAAAAAAGACTAACTGAAAAATCAGTGGACAGAAAAACAAAAACGTTCGCACAAACTGTAATGAATGTGAAGGTATCCCTGCTTTATGCTTTACTTGTTTACCTGTTTCCTTGCTCTTCGCCTTTTACAAATTATAAGTTGGTTACATTTTTGTATGTGTAATAAAATTACACACACCATATAATGTGTGAAAAATTAATAATTACATAATCGAGTAAAATGAAAGATTTAAATGAACAAAACAATGTCAAACAAAACGAAAGAGATCCTGTTTTTATATCCTTTGTAAACTGCTCTTTCGCTTCACTTTTTCCATCTTATGACAGTAAAATGTGGAGAATGTCTCGAGTGAGGAAAGGATTTACATACAACATGACATCAGGATCTGTTAATTTTACGTTTTAATGCTCCAGTCAAACCTAGACCTCGTTAAGAATATTTAAGTTGTTTATTTATTTACTTGTTTGTATACGTTTCTTAAGTAGCATTGTGTTAGCTATTGACTGTTTCAGCAATACGGCCCGGCATGACCAATCGCATAAAGCGTGTGACTCGTAATCCGAGGGTCGCGGGTTCACATCCCCGTTGTGCCAAACAAACTGCCCTTTCAGCCTTGGGGGCGTTATAATGTGACGGTCACTCCCACTGCTCGTTGGTAAAAGAGTAGCCCAAGTGTTGGCGGTGGGTGGTGATGATTAGCTTCCTTCCCTCTAGTCTTACACTGCTAAATTAGGGACAGCGAGCACAAATAGCCCTCGAGTAGCTTTGTGCGAAATTCCAAAACAAAAAGTTTTAGCAATACGCAAGGACACAGTTTTTCTAAACATGGTGTGTCAAGGTCGTTGCAAAAACGAAGCTAAACATTTTGACAAATAAACAAAGCAGATTCTCTTTATTCATTCTACTATCACTAAAGCCATTACATGAGTCATCAGATTGTTAAATATAAAAAACCATACAAATAACTTTTCGAAGGTTAGGCTTAATAATGCATTTATGTGTTTTAAAAGGAAAATAAAGAGGATATAGGGTAATGTTAAAGAGAAATTGAAAATTCGGTTTTGAATATCAGCGAAAACAGGGTATGAACCAACGTGAAGCGATTCCAGGACCAGTGGAGAAAAAAGCAAGTTAGTATAAATAGTGCAGTTTGAGTACTGCTTAGATTCAATGAGCTCCAAGGCAAGAGAAATGGTGTACTGTTCAGCAGTGAACACAGACGTTGTAGACGGGATTCTGTGTGCAACCACCAAACAACAACAAACCATAGCAAAGTCCACATAATCACCTGATTTCGAACCATCTGAATAAATAGAAAGAGAAGGATGGTTTAATTCATGTTCAGCAAATGACAGACAGTATATCTAATTTAGAGAGTTTTCTTTTCTCAGATGACTTAAAGATAGATGGTAGATACAGCAATATTATCCAATTCATTCGACTGCGCTTGGATACGAAGGCCGAAAGGAGTAATGGCAGACCATCTGTTCTGAAAAAGTAGGGCCAACCAAGGAAGAAAAACACAACCCACAGGTGGAATGCTTTGGTAAGAAATGAAGATTCGAAGCATATAGTAAAGACAGTTGGAAACGGCAAAGGCGCAAAGAAGGTTTATGACTCTGTATAAGCTTTAAACTGAGGAAGTGCAGAAAGTCCCTTTGCAGAGCCAAAGTTCTTGATGATAAATAGGGTCCAGCATCTTTAAGGCCTATGGTTTGGCGACAGACCACAGACCATCGATCCACAGTCCAGTTTCGATCGAATAAGAGCACGATATATCTTTAACATAGAACGTCGATACGCTTCCCAAGTGTTTGGAAGAAAGGACACGGACGATGTTCAGGGCTCTTGAAAATTTCTCACGTAGCTGCTTGATGTATGGTATAAAGGTCAGCATATGGTCAAAGATAATCCCCAAGATACCAGAGGCAACACAACTTCATTGATACGGAGTTTAAGATCAAAGTGGACACCCCATTGGCAGCAAAAGTACATGCAAACAGTTTTAGAGAGAGAGCAGTTAAAACCGTTTGCTGTATTCCATATCAGGAAACAATTGAAGGCATTCTGTAGCTGCTGCTCAATATACCTCATGTTCGACAACTGATATGAAATGTGAAAGTTTGTCGACATAGAGCCCGTTTGCAACAGGGAGAGGGAGTTATTCTGAAGAATCTGACACTCAGAACACAGCCATGAAGGACTCCAAGTTCCTGCAGAAAAGAACGGAAAAGTGTTGAACCCACTCAAACTTGGAATCTCCTGTCCAATAAAAAAAATAATAAAAATGGTCAAATGGTCACATTACTTATATATAAAGGTCTCGCAAAATGCCATACCTCCATGTTGTATCATAAGCCTTCTCAAAGGCTTCTCTGATTGACGTTTTAAATTCAATCAAGTAGTCAATTGTGGACCGCTCACGTCAGAACCCACGCTGAGTGGGCAAGAGGAGGCTATTTGATTCGAGGAACTAAACAAGACAAGCATTAACCATCCTTTCTAAGATCTAACAAAGACAGATTGTTAAAGCTCTGACAATATTGACGGTAGATTGAAGGAATATTGGGACCTTTCCAGGCTTAGAGAAAGGTAGGGCAATAGCCCTGTGTCAGACATCCTGCCAGATCAAGTTTAACAAATTAAAATTATAGCGAAAGAAGCTGCAGATAGATGGCAAAGCATGTCATAACGTACATCATCAGATCCAACTTATGTACTACCACACTAATGAAGGACCATTTTGAGTTCCAGTAGGGTATATGGACAATTATAGTCAGAGACAATCAGCTCGAATGGTTAGAGGTGATTGCTCTGCCCAAGTTTCGATAGCCAAAAACGTGGAAAAAACAAAGTGCTAGATACCTGACAAAAGCTGTCAACTGGAGTATCGGCGATGTTCTAGGTATGAGCTACTTCCTGACAGATAGGAGTACAAAATTATATTGCCAACTGATCTTTCAAATCTTTTCCCATATGACTTTTGAACTGGTGGTAGAAGACAAGCCAGTTCTGAACTTCATCTACGATTCCTTCTGGCTTTGATATATTACCCAGCGAGCATGTGCACAGGCCCGCTGGAAAATGATGCAGTTCGAGAGTGTGGAATATCTACGGAAAGAATCTTAGGTCCGTATTTGAGCCTTATGTGTTATGTGACGGGCTGGATTCCACCACGGACGAGGTTATAGTGGAAAACGTGTCGATGTTTTAGGAATATTAAGCAATTATTTGTATAATACAGTCAGTTACTGCTGGCACACAGTCGTCTATTAATGTTTTACAGACGATGGCAGGATCAAGCTCTGTGAATGAAATGGAAGAGGACCTATTTGCCTGATTTATCTTCCACTGGGGCACGCAGGTCGAGTAGCATCGACAATGGCCACTCTCTGTCAAAACTACGAGAAAACTATCACTGCATCGTGGATTATTGTCAACCCTCCATGAAAAATGGGAGGGTCATGAATGGGAGCAAATTGAGAGATAAATATCAGTAATGGACTGACTAAGTGCATTGAAATAAGTTTAAGAACCACTATTGAAAAGAGAAAGGTTGTGATCAGAAAGCATACGCTCTACAAAGCGACTACTCCTATCAATATCAGCACTTTCCCAGATGGGATGATGTCCATTAAAGTCCCCTAGGATATAAAATGGAGACAGCAACTGTTCAAAGAGAACATCAAGGTCTGATTGATTGTATGTCTTTTCGGGCGACAGGTAGAAAGAACAAACAGTGATTGTATGACCCAAGGAAACATGGATGGCTACAATCTCCAAGGGCGTGTCGAAAAGACTGGGTGGGCACAAGTTGATCAATCAACAGTACCATCCCTCTATGCACTCGTGCATCACACAGCCTGTCATTTTTATATAGAAAAACCTGCTGAAAGATAACTTTTTCGGCAGCTTTCAGAAATGTTTCTTTCAAGAAAAGACATACAGAATGGGAGGAAGCAATCCGTGGTTTGATGTCATCCAGATTAAAAAGTCAACCTTGACAGTTCTATTGTATCAGGCTGGCCATTTGTATTTACTTGTACGCGAATTAGGTGTTTTCTTCATTGTCCTTACTCGAGGGATGTCTAAGGACCTCTAAGGATCCTGCCTTGAGTCGATTGGCAGGTATTTGCTGTTGGAAGAGTTTTCAAGTGACTGAGAACGTGAACGAATTATTTCTTTGTATCTTGGGGTGGGAGAAGATGTATCCGAGTAAGTGCCTGTACTTGGAATCAAAGAATGTGGATTTTAAATTTTGTTGGAATGTATGGAAAGGACAGATAGGTGTTGAAGTTGGTTCATCAACTTTAACAAGGGAGGTCATAAGACTTTTCATTTGTTCAGAGAATGATTCTTTTAAAGGCACTACCACTGTATTTGTGAAACGAAATGCAGCAGCATATGTCCGAGATGAGGTGGTGGACAGCTATTTTCAAGTCTCTGGATAACTAGTGTTATGAATTGTTTTCAAATGCTGCATCACTTTTTCTCCAACAATTTAGGGCGAGAATAAAAATAGGACGGGTGAGAGCCATTGCAATTGATGCAATAAGAGACCGTTTCACACTCATAGGTATCATGGTCATTGCCACTGCCAGGAGCACAATCGAAGAACCAAAATACGACGTCTTTGAGTGACCAAACTAGAAAGAATTGAGGGTTTGGAATGTATGGTCGTACCCTGAAAAGGTAAACTAAAAGGACAGATCTTTCCCTGGGAGGTTCCCTCACGTAACAAAATGCACACCGAGGGGTATTCTGCTAGGAATGAAAAGGATGTGCTGAAGAATTTAGAGTAAAGAAACAGTCGTATTTAAATTTGCTAGAATTACAACCATAGAATGTTTTCGCCGTTTCTTTTATCTATCAGGTCATTCCATAAGTAACCTCCGAAAATTTAATACAAACTTCTACTGTCAGCACATGGAGCGTTTGGATATTACACTGAAAGAAAAGAGGCCTGCTTTGATCAATCGCAAAGGTGTTGTGCTGCATCAAGATAGTGCATCGCCCCATACAGCAAGGATCACATCTACATATATCCAAGATTATTAAGAGTTAAACATCGTTTTTGCAGCAGTTGATACGAGGCGTGGTATAACATAAAAGATGTTTTAGTAGCAAAATCCATTTGGTAGTTGGTACTTCACCTTTACAATAATGTTTTTTTAGCACCCAGTATTTTAACTTATGCCATCAATCACCTCATTGCCAAAATGTGAATCCACGTTTATAACATGCGTGATGCAGAAATAATTGTCACTATACAGCATATTACACATAAACTATCTTCGAGTTTGTACGACGTTCACCTCGCGCAGACCCGGCATAGCTCGGTAGGTTAAGGCGTGCGACTCGAAATCTGAGGGTTGCAGGTTCGAATCATCGTCGCTCCAAACATGCTCGCCTTTTTAACCATGGATGCGATATAATGTTTTGGTCAATCCCACTATTTGTTGGTGAAAGAGTACCTGAAGAGTTGGCGATGGATGGTGATGAATAGCTGCCATTCCTATCGTCTCACATTGTTAAATTAGGGAAGGCTATCGCAGATAGCCCTTGTATAGCTTTGGGCGAAATTCCAAAACAAACAGAGACGTAAAAAATAAAATAAAATAAAGATAGTATTGTAACATTCTAGAAAATTACCTTTACATTCTATGCGTGTGAAACATATTTACAACGTCTCCACGATCAATAAAAAATGATCAACAATCTAACAACAGTCGATTTCATACATGATTATAAACTTGAATGATAATTATAATGATGAAAGTGTGTTAATGAAATATTGTTCTATGATATTTTACTGTCGGCAAAGGGATACAGTAATTGATTATTTCATTGCAAAGTTTAATGCATGTAAAAATACATATAAAATATATATTGTCGGAATATTATAAAAGTAACCATTATCATGTCAAAACTTCTTGAACACGAATATTAAAATTGATACCAGTGTGAACATAAATAGTAGTGTACGTATTTCTTTTACAGCGTTAGCCCTTTTTCTGAAGGGTATTTACTCCCAGTTTCTAACATCATAATGCACAAACATGCCGCTGTGCATTTGGAGATTAATACAATTGTTAAAAAAAGTCTTACGTATAAGTGACAAAAAAAACTTATGAAAGAACATTTAGGTTTTCTGCCTGTCTATATAAATAAAAATTATAGAAATATTTTCCTTTATTCAAGATTAATACAATTTTTTTACTTGCTTTTCTTTTAAGTTAACGTGGGTGGAAAGAGATATAGATGGGAGCTGTAATTATTTGACGGTTCATTAATTCTGTGTTGTGCAAGAGAATTTAGTTTAAATATAAATGATTATCTTCATACCTTTAGCGATCACTCTTTTTGGATAGAGGGGGTGAGGAAGAAGCGGGTGATATAACATGTAAATTAATGCCATTAATTATGTAGTGATCCGAGGAATTCAAGTGTTTTGGTTTACAGAATGAATAGAAGAAGTTTGAATTACTTTAGAATTTTTCTTTTTCTTTATAAATATGAAATCTATTAAGGGTTTACTACAACAAATAGAAAAAAGTTAATGTCAGAAACGAGTGTTTTAAAAGTTCCTTATGAACTAGAAGAATAAATATTGATATTAAACTTCCAATATACGTGGTCTTATATAGCTCGGTGGTTAAGGCACTCAAATATTAATTTGAGATATGCGGGTTTGTATTCCCCAAGCACCAAACATGCTCCCCCTTTCAGCCGTGGGGGTGTTTTATGTGACGGTCAATCCCACTATTCGTTGGTAAAAGAGTAGCCACAGTGGGTGGTGATGACAAGTTGCCATCTCTTTTGCCTTACACTGCTAAATTTGGGACGGCTAGCTCAGATAACTCCTTTGTAGCATGGCCCAAAATTAAAAATAAACCAAACCAATATACCGTATTTTCCGCCTAATAAGTCGAATTTCTGGCCCGAAATTTTGGACCTGATTTTTGGGGGTCGGCTTATTGGCTGATCACCAGCTTTGGACCAAAAAATACCGAAGACCAAAATCATACCTTTGATCTCACAGTTACGACAGAGTTATTTCAGTTGAATAAACTTTATTTATTAATAGAAGAAGGTCTATACATTACGAACGACATGTATTCATAGAAATAACAAAATTCATGAAAAATACACACTTTAATCTCAGAAATTTATTAAAATCCATCAAATTCAACATCTTCATCGTCAGAAGCACCAATCCTCGGCAGAGATCTGGTCGTCGTACGGGTCATTCTCTGGTGTTATTAGCTGAGTGAGTAGAATGTTGTCTTTATCGTCGTCGTCCAATCACAACATATCATCTTCCGTTCCATCCATTGCATTTGAAATGCTGCATTTTTTAAATGACTTCTCTACAGTTTCAACACTAATATCGTCCCACGATTTCACGACCAACTCACAGATGGTAGCGAGTGATGCAGCGCGCATTTTTCCGGCAGCAGTAAAACTTTGATTGCCGGATAGCATCCACTCATTCGAGCATTGACGGAGCCTGTCTTTAAAAGGTTTATTCCAACACACATCTAAGGGCTGTATCACAGATATCAGCCCACTGGGAATAACTGCAATATCGGTATTGCATCTTTTGATCGCGGCTTTAATATTTTCACACAGGTGGGACTTCAACATATCCCAAACGAGCAGAGATTTAGATTTCATCTATTCGGCTTATTCATGTCGATTGAAGCAATTACGTTGTCTTCTACTTTGAAGAGTAAATTTACCCTGCATATATGTTTTAATTACAAAATATAAAATTAAGTGTCACTTGGAAATTTTCGTTTTCAAATTTATTCTTTTTCAAAATAATGCAACAAAAGTGCAGTTTAATATACATATTGTTACGTTTTTTTTGTTTGTTTTATGTTTTTCGTAGACTAAACGCAACAGAAAGACCCAGATAACAGCTTGTATAATTTATTACAGTAAACTATTAACAGATATAACATAAATTATATAATAAAAATGACAGATATTAAATTTAAACCTTCAAAATTAATTACAAAACAAAATGATACTACTCTCAACCTTCAAAATTAATCACAATACAAAATGGTACTGGCCTGTATCTAATATAATGATCTAAAATGAAAGTCTCAAATTCCAGTTTAGGGAGTGAATCGTAGAGATTGATGAAGTAAAATCGCAGCTTCCGTAGATCTAACTTCAGTCACAAATCCAAGTAGAATAATCACAGCAAACACTTAATCTTTCTCAAATCTTTCTCAAACGAATGACTGACTCTTCTTTTCTTCGAATAAAACTAATTTCTGACTCTTTTCTCCTTTCTTCCTCGCATCTTTGTCTGTTTATATATTGTAGGCCTAGACTCCTTGAACCACCGCGAAACTTCTACAGAACTCCAGAGCAATCCGCGCATGTTCGTTCTTGCACGAAACTAAACGTCTAGACACGAGGTCGCCAGCATTTCATTTAAATACATATGATTTGTCTACCTAATTCTAGAAAATTCTAAATGTTACCCTAAATGAATAACAACATATTTTATTAGTTTAAACTTCGAAACAATAATATACATATAGAAATATAAATAATAGAAATGAAAATTTAAAAACATTACAAAACATTTACACGACATTTAAATAACAATATACATATATATATATATATTTATATTCGAATGTCTAGTCAACAGAAATTTTTGAAATGAAGAACACTGGGATAATTACATTTGAGATTACAGTTTGTACACAGAAATAACAACAACAGCAAAAGAGAGAGAGAAAATACATTGTGCTGTAGACCGCAACATTTAATAACTTTTAATAATTGTTATCTAAGGAAGCCATCTGAACCATAATGTATTCATTAGACACGTTATCAGTTGTTTGTATGTTTTGGAATTTCGCACAAAGCTACTCGAGGACTATCTGTGCTAGCCGTCCCTAATTTAGCAGTGTAAGGCTAGAGGGAAGACAGTTAGTCACCACCACCCACCGCCAACACTTGAGCTACTTTTTATCAACGAATCGTGGGATTGACTATAAAATTATAACAATCAGTGATGTCGAGAAACCCACTTGTTGAGAATTTTATATGCAAAAACGGCTCGTTTGGGTTGAGAAAATATTTCAAATAGAAGAGCGAAAAAAAAAATATAACGTCTTCACGGCTGAAAGGGCGAGCATGTTTGGCGCGACCGTGACACGAACCCGCGACTCTCAGATTACGAGTCGCACACCTTAACACGCTTGGCCATGCCGAACCTGCTCCATTATCGAACAAACAACGGTAACGTAGTTTCACTTATTTGATATCTTTTTTTTTTTTTTTTTACAATGTGTTGTATCTATGTGTTATGGCTGGGTAGACAAGTTTAAATAATTTCGAGATCGTGTTTTGTCACTATAGAACGAAATACTCTAAGGTATTTCAGTTTGAAAATTTCCGGTATATCTTCTTATGACAATCGGGGATGCTTTAAAACAGTTGTTTTTTTTCGACCCACTTGTGGTTGAGGTGGATTGCAGGGTCCTGGAAGCGAATTTATAGCTTAAGTGGTTGAACTAATTTTGTTTATTTTACAAGGTTGAAAGTTCAAAGCTCAAAACTTAAACAAAAGGGTAATATCGCACTCGTGGTCCTTCACCGCGACTATGATCTATAAATCCTATACCGAAGAATTTGATGTGGGGAAAATCCAACAGAAATCTCACATTCACTGGAAAAGTGCCAATCCTTTTGCAGTACGCTCTTAATATGAAAATATTACACAAACACTTTGTATGATGTCATAAAGGCAAGAATGGTATCAAGACTATAACGATATTTTGAAGTGGCGGACTGTTGTTACGAAATAACTTTAACTGGGAATAGCCCTGATCGGGGAAGAATCTTTGTCGTTACTGACAGAAGGATTACGGAAAAGGAGTTACTATAAAGATGTTTTGTTTTTTCCATCGTTTGACAGAGGAGAAGACTCGTAGGAAGTATCAATTAGAAAGATTTTTGGCGAGTTTGACGACGAATATTTGGGTGGTGGGTCTGTCTTAACGGATGGCAATGGTTGTAGATTATTCAGATTGCTATCCTTTTGGATATTATCAGTATTTTCTGGTGTCGGTTAGGTCTTTTTTGCTATTGCTGTTTGGTTTGACTTGCCTTATTGTTTTATTTTAGTTGCAGCTATTATCTAAGTTTTTATTGATGTTTATTTCTAATTATTAGATTGGACATCCTGATTGGCGGCGACTGTGGGGCAAAGGGAATATAAAAACTATGCTGATTAGTATTGGAAGGAAGCAATGCTGTTGGTACGTTTTTCTGCCTTGAAATGATAGTGTTTATTGAAAAAGCCGCGTGAAAGTACATCGTCTACCGATTCTTTAAATGTTATAATTTTTAATAAGTTTAAGGTTGATAATGATTTCCTGTCCCTCTCTAGTACAGAGATAAGCTTACGGATTTACAATGTTTAAGTCATGGGTTCGATTTCCCTCAGTGGGCTCAGTAGATAGTCTAATTTGGTTTTGCCATAAGAAAATACACACTGATTTCCTAGATGTTACTTGGTGAATTAAATGGGGTTATTTCAAAGGCTTGGTGGATTTCGTCGGTTGTGAAGGATTGGTAAATATTTTTTACAAAGACCATGTATAGGTTGGTAGGCAATGATATTTCAGGTCGTCTGGAGTCTGGGATGTAGAAGAATATCCCCCTTCCATTGTCGTTTGTTGCATTAGTATAAATGAAATATAATGCTTTTATGGAAGGTTATTAAATGTTTCACATAAAAGGGTATATAATGATTCAATTAGGCTATCGTATTCTCTAAATTAAACGCTGAAATTCTTAAGAACTAAAAATACATTACTTCTATCAAATTTAACACTTCATATGTTACTTGGGAAATTTTACATAAGTACCCAAAATCTTCTAATATCATTCAAATAGGTAGGAAACTTTCCTTTAAAAAGTTTTATTTTCGTTTTATGTACTTTTCAAGATTGGGTACAGCAAAGGAAATTGAGGATAACCTGAAGAACATTTCATGATGCAGAAACCTTCAGAAAATTCTCTTAATCTTCCAGGTGAAAATACAAAAACGATCATAATTATATTTGGTGTTAAGTTTAATTATAGTTGCATCTGGATAATGTTATGTATATTGTGGGAGTCTCGGAATTTCCAGGTTCTAACTTGAACTTGAAGCACATTCTTTATCTAGAAGAAAGACGTATATTTTAAAAGACTAATTAATTTGCCTAATTTACAGAAGGTACTTCATGTTTCATTTAGTGAAAATTGTCTGTCTTTGAATTTTTTATTCTTTATTTGTACCTGCAGTAAAATATTAAATCTAATTGAGCAATTATCACTAACATTCATATGCTCTCTGGGCAATCTTCAAGTAATCAACAGTTTCTTTATTAGAAATTAATAGTAAATGAAAAATAGCACCAGTTCTTGAAGAAAACCATCCTGAACAGTTTTTAAAAACATGTTGCCCTCGTAATTTGATTTTAGAATTTCCTATAATGTTTATTTAAAACTAAAATTCTCTCCTTATATCCTCACTAATGACTGAATGTTTTTATCCTATTATAGAGTTTCTTATTAGCTTGTAAGTTTCATTCAGCCAAAAGAAACATAAATTGAATCAATGTCATTAGGTTGGATTCCGTTAACTTGAATAGGTTGTCACTCATATTTTATATAAAAATCCACTTCTTTTTATTGCCCTATCATAACTTAATTGGCTATAACATTGTAATTCAGAGAAATTTAAATTGTAAAAATTGTCAATATTTAGATTGGCATCAGTTAATTTCATTCTACCAGAATTCTCTGTTCAGACTACTTTTCTAAAGTCGTCTGTCTTATTTTATATCGTCCTGGCAATACAGTTCTGTCAGTTTAGTCTACCGTTAAAACTATCTTGTAACCCTACTATACCCTTCTCTGCCTCTTATTTTTTCTTCAGTGTTTTGATTTTCTGCACTCATTAATCCCAGTTAATTTTTTCTTGAAATAAAATTGCACATAAGTTAAATTTTAACATTTCTTAAATATCACTGATCATGAATCTTTATCAGTTTCATTTTTATTTACATTAAAATGAATAAATCACATTATCTGGAGTAACATATTGCTTATTTATTAATCTTCATAAGTAGACACATCAGTTGACCACTGTGGTATGTATTTTCTTCTTTATAATTATTTTGTATTCCATGAAATACCATGTAATTAATTTTCTGAGAATTATATAACTGAGAATGTGGTAAATCACTTAAGTTAAAAGAGTTTTAAACAATCCTTTTTTGTTTAGTCTGATAGTTTGATTTTTTATTTTTAAGTAGAAGACTAGAAAGGAAACTGAGGTGAGCCCTAGAAACTCTTGTTGATGAAAATGATTCTCAGGACCTTCAGAAAATTCTCTAATACTTCATAGTAGAGCTTAGAAATGAATATAGTGACATTTCGTGTGAAGTTAAAAACAGTTATATTGATATATTTTACATTAATTTTGTGAATGTCATCATTTACAGGTTCTATTAATTTTCTGTTCATTTTCTATAAATTAAAAATTGTATCATAATTTTAAATTTGCATCAACCTTTAAGATTTTAAGTAAGTGAACAGAGAATAAAAAGAAGCCTACATGACTGATGCTTTTGTTTTTTTTGCCCATTAAATATCTTAACTATATAGTTGTAGGTACACCAGTTTAGTGCCTGGCATGAGATTTTACTATATTTCAAAATTCAATTAATCAATCTTACCATCAATATATACCAGGAAAATTAACATTACATTTACCTGTAGTTCAAAGTTTTATGTTAGCTAAGTTTTAATGTTCTTATTTCAAATGAAAATTAAAAAAAATATTCTTAAACCTCAGTTTTGTTCACAAAATATTATATTATACATCTTGTAATTTGGTTATTTCTTGATACACATTAACATTCCAAGTGTAGATAAAAGTTAGGTTAGTTGATCAGTTTTATCATTCTTATTTCGGAGAAAAGGAATATTGTGTAACTCTTGACAGATTCCAGGATTCCAAACATAGAGTTGTGATTTCTCAACTGTGCTAGATGCTTTAAAAAAGTGAAATACAACATTTTAAAGTATCATCTCTACTTGCTATTTTTAAATTGACATAACGAATTCCATAAGGAACATGTGAAATTGTTCATAGCGTTTTTGCTGCTTTTGTCCTCGCTTGCACTTTAGTGTTGTTTCTTACTTTTGAATATATTAGTTAGACAGACAGTTAGATTGCATTTGGGCTTTAGTTTTATATTTTAGTTAATCATGTGTGATGTATATTTTAAAATACACATTAGAAAAATTTAATAATATTTTACAATATAAGCCAAATTGCCTTGTTGCATTAGGATTAGTTTGGTAGGTAAATGTCCAAATGGTCTGAAGAAGACAAGTTTCCATGCCGATGACACCCGAATATGCCTGTTAAAATACACTGCAATAATAACTAAGTGTTGAAGGACAGGAAAAAAATATAAAACATCAATATTAAATTATATATAAAAATGAAAACTTACAGCTAAAAATATAATGAAAAAGAGATTATTTAAGTTTAATAAATCAAATATGAAAAGGAACGTATATTTTCTTGCTTATAATCTTAAACATTTAGTTGGATGATACATTAATGATAATATTGAAAATATTCAGTCTGAGTAGAAAAAATACAAGTTAGAAATAACAAATCTTCATTTATGATACGTATTAAAATGATTTCATTTTTTGAACCAAATATTTGTAATATTTCATAAAATTGTATATTGTAAGTTTGTGAATCAGAAAACTTAGTTCAGAAAGTAGCTTTACAAACGTTAGTTCGTAAACTTAAAAACTACTTAGATTACACATGTTAATATTTGATACAGGTATTAAAGACAATTCTACAAAAGTGAATCATCTGAAAAAGTGCATAGAAGAACGATTAAAAGAACAAACAAAATGGGAAGGTGTTTTTGTTATAATTAATCGTATGTCATTAATTCGATAATATTTTGAAAACAATGTTTGGTGACATGAATCTACTGAATTTAGCACATCTTTTTCTTTAGTTAAAGATCTTTTGATGTGTAAATTATATTGAAAAATCCATTTACATTAAGGTTAATTTGACGTTCTAAAACATAATTATAAGAGTCAAGCTCTCTGTGTCAGTGGAATTACAATTTTGGCTGTTGTAGATTTCGAGACAACCTCACAGAAGATCTCGATGTTTTACACCTCTTAAAAAGGGAATCAGATAAATTTAATAATTTTACCTATCCAAGATTATTAATTGTTAAACACCGATAACTCAGCAATTCATAAAAGGAGTAGTAGAAGATGTTTTACTGTTAAATTTTTCTTAATAGTTGGGACGGCACCTTTGCAATGATGTTTGTAGCGCTCATTATTTTAACTTATGTCACCAATCGCCAAATTGCCTGCACGTTAATCCACGTTTACATCATTCGTTACACAGAAGTAATTGCTACGATACAGAATATTACACATAGACTTAGTTCAAGTTTGTATGACCTTTCTCTGGTGCACGTGCTTCCGTTAAACCTCAGCGATTATTTCTGATATTCCATAAGTATTTGTTCGTAGTTATTTGTGCCACTCCCGACATGAGTATTGGAAATCAGTTTCTAGCGTTGTGGGTCCACAAACGTATCGTCATATCACTGAGGGCTGTTTTATGTTTGTTATGTAATCATGATTGCTTTAAACTGTCTATTTGCTGACCTTTTTATTTATCTTATTAATTTATTGTTTTGTTCTTCACAAGAAACGAAGTTAAAATGAAGACTATGCGATAACCTTATAAAATGTTTGTGACACGTGTAACTTTTATTGTACTTCTTTTATTTTTTATTATGTAATTTATTATAAGATAAAATGTTCTGAAGAAGACTAGTGTCTCTGCCAGTAAAACCCTAATATTGACTGTGTATATTTGTAATAGTAGAAGTATATTTCCCTGAATAAACTGGTGACTCTTCTAATTACGTTTTACCTGTAGCAACGCTGTTACTTGGTTCTGGAACTTTGAAAATAACAATAAAATAAATTCGAGTAACTTTTGAAATGTGACTGGTTAAGGTCTGGCAGAACGTGACAAATTTGGGGATGAAGATGGACAGTGAGAAATTCTTCATTTTTTGTGTGTTTGTACTTTTAAAGTCGTTTCTTCTTACATAATTACATGAATTAAACAGCATAAATATATTACTTTTTAAACCAGTATATTAAAAATTAAAATTAAAAATGTGTTAATTGAAAAAAAATTGATCTGGGTCTTTTTAATCCAATTTAAATGATGATTTCAATTAATTAAAGTTCAACAGTTACCTTAAATCATTGATTTTTTACCTTTTATGAAAAAGATTGAATATTTCAGTTTGTGACATTATTGGATGATTACAAGATACCTGTCAATATTTAAATTTCTCCATAACTTGATTCTACACAATGTTTCCGCATTGAGCAGAAATGAACATATACAGTATTATCTTATATTTTCCACAGAAAAACGTTGTAAGTGGACCCCTTGACAATAATTACAAATGGCCTTGGCATTAATTACAAAGCCTTACAAAAACATTTGAAAAGAAAAGGGCTTATGTAGTCGTACTCTCATTGGTCCAGCCTCTTTCTCCAAATGATATGTTAACAAGGTCAAAACATTGTTCTGAACTTTATTTTAATTAATGTTTTAATATCCATAACAGCAGTCTTTAGAATATATTTTTATTTAAAGTGGGTTTCTTATCATCATGATGCATTAACTGTCGATTGTCATGCCTGTATTGTTTCAAAACACCATATACAATAATTTCAATATTAATTACCTTAACTGAGAATTTATTGTGAAAAACTGACACAAATGAAAATAGTATCAACAACAAAGTTCTGCCTTGACTATGAATTACATCTGTCACTCCACAAGAGAACAAGTAATTTTAATAAATGACTACTATGATATCATAAAAATGGTAAAAACGTATGTAAGCTTAAAGGTTTGAAATCAGTTCATTAAATTGTAATAACTTATTTGGTTAGAATCTAAATATATCTTTTATATTAGATATTAGAGTTGATTCTTCGTATTAATGTTTTAAATCTGTGAATGTGTACAGATGTTGAGTACATTATATTAAAATGATTGCACAAAAATCCAAATGTCTTAATAAGGAACAGCATGAATACTCATTAGATTTTTCAGCTAAACTGATACATATTGGAATAATTCCAATAACATTGCATATCAAGACAAAGATTGTCCTTTGTTTTATATGTTATATAACCTGAACATGTAAACAGCTCTTTCTGCTTAGTTCTATGTTAATGCTACAACGTGCCTCGATTTTTTTCTAGGAAGACAAAATTGACAAGATGCAGTCACATGAACGTGTCTTGTTAGAACTCTTTATTAGCAGAAAAAAATGGTACTTTTTAAAAAAACAAATTAGAGTTGTTTAGTTTAAAAATCTTGGCAAAGTACCTCCTCCTTTATTTGGTAGCTTGATACTGCAAAGTTCTAGACTTATGTTCAAACATTAATGAAAATGAGCAGTTTATATTTAGAAAATATATGCATATATATACACACTTAAGTGAAGGAATAGTTTCGTACCAAAAGCCATTCTTTATTATTGACTTTGGAACTTGTAGATGGCAGCAGTATGTAAGTATCACTTAATTTTTGTATCCATACTTTAGTAATGGTATCAATGATGGCTTGTCCACAAGAAAGAAATAATAACTATATCAAGATAGACACATCGATAAGGCAATATCTATATGTTCTCAAACAAAATAATTTTACATCATAAAACTGTTGATTACTTGAACTAATTGTTTGAATAGATCGGTTACTAATTTACAAAACGTGCATGACTTTCTTTTTATGTAAGTAATTAATAGATAGTTTATTCGCAACATACATCACAGGATATTTGAATTTAATTCAACAGTAATCTTAAGTCTTCAGTCTTCTAATTCAATAGAAGATTTAAAAATGAAAATCGGGTGACGGAAAATTTTCTAATTATTATGATCCCACTTCAAATATAATTTGTCAGTAGGCTCGAACGAAGAATCAGCAGTTGAAAAATATTTAAGTAGTTTTGTGTATATTTATAAAATCTGTGATATGAAAATATATTTAAAGTGAGGTATTTGAAAGCGCTTTCCAGTACTAGGCATATTTCAAACTTACTTACACTATCATTTTTATTCCCAGCTCCCACACCTCTTTCTGTGTCTAATATTCGTAATATACGCTTTAATTTATAATCTCTATCATTCCCATTCCCACACCTCTTTCTGTGTCTAATATTCGTAATATACGCTTTAATTTATAATCTCTATCATTCCCATTTGAGCACTTACTATTTGTCCTGTATGCTACTAGTTGTGTTTATAAAATTCTTAAGTAATTTTTCACGTTTAATTTATTACTTGTTACTGACGTAGTTTCTTTCAGTATCTGCCACATACCGTGCATTTGCTGGTGTCTACTATTTTTCACATATGCATTACTTTCTGAAGTTCTTAATTTCTCCATGGTATCAAGTTTTTAGTTCTTTTCACTCGTTTTAGCACTTCACTCAATACACTCAACTTATTTTTTCCTTTGATATCCAATATTTATCTCACAGTTTTCCGAAACTGAACTTATCACGTCTTCTTCAGTTTGAAGTGTATTTTTTCAGTATAAGTTATTTGTAACTTGAATTCTATTCAACAAGATACAGGTTCTTAAGTCTAGTTTACTTTCATAAAGTAATACATCAAAATATAAAGTTTAGTACAATGATTAGGTGATACATCAACATACAAATTTTAGTACAATGAATAAATGAATATTTTGATAATATAAACACTTGTTAAGGTGAGCACACATACTTATAAAGTTATTGATTTTTCTAGATGAATAACAAGTTTTATCTCTGGCATTTTGAGTGTGATAAATATTGTATACGCTTCACCGACGTAATGGGTCTAGTAACTTTTTATTTGATTTGCCGGTCAAAGCTGTGTTGATGAGCCTTGCATAGGTAAAAGTCCGGTCTTCAGCAGAGGGTACAGTCAATCAAAGAATGCAATAGGCTTTCTTATTGCAGATTCTCTCTTGTGGTAAAAAAGAATCACATGTATATATATATATACATACAATATATACAATATATATATATATATATTGATTTTACTAAATGGTTTCAGCTCAGTTGAATAAAAATGTTAAGAATTATTTAATTCTGAAATAAATACTGGATGAAAGAGTTTATGATAATTTGTTTTATTTCTTCTCAGTGTTGGGAAACTTTATGAAGTTAGAGATTTGTAAAAGTTGGTTTGCTTGAAATAATCAGGGAACAGCGTTCCGTCTCTGAAAAAATAATATATGTAAGTATACAGATGGGAACGCATTTCTACAGTACTACACCGTTGCTTGTATTAACTTCTTCTAGTGGACGCATTTTCAGACAACGCTTTTAGCCTATAATATATATAATGTAATATAACAGAGTGAAGCTTCCACAAGGAATGAAACTTTAGTGTAGAGGTTTGAACCACGCGATCTTATTCTCTCTCTTTCTCTCGCTTGGTGTTTGGGTATATATATTTGAATACCCAGATGGATGAGGTACACTAGACCTCTTCCCCCTTTTAAATTTTGATGTTATCTTAAAGATCTAATCTTCAAGTTTAACAGGGAGAGGTGTTTAGGTCTCTATTTATCATATATGCAATATCTGTCTGGTTCGCATAACAATTCATTTTTTCGCCAATTTTTATCAAGACAATTTACTGTGCTATGTCGAAGTCTTTCTGGTATTGTTTGTGTATTTCTGCATGAACTTTGAGGAGGTGGCTGATAAAATGTTACGTATTTTTTATGTTTTATGTTTTTCGTAGACTAAACGCAACAGAAAAACACAGATAACAGCTTGTATAATTTATTACACTAAACTATTAACAAATATAACAGATATAACACAAATTACATAATAACAGTGACAGATATTAAGTTACAACATTCGAAATTAATTACAAAACAAAATAATACTAGTTTAAAAGTTCAAAATTGATCACAATACAAAATGGTACTGGCCTGTATCTAATATAATGATCTAAAATGAAAGTCTCAAATTCCAGTCTCGGGTGTAAATTTAGTCCCACGAAGAACTTCCGAAGCCCGAAAGAAGAAGTTCAGAAACAGTTCACAGTTCAATAAATTCGACGAAGTTCCTTTAACGATGCCTCCGATGAACGTCACAAATTCGCCGACTCTCAGCACAAGCAGTAATTTAGATGAATCGTAGAGATTGACGAAATAAAATCACAGCTTCCGTAGATCTAACTTCAGTCACAAATCCAAGTTGAATAATCACAGCAAACACTTAATCTTTCTCAAATAACTGACTCTCTTCTTTTGAAATAAAACTAATGTCTGACTCTCCTTTCTTCCTCGTATCTTCGTCTGTTTATATATTGTAGGCCTAGACCCCTCGAATAACCGCGAAATTTCTACAGATCTCCAGAGCAATCCGCGCATGTCCGTTCTTGCACGAGACTAAACGTCTAGACACGAAGTCGCCAGCACTTCATTTACAAACATATGATTGGTCTATTTAATTCAAGAAAATTCTAAATGTTACCCTAAATGAATAACAACATATTTTATTAGTTTAAACTTCGAAACAATAATATAAATATGGAAATATAAATAATAAAAATGAAAATTTAAACACAACACGACATGTTGTCGCTTACAAAATATTTACACATTTACATAACATAAAATTAGTGTATTCTGTAATGTTTGGAGTTTGGTTTGTAATTGTTTTTTACTTACATTAATTCATGCAGGAGCCGCATTGTCTATCACTGGTCTAATATATATTTTGTGTATTTTAATGATATTCCATACCTTTACCAGTTAGACTCCTACCATAGTTTATTCTTTACCAAATTTTTGTTTTTATGTTATTTACATATTGTATCCAGGTAAGATTAGAATCAAATGTTAACCCTAAAAATTTTGCATATGTAGCAGTCTGGAGAAGCTCTCCGCTCATGTAGATCTGGGGTTGAACATTTTGATGTTTAGTTGATTTTGAAAATATCACTAATTTTGTTTATTTTAATTCAATGTTTTTAGCAGTATTCACTTAATCTGTTTAGTTGTGGTTATAAGTTATTGGCTGCTATTTCTGGTGTAGGGGCACTTTCCCAAATTGCTATATCATCAGCGAAATTTATGAAGAGTGAGATCGAAGACACACCATATTGGAAACGTAACCAGAAAAAAATAAAACATAAATTATTTTTAAAAAAAGACTTGAGAAAAAAATTACCATTATATTTTTAAAACGTTTCGAATGCTTAAAAATATGTGACATTCTATGTGTGAAGCTAAGAAATAGCCAGACATTTTCTCTTGTAGTGTAATTATACTTTCGTATTAATTAAAATATTTATATGTCGATTTGAAATAATCTCAAAGCATTATCATAAATTTAAACAATATCATAATGAAAAAGACAATACGAGTGAAAAGTTTTGAAAGCTATATTTATATGAAACACGAAGATTTTCCACACTGGCACATCCATAGGTAGAGAAATGAAGTATTTGATCAAAATAATACGAAAAAATAATTATTGTTACTTCTGATATATTTAAAGTGCTTGGAATGTTTCTGAAGAAAAACATATGCTATATGAAAAGAAAAATAACATGAGGAAATTTGAACAGTGTAAACTCCTCTGGCGCTTATATTTTGTAAGCCTTTTTTGGTTAAAGCTGATTCAATTATCTCCCTCAGGGAACAGAAGACGATAAATAACAAAAATAATGATTCTTCACACAGTATAATGATTAAATTAATAGTAAAACCAGATAACAGTAACAATAGATCTGAAATATGAAAAAAAAAGTAAATAGCTATGCCTGAAAGTGGTATTCTAGGTGATATCTAAAGCATATAGCTTTAAATGGATGTTTACATTATAATTAACAACATATGAGTAGCAATCACTTGTTGAGAATTTTATATGCAAAAACGGCTCTTTTGGGTTGAGAAAATATTTCAAATAGAAGAGCGAACAACGTTTCGACCTTCTTCGGTCATCGTCAGGTTCACAAAGAAAGAGGTAACTGACCGGAAGCTGACCACATGTTTGGAAGGGGTTGTGTAACTGAGTGTCGCAATGTAGAGGGCGGGGTTAGATGTTTGAATATATAATTTTATCTATAATATTAATATAGGTATAATGGCGTTCCTTTATATTGGTTTGTTTTGGGTTTAAGTTGTTGTATAAGTAAGACTTCTTTAATTTTGCGTTTGTTTATGTTTGTTTCTTTATTTAGTATTTTAGTGTTTTCTATGGTTATGTTGTGTCCATTTGAGTTGCAGTGTTCGAAAACGTGTGAAGGTGACTTTTTATGTTCTTTGAATCTGGTTTCCATTTTTCTACTTGTTTCTCCAACATAGAAGTCGTGGCAGTTATCACATTGTATTTTATAAATAATGTTGGTGTGGTGTTTGTCAGTGTAGTTCTTACATAGTATAGACCTTAGTTTTGTGCCTGGTTTTTAAATAAATTTAGTATTAACTGGAATGTTATATTTTGTTACTAGTTTTTGCCAAATGTTGGTTATTTGTTTGCTGGTGTCAGGAATATATGGTATACAGCAGTATATGGTTTCATGATTTTTTGATTCATGAGATATATTTACTTTTGTTGGTTGATTTTGCTTTCTGTCTAGGTGTGTGCGTATAATGTTTTCTACGGTTTGTGGAGGAAACTTATTGATGTTGATGAAGTATTGTTTTAGTTTGTCTAATTCATCGTTAATTTTATCTGGTGAGCATAGTTTTATGGCTGTGTTTATCTGGTTTCTTAGTATGTTGAGTTTTTGTTTTGTTTCATGTGCTGAGTCCCAAGGAATGTATAGTCCAGAATGGGTGATTTTTCGGTGGATTTCTGTTTTGAATTGTGTGTCGGTTCTTATAATTTTGAGGTTAAGTAATGATATTTGATTATTTTCTTCCTGTTCACATGTGAAGTTAATGTGAGTGAAAAAATTAAGTATGTGTTCTGTAGAGTTGAATCCCGCAACCGTTTCATCTACATATCTGTACCAGTATAGTGGTGGATGTAATGCTGTATTAATTGCTTGTGTTTCAATTTGTGTCATAAAAATATTGGCTAGAACTGGTGATACTTGGTTGCCCATGCTTAGGCCATTTGTTTGTATGTAGTTTTGGTTGTTGAACATGAAGTTTGTCTTTATTGTGGTGAATTCTATAAGGGTTGCTAACTGGTTACTGGGAATGTCTAAAATTGGGTTAGGGTCTCGGATATAGAGTTCTAAGGCTATCTTGCAGGCTTCTGTTGTTGGAACTTCTGTAAAGAGGGATATAACATCGAAACTGGCCATTAAGGCTTTATGATTAAGTTGATTTAGATTAGACTTGAAATTAAAAGAGTCTTTGATGAATGAGCTGGCTGATGTTGAATATTTGGAGAATGTCCATGCTATGTATTTACCAAGATTGTAATTAAACGATTCATATGTTGACATTATTGGTCGTAATGGACAATCTGGTTTGTGAGGTTTGGGGATGCCGTATACTTGCGGTGTGCGTGAATCGGTTTTACGTAGGTCGGAATAAAGTGTTTGTGAAATTGTGTTGGCTTTTTTCATTTGTAGTAGTAATTTGTTCAGTTGCGTCTCGTGTGTCTTTGTTGGATTTGTGTGTATTGGTTTAAATTTGTTCGTGTCTGATAGGATGTTATTCATTTTATTCATGTTATTCATTATTTACAGAAAAAACTACTTAAAGCCATGTTGAACACAAAATACAAAGAACTACATGACTTACAAAAACAAAAAATGAACCTAGACCATCAACTAGCATGCTGCATTAAACCAGAGATTTACGGACTTATACAACGAAACATAAACCAAATCAATACTAAGAACGACAGAGACAAAAAGTTCTGCCACAACAAAAAACTTGAGAAACTAAGATGTTAACAACAGAAAAGACATCAACATGACAAACCGTTGACCAACCTCATAATTAACAGATCCGACCGACAATTAAACACAGACGAGATGCATCTACTTAACAAAGGACTCAACTTCGCAATAGCACCTAGGTACATTCCAACCATAGAAATCAAAACATGTTTAGAAGACCTAGCCAGGAGACTTGTGATAATTTCTACAGAAAACAAAAACAACAAACAGAAAGAAGACAACTTAGATAATTTTATTGACATCCAACAGCCGAACTTCCCAGGTAAAATTACAAATCTATATTTTCCAGAAACACCTAAAAACAACATCTTAAACGATTTTTTCAAAGAATTTTCTTACAAAACCTTCAACATAATTTCACAAAACAGAAAACTAAAAAACAACCTTACAAAAAGAGACATTAATTCCATTAAAAACCTAAAACAAAACAGAAACATAAAAATTCTAAAAGCAGATAAAGGTAACGCTATAGTAATAATTAACACGAATGAATACATACAAATGTATATCTCTATACATCCCAACATTAACTTCACATGTGAACAGGAAGAAAGCAATCAAATATCATTTCTTAACCCCAAAATTATAAGAACCGACACACAATTAAAAACAGAAATCCACCGAAAAATCACCCATACTGGACTATACATTCCTTGGGCTTCAGCACATGAAAGAAAACAAAAACTCAACATACTAAGAAACCAGATAAACACAGCCATAAAACTATGCTCACCAGATAAAATTAACGATGAATTAGACAAACTAAAACAATACTTCATCAACATCAATAAGTTTCCTCCACAAACCGTAGAAAATATTATACGCACACACCTAGACAGAAAGCAAAATCAACCAACAAAAGTAAATATATCTCATGAATCAAAAAATCATGAAACCATATACTGCTTTATACCATATATTCCTGACACCAGCAAACAAATAACCCAAATTTGGCAAAACTGTAACAAATATAACATTCCAGTTACACTAAATTTATTCAAAAACCAGGCACAAAACTAAGGTCTATACTATGTAAGAACTACACTGACAACACCACACCAACATTATTTATAAAATACAATGTGATAACTGCCACGACTTCTATGTTGGAGAAACAAGTAGAAAAATGGAAACCAGATTCAAAGAACATAAAAAGTCACCTTCACACGTTTCGAACACTGCAACTCAAATGGACACAACATAACCATAGAAAACACTAAAATACTAAATAAAGAAACAAACATAAACAAACGCAAAATTAAAGAAGTCTTACTTATACAACAACTTAAACCCAAAACAAACCAATATAAAGGAACGCCATTATACCTATATTAATATTATAGATAAAATTATATATTCAAACATCTAACCCCGCCCTCTACATTGCGACACTCAGTTACACAACCCCTTCCAAACATGTGGTCAGCTTCCGGTCAGTTACCTCTTTCTTTGTGAACCTGACGATGACCGAAGAAGGTCGAAACGTTGTTCGCTCTTCTATTTGAAATATTTTCTCAACCCAAAAGAGCCGTTTTTGCATATAGAACTTATGAGTAGCGTTAGTTTTTCGGGGTGAATCTCACATTACCTTTTAAGTAAAAAATGTTAAATTAAAATAGTTTTGGGGAAGTTTTCATTGAGGAGGATTTTAAGAGGACAGTTTCAATCCTTTAAAAGTGTCAGTTTATCATGCAAGCAAGTACAAAACACTTTGTTTGTTTTTATTGTTACAATAAAGTATTTTGGTACTTTATATCATGTCCAGTTTACATTACGATGCTATGAATTCAAACATTCAGAGGAGCACAGTATTACTCAGAGACAAATTACCTGTTTGTTATTTATTTGGATTATCTCATTTTAACAGAACTAATCAGTTTTATTTAATTTTATCTTTATATTAGAGAGTTTACACCTGTGCGTCATGATAATTTAAAATTAATATATAACTACTCCTGGAATTCTTAAGAATAACACGAATACACATTAATAATTTTGTATTTATTGATTATTACTTTAAAAGCTAAAATTTTTATGTATTGTAACATCAACTTTTAAAGGCACTGAATAAGGAGGAAGAAAACATGTCGAAACACAACGGAGAGAAAGATAAAAACTGAATGAGAAGTTTTGCATCGCTCACATAATATCTTAAGACGTGGTATTTAAAGTACTATAAGCTTTCATTCATATTGGACGTATCTCATGCTGTCCAAGATTACCAATGGTTAAGTAAAAATAAATTAAGTGAATTTAAAAGTAATGACCTTACCGAGAGTTAGAAAGTGGGATGGGCAAGGAATGATGTGGATGGTCCTTAACTTTTTATCCATATCATATATCATTAAATTAACAAAACATTACCAAATGAAAATAAGTCAACATGCCTACAATTCACACCATACGTTATTATGGCTGTTCTAGACATGAACTTAACAAATCCAAAATAAAACATCAGCTCAGGTGTGATAAAGAAATATCCAAACACAATTCAAATAATCTACTTTTAAATGGAACAAAACTTGAAGATAAAAATGTGACATTCTCATTTTATCATTATAAGCTTGTAAAAAGGGGTAATGTGAGTTAAATTGGAATAAATGACAACTCAGAAGTTTATGAACATAAACAAAAATATCAAACACGGAACATGAGCAATAGCATTTCTATTCATTTGTTACACCCTGGCTATAAAATTGACTGGAAATTAACAATGACTTTATACAAAATAGATAACAACATAAACATAAAAAAATTGTAAAAAGTTACTTTATAAGTAAATTGTCTAATTTTAATATCTTTCTATAACGTTTTGAGAGAGCGAGCTCTTACTTTGCTTATCACATGCCGATTTCAAGTCGAGATTCTTACAAATGAAGCTATATTATGTTTCATAAAAATACAAAAATTAGATGTTATTCCACTAGCGTTAAAATTTATAATGTTCGAAATCTATAAACGTTCCTGTTTGGTATCCGAAATGAACAAGCATTAATCACAGTTTTAATTTCTCAGGTTTACAGAGTACCAAATGTAGCAAACTGACAATGCGTACTGTCTCTTGGCGTTCCAGTGTATAATTTCTAAAGGATGAGTCGAATTTCTAGAAATTTCTGCTTCCACAATAATCGTAATTCTCACTAGCACTTATAAAGTTACAAAGTATGTCGTTCATTCTTGAACAAGAGTATCTTTCATAACTTTAGTGAACAGGCAAGAAATTCACAAAACACATTTAACCTTATAAATAATATGTAGACTCTGATATATTTTCTGATACACGTTATGTAAAAGATATGAATTACACAGTTTGATAGCATCAAACAAACAAAGAATTAAGTCTTAGAAGTTGATTTGGAAAATTTAGGTAAGGCTGTTGTTGAACAAAGAAATTTATATGAATTTAGAGATTGAATAATTGTTACATCGAGATACCTTTACATTCATGACACTGTGAAGATTACTCACATCATAATAATATTTAGAATTCATATTATGATAATACACATGCATTACCTTCCTTTTATTATAATTAAAACCCAACTTCCATTTATTTGCTCAAACCACCAAATAACTTAAACCATTTTGTCAAGAATCAGCAGCATCGTCACAAATAGTAACATTATATTCATTAATATCATCTGTAAATTTAAGTAATTAATTGTCCATTGTTTCATTTCTTTGACTGATGTAAATCACAAAATACCAAGTACAAACACTGAGTCCTGAGGTACTTTGCTTGTTAAAATAATCCAGTTTGACTAAACTCTATCTATATCAGCCTTTTGCTTTCTTTCATTCAGCTACTTTTCTATCAAAATAACCAACTTTTACCAAGGTTTATAGATGTATTTTAAGAAGCCTTACATTTAGTTAGCTGTACATTGCAGTCTAGCTAAATAAATATAAGTTATGATATCATGAAATCCTGTATTAAAAAAAAAATGTTTATGTAATTATAAAGTAGACAACAAAAAATATCAGGAAATATTATAATATTGAAAGTAATTCCGCGATTTCTTAGATATGCATATTTTTCCCAGTATTCATACCCTTGTGGTTACATTACTACTTGCCCCTTTGTTGCTTCGTGGTATGCCTGCGGACTTTCGACGCTTAAAATAGGGTTTCGATACCCATGGTAGGTAGGACACAGATTGCCCATTGAGTAATTTTGTGCTCAGTTAAAAAAAAAAAACATTACTTCTTTACTTTACAAGAGCTCCATCTACTGTAAGGCAGACATTTTAGAATTATGTCATCTAATTCTGTCCTATGGAGTATTTGCCACAGGAAATTTCAATTTCAAGACCCTTACTATTTATTAAAGAGTAAGTAATTCTAGAGGGAAGAAATAATGTGTTACAAGAAGAAAGTATGGCTTATTATACTTCTAAGTGATAAACTATTGCCAACTTATGATTAAACTATACAAATATTTGTTTATATGCAAGATTCTGTGGAGCTATACAGAAATGACAGTTGAAACACAGTTTTCACGCGTATTTCTATTATGCACTATATTTAACATCAAAGTAATAATTCTAAATTTGATACAGAATAAGATGTTACTATTTTATTGAAAGTAAGACATGCAAGAGTACACTGAACGCCCTATGTGTCCATACCAGTTACACCAGGGTTAAGATCAGTTAATTTACACCTTAAACATAAATATATGTTACTTACGTTTAAAATTAGTATTTCAACGAAATTCTCAGAGTAAACAACAAATATTCAAATTTTCAAATTTTAACACATTTATCTTTACTTGGAAAATATTTTAACTTTACCTGCCGTCAAACATAAATTATAATGCATTTTGGTGTCTCGCAAATGGAACTGAGTAAAATTTCGACTTGTGATTTAAAATGGTAAAACCCTTAGCTTGATCTCTCTTGTTCTTTTCAAAGTTTGAAAATATTTCACTTTATATAACCATGGCTTAAGGTAATGAACAACGAAGACTTGTTCTGTGTATTTATGTCAGTAGCTTAAAATAATATTATATAATACATTGTATATATTTGTTCATATTACACTTATTTAAAGAGAAATATGCGAGATATTCTTAATAATACTAAAATTATATATTTCCAATGAAAATTTGTGTTACACAGAATATTCCAATAAGAAAAAATACTTAAGGAAATAATGTTTTTTTAATTCCTCTTAGAACTTTTTTAATTTATTTCTAAAATTTCTTAACAAATTATCGAGCCAAGTGCTATTTATTAACTTTGTTTATCCCCTTAAGTAAATATCTAAACTATGGGCATTCTGTGATCTGACCATTAATGGTGTATTTTGGTGGGGGCTAGATGGGGTTCAGCCCCGGTGTCCATCGTCTTAATGTGGGAACATTAAGAATTTTATTCTATGTAAAATTACTTAAAATGTAAGGCCTACGAAGTAATAACACTTGAGTTATTTTAATGCTGAAGTAGTCAAAACTCATATTTAAAATGATTACAAATTAACACCTACATTGCATGTATATTTAATAATTTATTTTACCAATATTGTACATTTGATCAGTATCTCCAATTCTTTCAAGTTGTCAAATTTACAAAAGATACTTCTTGTTTCATCTTTTGAATATTTTTGTCTCAAAACATTTTATTCTTAATCTGTGTCTGCAATAAACCGTTCTGTCTGATTGAGCAATGATCACTTACATTCACGGACTCAGCAGTCTTCATGCTATTAACTATTTCTTTATTGGAAATTGACGGTAAATCAAAAATACCATGGACTGCTGAAGAAAACATCTTGAACAGTTTCTAAAACTCAATTATACTTGCAATTTTATTCTAGAATTTTATAATCTTTGTGTTTAAAATTAAATTTTTACAGTTATATTCTAGCAAATAGCTGAATTTTTATGTCATGATAGAATTTCTTATTAGCTTACCAGTTTCATCCAGGAAAAAAACGGAAATTGAATCAATGTCATTAATATTAGATTGGATTCTCTCAACTTATACAGGCTGTAAATGACATTTTGCACAAAAAGCTATTCCTTTTCTTATCACCTTAATAAATAAGGTATAATCTTGCAATTCAGATAAATTTAAATCATAAAAAAAAATTGTCATTAAGGGGATAATGACAAAAAAATTGTCATTTTTCATATTTTCTTATTTTCTGTTATTTTCATTTTATCTTAATGACAATCTTAACAATGCAGGTTTCAATTAATCCCATTCTATCAGAATCCTCTGCTTAGAGGTCGTTTGTTTGATTTCTTTTTCTCCAAGCAATTCAGTTTTGTCAATTTAGCCTACTGTTAAAACTATTATGGAACACTGCTATACCCATCTCTACTTGTTTGTTTTTCTTCAATGTTTTGATTCTCTGCACTGTTTAATCCCATTTAATTATCTCCTTCAAACAAAATTGCACATTACTTAAAATTTCTGAAATATCATTGATCATGAATCCTCATTGATTTCATTTTTATTTACATCAACATAAATAAATCACGTTATCTGTTGAAATATTTTGCTTATTTCGTAATTTTCATACCATAGACAAAACATTTGACCGCTATATTATGTATTTTCTCCATTTATAATTGTGTATTTTATGAAGTACATTAAAATAAATTTTCCATGAACTGTATAACTGAGAATGCAGTGATCCATTTATATTAAAGAGTTTTAAACAATCTTTTTGTTATTTTCATATTTTGACTTTTCCTTTTTAAATAGAAGGCTGAAAATGAAAGTGAGGTGATTCCTGGGAATTCTCGCTGATGAAAATAGATCTAAGGACCTTCAGAAAAATTCTCTAAGATCTCATAGAAGAGCTTAGGAAGGAATACAGTGATACCAGGATAAGATTAAGTTCAGGTATGTTTGTTGTATTTTACATTAATTTTGCTCATCTCATTATTTCCAGTTTCTGTTAATTTCCTGTTCATTTTCTAAACTTTAAAACTGCACCATAATTTTAAAATTGGAACAACCTTCAATATTTTAAGTATATGGGCACAAATTAAACAAAAGTCTACATAATTGAGGCTTATGTTTTCTTTGCTCATTCAACACGTTAAATAGTGGGTACATCTGTTCATCGCACATCGTGATATTCTACTGTGTTGCAAAATTTAATTGAGCAATCTTACCATCAGTATGTACCAATAAAGTTTCATTATATTTACGTATAGTTTAAAGTTTTATCTTATCTTAGTTTTAATTTCTTTACTTCAAAAGAAAACGTAAAAATATTCTTAAACTTCAGTTTGGTTCACAAAATTTTATCTTATAAATTTTGTAACTTGGATACTTCTTGTAATACATTAACATTCCATGTGCAGATAAAAGGTAAGTTAGTTCCTCAGCTTAAGCATTCTTATTTCAAGCTCCTTAATATGTTCAGAGAAAAAGAATTTCGTTTAACTCTTAACAAATTCCAGATTTCTAAACATGGAGTTGTAATTTCTCAGGTGAACTAGTTGCTTATAACCAAAAAAATGCCATGTTTCAAAATATAATCTCCCACTGGATGTTTTGAAATTGACATACAAAATTCCATAAGGAACTTGTGAAATTGTTTATAGCGTTTTTGGTGCTTTTGTCTTTGCTTACACTTTAGTGTCGTTCTTATCTATAAAGATAAGTTAGATTGACAGTTAGATTGGATATGGGCTTTAGTTTTATATTTAAAATAATCATTGTTTATATTTTAAAATGCACGTCAGAAAATTTTTATAATACTTTACAATATAAGTTAAACTGCCTTGTTTTATTAAAATTAGTGTAGTAGGTAAATGCCCACCTATTCTGAAGAAAACTAGAGTAGTGTTTTTCCCTACTGATACTCTAATATTGCCAGGGAATACCTGTTAACATGCATTGCAATAATAATGAAGTGTTAAAGGACAGGAAAAAAATATAAAATATCAAAATTAAATTATATGCAAAAAGTACAAACTTACAGTAAAGAATATCAGAAAAAAGATAAATTAAGTTTAATCAATCAGAAATGAAAAGGTATGTATATATTTTGTTTTTTTATTTTAAACATTTAGTTAGATGATACATTGTTGATAATACTGCAATTATTCAGTCAGAGTAAAAAACAACTACATCATAAAAAACAATTCTTTAGTTTCAATACATATTAAAATAATCTCATTCTCTTTATACCAAATACTTTTAATTTTTAATAAAATATTACCCATTGTTTTGAAGGTGTGATAAAGAAGCTAAGAATTATATTATATATTGTTGAAGTTTGGATCACAGAAATACCCAAATGGGTTCAACTGCGTAACTATAAGACTAAACAATTTGCAACGAATTATTTTCGAAACATATAGGAAGTTAAAACATGAATGACACATTTTCATATGAGTAATAATTGTGTACCACTAAAATGACTCAATATGTTTCAGTGCTTAAAATCCATTTCAGACACCAAATTCTTGATAAAAAATGTAGCAAATGTTCAAATATTTTATACGTTTTTCCAAATTATATTTATACTTATTGTACTCTTAATTTAATTTGACTACATATTATTTTATTATTGCCCTTTATCACTTTTAATTTCTCTTTTATAAATTCAAATTTGTTTATGTTGTAAATGTATTGAACTTATTAATATCAGTTCATATCGTGCTTTTGCTAGTTAGATACTCACAAAAGTTTTAATTCTAATTAAATTGTATAGCTTTTATACTTATAATACTAGTAGTATTTTCTTTTTCTGAATTCATTGGTAAGAATTTTAAATAATATTTACTTGTGGTAGTGCTGTTACTTCATTGTGTAATTAAATTCAAATAATTTTCGAAGTGTGAATGATGAAGAATTTGCACTGTCAAACATAAGATATAAAGATAGAAGATGAGGCATTCGTCATTTTTATTGTATTTGAAATTTTAAAGTCTTTACTTCTTACATAATTGTATGAAATAAACAACATAAATTTATTACTTTTTAAGCGAGTGTAACAAGAGAGTTTGATATGCTAAATCTGGGTTATTTTAATCCAATTTAGATGATGACTTCAATTACGTAATAACCAAAGGTTACCTGAAATCATTTTTGACATTTTATGAAAAACATTTAATTATTCCGTTTGTGATTTAATTGGAAGTATTGCATGATAACTATGAGTATATAAATTTCTCCGAAATATGACCATACAAAAAAGAAATGAAAATATACAGTATTACTCATACAAATTACGATTTAGACTAAACCCAATAAACCTATGTTCCCTACAGAAAAACACTTATGGGTGGATCCCTTGGCATTAATTACAAAGCCTTGCAAAGCATTTCTAACGGAAAAAGCTTACGTTATCACACTCTCAGTGGTCTAACCTCATTGTACAAATTGTATGTTAACAAGGTCAACACATTATTCTGTACTTTATTTCAATCAAAGTTTTAATATCTATACCAACAGTCTTTGAATAAATTTTTACTTGAAGTAGATTTCTCATTTTCATGATACATTAAATGTAGAGTGTCTTACCTGTATGTTTCAATATATTGTGTACATTAATTTCAATATTAATTATCGTAATTGAGAATTTAATGTGAAGATAATAATAACAGTATCAAAGATTCAGTTCTGCCATGACTATGAACTACACCTGTTATTCCATATGAAAACCAGCAATTTTAGTGAAGAATTAGCATGGTTTCATAAAAATAGCAAGACAAAGTGTGTAGTCTTAGAAAAGGATTAAAATTAGCTCATTAAAGTGAAATAAATTATTTGGTTAGCAAACAAATATATCTTATATTTGACATTAGAATGTTGAATATTTCAGTACATTATTTTCATTAATGTTTTAAGTCAGTCCTTCAAGGTATAGAGATGTTGAGTATATTATATTGAAATGATTGCGCAGAAAACCAATATGTCTGAATAAGGAACAGAATGGATACTCATTAGATTCTCCAGCTAAACTGATACATAGTACCAACATTTCAATTACTTTGCGTTTCAGGGAATAATTGTTTTTTGTTATTTTATGTAACATTACCAAAAACATATAAACAGCTCTTTTCTATTAGTGTTACAAGATGCCACGATTTCTTCTAGGAACACAAAATCAGGATGATGTAGCTACATCAGCATGCTTTGTAAAAACTCTTCATTGCCAGAAAAATGGAACTTTTTGATAAAAATATATAAATTGTTCGCATTGTAAAGTATATCCTACTCATTTGATAGCTTGATACTGCAATGTCATGTACTTATTTTGTTCAAATACTGAAATAAAAGTGCAGTTTGAAAAATATATGCATTTATCCACACTTAAGTAAATGAATAGTTTCAAATCTGGCCCGACATGGCCGAGCGTGTTAAAAAAGGTCGCGGGTTCGCATCCCTGTCGCGCCATACATGCTCGCCCTTTCAGCAGTGTGGACGTTATAATGTAACGGTCAATCACACTCTTTGTGAGTAAAAGAGTAGCCAAAGTGTTAGCGGCTGCTGGTGATGACTAGCTACCTTCCCTCCAGTTTTACACTGCTAAATTAGAGACGACTAGCACAGATAACGGCCCGGCATTGCCAAGCGCGTTAGGTTGTGGGCTTCGTAATATGAAGGTCGCTGATTCGCGTCCGAGTCGCGCCAAACATACTCGCCCTCCCAGCCGTGGGGCGTTATAATGTGACAGTCAATCCCAATATTCGTTGGTACATGGGTAACCCAAGAGTTGGCGGTAGCTGCCTTCCCTCTAGTCTTACACTACTAAATTAGGGACAGATCGGTGCAGTGGGCTAACTACCTACTCACTTAAATCCCTGTTCATGAATTCGCAGTGATTACGGCCCTATGTTCATTGACAAAATCGAGTAGCAGATGATGATTAGCAAAGAGAGCTCGAGTAGTTTTGTGCGAAATTAAAAAAAAACAAGCAAATTTCGAACCAAAAGCCATTTTTTATTATTTAATTTGAAACTATGTAAGTATAACTCAACTTTGATATCCATACTTCTTTAGAAACTGTATGTATGATGGTTTGTCCACAAGAAAGAAAGAATAATTTTATGAAGATTGTTAGGCACATCGATATGGTAAGATTTATATGTTAACATTGTTTGTTTGTGGAATAGATCTATTTCATGTTGCTGTGTAGCATACATACAGTGCTGGTTTTACATCATACACACAAGATTACGTAAACTAACTGTATGGACAGATCAGTTACTAATTTCCAAAAAGGGCATGACCATCTTATTATACAAGTAATTAATAAATAGTTTATTCGCAATATACATCAAACGTATTTGAGCTTAATTCACTATTGATATTGAGTCTTTGGTCTCCAAATTCAATATAAAATATAAAGAAAAATTGAGGAGGGAAAATATTCTAATTATTATGATCGCACTTCAAATATAATTTGCAGTAAGCTTGTACGAAGAACCAGCAGTTGAAATATTTTAAAGTAATTTTGTGTAGTTTTAAAGAACTTGTAATATTAAAACATATTTAGTGTGAAATATTATTTGAAAAAATTTACAGCACTAGAAAATTTTAAACTTATGAATTACTTAGACCATGATTTTTATTTCTAGCTCTCACAACTCTTTCTATGTCTAATATTTATAACGTACTCTTTAATCTATAATCTCTGTCATTCCCATTGTAGCACCTTCTATTTGGCCTTATGTTACTATTTGTGTTTATAAATATCTTGTGTTGTTCTTTAAGTTTGATTTACTATTTGTTATTGATGCAATTTCTTTCAGTATCTTCCACATACAGTGCATTCGTCAGCATCTGCTATTTTTCATGTATGCGTTACTTCCTCAAGTTCACATTCGTTTTTATATAATGATCTTTCTTCAATACCCTCTAGTTATTGTTTTATTTGATATCGAATATTTATATCACAATTTTCCGAAACTGAACTTATCGCGTTTGTTTCATTTTAAAGTGCATTTCTTTCAGTATAAATTTATTGTAACTTGAATTCTATTCAACAAGACACAGGTTCTTAAGGGTAGTTTATTTTGAATAGGTAATACATCAAAATATAAAGTTTACAACACTAAATAAATGAATATTTTAATAATATAAACACTTGTTATGGTAAGCGCATGCTTATATGGTTAAAGATCGTTGTAGATCAGTAAGAAGTTTTATCTCTAGCATTTTGAGTGTCTTAAATATTGAATACGCTTCTCCGACGTAATGGGCCTTACAACTATTTATTTGATTTGCTGGCCAATCCTGTGTTGATAAGCCTTGGATAGGCAAAATTCCGGTCTTCAGCAGAGGATACAGTCAGTCAAAGAATTCATAAGGCTTTCTTGTCATAGTTTCTCATTTGTGGAAAAGAATATAAATATTTAACACACACACACACACACACATATATATATTGATTTCACTGAAAGGTTTCAACTCTGTTGAAATAAGTGTTAAGAGTTGTTTAATTCTGAAATAAATACTAGCAAGTCAATAGCTAGTAATGAAAAATTAAACATTTTATTTGTTAAATAATTTCCCTTTAGTAAAAAAGTTTACATTGATACAAATTAGAAATTAGTACAATCGAATCACAGCAACTCTTAAAAAATTCTTAATGTTTTTTTTCTCTGTGAAATGTTTTATTTCAAGGTATAAAATAAGGTGTTCAAGAAAGCTAGATGGTAGCCCACATTTTTTTTTGTAACTTCAAAATGAATTTTTAAAGTCTATCACTGATATGATTGTTATAAATTTGGTCACAAAACTTAATTTTCATAAACTACTGAAGAAATGACATTTATGAATGATTAAAAACTGTATTATAACTTAAGAATATTTTTTATCAGATATTTTTCGGTGTGATACACTTGAATACTTACTGACAGGAAAAATATTACTATAAACGAACAATGGAATCATGAAAACCATAGGATTATAAAGTCTCTTTTCCTTTAAAATAAATATATTTTTTAACATTTTCTTATCAGCGTTTATTTTATTTATATTTGTAAATTATAGAAAAAAACAGCTAAAGAGGGTTAGATAACTTTACAAGTTTGTCATAAACTAATGAAATATTTCTTATGATTAAAGAAGAGATTAATTTGAAAAATAGATACAAAACCAAAATAAAATAATTATAACGAGTCATCCAACTATTTGTAAGCAAAATAGTAGCTAAAGAGTTGGTGATGGGTTGTGATGAATAGCTGCTTTCTCTCAAGTCTCTCACTGCTAAATGAGAGATGGAAAGCAAAATTAAAACCAATCATGTCAAAACAACTTGTGAGGATAGTTATTACAAACTCAACACTGGTAACCCATATTTACAAGTTTCTGGTACACTGAACTTCAGGCCCGGCAAGACCAGGTGGGTTAAGGGGTTCGACTCGTGATTTGAGGATCACGGGCTCGCTTACCCGTCGCACCAAACATGCTCGCTCTTTCAGCCTTGGGGATTTTATTAAGTGACGGTAAACCCCACTATTTGTTGATAAAAGAATAGCACAAGAGTTAGCGGTGGGTGGTGATGACAAGCTGTCTTCCGTCTAGTCTTACACTACAAAAGTAGATTCTAAGAAAATGAGTGTTACATGTTAAATAAACACAAAAGATAAATATGTCCTCTTCACGTTTTATACATTTATAACGACTTCTGGTTGACGAATGAAATGCGACATTTTCTGAAAAAAATATTAAACGGTACATACATAGAATCTGAATCGTGAACTAAAACATTGTAATTCAAATATGTGAAAACAGACAAGATCCATTTACTCCAAAAAGGAAAATATTTTAAAATAACCAAGTTTTGTCACTATTATGGTGAGTATTATGTGATTTTTCTACCATATTTGGTATTAACTAAATAGACTAATATGCGAAATGTTATTGAATTTTTTTGATGTAATTGATATAATACTTATCATTTTAATGCTATTGACATTTAGACAGCGGATCATTTGTTTGTTTTATTTTTCTTACAGCAAAGCCACATCGGGCTATCTGCTCAGCCCACCAAAGGAGAATCAAACCCCTGATTTTAGCGTTCTAAATCCGGAGACTTACCGCTGTAGTAGCGGAGGGTACAACGGATCATTTAATAGTTAATGAGTATCAGTATCTACTGATAATAACCTTAATCTGTTATTGTTTCGACAGCTCTATTTTCAAAATAAAAGTATTCAAGAGTTAAACACATTTTAAAGAAAAGGAAACCATTACAGTTTATTTTACCGTAATTAATGTTTTGTAAAATATCACTTTCAGGTTGTAATGAAGCAAAGGGTACCGTGTGATTTTGATATTGTATTTAATTACATATTGTTTGTACCAGTTTCAGGTTTACAGGGGAAAAAAACCAGTCAGTATCTTTTATAAAATAAATAAGAAATATTTTTAATTATTTTTAAACATAAAAAATCGACAAAGAAAACAGCCATCATTTTCAATTGCTTTAAATGAAAATAAAAAAATTCCAAATTACACGAATTCAAAGTAGTAATTCATTCTTCAAGCTTATTAATTTGTTTTTGAAACTTTTTTCAGACAGAAAGAAACCATGGCTATAGTGGTCACGTGTTATCAAATAATTTTGTGTTTGTTGTTTAGTGCAAAGCTTAACAGTAACGTGTCTGCAATCTAACAACTGTAGATATCGAAATCTGACATTTAATTCTATAAGAATAGTTAATCGTTTGTTTATTTTTAGAGCAAAAGTGAAACTTTATTATCTTTCATGTCCATCAAGCAGAATATAAACCCTGGTTATAGCGTTGAAAATCCTTAAATTAAAGACTGTTCTGTAGGTGAACCTAATAGTAGTTGCAACTTATAGTTAAAATTGTTACACATAAACAAAATATTGACGGTACATTGAACACCCAAGATGGTAGAACTCAATGTTAAATCCTTCCAACAATTTTCTTTTCATTTATACATATCGAACATTCTAGTAGTGTTACTAAGTGAATAAGTAAATATTTAAATAATGAGAAAAGTTGGTTGGACACTTTATCACAAACAGCAATGTTAAATATTAAACTTCAGAGGTAACTGATGAGTTGATAATGAGAGAAATGTATACTTTCTGTTAGTGAATTTTATTTGTGGAACAAACGTTGTGGCTTAAAACGTTAAACCTTAAATTGTTTTTAATTATTATGATAAATCAAATAAATATATACTACGAAAGAAAAAAAAATTAAGAGGAAATATTCCAATATTTGAGAAAGTAGTTATTAGACACAAGATTATAGAAGTTTTATCAACACACACAAAAATAAGTAGAACAATTAAATTATTATCAATTAAGTTTTTTTTTTTAAATACGATGATAAACTGAGCAACAAAGTTCGTTATCACTCGAGTTTAGTGTTACCGTTTCCACCAACATCTGAAATCTTTATTTCCTTGGTCCTTGTTACAGTATTGATATCATCTGCATGTATTCTAGTAGATTTCTATATTTTAATTCTAGCCATCTTCAGTTTGTGTTGCACATATTGTATTCCTTTTCATTTTCTGAGCTTGAATTTGAACATAATTTATAAAGCAATAATTTTGTTTTCGTTTCAGTTTTTACACAAGAACATCTATTGCTTATAACAGTAAGGTGGTTTTAAAACATAGCAATGACAATCACACTGCGAAAATAAATAGAAAAATTTCGTTTGCACAAGAATGTTGCTCTTATCACTGAAATGAAAACGTCGCACCTTTATTTGTACAAACATTCTAAATGGCCAAAATTAATATATAGAAATCTACTAAAATATATGCAGATAATGTTAAAACTGTAACAAGGATTATGGAAATAAATATTACTGATGTTGTTCTAAACGGTGACATAACCTTATACTTTAAAGTGTAAACTGACTTATTTTATATATGTTCTTTACAAAATACAAAAATATAAGAATTCTTTAAAACGTTCATTCATAATTTTTCTTATTCTGTCTATTTATGAATTATTTGCTTGCCAATTCATCTCTGAATCAAATCGTATAGTTCATTTTTTTGTATTGCATTTCTTAATGTAATTCATTACCATAAGAAATATTGATTCATGAAAGAGAACACTATAAAGTAAGTGTCAATTAATAGAGTAATTCACAGTAAACGGCTCGGAATACAAAACGATATAAGAAAAGGAAAAGGTTAAAACAGACATTATGCGACTCCTTATCTTTTAGTTAGAATTGCAGTTAATTTAAACAGCATCGTTTTTTGACATAAAGACCACATCCGCTTGCGAGCCACATGTGACAGAAGAAACGCAACGAGGAATACTATATAAACACATGTGAGCTATTGTTTTTATCAGCAAACAAATGGTACACTTACTCACGAATCATGTTCGGATTTAAGTACTGATTAAAGACTTTTTAAATGAGGGTTAAATACTTCTACACTAGGCACAAATGTGCACAAAACATTATCTGTTTCGTCTTGAATGGAAAATAAACCTGAGTTTGAAATAATCGCAAATATATTTTACCAGAAAAATTAAAATGTTGAAGGAATTTTAATTTTGTTTTGCATTTTGCGCAAAGCTACACGAGGGCTATCTGCGCTAGCGATCCCTAATTTTGCAGTGTTAAATTAGAGGGAAGGCACTGTTATGTATATGTGTAAATATTTTGTAAACGACAACATGTCGTATTGTGTTTGAATTTTCATTTGTATTATTCATTTTTCCATATTGATATTATTGTTTCGAAGTTTAAACTAAAATATGTTATTTATTTAGGGTAACGTTTTAGAACTTTCTCGAATTAAGTAGACCAATCACATGTTTGTAAATGAGTGCTGGTGACTTCCGTCTAGACGTGTAGTCTCGTGCAAGAACGGATATGCGTGTATAGCTCTGGAGTTGTATGGAAATTGCAAGATTGTTCGAGAAATAGGCCTATCGATATAAAACACGGTGAAAAGAGACAGATTCAGTCATCAGTTTTATTCGAGGGAGAGAGATTCAGTCATCAGTTTTATTCGAAGACAAAGAGTGAGATTCAGACACCAGTTTCATTTCAAAAGAAGAGAGTTAGTTATTTGAGAAAGATTAAGTGTTTGCTGTGAATATTCAACTTGGATTTGTGATTGAAATTAGATGTACGGAAGCCGTAATTTTATTTCGTCAATCTCTACGATACTTCTGAATTACCGCTTGTGCTGAGAGACGGCGATTTCATTGAACGGTGAACTGTTTCGGAATCTCTTCGTGGGACCAAATTCACACCCTAGACTGGAATTTGAGACTTTAATTTTAGATCATTATATTAGATACAGGCCAGTACCGTTTTGTGTTGTGATTTATTTTGAAGTTTGAAACTAATATTATTTTGATTTGTAATTAATTTCGAATGTTGTAACTTAATATCTGTCACTATTATTATATAATTCATGTTATATCTGTTATATTTGTTAATAGTTTAGTGTAATAAATTATACAAGCTGTTATCTGCGTTTTTCTGTTGCGTTTAATCTACGAAGAACTTAAAACATCAAAAATACGTAACAGGCACCAAGTCATCAACACCCACCTTCAACGCTTGGGCTACTCTTTCACCAACTAATTGTGAGGTTGACCGCCATAAAAAACGCCCCCACGGCTGGAAGGACCAGTATGTTTGGTGTGATAGGCCACGTTGAAGGAAATGTGAAGCATTATTGATCAGGTAATTATGAAATACGTGGGAATAACAGTTGTTATTTATGAACGATGTCACCAACAATGTCATTAGAAAGTAATAAATGATACATTTTCCTTCAAAGTTACTCTTCAATGTAAAATAATCCTCATGATCGTTTATGTTGATGCCAACCCAGCCAAGCAAAATCACAAATATATAAACAACAAAATACATGAAATTATACACTAACAAAGGCTTACAGAGATCCAGGATAAACAAACGCGGCATTCTCACAAACTATTCAAATAGTAAGAGCAATACTTTAAGAAACATATGAGAAAAAGCATACTTTAGTGCGACGACAATAGCTCTTTCTAGTAAAGCGGTATGTCTAGGGATTTACAACGCTAAATTTAGGGAGTTCGATTCCCCTCGGTGGGCTCAGTAGATAGCCCGATGTGGCTTTCCTATGAGAAATACACACATACGCAACAATAATATTCAAGACCTCGGTATATCTCCCTTTAAATGATATGCAGAATAATGTAGAAAAACTTATTATCGGTGACAGATTTAGTTATATTTATGTTGAATAAGTTTAATTGTGAATGTACATAAGCAATAGATGTAACAGTAGTGAGTATACAACTGTATGTGCAATCTTTCAAAAAGTAAACTCTGATGTAAGTGTACAAGATGCTACAACGAGCAAAAATGGACATTGCTGACAATGCAACAACGAGTAAATGGTATGGCTGAAAAGGATATATTAATTAAAACATTAGAGTATAATTTCACATAAAGTAACATAACACAAGTAAAACAACGACAAATAGGATATATTATCATAAAATCTGTGAAAAGAAACATCTTGTTAAGAAAGGAGCAAGACCTATGCCGAGCACCTAACCGTCCCTCGTATAAAACACGTGTTATAAACTTAATTCCAGCGCTGCATGTTGCACATGAGTCGCTTTATAGTGTAGTGTATTATATCATCCAATTGACGAGTTCAGTGTACCTAACCTATTTATATTTGAAGACATTGCGTTTACTGCATATGGAAAACATTTCATTCAACGTCATCTGTGGAATAATGGCATCTCAGAAAACTCACACCGTGGTCGGAAGGGCACGATAGTTCATTATGTAGTTTTATTCTTTATTCAAAATGAACTCGCTCAACAATTTCACAATTTTTGTGGAGATTTAACCTATAAAAATGTCCGTATTTCAAAAACTTCACTAAACAATTGCTTAAGGGAATTGTTTATTTTTTTTTATCTCCGATAGACCGACTTCAAGTAAAAATTGCAGTAATAGAGACACTGTTAAATGTAGATATAAAGATATGACACTGACATGCAAACTTCGTAACTGTCAACATATTTATAAAAAATATAACCTAAAAATTGTATAAGTATAAACTTTTTTCAAGAAATCAAGAATACGGTATTGGTTACGTAAAAATTTAGTCTTAATTGTATAGTACGACTGTATCAGTGGATAAGTTGTATGTGCTATTTTTAACTTCTGTGGTGGCTGTTTTACACATACATTTTCAGTTCCTGTTATGTTACAGTAAAGCCAGTGACTCTTTATAAATAATGATACTTTCTGATAATGTGATCTGCGCTTTGAAGCACATATAATGAATAAATTATTTCCAGCATAATTCGTTACTCAAAATTTTCTTTCGTTGGAGGGGTGTTACATATTATACTCTATTTCGTCTGAGTTTCTAATTTATTATATTACACACGTTACTTATTATTACTTTAGAAACCGGTACTTTAATTTTTACAAACTTTCCGACAGCTCTGAGTCTCATATCCAGTTTACCACTAAATATTTTATCGACTACTCATGTCCAAGCCGAGAAAATTAATTCTGAATTGATATTGTTACGCGTCGATTAAGCTAACGACGTCTCTCCAGGCTAGCTTTACGACCTTCAGCTCTCTCTCCTGTGTCGCGACTAATCTTCACCATAGCTCTCGAAGATACTGTTAATCACTAGTATTTCATACATATCTAATACATTGTTTATTTTTACGCACATGAATGTTCTGAAAATTTCGAGATGTGGAACCTGCACAATAAACAGTTTAAAATATACGTTACTGGTGAAAAAGAAAATTATACACAAATAAGCGTAAACATAATAAATGCGGTAAATCCGTTACAGGGTTTTTGTATCCCCATACAGTATGTCTAGAAAAAGCAGATATGTCTAGGTCTGTAAAAAGAGAAGTTTACGTCTCGTATGTGTGTTTGTTTACCGACGGATCTAATGTTAACAGATGGAGCACAAACAATGAGGCAGAACGCGTGCGTTAACAGAAGGAAACAATGTTTTATGAAAGGCTTTGCAGTGTACAAAACAACAATAAATACAAGTTTCCTCAACATTTGTATTGAAAACGAACAGTAAAACAGTTTAGTTATATAATACATTATTAATCTAGTTCGAAGTACCTTTCTTCTTTCTATTTTATTAATAAGAATATTAGAAAGTCAACTAAAAGTGAGAAAACTGTTTCCACAATTAAATGAGTAAAGATGAGAGATGGAGCTTTCCACATGTTTAGAGTGAGTCTGATCCTTTACTTTCTGCATAATTATATATACAATAAAGAATTAGTTATGTTAGTGCACGTTATCCTTACCTTGTAACGTAAGCTACCATATAATAGTAAAATATGCAACACAACGAGTTAACTCGATCAAGCTTCAAAAACTAAATATAATGAACAGTATAATTAAATAATTACCTGTGATCATATATCATGTGGGTTAAGTTATACACTAACTGTTTCACTAAATTATAGACAAAAACAATATTAATCTTTTTATACATTCTTAAGCTATTTCCTACTTGTAAGTTTGTGTTCATCTTATGTCAGACATCCCTCATGATTTCTATTTTTCCTTTGATTGTGAGACACTCTTTTACGAGGTGTTTATCTTCTTAGCTCTGATCTATCTCTTATGGATTCATGTAAATAATTTTGTTGATCTATCATGTTTTGAAACCTTAGGTCCTGGACTTTTCATTTATTTTTCCCGTTCTTTTGTGTTTTCAGGAGATTGGTTTTCACTATGAGCATCTTTTCATAACTGTGTTTCTGTCTTCACTTCTCACTTCCACTTATTTGGTATCCAATTCTAGAGTACAATACTCTTTGAGAATACTTTTTCTCTCGTGTGGTTTACTTTGCTTCAAAATAACCTGATCTGTTTTTTCATGCCATCACATCCTCTTTATCATAAAATTTTATAACATTACACATTGTAACAAATTTTATTCCTGGAGAGTGTGTGATATTCGTTATTGCTTATGTTTTAAATGTATAGTAAATGGCCTTGCAAACTTTACTTTTGTTACGTGGATAATGAAATTCATAAATTAGGCTATTTTTAAAGCAAAAACGGGCAAACTTTCAAAATTTCATTTATATCATGGCTGAATAAAACAACGTAGGATTCAAGATTTACATATTTTTGTACTAAAGTTACACAAAAATGTTTAGAAGTGAGTAGTTTTTACGAGATTTGCGACTGTAATGAAAATCACTTTCACTCATGAGTCTCCAAATATTTATCATATTATGTTTTCATTATACGTTCCTACGTCAGAAAAGTAAAGTTTGAAGAGAAAAATAGATCTTTTTCATTTAATTTAAGCATGAGCAATTGGGATGTAACACATTTTGCCTAGAAACAAAAAAAATGTAAAAAAACAAATTGTTGCACATTGGGTTTTACCACAGGGACAGCTTGAAATTCTTCTCATTCTGTCTCAAGAAGTGGACATCCAATGACATTGTGGTATGTCTGCGGATTCACACTGTTAAAATCCTGATTTTGGTATCTGTATTGGGCAGGGCAGAGATAAACCATTGTGTTGCTTTGTGCTTAATCCAAAACAATTCCAAAAAATGGTTGACTGTTTTCAAGAAATTTTTGTTGTTAAAACATATTTCTTTTTCATGTCAATACACGTCTCACAAATATGTTTTTGTGATAAACTAACATGTTATTGGTTTTGTTACTTGTTTTTATTATATATATTTTTATACATCCAATTCATATGCTTTGTTTTATTGTTTTCTATAGTCTGAACATCTTCTTAACCAAAAGGAAAATTGCAGTGATATTGCATATCTACATTAAAATTATAAATTTTATATGTTTTTCTGATTAGTCAAATGATGTCTGTGTGTTAGTTCTAGTAGACTAGTGCTTTAAGGAAACAATGATCTCGAGGTGACATCATGAGTTTGATAAAGAGAACACACTTACTACAGAATTGAGGAATACTTACTTAGAACAGCTTCTACCTGAAGACTTACAAGTAGATTCCTATTTGGAGATCAATGTGTTTTGTGTGATGGACTCCTCTCAAGAGCAAGAGGCATCTGTGGACCTAATCACAATCCTGTAAAAGTGACTGTCATTTGTGTGCAAAGGTACCTAATTTGTATTTTTCTTTTTATCATTTATTATACTATTATATTTATTCATTGTGTTCTTGTTTTTACATCAATGTATATCTCGAAACCTTACATGTTTTAGAATGTCATAAAATTTTATTGGTAATTGCTTTATTCCTTGTTGTTAATAGAACGACTTATATCTTTCAGACTGTTTTAATAAGAAATAATTGGAGGAGAGTTTTCCCGAATATTCAACCAATGACAGCTACAGACTAATTATCTCTTATGTAGAATCTCTGTTTAGTGCAGGTTTAATAGTGTAAATATCAAATGAGTATTTGATTTTTATTGCTTTCCAGAATTTCTCTGTGTCGATGATTCTAGTGTTTTACCAGTTTATTTTGTGTCCAATTGTCGTGGCGTCCTCTGCAATGGATGAATTTTATGTTTTCATGAGTCTTTCTCTTGCTACACTTAGTATCATCAATATTATCTTCAGATCAGTAAGTTGTTTCAGAGAACCTCTGGATATCCTGTTTCTTCTGTATAAATGTATGTTTACTTTTCATGTCTCTAGTTTTATTCTTCACAAGTGTTGGTTAGTCACACTTTGAAGAAGTTTCACAAACTAATATTTGAGTTATTTGCTGAATGAAAAGGGCCAAAACACAAAAGTAAAAACCCAGATTTAATTAACGTGTAAAGCAATAATTACAGATGTATTTTTTTAGGTTTCATTATGAAAGCAATAATAGTAGAAACTGTCTGTTGATTTTAACACAATTTACAAGAAAACTATTTTTGATAAGACAACATGACTACATTAAAATATTTGAGTTTTGTTTTCATGGTTCATATTTGTGATTGTTTTCGAGTGACAAAATCTTAGTCACGGATTGGTGATGATGGTTTATATAATTCTTTTTCAAAGGAATTGTTGAAACAAATAACTAGTTTATTCCTTTGCAACGTGGACAAATATTACTAAAATTATTTGTAATTTGTGTGTCTTCCTCAAATTTATGTTTTTTTCGTGTTTGAGCAAAGCTACAGTAAGCTATCTGATGTGATCACTGCGTGGAATCAAACATCAGATTTTAGCATTGCAAGACAGTAGAGTTTCTGCTATTTCATGAAGGAGACTGTATTAACACATTTATATTCATGAATAGGCGAAATTTTGGAATCATTAATTAGAAATGGTGATGGTTTTGAATTTTAACAGATAAATAATTAAATGTAATTACTCAAGATATTGCGTTAGTTTTTAAAATAACCTTTTGCAACTACACGCTGTTAGATGAGACCATAAATTATAATAACAATTTTTTTTCAATTTCGTAGAAAACTACACAAGAGCTGTCTGTACCAGCCGTTCATAATTTAGAACTGTAAGACTAGAGAAAGGAAGCTACTTATCATCAGCGACCGCTAACTCTTTCGCTATTTTCTTACTAACGACTATTGGGATTGATCATAATGTTATAACGTCCACACTGCTAAAAGGGTGAGTATGTTTTGTGTGATGGGGATTCCAAACTGCAACCCTAAGATTACAAGTCGGGTGCCTAAGCCACCTGACCATACCGGGCTCACAGTAATTATTCGGCAATGATATCTTTGACAAACTTATGATTTGCTCTTGGAACTAGATTAACATTGTAATTGTAATGTGTTCCCGTTTTGATATGACAAATATAAATTATATTTTTAATACATAATATACAATTATATGTTAGGTACAAAATTATATTACGCAACTTTGTGTTACATTTCTGTGAGGTTTCACTTATGCGTTTTTATTGATCATCTTCGTAAAACTTCTATTATTTTTACTACTTTTAAGTTCTACAAGGCATGACATTAAATAATATTAATATAATTTAACTCAATATTAAATATACCGCATTAATTTTATAATTTTTGCACTTTATGTTCAGCCTGCCAAAAGCATATCTCGATGGCTACAGATTCATACCGCCAAAAACAAGGTTTCGAGATCCATGGTGGAAAGAGAAAAGATAACCTTATCTGTAGCTTTGTGCAGAAGGACAAAAGAAAAACACTTCGTGCTTGTAGCTTTACTTAAATCATCTCCTTAGATTCTTAAATGTATTATGACAGTTTGTATAACTTTTTATAACTGCAGAAGCAAGTGAAAATCTTGTAATCATTGAAATTCACAAAAAAATATAATTAAACTCTTTGTGGTTTGGATTTGGAAACTTACACTTTGACTGTATAAGTCCTTAGCTGAAGACATTAAATGATAATGACGTCCCACTGAATTCATATAGTTAAATCCTGAAATACAAGGTATTATCAATTTAGTTAGTTTGAATCAAAGAAAAAAATTTCAAAATGGTTATTCGTTGTTTTAATGTTTCTTCTCACTATAATGACCTTATAATATATATTAAGGCATGGATTAAAAATATTGCAAAGATATTTTATTAATCCAGTCAAACATACCATTGTCTCACGGAAATGAGAGTAAGTTCAGAATTTTTACTTTATTTTACGTGAAATTTACAGAAACTTGTTTTGGTTTGGGTTTAAAATTCCTAATTCCCCAATATGGCTTAAATATAAAGTTCTGAACGTTCAGCTGCTGCAATAATAGTCAAATTATGCGATCTGGCTGTAAAACTCAGTCAGAAACTAATTTATTTAAACCAATTAAACGTAATTTAATAGCTATAACTCTACAATACTTTCCACTGATATAAACATGATGGTACATCAGGCCAGATCAACATTAAGTACAAATAAAGATAAAGTGATCATTAAATATGATAACAATAAGTTTACGGATCTACAAAACTCAAACCTGGAATTTGATTCCTTTTGATCAACGTACCCAGATTGCGTTTTGTTTAACTTTGCACCAAAAAACAAAATAAACTAGTTTGTATTTTTGTGTATTAATTTCTTTAATTCTTTATAGACATTATAACTTTATGTTATTCAGTTTTAATACTTGTCCACGATACCTACAATCATGTGATAAAGTTTTTCGATATACAGATATTTATTCTCAATTTTGGCAATACTGAGAGACTATAGAAATGTAACAAATCAATTAAACTGAAAAAAGACTTTTCATGATCTTCTGTAAATGTAATTCTACGAAAATGCATGTTCTAAGTGAGGAAAAAGTTTGGACACCCCAATATTTATTACCACTTACAATGGCTCAACTCACACACAGTGTTTCACACCAGATGCACATGATAAGAAGATCGTCGTTACAAGGCATTTTGAATGAGGCTTTTCCTATTTAAACCTCAGACATTTAGTTGTATGTGCTACTGACTCTAAAAATGAGAGTGAGCATCATGGTGAGAGCAAATGAGCTGTCTGAGGCCTTCAGAAAAAAAATTATAGATGCTTGTGAGTTTTGTAAGGGATTTAAAAAGATATCAAAATATTTTGAAATCAGCCATTCCACTGTCCGGAAAATAGTCAACAAAAGTAGAGCTTTCAAAACAACTGCCAGCATTTCTATGTCTGGTTGTGCAAGCAAATTTACGCCGAGAGCATACCGTAAGATGGTAAAAGAAGTCTTCAAGACCCTAAAATTTCGTTACGAGACCTACAACAGGCTCTAGCTACTGTTGATGTAAAATTGCATTCCTCTAGAATCAGAAAGAGACTGCACAATTTTAACTTGCATGGAAGGTGTGCAGAAAAGAAACCTTTGCTCTCTATGAGACACAAACATCATGGCCAGCCTGAGGTTTGTTGGAGATAATGTAGACAAAGACCAGTACTTCTGGAATAATGTTCTTTAGACAGATGAGTCAAAAATTGAATTATTTGGACACCAGAAGAGAGGACATGTTTGGCATAAACAAAATACAGAATTCCAGGAAAAGAGCCTCATAGCAACTGTGAAGCATGAAGGTAGAAGTGTCATGGTTTGGGGCTTTTTTGCTGCAGCAAGACCTTGACTCATCACAATCAAAGAATCTTCCATGAATTCTACGGTCTATTGAAGCGAAACTGGACCCTGCAACACGACAACGACCCAAACACACAGTAAATCCACTTAAGACTGGCTGAAAACTAAGAAAGGGCGAGTCCTGGAAAGGCCGAGTTAAAGCCCAGATCTCAATCCCATTCACATGCTGTGGGATGACTTTAAAAGGGGTGTACATGCAAGAAACCCCTCAAAAATCTCACAGCTGAAAGAATTCTGCATTGAAGAGTAGGGCAAACTTTCTTCACACCGATGTCAGAGACTGGTAGATGGCTAAAAGAAGTGTCTCACTGTAGTTATTTCAGCCAAAGGGGGGTAATACTAGCTAATAAGGAGTAGGGTTTCCTTACTTTTTCAGTTAGAATATAAAATTTTGTAGAATTACATTTTCACAAGATCTAGAAATGTCTTTTCATCAGTTTTAATTTTAAGTTATATTTCTATAATCTCTCAGTAATGTTAAAATTGAGATTGAATATCTATTTATCCAAAAATGTTACAAAAACACACAGGCTTTCACAGGGTGTCCTAATTCTTTCACATGGCTGAAGATATTGTAAACGTAACTAAATCTGATGTCTCTTACTAGATTAGTTGACCAGTTTGTCATATTTTTAATAAAATAATCCAACTCAAAGTGTAGTTTTTTAGTAAAGATGTGTCATGGGTATTACGTGTTATGAAATAGGACTTAACTCGCAGTCACTGAGATGCCCGCGCGGCCATCACTTTTGTTCAAATTCTACATATCTAACTTTAACTGATGTGTTTAATACAATAAAAGTATCATTTTTAAATACATTAACAGACAAATTCTAACATATTTATAAATTAATTTCTTGGAAGACCTTGCTTGTGCCTTGTTTGGCCGGCATAGCCAAGCGTGTTAAAAATGCGACTCGTAAACTTAGGATCGCGGGTTCGTATCCCCTTCGCGCCAAGCAAACTCGCCCTTTTAGCAGTGGAAGCATTATAAAATGAGAGTCAATCCCACTGTTGGTTAGTAAAAAAGTAGCCCAAGAGTTGGCGGTGAGTGGTGATGACTAGCTGCCTTTCCTCTTGTCTTACACTGCTAAATTAGGAACAACTAGAACACATAGGCCTCGAGTAGTTTTCTGTGCATTTCAAAAACAAAAAACAAACAAGTGCAATTTACATGTAACTTGTAGATAACATTTAGTTTGTAGAAGTTTGCCCCCCAGTGGCTCAGCGGTATGTCTGCTGACTTACATGCTAAAATCCGGGTTTCGATACCCGTGGTGGGAAGAGCACAGATAGCCCATTGTGTAGCTTTGTGCTTAATTCAAAACAACAACAATTGTTGAAGTTTATTGAGTTAAATGAGGATTTCAACGTTTAAAAGAGAAGCTTAGAAATTACTTAAGTACGTTGAACTTTAGTGCAACATCCAACACTTCTATAACCAAACTAGTAGGATCATCCCTGGTATTGTAGTTGACATAAAGTTATAAACTCTTGGTAATATAAACTGCTGAAAAAGATGTAATTTAAGTTTTTATCAGCATTTTTATTTGTGATAAAAAGACCAATATAAATGGAGTTTTCTTGAATACATTATGAACAGTGACTATCAATTCAGTAAAATGCTCTGATATCAGTTGATTAAATAAATCTCTTACTTGAACTGACACTTCTAAAAATTCTCAATATTTTAAATTATGATCAGTAAAAACGACAAAATATGTCGAGAAATATCCCACAATATAGGTTTTGTCCATTTTAATATACCTGTGTCACAGTATAAGAAACTTCTTACATCACAACCATCTTTTTCAATTTCATGTGCCCAGAAGAAATAATACCTAACAAAACCTTTAGGTTGAAATCAAAGGGACTCTCAGAAGGGTACATACATCTGCCATGCAGCATTGATGGTTTTCGGTCTTTAACAAATACTTAAATATGTGCATATGTCCATCATTGTCAGTGGACAGGAACCATTTGTGGGAAGACATACGATGAAAAATAGTTGCCGAACCAAACGAGCGATATTTGTACTACTAAAAACTTAATCTTTATTTATTACCAATTATGTATGGGTAAAATAAGAAATGGGATGTTCCTAAACATTTATTTTCACGAAATGCCGACTAACGCTGAAAGATAACTGACAATCAAATACCAAACAAAATTATTGGACTGGATCAGGCTCTTTAAAGAGCCATGTCGTAAACATTTTCTTTCACTTTTACCAAGTAATTTAGATAATGTCCACTGCAATAACTGTGCTACAAATCAGCTGTTAAACTCTCTTCCACCTAAAGACGGGAATTAAATATCATGAGTTTATTTGCTCTTCAGTCATGGCAATTTAATGCTTATTTCCTTTTGAGTGGAAAGTAAACATAGAAAACAGGTGTGGAAAATTAGAAGTAGATAAAGTCAGGAGATTTACTTTAAAATTTCATTGTTCCTATTGAAAAATCTGAACAATAACGTTAATTTTGTTTCTTTAAGTTTCCAAATCAGCTTTGAAACAAATGTAAAATTTAAAATCTATAACTATGATTATGAGTTGTTTGGTAATTATAATAAACAGAAGCACACATTATATTTTCAGTCTTTCCTGCCATAATACTTTTATTAATTGAATGAAAGAGTTTATGATTATTTGTTTTTATTCTCAGGGTAACTAAAACTTCATGAAGTCAGTGGTTTGTAAAGGTGGGTTTGCTTGAAATAATCAGTGAACAACATTCTACCTATGACAAATATATATATATATATGTATGTATATGAATGGAAACGCATTTCCACAACATTACACCATAACCTGTATTACCTTTTTCTAGTGGATGTAGCTTCAAACAACTCTTCCAGCCTGTAATACGTGTAACGTAATATAACAGAGTGAAGCTTTCACAAAGATTAAAACTGTAGCAAACAGATTTGAGTCACGTGATCTCATTGTGTGGGAGGAAGCGCATCTCTTTGATACAGTCGCATCGTGAATAGTTAAATCGCAATCCAATTTCTCCAATCCGGAAAGAGCTATGCAATGACAGGTAAATATACCAACAAAGTTCAGATATTTTTAGGGTTAATGACAATATAGTTGAAATTATTGGCTCAAAGCTATTGGAAAAATTATATAAAAGTGGGTTTTCCAACTTAAAATATTCATCAAAAAACAAAGTTCTCAACATTCATTATGAAAGTTCTTTTTGCAGCTCTTGTTGTGGTCTTAAGCCTGATGATGACGAACGGCAATTCTATAAACATGATATGGAAATTGATGTGCCGTAAGTTCTTTTTCAAAGTTTATAAATGTTTAAATTGTTATGTAATCGTTCTATGGAAGTGAATGTTTTTAATTAATATCTTCATTAGATCAGGACAAACACAAATAATCTGAAAACTATATCGAAATATTATCAGATCAAAGTTTTGTCATATGCATTGCTATTTTATTAAAGTTAAGAAAAAATATGAAATTGTAGCATTTGGATCGTTATAATTTTCTATCAATCAGTAAGAGTTGAGTGTCGGTTTTAAAAATTTCAACAGATACCTTCTAAGTTGTAACATCTACTTTTAGAGCTATTTTGATGAGTACTAACTTGTATTTTTATAACTCAGCAATAAAAAAAATGAGATTTGCATAAAATTATGTTACTAATTAAACCTGTAAAATATAGAAACAAAAACTTGTTTGAAACAAATGTAAAAATTAAAATCGATAACTATGATTATGAGTTGTTTGGTAATTATAATAAACAGAATTTTTATTATGAAAGCCTGCAAGGTGGGTTTGAAATTATTGGCTCAAAGCTATTGGAAAAAAATATATAAAAGTGGGTTTTCCAACTTAAAATATTCAAATAATGAAATTATTTGTTATTATTCAGTTTTTATATAACTTAAATGCCGACTAACACTGAAAGATAACTGACAATCAAATACCAAACAAGATTATTGGACTGGATCAGGCTCTTTAAAGAGCCATGTCGTAAACATTTGCATAAAATTATGTTACTAATTAAACCAGTAAAATTTAGAAACAAAAACTTGTTTGAAACAAATGTAAAAATTAAAATTATGCAAGTTCATATGGATGTATATGAATGGAAACGCATTAGTATAATAATAATAAACCACATAACTTATTCTCTCACTTCAAGTTTGTATGGCCTTCATCTGGTGCACGTGCTTACGTTAAACCTTACCGATCATTTCTGATATTCTACGTGTATTTGTTCGTATTTGAACACAAAGACACAGAATGAGCAATTTGTGCTCCTACCAACACGAGTATCCAAAATCGGTTTCTGGCGTTGGTGGTCCGCAGACGTTACCCAAGCAGAATGTGTTGGTGTTTGTGTGATAATTAATCATATATCGTTAACTCAGTGTCATTTTGAAAACGCCCTCCAATAATACAGTGGCATGTCTGCAAAATCACACCGTTAAAAACCGTGTTTCAGACATCTGAAACTAAAATTTCAGATTTAACCATGAAAAATTGGTAAGTTTCAAACTTACTTAATAAAAATCACAAAAAGGAATAAGTTTCAAATGTAAAATCTTCAAAAGAAAAACTAAACATTATTTGTTTTTCTTCAGTAAAATTTTTGGATTGAAAAGAAAACACTTTCATTGATAACTGAAGGCCTGGCATGGCCGAGCGCGTTAAGGCGTGCACTCGTAATACGAGGGTCGCGGGTTCGCGCCCGCGTCGCGCATAAACATGCTCGCCCTCCCAGCCGTGGGGGTGTATAATGTGACGGTCAATCCCACTATTCGCTGGTAAAAGAGTAGCCCAAGAGTTGGCGGTGGGTGGTGATGACTAGCTGCCTTCCCTCTAGTCTTACACTGCAAAATTAGGGACGGCTAGCACGGATAGCCCTCGAGTAGCTTTGTGCGAATTTCCAAAACAAACAAACAATCATTGATAACTGCACTTACAAAGAAATGCCTCAACAAAATTTACTCTGTTATGTAATACAGTAATGACAGCTCGTTTAAAAATTAAATTTAAATAAAATCATATTTCTCATATCTGATAAACATTATTGAAGGTTAAGTTTTCGAAGGAATTAGCAGTTGTACCTGCGGGTGTTTCTAGCAGTTTATATCATGATTCATTTCACTAACTCACATCGATACTTCAAAGAATCTGTTGTAATATATCTTGTATTATGTATTGTAAATATGCGAATCAGAAAACCTACGTTTTGTAAAGAAGTTTTACTAAAACTGGTTCGTAAAATTAAAATCAAGCCCACAAAATAGATCAGACATGTTTTTATTTTATGCAGGTATAAAAGACGATTCTGCAAAAGTGAATCATCTGAGAGTGTGCGTACATGAACGTTTAAAACAACAAGCAGAATGGGTTGGTGTTTGTGTGATAATTAATCATATATCGTTAACTCAGTGTCATTTTGGAAACGCCCTACAATAATACAGTGGCATGTCTGCGAAATCACACCGTTAGAAACCGTGTTTCGATACCCATGGTGGGCTGATCACAGATAAGCCATTGTGTAGCCTTGTGCCTAGTTCTAAATATAACCAAAACATTTTGGAAATAACGTATTGCTAACATGAATCTTCTCTCTTAACATAATTTGGTTTTCAGCTAAAATTCTAAAAGATAATTCTATGAATCAAGGTTTCGTGTGTTAGCGATAAGTTTACGGAATTACAATACTCAGTGTTGCAGGTTTATAGATCACTTTTTGGAAGGTCTTTACGTTTTACACATCTTGAAAACGTAATCAGCAAAATTTAAAAATGTCAACACTATTTATCCCATCCAAAATTATTAAGTGTTAAACATCGATTAAGCAGCAGTTCATACGAGGCGTGCTTTAAAGTAGATGTTTTTGAAGTAAAATTCTCCAGGTTGTTAGTACAGCAGCGCTCCTTAGTTTAACTTATGTAATTAATTCCCATATTGCCTGCACGTGAATCCACATTAATAACATGCGTTGTACAGAAATAATTACTACAATATAGCAAGGCCCGGCATGTGCGATTTCAAGTCCGAGGATCGCGGGTTCACATCCCCTCGCACCAAAAACATGCTCGCCTTTTGTGCCGTGGGGTGTTATCATTTAATGTCAATCCCACCATTGGTTGGTGAAAGAGTAGTCCAAGATTTGACGGCGGGTGGTGAAGACTAGATGACTTTTCTCTAATGTTACACTCCTAAATTAGGGACGGCTAGCGCAGACATCCCTCGAGTAGACTTGCACAAAATTAAAAGAAAAAATAATAAACCATATAAATTATTCTCTCACTTCAAGTTTGTGTGGCCTTCATCTGGTGCACGTGCTTACGTTAAACCTTACCGATCATTTCTAATATTCTACGTGTATTTGTTCGTATTTGAACACAAAGATACAGAATGAGCAATTTGTGCTCTTACCAACACGAGTATCCAAAATCGGTTTCTGGTGTTGGTGGTTATTTTACTGGGGACTGTTTTACGTGTCTACTGTGTTCCAATTTGCTTTAAACTATCCATTTGTGACTTTTTTATTTGTTTTCTTAACTCGTTGTTGAGAGGTAAAAACGAAAACAACCTGTTTAACTTTTAAAATATTTGTGGTTATGTTATAAATAAGGTTTGTTTGACGCATGTATTTTTCATTCTACTTCATTCAATTCTTTACTGTGTACGTGAATACACAATAAATATTTTGTTATAATCAGATACAGTTTACAGATCTAAAACAATGTGGTTTTGTTTCTTTTAGTTTTGTTTTCCATCCTCAGTTTTTCCTTCGAAATATTGTTTTATTTCAATTCTTAAGTGGCTGTTTGTGTATAAATAAATATATCATCTTCATTATTAATAAAGAGAAAATAAATATACTTAAAGGTGTTTATAATAGAGTTTATAAGAATCATATGATCTTTGCCATATGGATATGTTTAAACAATTAACTTTCATGAAAACAATTTTGCAGAATGTAATATTAAAGTTGAATGACCAGAAAGTATTTTTTCATCACAAGATTCTAGATGCAGTTAAAAAATGTGACTATTCAAAATATCTTTTTGGTAATTTTGAAGAAGACGCGAAAGAAATTTGCAAAGCAGAAAGAGAAGCGGATGAGAAGGTGATGTTTATCTTATATATGATTTCATGTTCTAGCTACGTTAATATTACTATTCTCTAAATTATCTTATTTAGTTTTGTTGTATAATTAACTATCGCTCCAAATTTTTCCTTTTGTAATCCCAAATGTTTTTATTACAATTTGGAGCTGACTCCACTCGATATGTTGGATACAGCTTAAGTAGGTGTAGCTTCAGTCACGGAATCGAGCTCGAATTTAGTCTGTTTCAAGCTACCCTGTTTTAAAAACAAACTGGACCGGCTTATGGATGCATATTATTCTGCAAAGCATGAGACGAAAAACTTGGATAAATTAAGTAATGAATGATTCGATACGTCTAAATATTTTCAGTCATTAAAGATTATTACTGTCTGATGAAGTGTGTCTGCTCGAAACCTCACACAAAATGAGCAGAAAAATGTTTTCATCTGGAAGTTTCAATTTACGAGTATTATTTATTATCATTTATTATACTCTATTCGGTTGAGATCAATTTTAACTTATACTTGGATGGTATCATGTAATTGTTATTTTAAAATTTAATTGTTTAAAAGCCTCTTTGTAGTATATTTTAGAGGCTACTACTTACAAACCAGATAATTAATTTTGACAGTTGCTTCTGTTTTTTTAGGTTTTTTGAGGATACCGCTCTAAAAGCATCTTTAAAGATTAATTTCAAATCTAGTTATTTATCTAACTATAAGGACAGTGTTGTCCTCTACTTATAAAATAAGGTAAAACACATTACAGTTAATTATGTCATGAAAGAGAAGAAAGTGGACACTATGTTGGTCTGAATTTGGCAAAATTGATGTAAAAAGTAATATATTTTTGGAGGTGTGTCCCACGACTCCTTCTGCATTCTTATATTATTTTGCAACAATATTTGTTATAATTTGTTTGTAATAATCAACGGAATGAATAAAGTAATCATTTCCAGCTCACTCATGAAAAGGTAAGGTAAACTTCTCAGGTCATGGGATCTCTATTATTTTGTATTATTTCTGTGTTTTCTTCAAACTTTCAATTTTATAACATATTCCATAATATTTATTGCATTTACCTCTTTATGCAGGAAATAAAAGAATGTGTCTTTAATGAAATTTTAAAAGCTGAAAAGGTTCTGGACGATGCTGTTAAGAACTGTTTCTGAGGATGTCAGGTGAGAAAATCAAAATATATAAATACATCAGGAATAAATGAAATACATATCTCAAACGTGAACATTATATGTGCTAGAGAGTGTATATTCTTTTTAATATCGTTAAAGATATTTCTAGTTCCATGTAACATAACTGTTTCACAACAGTTATACAGTCGTTGTAGTGAATATTAATCATTAAATGGTACTATAATATAGTATATTTAATTTTATTCTGACATTTATTTTATATGTTGACACAGTGGACTGGCACTAAATTATTCACATATTTGACAAATGTGTGACTATTTCTCAAGATTACACTCTACCTTTTTTTAATACGTTATTTTATTTAAATAATGTCAAAAGACATTTAATAGAAATCCATATTTGTCACTATATACCTATAAAACACTCTAATCCAAACAGTTACGTTGATATGTCTAGGGACTCACACAGCTTCAAACCGAGTTTTAATATTTGTGCGGGACAGAGCACAGATAACTCATTATTTCACCATTATAGAACATTGACTCTCTGTTGTTGGTTTAAACCACAATTGGTGTCAAATAATTTGACTTATATATTTCATGAAATGTTGGTGGATCTCTTGTAAGTGAGCTGACAACAACATTTATGTATTTCAATGTTATTTATACTTACAGTACTTATATATATTACCTATAATATTATTATCTGAATCTGTTGTGGTTTCCTTCGTGTTCGGTTGTGTTTAACTCTTAAATACTTTTTTTCTCGAAAATAAAACTCTTTAAAGCAATACAATTGTTCAGTTTATGTTTTTTTAATTTAATATATATTGTTTGTTTGGGTCTTGTTTAAAGAAAAAAAATCCAATCTTTCTTTTTTAAATAAAATAAAAAAATGTTTCCTAAATATTTGTTGCACAGAATATTTCAATGAGGAAAGATAATGCCTCTGTAAATTATGTTTTTGTAATTCGTTATTGGAACGTTTTTTTATAATTGTTTTACCAAAACTTTCTTAACACATGATCGAGCCAAGTGTCATAAATTAATTTTGTTTGTTTGTTGAAAAGTAAACTTTTAGACAACAAGCTATCTGCGGCCTGACCACAAATGGAGTATTTAAATAGGTGCTTGGGTGCTCAGCCCCGGTGCCCATGATCATAATGTGGACACTTTGACAGTTTTATTCTTTATAAAATCACATAGGATATCGAATCCATAAGTTATTGGACTAAAACAAAATTAAAACTGTCATTGTTGACCACAAAGTAAAGAAATTAGTTGTTGCGATATTAAATCTGTCCAAACTAGTAGAAGGCTCGGCATGGAACGTGTTAAAAAGTGCGACTCGTAATCTGAGGGTTGTGGGTTCACATCCCCGTCGCGCTAAATATGCTCGTCCTTTAAGTCGTGGGGGCGTTATAATGTTTCGGTCAATCCCACTATTCGTTAGTAAAAGGTAGCTCAAGAGTTGGCAGTGGGTGGAGATGACTAGCTGCCTTCCCTCTAGTCTTACACTACTAAATTAGGGACGGCTAGTACAGATAGACCTCGAGTAGCTTTGTTCGAAATTCAAACAAACAAACAAACAAAACAACCTTGTATTTAAAATATTATTCTAGAAAATAACGTTTCAGTTTTTATGAAAATGAATCATATTAACAGTGTTATTACGATAAATATAAATATATCTGTGAAAACAGCTGGTAAGGGTTGAGAAAATTTTTATGTAGAGGAACGAAAAACGTTTCGAACTTTTTCGGTCTTCGTCAGGTTGACAAAAAAAGTGGTAACTATATCTAAACTAGTAAAACTATGTTTCTAATAAGACATAAAAGAAGCTGGAAGCCTCATTAATAAACAAAAACCTTCTGTATGTATTCTTGTACATGGTGAGGAGACTTTCCAGGGAAGGTTCTGCGATTTCGACATCCACGCACGTGTCTGCCATGTGTGGTGACCCGTAAAGGTAAGGAGAGGATACTGTTGGTTTAGGGGTCGAATACTAACACACAACTTTCACTTTGTATACCTGTAGATGGGCCGCCTTGGAATGGCCCCTTGAGTCAATCAACTGGTCCACTTGAGTTAGGGTAAACTAACTACCAGTGTTGGAAGTTCTCAACATGTATTGTGGCTATTGTATCTGTTGCTGGTGTTTGGGTATAGTGCTCACGAAATCTTGGCGTTCATGTTGTTTCCTTGTTTGATATTGTAGTCCATCACTTCGTAAGGCTTCATTGAGGAAGGGATCAGTGGGGACTGAAACTTCCCGTTTTTATTATGGATTCTCGAAAAACAAATTTAAATAAAATAGAGAAAAAAAAACAGTCCACAGGTAAACGATCACGTCTTTGTGTTTTTGCAGCATTCTTTAACATCTCTACCATCGGTTGTACCTTATCTTTTTATCCTACACTCTCTTTTAGACAAACTTTAAGGGCAAATGTCCCCATTTGTATTTAGAAAGGAACTGAAGGGGGACTAGCTGGCTCTCCAAAGTCAGTAAAGAAGCTTTGATCTGATGACGTGTTAGTGGAAACATCCATATCTCAACGCAGTAAATTCTTTTGGATTCTTCATGAGGAGATGTTGCTGTATTCTTGGCTCATACCATCACTGTTTCTTCTCTCTACCTGTCGCCTCGAGAGACATATGATCAATCATAATTCATGCTCTGGTTGAACAGTTGCCGTCTTTCTTTTTAATCCTGGGGACATCAATTAACATCATCTTATCTGAGGAAGTGCTGATATTGATAGGTTGTTGTTTTGAATTAAGCACAAAGCTACACAATGGGCTATCTGTGCTCTGTCCACCACGGGTATCGAAACCCGTATTTTAGCGTGCAAGTCAGCAGGCATACCGATGAGCCACTGGGGGGCGATATTCATAGGAGTGGTCGCTATGTAGAGCATATGTTCTCTGATCACAACCTTTCTCTTTTGAACAATGGTTCTTTCACTTATTTTGATGCACCTCGTCAGACCTTTACTGCTATTGATCACTCCATTTGCTCACCTTCATTTTTCTTTCATTTTGAGGGTTGACAATAAACCACGATGCTGTGATAAATTTCCTATAAGTTTGAGAGAAACAAGCTGTGGTCGATGCCACCCGACTCTCGTGCCATATTGGAAGCTGGCCCTCTTTCACTGCTCTCGCAGCACTTGAATCTGCTCTCGTCTGTAAGCCGTCAATAGACCACTGTGTGGCAGCAGTAGCTGTCTATATTATACAGGACTGTTTCTTCAAATTTATTATTAACGTTAGAAAATGTCATTGACGATGATGATATTGTCTATGTTGATCGTGTTTTTAGCATTCTTGGGATTATTAGCCTTTTGATTCTGTTTTTTGTGCTTTGTTTCGTCTTTTTATTGCTTGTAAAAAGTTTAATATTTTTGTTGTCTTTAATGGATGTTTAGAATGGAGAGCCTGGCCGTTTTGTGCCACAAAGCGCCAAACGAACAGGAAATTAAAGAACGCTTGAAATCGGAAATATGTATAATATAAAATAACAAAGGAATGATATTGTACAGTAAAAAATATGAATTAATAGCTTTTATTATATGAAGGAAACTCTTTTGTGTTTAAATATAGCTCTGATATGTGTTTTCCCAAATGCAATTTCATAAACCGGATAGATCAACGCAATGATTGGTAAATATACAAGGAAACATATGTTAATTTTAGGATAGTTAAAAAAAAACTCGCTCCAGGATGTTGGATAATGATAGAACAATGGATTTTATAACCGGAAATCTTTATGAAAACAGCAAACTTTTTCAACAGTTTTTTATGCAACTGTTGTTGTTCTCGTAACCCTCACGTTGACGAAAGGCTTGGTTTGGTTTGTTTTGAATTTCGCGCAAAGCTCCTCGAATACTATTTGCTCATGCCGTCTCTAATTTAGCTATGTAAGACAAGAGGGAAGACCGATCGTTATCACCACGCACCGTCACCTCTTGGGCAACTCTTTTATCAACGAATAGTGGGATTCGCCGTCACGTTATAACGTCACCACAGCTGAAAAGGTGAGCATGATTGGTACGTGGGGATAAAAAGTAAAATCTTCTGGGTTTGGTAGTGTGGTCATTAGCTATAAGAAATTGATAGTCAACATTGAAATATTCAATCAACATTTTTGATTTGGATTATACATTAACTTCTGAAATAATATGACCGGTCAAGTAATACGCTGTTGTAATAGATTGTGATTTATAATCTCTTACTTAGCCAAAAATGCAAATTCTCCTTTTATTAAATACGTTTCTACAAAAGCTGGTTTGTAAATCAGATTTTTTTTTATTCAGAGACAAAAGAAGACAAGCATGAGAAACTGAACGAGCTGTGAAAATGTACTGAATCAAAAATTATAGATAATTCAGATTGGGTTGGTATTTTCCAACTATAATTGCTTCGACAATTCATTCCAATTTGTTAAACAATAACTGATGTCTTGAATTTATAAACATCAGAAATAAATTACAGATCTAGAACGACGTAAGTTTCATTTACTTTTCTTTATTTCAATTATAATTTCCATTTTTTTTTACTCTCTATTAAGAATGTTACATACTTTCTGTTTCTATGTGGTTATTCATGTCTAAAGAAGAGAATTAAATTGACTGTAAACAAACAGAAGTAAAAACATATTACAAAGTAGTTGTTGCAAGATCATTTGATTATTCATGAGGACGAGAAAACCCACTTGTAGAGAGAAATATATTTGTAAAAACGGCTGGTAAGGGTTGATAAAATTTTTATGCACAGGAACAAACAACGTTTCGACCTTCTTCAGTCATCGTCAGGTTCACAAAGAAAGAAAGAGATATGTGTCTGACAGCTGACCACATAATTGAAGAGAGTTGTGTAATTGATTGCAGGAATATAGAGGGCATGCTTAGATGTTTGATTATATTTTTAATATAGGTATAAAGGTGTTCCTTTGTATTGGTTTATTTTTTACTTGAGTTGTTGTATAAGTAAGGCTCATTTAATTTTTCTTTTGTGTTTGTTTCTTTATTTAGTATTTTGATGTTTCTCAAGGTTATGTTGTGTTTATCTGATTTTAAGTAGACTTGTGCTACTTTCTACGGAAAACAAAAACAAGAAAACAACCGAAAATAACCAACAGAAAGAAGACAACATCGACTATTTTATTGACATCCAAACTTTCCAGAAAAATGTAAAAAATATATATTTTCGAGAAGTACCTAAAAATATCATCTCAAACGATTTTTCAAAAAAAAATTCACAAAACCATCAACATAATTTCACAGAACAGAAAATTAACGAAACATCCTTGCAAAAAAAAAGACATTAGTTTTACTAAAACAAGACAAAAATATAAAAAATTCTAAAATCAGATAAAGGAAATACTATAGTCATAATTAACACGAATGAATACACCCAAAACAAAAAAACATCCTATCAGACACAAACAAATTTGAACCAATACACATAAATCCAACAAATACACACGAAACTGAACAAAACAAAAACTACTAAAAATGAAAAAAGCCAACACAATTTCAAAAACACTTTATTCCAACCACATGTATACGGAATCCCCAAACCTTATGAACCAGATTGTCTTTACGACCAATAATGTCCACGTACGAATCGTTTAATTACACTCTGGAAAATACACAACAATGGCATTCTCCAAATATGTAATATCAGCCAGCTCATTCATCAAAGACTATTTAATTTCAAGTCTATTCTAAATAAACTTAGTCATAAAATCTTAATGGCCACTCTCAGTGTTATATCCTTCTTTACGGCAGTTACAACCGCTTAAGCCTGCAAGATAACCTTAAAATTATATCCGAGATCCTAACCCATCAATAAACATTCCGATCAACGAATTAGCAACCCTCAAAGAATTCACCACGATGAAGACAAACTTCTTCAAAAACATAACTATATACAAACAAATGCCTTAAGCATGGGCAACCCAGTATCACCGGTTCTAGCCAATGTTTTTATGACACAAGTTGAAACACAAGCAATTAATATAGCATTACATCCACCACTATACTTGTAAAAATATGAAAATAGCACAGATGAGTGATTCACATCTACAGAACACACATTTAATTTTTTGAATCACATTAACTCTACACATATCAATAAGAATTTCTTAACCTCAAAATTACAAGAACCGATACACAATTTCAAACAGAAATCCACCGAAAAATCACCCATACTGGACTATACAATCATTGGGACTAAGCACATGAAACAAAACAAAAACTCAACATACTAAAAAACCAAATAAACACAGCCATAAAACTTTGCTCATCAATTAAAATTAACAACTAATTAGACAAAACACCCAATACTTCATGAACATCAATACGTTTCGCACACAAACCGTAGAAAAAATCATACGCACATACCTAGACAAAAAATAAAATCAACTCTCAAAAGTAAATATATCCCACGAGTTAAAAAAATTACGAAACTATATATTGCTGCATACCATATATTCCCGACACAAGAAGAAAAATAACTAGCATTTAGCAAAAACTAGTTACAAGATATCACATTCCAATTAATACAAAATTTATTCAAAAACCAGGCACAAAACTATGGTCAATACCATGTAAAAAATACACTGACAAACACCAACATTATTTACAAAATACAATGTGATAACTGCCACCACTTCTATATTGGAGAAACAAGAAGAAAAATGGAAACAAGATTTAAAGAACATAAAAAGGTAACCTTCACACGTTTTCGAACATTGCAAATCGAAAGAACACAGCATAACCATATAAAATTCCCAAATACCAAATAAGCATACAAACATAAACGTAAAATTAAAGAAGCCATACTTATACAACAGCTTAAGCCCAAAAATAAACCAGTACAAAGGAACATTTATGCCTATATTAATAAATATACTCAAACATTTAAGCCGGCCCTCTACATTCCTACACTCAGTTACACAATCCCTTTTAAACATGTAGTCAGGTACCTCTTTCTTTCTTTGTGAGCCTGACGATGTCCGAAGAAAGTCAAAACGTTCTTTGCTTATGTAATAAAAAGTTTCTCAACCCTTACCAGCCGTTTTCATATATATATATATATATATATATTGTAATGATGCTGTTGACATGATTCATACCCATAAAAACAGAATGTCATTTTCTAGATTGATTTTAACCTATTTTACTTTCTTTTATATTTTACGTGTGTATTTCCGAGAACAGCAGCTTATTTAATATGATATTTAAAGTTTTGTTTATTTATAATCACTTTAACTACAAATTTAGACTAATTTAATATCGCAAGAATTCAAGTTTCATTTCTTTGTGTTCAATAATGAGAGATTTAATTTTGTATATGTTCAAGGGCTTATAACTTTTATGAGTCCTACATCCTATTTGAGTTTATGGAGAATAAAACTGTCAAGGAGCCCACATTAAGAACATGGGCACCGGGGCTGAGCACCTAATGGTTCTCCTTTTGAGACTATAATGATTAATTTACAACAACAATCCCTTTATTATAGAAGAAAATCATAAAAATAAAAGTGTCTTTCAACCAGCAGTTACAAGTTTTTTTAAAAGCACAAAATATTGTAAATTGATGGGCAACAAAACTTCCGAAACCAGAATTGATAAATTTACACTCTTCAACTCGTTAGTCTGTTGTAGTTTTGATACTGAAGCAAAACCTACTACAGTTAGCACTGCTGACACAGCTTGCAATAAACTAAAGGATTTTTTTTAAATAATACTGGCTATCACATATACCATAAGTGTTGTGCTGAGTAAAACTGCATGCAATCAAAAAACGGTACATATCGCGCCTCCAGTGACAACCAACTTCAAACAAAAATACTAAATTGTCTCAAGTTTTTCCAGTCTCATAATTTCTGAGTGAAATTATTTCAGAAAAGTAAACTTTCTACATATTTCAAACATAGTAAAAGAAAATTATAATGAATTGTGCGTGTGACAGATTGATCATATTTTTATCTGAACTATTGTTGTTATTATTAAACTGTAATGTTACAAAAACTTTATTCTAAATTTAAAAGAGGTTTTTTTCAACAGGTAAAAAAATTATATTTTGAGTTTAATTGTTCAACATAGTATTAAATACCCAATATAATAATTATTATACTTTGTTTAAATTTCACATTTGAGATTATTTTTAATAATTTGCATCCGTCCATCCAAATGATAAGTGAGAAAATGTTAAAGACTTTGCTAAAATAGCAGTCTTCAGAGATTTTAGGTTTTCAATTCTTTAAATAAAACAATGAAAGTGGTTCTACTGGTACATTCGACTCAAGATGCCCATTGCTAGTTTGAGTAGTGTATGATCAATGTTGTCCAGAGGAAAAACCAGCCTATAAAATTATTGAGACTCATAGGAAGTATTGGCCAAATCATAGAGACTGAAAGAGGTCACTGGCACATGTTTGTTGATGTTAGCTACTTCATGAAGTGGTCTGAAGCTTACCCATTTGTCTGATTGATTGGTACCGTATATCACTGAAGCTGTAGTTGAGCACTGTACAACACAGATTGAAGTTTTAGAAGAGAATCAGAAAGACCTGAAAGCTAATTTCATCAATCAATTATTTATATGTGGTAAGGATTCACACTTTGCCTTTTCACCTACAATCACATAATTTAGCATAAAATATAAGCTAGGCTACCAAGTATATGCTTACCAATTATGTTGATCTCAAATGTAATTATCACTTGCCATATGCCAAGCTTATGTTTTTGAAATATTTATCATTCACCATTGATGTGATGTATGGTCCTCCCTCATAAAGAGATGCCCAATAATTATCACAAGAATGCATGCCTGATAGTATGCATATACATTTGTGTTCTCGTATAAGTACAAAGTTACCTTGGGGACCAAACAGAGTGAATCAATTTAACTTCATAACTATTTTATGAAGAGAAAAAACAGCATACATGACATAATAATGAGATTTATTAGTTGTATTTTCGATAGATATATATCTTCATTTCTAGTATACATATTTGTAATTTAGGTCCTCAAGAAGTCAGATTTATATGTAGTTTCACAAGATTAGTTTTGTCACAAAAAGATGATTTTTTATTTTGACCATTTTAATTTAATCGTTTTTCTTAGCCATACTTAATGCAAGCCACACAGTGATAAAACTCCCAATTTAACGTGTATTTAAAATAACATTTCCCTTAAGAGATTTTACGATCACTCGATTTTCATTTGAACTTAACCATGTTCTCTGACATAATATTCCTCTTACTTATACGTGGAGATATTCAGGCTTTCGTCCAAATTTGTAACAATTAGATTTTTTTTCAAAATTCGATAATCCTCCGAGCTAAGACTCTTGTTGTAATTACGATTTGAAATTATGAACCAAAATATTTTATTGTTTTGTTTACATGAATCTACAGACCTTTGGTTTTACAAAGTGGCCTATCCTGAAACTACAGTAACAGAAATAATATCTCTACAAGCAATTACGCATTTCAATATCTCAAGTGCGGAAAATAATGTTGCCTGAAATTTTCTCAAAATTCTGAAATACTTGGAGGAAATACTTTTGATATGCAGTTAACATTATACCTTCAAATACACTGGTACTTTAGTAATTTAGATAATAATATAACTTATACTAATCTAGATATTATATATTTATTTTCTTTTACACGCAGTTAAGTTTATAATGACATAATTAGTTGCTGCATCTCTTGGTTGATAGTAAAATATCACAGAAACACATTATCAATAATCCTATGGGAAACCGACAGTTGTAAGATTGTATGAATATTTTTATTTATCTCAGTAAAAGAAAGAACGGATTTTCTTTTTCTAAACAAGACACCAAAAAACAACATATATCAAATAAAAACACAAACTTAGGAGTTGTATTGCTTCAAAGGAGTTTTATTTTCGAGATAAAAGGTATTTGAGAGTTAACGTATCACAAAACGGAGAAAACCACCAGAGATTATATGTAGATGCTATTCCTCATCAACTGTTAAGTGCTCCTTAAAGCTGTAAATATAAATAACATTGAAATACATAAATGTTGGTGTCAGTTTACTTAAAACAGATCATCTAACATTTCATTAAATGTATTAGTCAAATTATTCAATACAAATTGTTGTATAAAACAACATCATGTAATTAGTGTTCTATAATGGGGACACAATGAGCTGTCTGGGTTCTGTTTCTTACAGATATTAAAACTCGGTTTCCAGCGGTGTGTATGTAACCCAATGCTGTAGCATTGAGTCAGTGTTGTAGTCGAGACCACAGTGATCGAGAATGAGACCACAGAGCTCGATAAAAAACATTGTAATAATTTACACAATAATAAATTATAGCAAGTAGAATAAAAATGTATATGCGTCAAACAAACTTTATTCACATCTCAACCACAGATATTTTAAAAAATTAATTGCATAATCATCATTTTAACGTTTCGTCTCATGAAGAACAAAACAACGAGTTCGTAAAATAAACCAAAAAGGTGAGTAAATAAACAATTTAAAGCCAAACGGAATCATAGTATACATCTTTAATAGGATCCAGTGGTAAAGCGAAATGCTTACGGACCCACAACGCTACAAAAGAGGTTTTAATACTAATGTTGGAAGGAACACAAACAGCCCATTGTGTATCTTTGTGTTCAACTACAAATAAAAGTTGTGAATATCAAAAATAGAAGTTGACATTTAACGTTGGCGTGCACCTAATGAAGTTAATAACAACTAAAAGTAAGCCCATGGGTAATATTAAACGTAAGTTTTCTGATTCGCATACTTACAATACATTAAACTGAATATATTACAACATATTATTTTTTAAAACATTTAGGTGAGTTGGTGAGATGAATCCTTATATAAACTACCAAAAATACCCGCAAGTATAACTACTAATTCCTTCGAAAGGTTATCGAGTCTGAAGGCTTTCTTGGAAAACTTAACATTCAACAATATTTATCAGCTGTGAGAAAAATTATTTCATTCAGATTTAAGTTAGCAATAAGCCATCATTACTGTATTACATCACCGAGTAGATTTTATTGAGGCATTTCTTTGTAGGCGCATTTTTATGTTGCAACACTTATAACATTTTCACTGAAGAAAAAAAATAAGCTTCTGGTTTGTTTCTTACAGTTTTACATTTGAAACTCCCTCCTTTTTTGTGATTTGTATAACTTAACTTTAAACGTACCAGCCTTTATTTTTAATTTTTAATGGTAAAATCTGAAACTTACCAGTTTTTATTTCCAATTTTGATTGGTTTAATCTGAAACATATAATTTTTGTGGAAATTTCAATTATTGCTCAGCTGTAACAATACTAACAAGAACTTATAATAAAAATAATTCTGGAAGTAGATGTACATCCTTGATAGAAGATATTTATTAAAATTTTCAAAACCGTACCTTATCTTCTTAGATTTATTAATAATTGCAATGGTATGAAAGAGACAATTTAAAACTAGTTCTTAACTTTAATAATATAGCTATGCATATGATAAAAGTTTGCTCTAATTATATTTCATACAGTTTTTAGACTTTTTTGTGTTACAATTTTATAATTTAATAAACTTTGAAAATGAACTTACTGTACATCAATTTCCTCATCACGTCTATAGAGTTGCGTTTTGTCATCGTCAGGCTTACGACAACAACAATATCTGCAAAAAGTTCTTTTCAGGTCTTTCATGTTGAATGTTGATAACGTTGCTCTTTCCGTGAATATTTCAGTTTAGAAAACCCACTTTCATATCATTCATTCAACAGCTCTGAGCCGATAATTTGAACTATATTATAATTTCTCTAAAATTATCAGAACTTTGTTGGTATATTTACTATTCATTGCGTAGCTTTTTCCGGATTGGACAAATTGTATTCAGATTTAACTAATTGTTTAAAGATACATCCACTAAAAGAAAGTAATACAGGCAATGATGTAGTATTGTGGAAATGTGTTCCCATCTATATATATTTGTTTTTACAGAGACGTTACGCTGTTCCCTGATTGTTTTGAGCAAATCTGCCTTTACAAATTTCAGCTTAATGAAGTTTTTCCTACCCTTAGAAGAAGGAAGACAAAAATTCTTACATTCTTTCGTCCAAGCTGTAATCAAGTAATCAGAGTATAATGACATGAGTGATCACAAAATATAATGTGTACTTCTGCTAATAATGATTACAAAAGTTTCCAACAACTTGTGGTCAGAACTTTTATTTCTCGATTTTTAAAAGTGGTTATGTTATTCAGAGTTCATTTAGAAACTCGAAAAAATAAATCGAACAGTATTGTCGAGATTTTTCAATAAAAACAATGAAATTCCAACGTAAATCTTCTAATAGTTTAAACTTTTAATTGTTTCATACCTCTTTCCTATGTTTATGTAACATTCAGAGGTCGAATTAGAAAACTTCCGACAATAAAGCAGTGAATAGCCGCTACTTCATAAACTTATGCTGTTTAATCCCCTACTTCACAGTCGCAAGGATTATCAGCTAATTTAGTGTAATGATTGCAATGTACAATGTCAAAAGTATTACATAAAAGTGAAAGAAAATATTTAAGACATGGAGCTGTACAAAGTCTGACAAAGTCTAATAAACTTGGTAGGTATTTGATCGCTAGTTATCCTCCCGTGTTTGTCAGAATTTAGTTGTAATAGGTGTTTAGGAACATCCAATTTCCTATTTCACCATATTTACCCTGTAACCAATAAATGTTAAGTTTCTAGTAATACAAATGCGGCCTGTTTTGGTTCGGCTACTATTATTATTCGTCATCTGTACTCCTACATATGGTTCCTATTCACTGATAACGATGGACATATGCATAAATGTTCGTATTTGTTAAGGACCATAGACCATCAACGCTGCATGACAGATATATGTACTCTTCTGAGAGCCCCTTTAGTTTCATCCTGTAGTTTTTGCAATATACTATTTGTCCAAGGCATATAATAATAATAATAATTTATTTTCCAACTCTGTACAATAAATTTAGAAAAATCTTTCTAAGGAGCAAATTGCTCGTAATAAGAAAGTTTCAAAAATTCAAAAATCCAAAAGCATGAGAAAACAAATAACAGACAATATAAAAATACTTAAAGTAAGAAAGAAAAATCTTTGTACATATCTGAAAACAAAAGCCATTTTTTCAATTGTTTCTTATTTTTAACCAAATTTGGTTCACAAATTATATAGGAGGGTAAAAAATTAATTAAGTGTTTAGAAATTAAAGGAAATTGATGAAACATAAATGTATATTTTGTATTAGGAATTTCAAAACTTGAGCAAAGAGAAGATCGCGTAGTGTAATCAATTTCTTTTTTAGGAAAATTATTTAAATTTTTTAAACAAAAACAACCAAGTTTATAGATATACAATTGTTGAAAAGACAAAATTTTAAAATTAATTATACAATTTTTATCACGGAAAATATTATAAATAACTTTAGAATGCAAATTTTTTATCCGAAGCAAGTGAGATTTGTATGTACCACCCCAAACAATCAAACAATATTGTAACACAGATTGGAATAAACTATTAAAAACAAATACTTAAAAAATGTATAGGTAAATAATGTTTCAACTCTCGTAAGTATAAACTAATGAACTGCAGCTTCTTAGTAATACTCAAAATATGCTCGGCCCAGGCTAACCGAGAATCTAAAATTACACCGAGATACTTAAAAGAATTAACAAAATGAAAACATGGGCAATTACAATTTTTTTGGAACAATTAAACTCATGATATTTAAGATAATTCAAATTAAAATATGGTTTGGTAAATCCAAATCTCATACAGAAAGTTTTCTTTGCATTAACAATAAGCAAATTTGCATCAAACCACTTCCGAAGGATTCCCAACTCAGACTCAGCATCACTTACATTTTCAAAATCAAAATTTCAGTAAATCAATGCTAGATCATCAGCATAACCAATGAGCCTACCTTTCAGAGGCAAAGAGAAAATATCATTTATATAAATCAAAAAAAGTATCGGCCCAAGAATCGAACCTTGAGGAAGACCAAATTTAACAAAAGCCTCCGAAGATTTGTTTTCTTTAATCCTAACAAACTGCCTTCTATTTAACAAATAAGAACGAAACCAATCTAAAACAACACCCCTAATTTCACAGTGCTCAAGCTTAGCAAGTAAAAGAGTATGAGAAACAGAATCAAATGCTTTTTTCAAATCAAAGAAAATAACTAAAGGACACATCTGTTGATCCATTGTTTGGGCAATATGGGAGACAAGCACACAAATTGCTTGCTCAGTACTTTTACCACAACGGAAACCAAATTGCATTGTATGAAAAAAATTATGCTTTGTTAAAAAAGCCATAAGCCTAGATTTCATGGCAGATTCAAAAAGTTTTGAAAGGTACATAACAAAGAAATAGGCCTATAATTTTCAACATTTTCCCTATCACCACCTTTAAAAATCGGAATGACAGTAACAAGCTTCAGTAAATTTAGAAATTTGCCCTGAATAAAAGATATTTCAATTATATTTGCCAAGAAAACAGAGAAAAAATCAACATGTTTCTTTACAAAAGCAGACCTGATACCATCCCATCCAGGACAACAATCCTTAAGTAAAAGAATATAAGACCGAATTTCAGTGACAGAAGGCGGATATAGAAACATACAGCTTGAATTTACATATCTAAAAGAATTTAAACTTATACTAGTATCAGGAAACAAAGTGGCACAACAATTAATAAAATAGTCATTAAAAACCATAGGTAAATCAGGTAAGGAAGGCAAAATGCTTTGTTTGGTTTTAGAACCAGTCAAATCATTAACCAAAGACCATATTTGTCTTAAATTACTACTTTTAGAAAACTGAAAAGAAAAATAATAAATCTTCTGACTTCGAATCTTCGTAACTACAAGATTTCGAAACTTCTTATAATTCTGCTTTAAAGACAGATTTAAAGGATTTTTTCGAGATCTATTTGCTAACCTATCACGTTTTTTTATTAAACCTATTATTTCATTTGTAATCCAAGGTTTTAGCTTCCTATATTTCTTAGAAGTAATTAAAGTGCTTGATTGACTAATCACCAATTGAATAGAAGAGACAAATCTCTGATAAGATAAATCAATAGGAATATTAATATCTAAATAAGAAACATCACAAAGTTCAAACTTCTCAGCAACCAACTGATTATTAATTTGAGTACGTGAAGACAAAGAAGAAGTTGGACCACAATAACTGGAAGAGAAACTGACCAGAAGTGGAAAATGGTCCGTAATTGCAGAATCCAAAACAAAAGATCTAAAAAACCTCCGAGCCTCAAAGGGTATAATAGCATGATCAATACAAGTTGAAAAGGTCGAAGTTATTCTAGTAGGGACATCAATAAGATGGAACAGCTTATGATCAAACAAAACATCTAAATAATGCAATGCAGTATCAGTAGGGGGAATTGCCAATAAATCTATATTGAAGTCACCCAACAACAGTAACTTCTTGTTCTGGAATGCAAATAACTCATCGTTGAGTTGTGAAAGAAAGACATTATCAGAAAACACTTGTGGTCTATACACAGCAATAATGAATAATGAGATATCATGTGGAAAAATAATTTCAAGAGAAAATGAGTCACAGGTAATATTGGAAAGTGAATGGGTTTTCAGAACCACTCGCACGATTTAAATCACTAGATGCTGTAATTAAAACATACCCAGGAAGAGAAATATTCAATATTTTTTTCTCCAGATAACCAAGCTTCAGTTAAAATAATAATGTGGACCTGAAATTGAAAGGTTTGCAAATAAACAACTAACTGATCAAAATTTTTCACCACACTTCTAATATTTAAATGCATAATATTAAAAGTTCAACTACTTAATAACGGAAAAATACTATTGGGAGATATGACATTTTGACAGTGCAAATCCTGTAAAGGATTAAAATCAAAATCAAACATATCAATATAAAGAGAAAAAAAATATCAAAAAGAAAAATCAAAATAAAACAATTACAACCTCTTTAAATCACTCTCCGCCTTAATTGGAATAGCTTGAGAGCCATCATCTTTTCTTACATAAATCAGACCGTTCGAAGTCCAGACATACTTGAATTTCTTAGTTTTCTTCAAAGATCTAGCCTTCCAGAATAGCTCACTAAAATATGGTGATAAATGGTCGTTCAAGTAAATTGAATAAGTTTCGTTGCAAACAGCAACATCCTGAGTAGAAAGCCTCTGGAAATGCTTCCTCTTTTGAAAAAGAAGGTCAACTTTTGTTTGTTTCCGGTTAAACTTCACAACTATAGTACGCGATCTTTTCATAGCTGCAGACTTGGGTCCAATCCGATGAGCAACAGAAATGTCCTGCTTTTCAATTGAAACTTCTAGTTTACAACCAATCTTTTGCACAATATCAACTAGATCCTCAGCAGGAACCTCGGGGACCCCATCAATTAGTAAATTTGAATTGCAAGAATATTGTTCAACAACATGTACTTCCTGCTGCACTGAAGCAATTTGGGCCCTGAGACTTAAATTTTCTTTCTTAAGTATATCATTCTCAGCAACACATGCGCGAACTTCCTTTCTCACTTCAATAAAAGTTTCTTCAAATGAGGAAAGTTTTTTCATAATGTCATCAAAAGTATCAGAGAAATAATTCAGTGAGTCCTTCAACTCCTTAATATCCTTCTTAATTGGTGAAAGGCATCTCAATTCTTCCAAAATAGTCACCAACCTACTATTAATCTTGTCTATTTCCATGCTTGACATAGTTGATTCAAGCTGAATATCAGCAACACACAAATTCACCTGCTCACCCTCAGAAAAGGAATGCACTCTTCCAACTAATGGAGAATCATTTGTCCTATTTTGCTTATTTAAAGCAATACATGAATTACAATGAAATGGCTTTTTGTTAGCAGACAGAAACTCATAATCAGTTTCAGTTAAACCAGCACATCTTAGATGATATAATTTCTCACAACAGCCAGCACAAGACACATTATGTTCACCTACCTTGATGTATATTTTACAGACACCACACCGGCGAGTACTCATGCTTGGCAGCCATTTTCATATGAGATACAAATACAGTTTTTGTGATGTAATAAGTCTTTCGACTGTGACTCAGGTATTTCAAAATGGACAACACCTATTTTCTATACCTCTCGACTAAATTAATCTGTTTCAGTGATTCAACTACATTTCTAGGTTCATCATTAGCCTCACCAATATTTCCACGACAAAATTTGTTTACAGATTATTGTGTTGGAATATCAAAAAACTAATTATGTTCAACAGGTTGTAGATCTTCCGTCATAAAGAGAAACCACTTGGTATGGGTATTAGCTATTTAATTAAAACAATGTATAGAACAACGTTTCGAATTTCGCACAAAGTTACTCAAGGGCTATCTGTGTTAGCCGTCCCTACTTTAGCGGTGTAAAACTAGAGGGAAGGCAGCCAGTCTCCAACACCCACCGACAACTCTTTGGATACTCTTTTACTAAAAATAGTTGGATTGACCGTATATTAAAACGCCCCAATGGCTGAAATAGCGAGCATGTTTGTTGAGACAGGAATGCGAACCCGTGACCTTCAATTTACGAGTCACACGCCTTAACTCACTGCAGTTAGAAGTTAGGTTGAGATAGTTTTGGTTTTAGTTGTTGTATAACTACAGTTTCTTTGATTTTGGTTTAAAGAAGTTCACAGTTCTTCTTTTTGTAATGAAAATAATTTTCTTAATAACATGTAAGAAGCAAACAAGTTTAGTCTTAAGTAAAGCACAGATAGCCCTCGAGTAGCTTTGTGCGAAATTCCAAAAAAACAAACAAACTTAAGTAAAGGTCAATGTCATTGATTAAACGAACCTCATTAATATTTATTTTCACGGTTTTTGTTACTTTGTTTAAACATATGATAACGTTTGCTACATAATGGACTTCCTATGCTCTGCCCACTAAGGGTATCGAAACTTGGATTCTATCGGTGTAAGTCCACACACATGTCACTGTTTTACCAGGGGGAAATATCCTTGAGAAAAAAATGGCTAACGAGTGTGACGAACACATACGATATTATTTATGTTTGCACAAGTATAAATTTTAATATTCGTGTTTAACGTTTATTTGACATTATAGTGGTTACCTTTATAATGTTCCGAAAATATGTATTTTACAATTAAATATTTAGTTGCTGCATTTCTTTGTCGATAGTGAAATACAATAGAACAATATTTCTTTAACACACTTTCATCACTATAGTTATCATTCAAGTTTATAATCAAATACAAAAAGGGCTGTTGTAAGATTGATTGATAAATTTTTATTTATCGTTGTGACTCTTTAATATGTTTTATACGCGTGAAAACTAAAAGGTCGTTTTCTGAAATGATTTAAGCCTGTTTTATATACTTTTTTATTTTATGTGTGCATTTCTGAGAACAGCTGCTTATTTAATATATTATTTAAAATTGTGTTTATTTGTAATCATTTTAACTAGAAGTTTCGACTACTTCAACATCGCAAGAACTCTAGTTTTATTACTTCGTAGGCCTTACAGCCGAAGTAATTTTAGAAAGAATAAAACTGTTAATATGCCCACATTAAGACCATAAACACTGGGGAAGAGCTCCATCTAGCCCCCACCAAAATACGCCACTAGTGATCAGATCACAGAATGCTCACTGTTTAGATGTTTACTTAAGGATAACAAACAAAGTTATTGAATAACACTTGGCTCGATGTTGTGTTAAGAAAGTTTTAAAGATATATTAAAAAAGTTCGAAGATGAAATTACAAAAACATAATTTCCTTAAGTATTTTTTTCTTTTTGGAATATTCTGTGTAACACAAATTTACATTGGAAATATATAATTTCATTATTATTAAGTATATCTCGCGTATTTCTCTTTTTATTCTCCTTGATTTTTTTGTTATTTATTTGTTGCTTTACAAGTTCCAAGAAATAGGTACCGTGTGTATCGTAGAGTATTTGTCACAATATATTTTTTTTCCAAAAAGACATATTTACATTTTGATACAGGACCAGGTGTATACGCATAACAGAAGTATGAACATCATTTATTCTTAACAAAGAATGAAATTTTCAAAACTGAATAAAACTTACTTAGTTTAAGATGTGAAGAATGATGTTGTTCTGTGTTTTTTCCACAACCTTCATACTTTTTTTAAATAAATATAATTTTGACGAATTTATAAATTGCAGATGAAACCTTCAATAATGGAAAATTAAACGGTAGAGTAATAAGTGTAATATGAAGTTTTAAATACAATTTATTATATAATATTATTTTACGCTATAGGCGTGAATACATGGAACCAGTCTTCGTTGTTCATTACCTAAAGCCTCAGTTACATGAAGTGAAACATTTTGAAACTTTGAAGAGAACAAAAGGGATCTAGCATGGGTTTCGAAATCTTAAATCACAAGTCGCAATGTTACTCATTTCCATTTGCGAAACACCAAAATGTAGTGTAATTCATCTTTGACGGCAGGTGAAGTAACAATATTTTCCAAGTAAACATTAATGTGTTAAAATTTGAAAATTTGCATTTTTGTTGTTTATTCTGTGAATTTTATTTGAATATTAATTTTAAATGTAAGTAACATATATTTATGTTTAATGTGTAAATTAACTTATCTTAACCCTGGTGTAACTGGTATGAATAAATCAGGCGTCCAGTGTACTCTTGCATGTCTTATTTCTTACGTTTGGTAAAATAGTAGCATCTTATTCTGTGTCAAATTTATAATTATTACTTTGATGTTAAATATTGTGCATAATGCAAATAAACATGAAAAATGTGTTACAATTGTCATTTCTGTACAGCTTCACAGAATCTTGCATATGAACAAATATTTATATAGTTTAGTTACAAGTTTACAAAACGTTATCACTTAGAAGTATAATAAGCCATACCTTCTTCTCATTTCAATTTATTTGTTCCCACTAGAATCGCTTACCCTTTGTTAAGTAGCAGGGCTCTTGAAATTTAGCTTTCCTGGAGCAAATACTTAATGGGACAGAAATAGATGACATAAATCTAATATGTCTACCTTACAGTAGATGTAGCTCTTGCAGAGTAAATAAGTCATGTTTTTTTTTTTTTTTAACTAAGCACAAAGCTACTCAATGGGCTATCTCTTCTCTGTCCACTACGGATATCAAAACCCAGTTTTTAGCGTCGTAAGTCCGCAGACATAAAGCTGAGCCACTGGGGGTTAAGTAGTAATGTAATAAAAAAGGTATAAATACTGGGAAAAATATGCATATCTCAGAAATCACGGAATTTATTTTAATATCATTATATATTTTGATAATTTTTGATTGATTACTTGATAATTACATGAACATTTTTTTTCAAATACAGGTTATCATGATATAATAACCTATATTTATTTAGCTAGACTGCAATGGACAGCTAACTAGATTTAAGGCTTCTTAAAATACATCTATAGATTTTGGAACAAGTTGGTTCATTTGATAAAAAGTGGCAGAATGAAAGAAAGCAGAAGGCTATTATAAATAGAGTTCAATCAAACTAGATTAATGTTACAAGGAAGGTACCTCAAGATTCAGCGTTAGTACTTAGTTTTTGTGATTTACATCAGTGAAATAAATGAAAAATGGACAATTAATTACTTAAATTTACAGATAACATTAAGGAATAGAGTGTTACTAGTTGTAAGAATGCTGCTGGTTCTTAACAAAATGGTTTAAGTTATTTGGTGATTTGGGCAAATAAATGGGAGTTGGGTTTTAACTATAATAAATCGCAGGTAATGTATGTGCATTATCATGATATGAATTGTAAGCATTATTTGGATGATACTAACCTTCACAGTGTCATTAAAGTAAATGGATCTTGATGTAACAATTTTTCAATCTCTTAAGTCATCTAAGCAGTGTGCTTGTTGCTAATGGTATTAAACTCTAAATACTTTCAAGTCTGCAGGAAGTTATTCCACTAGGTAAGGACTTATTCATTATAACTTAGGCCGATCTCGTGTTTTAATGTTTTGGAAAGTGATATTTAAAGTGTTTAAATCTATTTACGGGTGAAAGTGTAACATCACTTAATGTATTACCAGTTTAAACAGTTACACTAGGGCAGGCTATTAAACTATTTGCTGATATATAACATTACATAATCAATTTCCTGATCGAATGTTTCATCTCTTTGGTGTTTGTGAAAACAGCTGCAACATCATTTTTTTCAGAATGCATCATCTTTTTGTACATATTGATTTTATTTTTTGTTATACATATATTGATAAATGTGGCTTATCAGGAAAATATCAGTCTATGTGTAATTTATAAGGTTAAATGTGTTTTGTGAAATTCTTGCCTATTCAATAAAGTTATGAAAGATGCTCTAGTTCAAGAATGAACGGCATACTTTGTAACTTTATAAGTGCTGGTGAGAATTAAAATTATTGTGGAAGCTAAAATTTCTAGTAATTCGACTCATTCTTTTGAAATTATCCACTAGAACGCCAAGAGACAGCATGTATTGTTTGTTTGCTACATTTGGTATTCTGTAAACCTGAGAAATTATAACTGTGATTAATGCTTATCAATTTCAGATACTAAACAGAAACGTTTATAAATCGTTTAACTTCAGTGAATTAACATCACATATTGGTATTTTTATGAAATATTACATTAATTCATTCGTAAAAAACTCGAATTGTTATCGCCATGTGAAAAGCAAAGAATTAGCTCCCTTCCTCTTTAGTGAATTGTATCAAAATCAACTTGAATTTAATTCGCTCATCGTAAACCCTCACTAATATATCAAGGAAACCTGGATCAGATGGAAGACTAATGTTGTTTGTAAATTTGTAAAACTTGTGCATATAAATTATTATATCTAATTATTATTATTATCAATTGTATTATACATACACTAAAATGTATTTGTTTTGAGAAAGAAAATGGTGTCCATCAATCTTTTTAACAAATATCATAAATTGAATACATATCAACATTTAATTAATTTCTCAATTTCAAGTATTAATTAACTTGTAACATGTAACCTATTAAAATGGAGGCTTGTTTGAGATAAATTACAAAACGAAGCTGAATGTAATCGTTTTGAAAGTAATATATTAAATGGCACAAATAAATTGTTGAAGTCTTTACTGAAAGCGTAGAATATGTCGGTAATAAAATTGTTTACATTAAAAATGTTATTACTTCAATAAAACGCATAAATAATATAAAAAAGTGACATCACAACAAAACTTTAAAGTTAAATTGTATAATGTATTTTGGTGAAGCATTTGTCTATCAAACATTTTTTTTAAAAAATAATATTTTCAAGTGGCCTGATTTTTATTAGGAAAAAAGGTTTCAAGTTTTTAAACAACCGAAGCTGACTCTACACCAATGATATGCTGTGCTTATTTCCAAGTAGTACTCTGTTCCATGTGTTAAACTTTGAATTTGATAATGAGAAATTAAAAACCATACATATTCATTACGTGTAAAAAACATTACTAACAGGTGAAATTGTTTTGGTTATTTAACTTTTCAAGGTTAACAGTATGTTTCATTTTATCTTTAATTTTACTGCACAAATTACATGATCTTATATCTTAGAGATAAAGGTTGAGTCACGTTTGATATAGATTACAAACATTTCTTTTTTATATTTTTATTTATTTATTGTATTACCTTTGTAAAAACAAATCAAAAATATTTATTTAAATAGCATTATGTATTTCTTATTCAGACTGCAAGAAGTTTGTTTGTTGTTTTTGGAATTTCGCACAAAGTTACTCGAGGGCTATATGTGCTAACCGTTCCTGTGTAAGACTACAGGGAAGGCAGCTCGTTATCACCACCCACCCACCGCCAACTCTTGGGCTGCTCTTTTACCAATGAATAGTTGGATTGTCCATCACATTATAACGCCCCCATGGCTGAAAGTGCGAGCATGTTTGGCGCGATCGGGATGCGAATCCGCGACCTTCAGATTACGAGTCGCACACCTTACGCGCTTGGACATGCCAGGTCAGACTGTAAGAAAACGGGTATTATCCTACATTCCAGTTAATAATCGGTATCGTTTTTTATCATGGTTAAGCTTACAACCAAAATAGAAGTAGCAGTTTTAGAACTTTTGTTATTCGATTGTTATTGCATTCATGAACATTTTAGTTTAAAAACCCTTTTAATTTACCACATATCACTTTAAATCTGAAATTAATTTAGAAACTTTTGATGAACTGTTTAAATCTGTATTCTACGATTATTTTGTACATCTTTTAAGTTAAGGAGTGTGTATGTTTCTTATTGCAAAGCCACATTAGGCTATTAGTTCAGTCCACCGAGGGGAATCGAACCCCTAATTTTAGCATCATAAATCTGTAGACTTACCGCTGTACTAGCAGGGGATTTTAGGTTAGAAGAAGTCTACTTTGTTTGCAGAAAGTAAGAGTATTAATTATAAAAATAGAGTTGTGATGCAACGCTGATATCATTGTACAACGAGGCTACAGTTTTATTTATTTTTGAGACATCATCTACCTACACAGCACTCTTTCTTAAAGAAATGGCAATATAATACTAAATTTCACAATCCTAGCTAATAAAACAATAATAATACAAAATAATTCTATATTGTACAGTTACTGGTTTCACAAAAATAATTTTTGAACATGCAAGTTTCTTGGTAGGAGAGCAGCAAGCTAACAAACTTAGAATGCGGAATTGCAAGTTTCAAGTTCTCTGTGGTTCAAACAGTAAGTAACGTGATGCAGGTTTTGTCTCAATTAGAGAAACATCGTGCACTTGTAAATTCTAAAATATAAAATATTCTATAACATGTTTCATATGAAAATGTTTCCCTTATATTGGTAAAAGAACTCTTAAAAGTAAAGGTAAAGTTCATATTTTACTGCTCCTTGTTTAACACAAGTGAAAAGATATTAAATTCAATAATTATCACCAAAATTCCTCAAAAAATTTATGTTTAATTTTATACAGGTTATTTGAAGTCAATGAAGAAAATAAAAATTAATTTATATTAAAGTATTGTATTCCTTGTTTCATGTGGAGGAACTCATAATAACATTGGCATTATCTATTTCCTATTTTTCTTCTTTTTTCAGGTGTACATAACTATTTCATCCTGATTATGTTTTTCAATCTATAATTATAAGTGCCAAATTATAAGGGGCAAGAGGCATGGATCTTTGGAATGTGTATTTGTAAGAATAACGATATTCTTCCCCAAAACAAATGGTAAATGGTACTGTATCAGCATGCAGTGGGCCACTGTATTTACCCAATTGGAACTGTATCATCCTGATCCCAACAATTTCCACAAATTCAGGTATTAACACTTGATTTAAATTACTAGATTCCTAAAATCGCATAAAAATCTTGTTACTCTAGCTTCAACTTCAGTAGAAACTATTGCGAAACGTAATACTGTTGTTTTATTTAAACCACGTATTCTAGATACGGTATTTGTACACATATGCTAGATTATAAAAAAATAATAAAACTTAGGGTCGTATTAGTTCTAAAATAATTTTACCAGTATGTGATACCTTTAAATACACATCACCTTACAATTATTAAATTTAACTGGTGTAATTATGTTTTTATGCAGATATTTGACTATTATTTTAGATTTTTTAACATTATCAGTTGCAGCTTGAGTTTTTATTTAAGCAACCAACATCAGAGCAGGCTTGGTTTAGTTTTATTCACAACTTATTGTTTTGCTGTGCAAGCAAAGTTCTGAATTTAAAACCACTGTACATCAATGTATACATAATTCTGGTCTTTTTATCACACAGACTTTCTTAATAAAAGACTATAGCCCTACCAACTCGTGAAAATACTAATAAAAATTTTAATGACATCATTTTGAGCAGTTTTCTTTTATATTTCTGAGAGTTTTTAACTCTGTCAACAACAATGCCAGAAGTAATCTAACTTTTGGTGTTATAGAAGTGTTGGATGCTCTGAAGTTGAAAGTAAATTTGTAATATCTAAACTTTTCTTTAAAAACTAAAATTCGTATTTAGCTCAATAAATTTCAACAGGATAAAAGTGATTTACAAGTTCTAGATTATTTATACGTTTCATGTTAGATGTACGAAATGTATTGTTTGCAGACAGTCCAAAACAAAAAAAACTTAAGCAGGGTCTTACAAATTGTTAATTTATACATTTCTTGGAATTTGTCTATTAATGTGTTTAAAAGTGATACTTTAAGTATCATATATTAAACAAATCAATTAAGAATGATATCGGCTCCAACGTTACTGCAGTGATGAAATACCTTGCTATATCTTGTATTTCAAGTAGCAGGTTATTGTATTATTTATTTAATTAAAAGTATGTGAAAATTCATACTCATGCGATGTACTTTTACTATTATGGTATTTTGTATTTGAATGCATGAAATAAATAAAATGTAAAGCAGTGTTTTGTATTTGAAGTAATCAAAACAGTTAAATCACTTGCATAAATTATTTACGTCACAGGTTAGATATGTGTAGTTTTGAATAAATTTGATGACCGTGAAGAGCATCGCAATGGTTGCGATGTTAACCCTATTCCATCATTTGTGATAACTACGAAACATCTTTTTTTTAAACACCTTGATTCGAAGGATATGATGAAAAATGACAAACTGATAACACATAAAGTGAGAGATATCATATTTATATCATTAGATTATATTCTAGTATTATAGCTATGAACATTAATTACCTTTTATTTGTTTAATTAAATTGGTTTCTTACGTTGTTAAAATATTCATTGTTTAAGAGCAGTGGTTCTCAACCTGCGGCCCGCGGGCCACATGTGGCCCGCGAGCATGCGATGTGGGGCCCGCAGATCACTTTCCAATGATGACATCCTAATATAACTCAAATAATCAAAAATAAAAAATATGCACTGTATATAACATGTACATGTAGGCTACTCACTGTGGTATGTGTGTGTGTGTGCAGATAATAATCTAAACCTTCAAGTAAGATGAATAGCAATTACTTTTAATATCTCTATGATGCTTCGCGTTTGCGATTTGCCTCGGCCTTTGTTTACGCTTTCCTAGCCATTGCCTTGACCCATATGCAATGAAACTTAACTTTGACTCGATACCGCGTCGACAATAGTGACGATATCTCTCCAACGATTCTACCGCGTCGCCAACAGCAACGAGCTTTCCTCCGATCACGTTCGTTCTGGTTTCACCGCCCATTGCGCCCGCTCCTGTGTGTATTCGCCATGACTCATCTTCTCTCCATTGTTTCCTCTAAGACGCTGATTAGCAGGTTCGAGTTCGTGACACACTATTGTTGTGACCTACTTCTCACTTCTCCCCGTTTGTCGGCTACGGCTGCCGCGAATCTCGTGTTCCGAAGGGCTTGATTAGGTGAGGTGGTAGTCATAGGAACAATATACAGTGAACGCTAAGGCGTGTCGCTTGAAAATTTGTTATTTGTAAAAGACCCCATTAAGATGAACACGCCGCTGCCGAAGAAAGCCCGCACTGTTTCAGACGAGAATCGCCGTTTCAACACCGAGTGGGAATTAGATTTTTTCTTCATAGAAAAAGAAGGAAGATGTTGTTGTCTTCTGTGCAATAAAATCATAACTGTGATGAAGCGATCTAACTTAGAACGCCACTATCGTTCGCTTCACTCCTCAAGCCTGGATAAATACAAGGAACATGCACGTGAGGCCAAACTCGAATCCCTGAAAAGGAACTATCGAACTCAAAGAAACATATTCACAAGAATTGTAAACGAATCACGGGATGTAACTCTGACGTCCTACAAGCTTAGTCATCTGTTGGCAAGTCGCATGAGACCGTACACCGATGGTGAGATCCTGAAACAAGGCATTCTTCTATTCACTGAAAACTGCTGCCCGACTTCAACTCAAAAGGCAACGAAACTGCAGCTGAGCAACGACACAGTGACCAGACGGGTTGAGTGCATTTCAAACGACCTACGAGAACAATTGATGAGTGAATCAAAGAATTTCGTTTGCTATTCGATTGCCCTTGACGGTACGAAAGACATTGCCGACATCGAGCAGCTCGCTTTTTTCATTCGCGGAGTTAAGTCTGATTTTACCATCACCGAAGAACTTCTTTCTATTCTTTCTGGTTCGACTAAGGGTGCTGAGATCTTCCAACAGATGATGACTGTCCTCAAGGATGCGGAGCTTGATCCAGCGAAGTTAGTCGGCGTAGCAACCGATGGTGCTCCTTTTATGCTTGGCCTCGGTGAGGGGCTGCAAGGTCACATTACAAGATGGCGTCAGGCCGAGGAACTGAAACCTGTTGTATGGCACCACTCTAAAATTTAGAGCCAGATCGTATATTTCGACTCACTGCAGCAGCTGAATATTCAGACCTACATATTTAAACTCTAATAGGGAACTAAAAATATTAAATCCAAACCAACACAAGTTTTTTTAATGTCACATCAAAAACAATAAGAAAAATTCAAGCTTAATTTCGTCTTAATGAAATTGGTGATGATCTGTAGTGAAATTGACTATTTAATAACACTGCTAATACCTTGGATACCAGGATTTACCTATATAATTGCAATGGAACATCATGACTGTTCAATATTTTTAGCTAAAAACTTTACAATCAAAGTGTAGATTTCCATATAGAAACCACAAACAATTTAATAATATATTTTTGTAAATTAAAATTATTATAAAAATTACAATTGCTTCTACAGTTTTGGAAAGAGTTTTCAAAACTGTCAAAATACATTTAAAATTAATATTTTATAATTAAGCAAAAATCTACACAAAAAACTATCTGTTATAATTAGAATAAAATTAAAACTTTGGTTCAAAATTTTAAATGCAAAAGTACAGTGTTTATTACAGTAGATAACACAATGTGTGCACATGCTTTCATGATAAACTGACACTTTTACTGGATCAAAACAATTCTCTTTATAAATTATATTTGATTTAAAATTATACCAGATATTTTAAAGCTTCTTAAAAATTAACTTGGGATTTAATTTGAGCGACTGGCGTTTATCATGTGATTGGTCATTCTTTTTTGACATAAGCAAAATAAAAACTTTACCTGAAAATGACGTAGGAAGATCGAAATATGTTTTTGCTTATCAATAAAATTATAAATACACATACGAATCGTTCTGAGATTCATTTTTACTTCAAGTGGGTTTTTGTCACCGCAAATTTTACAATGTGTTATTCAAGACATTTTTGAAAACGTTTTATAACTTTCTTTTTCATTAAACCAAATATATAGTTTTTAGAAATTTGTAAGAACTAAACTTGAGTAATGAATTGGCACACACTGTAGTACACTACAACTACAATTTTAAGTTTTGTTTCACAGCAAAATTTTGCAGCTACATTTTTTTTCTATTGCAATGATATAAAGTGTGAATACAGATGTTTGATCTTTCAAAATTTAAAAGATTGTTATTGGATCATGAACATAAATTTTCATAACGATAACACTTGTGTTTATTGTGTACCAACGGATCAAATAAATTGTTAAGAAGACAGTATGTTTTCTTTGAAGAAAAGGTAAGTTAATGTACTCCTTGATCAAATCGTAAATTGTAAAGGCAACTTGCATCATTTTTAATTTATTTATCAGCTCGGGAAAAAGACAGAAACAGAAGAATGAAAAGAACTGTAACATACAAATATATATGTTTTCTAATCGCTTTTTGTAACAAATCATTTTTTGACTTTTCATATTAAATAGTTTGCCCTTGATGTGTATTCTTGTACATAATGAGTTGATGTCTCAAAAAATGTTTTCTTTTTTCATTTTGCTTCCACTGAAATCTAAACACTCATTCAAGTGTTCTTTGAGACTGACATCTTCTTTAGGAAACAAAAGAATTATGTGAATTGATAACACTTCTACACATCACTTTGGCCATTAATTCACGAATATTAGAGTCATTGGGGTGGCCCTCCAAGGGTCAGTTGGCTGGCCTTGTTGGTAATGTTCAACTGAGGCGCTGTTGTTTCGGTACAGTACCAATGTATGCTGATGTAACTGCAATGTCATTGTTGGTGTTGGAGTTCATCATATCTTATAAATCAGTAGCAGATTGAGTCAATGGCTCTGAATGTTCTCCATTTTGTAGGGATTCTACATTCAGTTATTCCAAATAAAATTAAACAAACATATTTAAAGGGAAGTGTGGCCACGTGTTGAAGACTGATCAACAACCATCACCTCAATACTTTCTTTCATCTCGTTGTTTCCATTTTTCATACCTTGTTTGAGAAATATCTTGTGACAAATGTTTCCCTTCTTCATCAAGATGGAATTGGAGGGGTATGCTGACACTCCAAAGTCAGTTATGAAATAAATCTCTGGGGTAATCTTGGAAGAAACGTCACTGCAAACACAGAGGCCCTTGGGGATAAAACAATTAAAGACACTCCCCTCGTGGGAAGATAAAAATAAGAACAACCTTTCTGTACTGTAAACAAGATCTCTTCTTCTAAGACCAGGAAGTTCCTGATTCCACTTCAATTTTAGATATATACTGTTGTATTCCATAAAAGAAAGTGGACAGAGCAGTCGCTGTAATTCAATAGTTTGGACACAGACAGGAGTAAATAAAGACTTAGCAGGTATGGCAGTTTCACAGGACAAAAACTCTTCACATAATGTGGGAAAGAGTCTCATTAAACTGCCACACCTGCTAAGCCTATATTTACTCCTGTCTCTGTCCACACTATTGAATTACAGCGACTGGTCTGTCCACTTTCTTTAATCCTTTTTACTGAAGAAAAATTTCGTGATCGCACATAAAAGGGTTCTCCACCCAGTTATCCTTCTTCTAAGTAAAAATGGTCCCATTGATACCGTGGAATTCTCGAGTTTTTTTGTTAGAAATTATATCGTCTTATACGCCTTTCTCCTCACAAAAAACATTTCTCAGAACTGCTAATGACGTAACCTTTCAACACGTTTCTTGATAACAGAGTGAAAGGTTGTATAATGAACGAGTTTATAGAAGCGTGCCACTGCTCTTTGACCAATATGTACCTACCTAGTGATGTCGAGAAAACCCACTTGTAGAAAAATATATATGTAAAACAGTTCGTTTTGGTTGATAATTTTTTTCTTGCGTAGAGGAGTGCACAACGTATCGAACGTCTTCGGTCATCGTCAGGTTCACAAGGAAACAAAGAAGTAACTGACCGGAAGCTGATCACCTGTTTGAAAGGTGTTGTGTAACTGAATGTCAGAATGTAGAGGGCGGGCAAAATTATATATTCAAACATCTTCAAACCCATTCTTCACGAACCATTTTTATGGCTGATTCGATATAAGGTGACTTTCTGATCTCTGTCATGGTTTGCTGTGGCTCTGTCATTATTCACAGGATATCCTTTACAGTTTCTATATTCACTGTCGAATTGAATGCCATATTGACTGCCTTGAACCTTATAAAGGCTAAGTAATAAAATAACTGTACTTTCTACAATGAATACCGTAGTTCTCTAACGGTTCTGATTTATTTTAACGCGAGTTTTCGCCTTTTTCTCTGACAAATTCAGAAAAGACTTGCCTATTTTTGTGAGCCATCGATTTCTATCCAGCTTTCATGGATACTTGACGTTATTGTTATTCTATGAAACCAGCTGCTAAAACTGAAGCTAATTTTGTCTGCTCTGGTGTTGTGAGAGCTGTGCCTGTCCTGTATATGGTCTCGTGAACAAGGCACGACTTTCCAGTTGGTAGTCGACTTGGCATGAACATATTCATAACAAGTTTTTCCAAGTCAACCCTACAGTTGCTATTTCGTCATCTAGTTTTGATAAAGGTCAATGGAAAAATGTTATCTTGTCTATGCTACAAATTTTACAGGTTTTTTTTCTTGTTCTTTTCTTTTACGTCGGTCTTATCCACAAAATTTTACCATTTTTGATGATAATCAGGCTTTGCTTTCGTTCTTCTTTACTATTGTGAGCAGCAGTACTACCTAAGGCATAGTTTTTCTCCAGGTTTACCTTTAACGTTGGAAAATGTCATTGAATATTGTGATAATGTTTGTACCGATCGTAATTTTAGCTTTCTAGGAGACATTGTCGTTTTTATTTTGTTTTTACATTTTTTTCGCTTTTTTATTTCTTTTATAGTTTTGTATTTTCTTCATTCTTATCAAATGTTTGGCACAGATAGCGCAGGTTTTGTGCCATAAAGCGTGAAACAAATACACAATTGATAAACTCTTCATAAAAACAGCAAAATTTCTCAACTTGAAAGTTTTATTTGCCGCTGTTGTTATGCTCATAAGTCTGACGTTTACTGGAATTTCAAATAACGTAAAGTGTTATATAACAATTTTACCTTGTCGTATTTGTTGGTTTGTTTTTGAATTTTGTTCAAAGCTTCTAGAGAGCTATTTATGATGGCCATTTCTGATTCAGCAATATAAGACTGAAGGGAAGGCAGTTAGTCCTCACCTCTCTTAAAATAAAAACAAATAAAATAGTAGGAGTGATGTCACATTATAACGCCTGAAAAGCCGAGCCTGTTTGGCGCGACGGGGAGGGGAACCCCCGACCCTTAGATTACGATTCGCAAGCCTCAACACGCTTGGCCATGCCATGACGACTTTGTAATAACTGCTCATGCAACATAACTTTCAAATGAAATAAAAAAAATGTCACAGTTAGAGTTACATTGTAAACTAATAAAGTATTCGGCCATGCTCGGATGAAAATTCCTTTAAATATCCTGAGGTATTTTGAATAAATCATTCATGTTATTCTTCATTTCTTTGTGTAACTAAATATTTTTTATTCAAATCAGTAAAAATAACACTTGAGGAAAAATGAATATCTGCTAAAGTTATTTTTATCAAAGAAAACCTGGAAACATTGATTCTATTTCTAATGTGTACTTTGCATGATTTTGATGTTTCCAAAACAAAATTCCCCTACCTTTTGAATCATGGTTATAATGGCAGTGTGCTTTTTAACAACTTGATTGTTTGTTGTTGGATAGACTTTTAAGAAATGTGCAATTTTTCAAAAAAGTAATGGAACTTGAATTATGACGATATTAAGATGGTTGAAAATTATAGTTAAGGTTAGGAAAAGAGTTTGAAGATATATCAATTCAAGGAAAATATGGTATTATTATTATTGTGTGTATCCCAATCTAACTTGTATACTTGCTAATGTGTTTGATAAAACATTAATGGGCTTTAGTTGTAATATTATGCGTGTATTCTCTTGTTTTCATCTTTTACATGTTGTCATGGAAACACTAACATACTTCATATTAGTTCTCATTGACAAATAACATAAATATATATATATATATACACACATGCACATCGGAGTAATTCTTAAACTTACAATTCAAATCTAAAATGTCTCAGTGATGACTCCACCCTCTTTGGCGGCGCCCAATGGGAGAGTGCTTGGGGGCTGGAGCACCCAATGAGCAAAGGCCCCCTAAGCCCCAAATATTGTTACCTACATATATTCATAAAATATGGAAAACACAATCGTTGTTGTTGTTTAATAATTAACATAAAAAAGACAAAGATCTGTAGAACTCAACGTCTTTATTAAGACGAAAGTATGTCATGCGTCTCTTAGCAACGTACTGAATGCACTGAAACTCATGCACTCCTTGTGTAATGCCATTCTTTCTTGAGCTTCGAAGAAGATTAGACAACCACGTTGATTTCAAGGTAGAACAGATCATCAGGAATTTTACTTGATAAACCAAACATTTGATAGGTATTTACCCATTAATTTCATTTATCTTTCATTAAAAAGTAAAACATATCATGCATGTATAAGTGTATTGTGTACAGGTCAAAAGTATGAAGCATTTAGCCATTGTTGTGTTCTCTGTGAGATCATTTTGCATTATGTATCAGCCATTCAAAACTGTACTGATGATTTTGGCATACACTTAAAATTGTGATATTACAATCCAATTAATGTTACACTTATCATTAGGTAATAACATTACAAGTTAACTGACCAAATAATATTTCAAAACAATTCAAGAATGAAATTTGAAATTGTCATTGAGCTAGTTAGAGTTCCAAATTTGATGTAATGTGGAAGTTAAATTATTGTAACAGTTGCTTGTCACACTTATGATAACAAGAACAATTTCACAATCTCAGTTTGGCCTGTATGAATAATGTAAAATTATGAAGAAACCAGCCTTCTGTGAAGGTCAACTGCAATTTAGATATTTTGTTTTGGTGATACAATGACTTTGTTCGAGGGCGCATTTCCCGCCTGAAACGCCTTAAGCGTATGATCATGGAGCCTCTGATCATAATGTACGCTTTGCCTTGGCTAACGATCGGCTCAGCCCGATCGAGAACCAGATGCAAGCCACTCGCCACACCCTCCTCCGCTCACTTTCATTAGCTGCCTACAGTTTCACAGCATGCCCTATCAAAGTTGTGTTGTGTTTCCTAATTAGCCCTTTAATTTTACATAATCACAACCTTCTAATTAAGTACTTATTCTATATGGTTAAAGATAAACAATTTCTCTGACAGTATTTCATAGATATGTCCTGGATTTTCATGTGCTATCAATATAATTTGGTGAGTTCAATGCCGCCGAACAGTTGTTCACAATGTTGAACTATCTTTAGTTGTTATTTGTTCCTTATTCATGACCCAACAGTGTGTATGTTATACCTTTTTCCTGAGATTTCGATGTTTGAAATTAACATCCTATGTAAGCCTTAATGCCAATATAAAGAGAGAAATTCTCATTCGTTTCATATAAACTAACACAACTTGGAAGTAAGAAGTAATACAAGCAGTCAGCCGGCTCGGGGGTCACTTTGACGTTTTAGCGCAATATATAAAAGGGAGTTACCTTGGCATTTACCTACCATCCAAAAACAGGCAGCGAGTAGATGGTTCAACAAACACATGTGGTGCAAGTTAGGATGACAGTGGTGATCGTGATGGTGAAAATGCGGACACTATTAGTGCGGGACCACAGCCACAAAAGAGCACCACTCACACCCAGGATGAAAACTACCATCAGGACCCAAGGTCTAGAGCCAGCTTCCAGATAGTGGTCCTACCTGTCCAGACATAAGAAGATATACGGCCACAAAATACAGCGGCCAATCAAGGTCATTCAACTGGAATTGGCGTGATCAGATCTCGTGATTAGAGTTTTCTGTGACCAAAGATGCTCCATTCTGCTTCGTATGTCGTCCTTTTAGTCACACACACTTCAGCAAAACTGAAAAGTTCTTCATCCATAAAGGCGGCTACATCACTGAAGTTCCATGATAACAATGCAGGACACAAGATTGCCATGCAAGCTTGGCAGAGTTTAAAATACAGAAAGCAAAGAGTGCAAGGATCCAACATGCTCTCAATGCAAGCCATGCTAAATCTCTGGAGAAAAACTGACATTACATAAGAGCCGTACCTTTTGATAGATGATTGTGTGCACAACGTCCAGGCTGCAGCAGATTTCTTTGTAACAATTCTGAAGCTGCACAAATTCTTCTTTACATCGGTTGTGCATGAAGAATTTCTGAAAGTACAGAAGGAGCTTGAACCCATAAACCAGCACGTAGAGTTGAAGCGACTGCCAGACACAAGATGGGCCTGCCAACATGTTTCTTGTCTGACTGTGAAAAGAACCCTCCCTGCCATTGTAAAAATCCTAAAGCGTCTTTTGGAGGTGGACAATATCCGCAGAGCTACTGAATCAAAGGGTCTGTGCATCCTCCTAGATTAGCAGTTCGTAACCAGTTTAGTAATCATAGAAAATCTACTGCTGATGACAAAACAGCTATCAGACCACCTCCAGTCACCTGTCCTTCAGCTGGCAACTGCAGAGGACCTACTATAATTTGTCATCTCAGGTGTCTCAGAAATGAGAACAAAAGCAGCATAGAAAGTCTTGGAAGAGTCTGCTGAGGATATATGTAAGAAAGTGGGAATACGCACTGAGATAGTGTTTCAAGTTGGACAGCGACCTGCCCCCAGACACCTGTACGAATTCATAATCATATCTATTACTAGCCAAAGAGATTACCTAACACCAGATGCCAGGAGACACACCTTCTTTGCCATCAAACAGAGGATGCTCAACGAGCTGAAGAGAAGATTCTCCTGTGATGCCTGCAGTGTTCTGATGGGTGCAACTCCATTGAACCCAAACACTCCACATTTTTGGACAAGAAAGCACTCTAAGGAATAGCAGTAAATGTGGCAGAGGATGACCCTGCAATGAAGATCCACCAGTTGAACCGGCTAATTCCCAGGAAGATAGACAAAGGGCAGGAAGTATCCACACCATTGCAGCTTGCAACTATGCTGGAGCCACTGAAGAATGTCTTTATGGATCTCCACAAACTTGTATGCATCACTGTGATCCTGTCTGTAACTTTAGCTGCCTGTGAGAGACGTTTCTCACATCTGAAGCTCTCGAGACACACTTGCGCAATAGCAGTGGTAACAACCGCACCAGCTATCTTACTGTCATATATGTAAACTCCAGGCGGGCAAAACAACTCGATATTGATTCTGTTATAGAAACATTTGCTGCCAATCACTAGAACAGACGCTTTGTTTTTAAGAATATATTGACTATAAACACAACATGATAAAAGAAAGTTAGCCTGATAGTGACCTCACTATTTCTTAGAGTATATTAACTTCACATTAGATAATTTGTACCTGCTATGTAAACTATGTCTTTATGTTATATTTCTTTTGATTTGTAGCTTTACTCTTAATGGTATATTAAATGTTCAATCTAAGCTAATCTTAATTTTCTTAATTATTATGTTTTACCTAGGGTGGAATTTAGGTTAGATTCTTTTTTTACAGACACGCATATTTTCATAAACAGATTATTTCTTATTTGTGATAATAAATTATTAATCAAAGTATGAGTTTCCTATGAAAACTGCATTGCAAACACATCTAAAAATAGTAAACATTTCTGAAATGTACCTTGGTATTTACAATATTAGGATTTACCATCTATATTTTATATTGATGGCATTTTGGGAAGCCTCTCCACAGTTTATCTCAGCCCTCTCAACAAAAATATTCTAGCGCCGCCACTGCAAACCCTTGTGAGTTGAACCCGGTACTGTATGTAGTTTATGTGCCGAGCAGCAGATTCAAGTACTTTTATTTACGGTAGGGTTATAAAAGAGACAGTGAACCTTCCAACAAAAAATAAACAACAAGTTGCTGCTGCCGCTGACTGGCTTTTGACCCTCTGGTTAGTTATTAAAAGTTAACGTCCGCTGTTCTTGTACCATATGAGTTTTCAACGAGTTTCGAACAACTGTTACCATAAAGCAGTCTTCGTTGTGAGAAGTTACGTTTATAGATTAAGAGTACTTAAAATTAATCTTGAGATTTGATAATTCCAAGAGTCGGTGTCGAATTACCTCCTCCTACTTTGATCTTCCTGCTAAAAAGTGGCGTATTCGTTATGTAGCCGTTACTATATGTTCCGTGGTATAGGCAGAATCTTTTGCTCTTAAGAAGTGTAGAATTCAGAAGTAATGCTGCTTTTATTGCAATAGAACATTCAATCGTCCGAAATAAAACTGGGTTGAAATTTGTGCTGACGTTTGCTCTACAGATTTTGATAATTTAAAGGAGTTAACTATAGTTATAACTACAGAATAAAATTATGTAATGTAAGAAATTTATCTAATATTTCGTGATCTTTACTTGTGCGAAGTTATTTGCTTTTTCTTTTAAAGCTAACCAATAACATATACAGTACTTTGTTCACTGCGGGAAAGACCGGACTTTGCCAGGTGGTTAAGACAGTTGAGTCGCAAACCGAGGGTTGTGAGTTCAAAACACCGTCACACCATACAAACTCGCCCTTTCAGCCGTGGAGACATTGTAATGTGATAGCCAATCCCACTATTCGTTGGTAAAAGAGTAGCCTAAGAGTTGGCAGTGGGTGGTGATGACTAGCTGCCTTCCCTCTAGTCTTAAACTGCTAAATTAGGGACGGCTAGTGCAGATATCTCTCGTGTAACTTTATGCAAATTCAATACAAACCTAACTTTTCTGAGAAATAGTATAATAATTAATTAGTATAACTCTCTTTTGTGAAGTTACACATTCTTTCAAGTACAAAACAAAATTTCGACCTGTCTTAGATGTTAATGTTATTTCTCTATAAAGGCCAACTAAAGTACCATCTGGGGCATCATGAAGAATTCTAGGTTATGATAGTTGCCTGTACATTATACAGCAGGTGAAACGAATGGAAGTACTTGTTTATAGATGTTTCAATATACACATGATCAGATGTGAAAAAATAAAATAAAAAACATAAAATTGTGACAGCAAATATTGACTAAAGATAAAAAGAGGGATTGTAAAGCAAAAGAAGGAATACTAAATAACAATGTTGGTATGTGTCATTGACTGGATCATTAACTAATTGTAATTTACACTACAGACAAGACCACAATGCAAGCAAGCACTGATTGTTTTTATGCTGTTGATTATTACTCCTGTGTTGAGTAAAGTGTGATACTAAATTGTGTTGACAGTGTTATACGTGTATTTATACAGATATATTTATAATATAGCACAATTAATGATTTGTGTTACTGATCTGAAACGTGAAGATGAAATCTAAGCTTTTTTACAAAAAGAAACACATTTGAATACGATGAACACACACACACACACACACACACATATATATATGTACTTGCTGTTATGTAAATGTCGTGTAAATGTTTTGTAAACGACATAATATCGTGTTGTGTTTGGATTTTCATACCTATTATTTATATTTCCATATTTATATTATTGTTTCAAAGTTTAAACAATAAAATACGTTGTTATTCATTTAAAATAACACTTAGAATTTTCTAGAATTAAGTAGAACAATCATATGTATGTAAATGAAATGTTGGCGGCCTCGTGTCTAGACGTTGAGTCTCATGCAAGAACGGACATGCGCGGATTGCTCTGGAGTTCTGTGAAGGTTGCGCGATTGTTCGAGAAGTAGGTCTACTGGTATAAAAAGACGGTGACGCGAGAAGAAGGAGAGTCAGATATTAGTTTTATTCAAGAGAAGAGAGTCATTCATTCATTTGAGAAAGTTTAAGTGTTTGCTGTGAGTTTATTCAACTTGGATTTGTGACTGAAGTTAGATCTACGGAAGCTGTGATTTTACTTAGTCAATCTCTACGATTCATTCGAATTAGTGGTTATACTGAAAGTCAACGCGTGTGGAACTATTTACGGGAAACCGGGAAAATTGGAAGGCGATAAGTTTGAGACGTTCTTCGAAAGCACCGTAAAAAGAACTTCGTCATTTTCCATTCAAACTTTGAAATTTCTTCGTGGGACCAAATTCACCTCCTAGACTAGAATTTTGGTTTTTTGATCTGACCTTTTGGACTTTCATTCTAAATCATTATATTGGACTCAGGCCAGTACCATTTTGTGTTGTAATTAACTTTGAAGGTTGAAACCAGTACTATTTTGTATTGTAATTAATTTTGAAGGTTTAAACTTAATATATGTCATTGTTGTTATGTAATTTATGTTATATCTGTTACATATATAATAGTTTGTTGTAATACATTATACAAGCTGCTATCTGTGTTTTTCTATTGCGTTTAGTCTACGAAAAACATAAAACATAAAAAATACGTAACACTTGCATAGTCATGTGAGGTAAAATCTTATAAAGTCATTCAAGACTAAATGAAGGAGCTATTATGAAAAACGTAGGGAACTTGTAGAGAAATGGAAGTTAAACTTTATCACCACAATTTTATTTAGTGACATGAAAAAACTGGCTGTTTTAAATTCACAACATAAAGAAGTTGCAGTTTTGAAATATTTGAAAACAAAGAATAATTTCACAAACAAGAATTAGTACACCTATTATTCATAAACTTATACATTTTTTTAAGTATCAGGACACAAAGTAAATTAGTGTACCTGTTTTTCATAAACTCACACTTATACATTTCTTGAGTACCAGAATTGATTAGCATGCCTGAATTTCCTAATTTTACACATTTCTTTAAGTATAGAAACACAATGTTAATTGATATAACTCAATTTCACAAACTTATACATTCCTTTAAGTATTAGAATAAAAAGTTTACAAGTGTACCTGTTTTTCATAAACATATACATTACTTTTAATTATTAGAACATAAAGTTAATTGCATACCTGTCTTTCATAAGCTTATAAATTCCTAAAATTATCGGAAAACAAAGATAAATAGCATGCACTTTTTCATGAAATCAAACTTATACACTTCTTCAAGTATCAAAACACAAACTTAATTAGTGTATCTGTCTTTTATAAATTCCACTGTGCACAGGAGCAAAAAATTAATTAGTACGCCTGTCTTTCATAAAGTTATACATTTCTTCAAATATCACAACACAAAGTTATTTAATACACCAGTCTTTCATAAAATTATTCGTCCTTTTATGTATCAAAATTAAAAGTTAGTTAGTATACCTGTCTTTGACAAACGTATATATTCCTTTATTTATCTGAAAACAAAGTTAATAAATATTCCGGTCTTTCATAAAGTCATAAATCCTTTTTAAGTATCAAAATACAAAGTTTATTTGTATAAGTGTCTCTTATAAACTAATATGTTCCTTTAAGTACCAAAATGCAAAGTTCATTAACATATTTGTCTTTAATAATCTCAAACTTATATATTCCTTTAAGTATCAGAACACAAATTTAAGTAGTATGCCTGTATTTCATAAATTTATACATTACTTTTAAGTGTCAGCACACAAAGCTAAATACAAAACGTGTCTTTTATTAACTTATATATTCTTTTAAGAATCAGCAAAAATGTTAATTAGTATAACTCTCGTTTGTGAAATTACACATTCTTTCAAGTACAAAACAAAATGTCGACCTTCTTAAATCATCTTCAGATAAGTAAAGAGTGTTTACAACTGACGGCTGCTGGGAACTTCTCTTAGGGACCAGAGCGAAAACGTATGCGGGATTGCACGGGGAGTTGCAGTTAGAAGTTATTAATTGATAAAGGTGTAAAGGAGTTCCTTTACATTGATTTAATTTTTTTTAGGTGTCGTAAAAGTAGAGTTTCGTTTGTTTTGGTTTAAAGAAGTTAACATCAGTACATTTGGTTGTGAAAATAATTTAATTAAATAACATGTACTGTTTAAACAACATCATCAACACTCAATTTCCCGGTTTTGGTTACAATGTTGAAGCAATATGCCTCTCCTGACATATCGATTGTTTGTAATTATACACAAAGCTACACATAGGGCTGTCTGTACTTTACCTACCACAAATATTGAAACATAGGTTCTGGCGGAGTGAGAGAGGAGACATTCTGCTGTGCCACAAGGGTCAATATTCTTGAAAAAAAAGAGCTAACGGTGTATAGCAAATAGGTACAATACTGTTCAGGTCCACTTCCTTTTTGCCGCCTATGTTTGCTTTGCGTTTTCACCCGACATTTTCAAACGGTCCCACCTCACTTCATTTCCTCAAACAAGCCAAATTAAAAATGCAGGAAAACTTTAACGAATAAATGAAAATTCTTCCACAAGCGGGGAGAAGGTAAACTACAACGTTTCTAAACACCCCTGATGAGCCCGGCATGCCCAGAATTCGTTTAGGCTTTCAATCTGTGGATCAAGGGTTCGAATCACCGTCGCACCAAACATGCTCGCTCTTCTAGCCGTGGGCGCGTTATAAATGTTACGGTCGATTCCAGTATTCGTTGGAAAAAGTGTAGCCCAATAGTTGCTGGTGGGTAGTGAAGGCTAACTGCCTTCCCTCTAGTCTCACATTGCTAAATTAGGACGGCTAGCGCAGTTAGTACTCGAGTAACTTTGCGCGAAATTCAAAAAACAAACAATCATTACATTGTGGTCAGCAATGGTGAATTTAAGGTTGTGTGGGTACCGGAGCTAATAACTTTTGTGGGCCTTACATCCTTTGTAGTTTTACATGGAATAATATTGTCAATGAGTCCGCATTAAGACCACTGGCACTGGACCTAAGCTCCCTCTCACCCCAACCTAAATACACCACCGGTCAGGCCACAGATAGCTCGTTGTTTAGATGTTTATTTATCTACAAACAAACAAAGTTAATTAATAACAGTTGGCTTAATATTGTTTCACAAAAGTTTTAAAAATAATTTTTAAAAATTCTGAGAACGAATTAAAAAAATATAATTTCCTGAAATATTTTTAATTGAAGCATTCTGTGTAATACAAATGTAAAATGCAAATACATAATTTTACCATTATTTAGTTTAACTAGTGTATTTCTCTTTTTATTTTCCTTCATTTTTGCTTATTTATTTATAAATTTACATGTTCCATGGAATAGATACTGTTATGTGTGTTCATTTAATTGTGTTAACATTCTGTATCATAGGATTAAAGAACACTGTTTTGCAAATAACAAGTAATCTTGAAGAATCGTTACGAGTTCGTGCAAATTCTTTTGTTTATTTCTAATGTTATACATCGCACTTTGTTTAACACTGTCTACCATTGCTTCCTTAATTGTGTTTCTGTCAACGTTGAAAACGTTATCAGTGTTCTGTAGTTGAAGGTTTTGGCAAAGTTTTCTTATTGGAGTCAAATTTCCACTGTGTGGCCGCTTTGCTTATAATTGTTTGCAGTTTGTTTGTGATATGTATGTACTTTATTTTTGTGTTTTTCTTAATATATAGCTAAAACATGTCTTTCTTTTTTATTTTTTATTTTTATTCTATTCCTATTCTTTTTCGGCATTTCTCAATTTAATTGTTTGTTTTAAATAATATGTAATTTTTTCTAGTGCATTTTCTCATTTCTTTGTTTCATTTAGATAACTCGAAAAGGATTTATTCACGTGGAATACATTTTAATATTGTAAACTACGAGCTAAGGCTATAATTAATATATTATGCTCACAAAAAATGGTTCACACAAAGTAAAACTTATCAAAATGGTTTGAGCATTATCACAATATAAATACAGTGTGTGGGTGATAATGACTGAGGGTAACCACTTTTCATTTTACCATGCAATTAATTGAAGTTAATTTCACTTAATTTTTATTTTACCATCTACTTTCACCTTATTTGCCATTACATTGCATTTTGGTCATACACTATACAATAATTTTAAACCTACTCTCCAATTCATTATAAATGTTGTTTATCTGTACTGCAGTGACTCGTTTCTCGGCATTCTTTAATTTAATTTTTAAAATCAGTTTCTTTTAATATAAATCTTCTTTGTATAATATTTCTTAAACTCACATATTTAACATTTGTTCACCGTCATTCTGGAACTATTTTTACTGAATGTATTTTGAACACATTGTTTTACTTCTCTTTTCTTACATTGTTTTTGCTATAAAAGTAAATTCACCCCACATCTATATTGCACAATAAAGATTCTGCGAAAATATCATATTATAAGTTGTTTTAGTTGAAATCCCTTATAAAATTGTTGGATATTGTGAGATTTTTCATTATGTCGTTTTTTTATACAAACGTAATTTATAATATCACTTGTATCAGCATATATTCTAAATTTTTCTTCCTTTTGTAGAATACGTTCAGATCATAAAACACATCAGACCACAATATAAATTCTAATAACAAATATAATCTTTGTTGTGTGTCGTTTTAGTACTTCTCACATGAAGTATCAACTGCAAGTTTACTTTTTAAAATTATTATGCCTGAAAACATTAATCAGTAAAAGCAATTATGATAGTACTGAGTGGAAACACTGATAAATATGTAATAATGTTTCAATTACACTATATCTACTAAAAAGGTTTTTTCTTGTACAATAAGGCCTCATCAGGCTGCTCTAGTATGACTAATACGATTGTTATGATGTTAAGAAAAAGGAATTATATAACATTCATAATTATATTTTTATGAACTTAACAAAATATTTACTTGAATAATTAATTATAAACATCATAAAAAACAGAGTTATTAACATTGCTATAATTTCTATTTATGTAGTATCTTTAATGAATATTTATATCCTGACTGGTGTTGTATTGCTATCCACTTAAAACAAATTTGCTTGTTATAGACAGACATTGTTTCTGAATCATGTAAGTGATTTTTTGTATTATCTATGAAATATATAGTTTACATATTTATAACAATGGACCAGAATGACCTGGTGGTTAAGATGTTCAGATCCTCGTCTGGACTGAACGCTGTCGTGAAATATGCTTGCTCATTCAGCTATAGAGGCATTATTATGTGCTGATAAATCTCACTATTCATTGATGAAAATTATTCTTAGTGTTGATGTGTTGACTTGTTTATATAGTCAGAATTACAGATGGCTAGTGTAATGGTTTTAAAAACCAAAAACATGAGTGCATTTAAATAGTTTACAGTTTTTATTTTCGGGTAATAGCCTTTAAATAACACTATGTGAAACAGAACAAGTAAAGAACCAAACAATTATGAGAACAAAGCTAAGTTTCAAAGGAATTGCTTTTCAAAAAAATGAATATATATTTGATGAATTTATGAGTTGCAGCTTATACCTTGAATAACGAAAAATTATGTAGTACGAAAATAAGTGTAATATGAACTAATATTTACAATTCTATGCAGATATATGCTATGTACTATATATTATTAAGTTACAGATGTGAATATATATTACCAGTGTCCATTGTTCATAATATTAAGCCTTGGTTATATACAGTGAAACATTTGAAACCATGAAGAAAACAAAAGAGATAAACCTATGGCTATGTTTAATTGGTTTCTTAGTATGTTGAGTTTTTGTTTTGTTTGTACTGCTGAGTCTCAAAGAATTTTAGTCGAGTATGGGTAATTTTTCGGTGGATTTCTATTTCAAATTGTTTATCGGTTCTTGTAATTTCGAAGCTAAGAAGCAATATTTGATTGCTTTTGTCCTGTTCACATGTGAAGTTAATATTGGGATGTATTGGGCTTGTATGATTGAAAAAAATAAAGATGTTCTACAGATGTGAATTCCGGAACCGTACCATCTACATATTTGCCACCAGTATAGTAGTGGATGTAATGCTGTAATAATTGCTTTTGTTTCAACTTGTGTCATAAAAATATTGGGTAGAACAAGTGATAATGGGTTGTCCATGCTTAGGCCATTTATTTGTATAAAGTTGTGTTTTGGAACATGAAGTTTATCTTCACCCTTCTGAATTTTTTTAGGATAACTAAATTGTTGTACGGAATGTTTTTTGATGGGTTAGGATCTCGGATATATAATTTTAAGGCTATCTTGCAGGCTTCAGCGGTTGAAACTCACTTAAAGAAGGATATAACATCGTAAGTGGCCATTAAGGCTATATGATTAAGTTGATTAAGATTAGGCTAGAAATTAAAGAGTCTTTAATGAATGAGCTGGCTGATTTTATATATTTGGAGAATGCCATTGCTATGTATTTACTAAGATTGTGATTAAACGATTCGTACGTGGATATTTTTGGTCATATGGACACTCTCGTTTATTAGGTTTGGGAACGCCTTATATTTATGTTGAGTGTAAGTCGATTTTGCAGAGGTAGGAACAAAATATTTTGAAAGTGTGTTGTCTTTTTTCTTTTTTAGTAATATTTTGTTTAGTTGTGTTTCGTCTGTCTTTGTTCTATTTGTGTGTATTGGTTCAAATGTGTTTGTGTCTTATAGGATGTTTTTTTTGTTTTGGATGCATTCATTCGTGTTAATTATGGCTATAGCGTTTCCTTTTTCTGATTTTACAATTTTTATAGTTTTTGTCTTGTTTTAGGTTTTTAGTGAAACTAATGTCTTTTTTTGAAAGAATGTTTTTTTTTTACTTTTCTGTTTTGTGAAATTATGTTGATGGTTTTGTGAGAAAAATCGTTTACTATGTTGTTTTTAGGTGTTTCTCGAAAATATATTTTTCAAATTTTTTCTGGGAAGTTTGTATGTCATTAAAATGGTCGAAGTTGTCTTCTTTCTGTTGGTTATTTTCGGTTGTTTTCTTGTTTTTGTTTTCTGTAAAAAGTATCACAAGTCTACTTCAAATCAGGTTAACACATCATAACCATGAGAAACATCAAAATACTAAATAAAGAAACAAACATAAACGTAAAATTAAAGAAGCCTTACTTATACAACAACTCAAGTCCAAAATAAAACAAAACAAAGGAACACCTTTATACCCATATTAAAAATATAATCAAAATCTCAGCACGTTCTCTATATTCCTACATTTAATTACACAACCCTCTTCAAACATGTGGTCAACTTTCAGTCAGTTAACTCCTTCTTTTATTGTGAACCTGACGATACATAAAAGTTTTTTCAACTCTTACTAGCCGTTTCTACATATATATTATTCACTAAAATTTGGTTTCTCGTCATCACGGATAAATAACAAATAATCAATCAATCTTGCAACAGTCGGTTTCGTACACGATTATTAATATGATGTTCTTTGACATTTCACTGTCAACAAAGACATGCAGCAATTAATTATTTCATTATAAACTTTACTGCGTGTAAAAGAAAAAAATATGTATATATGTTATCAGAATATTATGAAAGTAATCATTATCATATTACACTACCTTTAACACGAATATTAAAATTCATACCCGTACATACATAAATAATATTCTACGTATTTGCTATTCAACATTTCCTTTTTTTTCAGGTATGTTACCTTTAATGGTACAGTGGTATGTCTACGGAATCACACAGGTAAAATGCGATTTTATTACCTGTAGGAGACAGAGCACATATAGCCGATTGTGCAGCTTCGTGTTTAACTACAAATAAACAAACGTTATATTAGTATTCGCACATTGTTTCAACAGTGTAACAAATACCGTGAAAATAAATATTAATGATATCAGTTTAAACATCAACTTCTTCTTAAGACAAAACTAACTTCAGACATGTTATTGACAAAATAGTTTTCATTACAAAAAAAACAAAACAAAAAGAAATGTTATTTTCTTTAAACCAAAATCAAGGAGTCCTACTTACACAATAACTGAAACAAAATGAAATCAACATAAAGAAACGCCTTTATACCTGTGCTAATAAATTACCTAACTTCCAACTGCAACGCCCTCTACAACCCCGAACAGCTTTACACTTTCGTTCTTTAGACTCGTTACTGACTCTCTCTTTGTTAATCTGAAGATGAACTAAGACGGTCGAAACGTTGTTGTGAACGTTGTTTGAATTCAAGTGCTAATACCCATATCAAGCCGTCTTAGAAAGACATTTTTATTTCTTGTGGTTTCTCGTCATCACGGATGGTCTTTCATCTGCTGAGCAGAATTTGTAAACTGAAATTCTTTGGTATTTCGTACACGCTAATCGATTTACAAATTTTGCATACACTCTAATATTTTTGCTTCTTTGACGTTCTGCACGAAACTGCAAATTCGAATACCTGTGGTCTACCTGTCAGGATCATCAGAACCAGGCAAAGCATTACCAGGTAGGCGTTTGATTAGTAATGTGAGGGTTGCGGGTTCGAATCCCGGTCAAACCAAACCTGTTTGTTCTATCAGCCGTGGGGGCGCTATCATATGACTGTTAATCCCAGTATTTGTTGGTAAAAAAAGAGTAACCCAACAGTTGATAATGGATGGTGATGTCTCGCTACTTTCCCTCTTGTCTTACACTGTTGAATTAGGGACGGCTAGCGCCGATAGCCCTCGAGTAGCTTTGGTCGAAATTCAGAAACAAACAAAACAATTATCAGAACCTACATTTTTGCTTATATGCTTTCAGACTCAGTGCTAAGCCACTTTATATCTTAACTGAGGCCTTAAGAAACTCCAAACATCTCTAAAAACACGATAAACATGTTTAAATTGTGAACTGATTTCAGTTATAAGAATTTTTTTTTTTTTTTTTAGAATTTCGCACAAAGCTACTTGATGGCTATCTGTGCTAGCCGTCTAAATTTTGCAGTGTAAGACCAGAGGGAAGGCAGCTAATCATCACCACCCACCGCCAACTCTTGGGCTACCCTTGGGCGACCCTCAAATTACGAGTCACAAGCCTAAACATGTCTGGTCATGATGGGCCAGACAATTAGTCACCAACATGATTTGCCAGCTTTTGGGTTACATTTTTACTAACGAATAGTGAGATTCATCGTCACTTTATAACGCCTCCACAGCTGAAAGGATGAACATGAACGGGAATTCGAATACGTGACCCTTAGACTATGAGTGAAGCACCCTACATGCATTAAAAAAGTATTAATATGTAAATAAATAATCCTTAAGCTACGGTAAAATTTACTATTACGCAATAAAATTAATGATGCCTATATGAATAAAATTTTAAAAAATATTTTCAGATAATAAGAGTATTTTAGAAGACAGTAGCAACTTATGCATTTGTAATTAATTTTTAACTCTGTGTATAACTACTTTAATTGAATTACATTAATTCCTCATCATCATTGTTAATAGATTAGTGTTTTACACTCTGAGTTATAATTTTCCTCTACGAATAAATTTTCAACATCATAATGGTTATATTGTTTTTTACGTTATCAATTATGACCTTGTGGTTAGGGCACTTAGTTCTAAGTTGATTGTTTCGAGTTCCTTTGAAAAATATTCTTTCCCTCTAAGCTGTAGAAATTTAAAAATGCAATATTTAATTCCATTATACGATAGTGAAGAATAACCCACTATTTGATTGTGGATGGCATTCACCAGGACATCAAAAGGTAGGAAACCTGAAAATCATGCAAAGTACATAGAATAAGCAGAAGCAATGATTCCCGATTTGCTTTGTTAAAATATCTTCAGTATTATATTATTTTTTCACAGTTGTTATTTTTATTGATTTTATTACAAATATTTATTTTGATAAAAAATCACAAATAACATCGATGATTCATTTAAAAGGCCTCAAAATATTAAAAGCCATTTCAACCGCGCATGACGGTATTTTTTACTTCATCTAAAAGTTAAGTGAGTAGTTACCACAAAGTATAACTGTTATATATAACACGTTATATGATGATATTTATATACTTCAGCACGCAAGATGTCCAAGTTTAAAAATAGTTTAATATATTTCCAGTATAATTGTATATACATTCATGTATATATAAATTTTCAGCTTTCCTGTTTAGAAACATTTGTTAATCATTTCAGAGAGTGCGTTTTCTGGGTCCTCATGAGCTGCTGCAAATCTACCAGTGACACATTGTTTGAGGTTCTGCAAGCATTAAATCGTAACACTTAATATAAGTTATATAAGATATTACACAATTAGATGTTTGTACAAGCATATAATGTATGTGTTTCAAGCTCAAGAAGTGAGTTATAGTTCTGTTGTATGATATATTTAACATTGTCCTGTAATGTCCTGGGTAACTAATAAGTTACTTAATGCATTCCTTTCATAATAATTCCAGAACTCTAATGTATATGTTGACAAAACTTTCATTCTTGACTTGCATGTATGGTTAAAGTGTCAATTTTAACGTAGATGAGATGTCAAAACTGCAAGAAAATTTGATGGATTAATTATTCAATGGCGAATATTGTGAAGGGATACACATTGTATGAAGTCACGAATCACCCTTTCTGTAGGGTTTTGAAATGTTATTTTTGAGAAGTGCCAAACGTAGTTATAAAAGGGACTTTACTGGTAATAGTTCATTATAGAACATTTTAACACAAGTGAATATTTCAAATATTAGTTATATAAACGTAAATGAAAAAAAATATACTGTATTTTACGGTTAATAAGCCGAGGCCAATTTTCAGCTCTGAAAATGAGGGTTTTTGCTTATTACCGCCCAATAAGCCGAGGCGATATTTGTGTTGAAACTGTAGAGAAGTCATTTTAAAAAATTCAGCATCTCAAATGCAATGGATGGAACGGAAGATGATATGTTGTGGTTGGACGACGACGAGGAAGACAACATTCCACTCACGCAGCTACTAACACCAGAGAATGACCCGTACGACGACCAGGTCTCTGTCGATTGGAATCTATTATTTGGTGCTTCTGACGATGAAGATGATGAATTTTAATAAATTTCTGAGATTAAAGTGTGTGTTTTTTATGAATTTTGTTATTTCTATGAATACATTATTTTCTATTAATAAATAAAGTTTATTCAACTGAAATAACTCTGCTGTAACTGTGAGATCAAATGAATGATTTGGGGGCCGATTTTGGTCTTCGGTATTTTTTGGTTCAAAGCTGGTGATCGGCTAATAATTCGAACCCCAAAAATCAGGTCCAAAATTTAGGGTCAGAAATTCGGCTTATTAGGCGGAAAATACTGTATATAATAGTCCAACAACATCTGTATATCTGCATGTTTTCCTTCAGTACACATGTCATTGAAGAATTCTTAATTCTGGTAAGGAAATTTTGCAAATTCACACTCTCAAATTGCATCTGAAACCTTCGAATAAATTATGTTTTGTACTTTACTACGATATTATTTCATAAAATTTAACTTTATAATTATTTTGTTGTGCCACAAACGATAAGATTGTGCAAGATAGTATCACAACTACTTTGTAATATGTTTCTACTTCAGTTTGTTCACAGTCAATTTAATACTTTTCTTTAGATATGGATAACTATTTACAAACAGAAAGTATATAACATTCTTAATACAAAGTTAAAAATGAAAATTATAAATGAAATAAGGAAAAGTAAATGAAACTTTCGTCGTTCTAGATCTGTAATTTATTTTTAATATTAACAGATTCAAGACAGCAATACATTGTTTAACAATGTGGAATGAATTGTCGAAGCAATTATCTGGTACAAATACCAACCCACTGTGAATTATCTATAATTTTGGATTCAGTACATTTTTTCAGCTCGTTCAGTTTCTCAGGCTTGACTTCATTTGTCTCTGAACAAAAAAAAAACATTTTTGATTTACTTAAACCGGTTATTTTTCTCATGTTTCTAACCAACTTTTCTTGACACATATTTAATAGAAGGAGTATTTGCACTTTTTGCAAAGTAAGATATTATAAATCACAATTTTTTTTTAACAGCGTATTGCTTGACCAGTCAGATAATTTTAGAAGTTAATGTATAATCCACATCAAAGATATTTGTTGAATATTTCAAAATTGACTTTTGATTTTTATGGCTAATGACCACACTATCAAACCCAGAAGATTTTACCTTTTTTTTTTTAAGTACAGAACTGCAATTGCATGTATTATAAATCTATGTTTTTCTTCAGTTTCTATTGCTTGGTTTCATGGAGCTTAAACATAGATATGGAAAGAACATTTATTTCAGTAATAATATTACGAAATATTTAATACACCAATAAAAAAATTGAAAATAAATTTTGAAAATAAAGTTAATGCATAACATTTTCTACTCTTCATTGACAGTTCTGCCTTTCGTCAAGGCCTGGCATGTTTAGGTGGGTTAAGGCGTTCGACTCGTTATATGAGGGTCGCGGTGTCAGATACCTACCCACCAAACATACTCATCTTTTAGCCGTAGTGACGTTATAACGTGACGGCTAATCCCACTATTCGTTGATAAAAGAGTAGTCCAAGAGGTGACGATGAGTGGTGATGACGATCTGTCTTCCCTTTTGTCCTACATAGCTAAATTAGAGACGGCTTGCGCAAACAGTCCACGAGTAGCTTTGCACAGAATTCAAAATAAATTAAACTAAGCCTTTCGTCAACATGAGGGTTACGAGAACAACAATAATTGTGAATAAAACTTTCATGTCAAAAAACTTTGCTGTTTTCATAAAAATTTCCGGTCAGAAAATATATTGTTTTATTATAATCCAGCAGCCTGGAGCGAGTATTTTTAACCACCCTAAAATGAACACGTTTTCTTGTATATTTACCAATCATTGCATTGTTCTACCGGTTTAAGAAAATGCGTTTGGGAAAGTACATACCAGATATATATTCAAACACAAGAGAATTTCCTACATATAATGAAGTCATTGATTGAAATTTGTTACAATACAATTTTATTCCTTTGTTATTGTATGTTATGCATATTTCCGATTAGAAGCGTTGTTTAATTGTCTGTTTGTTTGGCGCTTTGTGGAACAAAGCGGCTAGGAATATCTATGATGAATATTCATTAAAGATAAAGAAAATATCAAACTCTATACAAGCAATAAAAAAGCGAAACACAGCGCAAAAACAGAATCAAAAGGCTTATGATCCCAAGAATGCTAAAAATACGATCAATATAGACATTATCACCATCGTCAATGACATTTTTTATGTTAATGATAAATCTGGAAACAAAAAGCCTGCATAATATAGACAGCTACTGCTGCCACACAATGGTCTATTGAAGGCTTACAGACGACGGTAGAATCAAGTGCTGCGAGAGCAGTGAAAGAAGGCCAGTTTGCCTAATCTAACTTCCACATAGGCACGAGGGTCGGGTGGCAACGATCACGGCCAGTTTTTCTCAGAATTACAGGAAAATTATCACTGCCTCTTGAGTTATTGTCAACCCTTAAAATAGGAGACTAATGAAGGTCAGCAAATGGAGAGATCAATAGCAATAAAGGACTGACTAAGTGCATGAAAATAAGTAGAAAAACCGTCATTCAAAAGAGGAAGGTTGTGATCAGAGAACATATGCTCTACATAGTGACCACTACTACCAATATCAGCACTTCCTCAGAGAGGATGATAACAATTAACGTCCCCAAGGATTAAAAAGGAAGACGGCAACTGTTCAGTCAGCGCATGAAGTTCTGATTGATCATATGTCTCTCTAGTCGACAAGTAGAGAAAACAAACGGTGATGGTATGACCCAAGGAAACAGCAATATCTCCTCGTGATATATTCAAGAGAAATTCACTGCGTTGAAATGTGGATATTTCTACTAACACGTCATCAAATCGTAACTTCTTCATTGACTTCGGAGAGTCAGCAAGTCCCTTCAGTTGCTTCTAAATAAAAAAAAAAATGTGAACATTTAGCCTAAAGGTTTGTCTGAAAGAGGGTGTAGGATAAGAAAATGAGGCACAATAACAGAAATAAACACCGAGGGGTTTTGTTTATGAATGAGACTTCCAGCATGTTATACGTCGTATTTGGAACATAGTCTTTACTAGTTTAGATTTAGTTACCTCTTTCTTTCTTTGTGAACATAAAGATGACCGAAGAAGGTCGAAACGTTTTTTGCTCTTGTACATAAAAATTTTCTCAACCCTTACCAGCCGTTTTTACATATATATTTTTATTTATCGTAATGACGCTGTTAAAATGATTCATATCCATAAAAACTGAATGGTCATTTTCTTGAATGATTCAAGTCTTTCTTGACCTTCTTTTCTTTTACGTGTATATTTCAAAAATCAGCAGCTTATTTAATATAATATTTAAAGTTATGTTTATTTGTAATCATTTGAACTTCAAGTTTGTTTTGTTTGTTTGTTTGTTTGTTTGAATTTTGCAAAAAGCTACTCAAGGACTTTCTGTGCTAGCCGTTCCTAATCGAGCAGTGTAAGACTAGAAAAAAGGCAGCTAATCATCACCATTCACTGCCACTTCTTGGCAGTGACTGGGATTGACAGTCACTTTATAACGGCTCCACGGCTTAAAGGATGAGCATGTTTAGCGCGACGGGAATGTGAACCCACGACCCTCAGATCACGTATCGCACGCCTTAACATGCTTGGTCATTCCGGGCCTTGTACAAGTTTGGACAGATTTAATATTGCAATAACTCTAGTTTCATTACTTTGTGGTCAACAATGAAAGATTTATTTTTTTTAAGTTCAGGAGCTGATATTTTTTATGGGTTCTTCATCCTATGTGATTTTATAGAGAATAAAACTGTCAAGGAGTCCATATTAAGATCATGGACAGCGGCGCTGAGCACGCAAGCACCAACCTAAAGATGCCATTAGTGGTCAAGTCGCAGAGAGCACATTCTTTGAAAGTTAACTTTACAAGAAACAAACAAAGTTAATTTTAACACTTGGTTCGATCATGTGTAAAGAAAGTTTTGGAAATAAATTAATAAAAAGTTCTAAGAACGAATGACAAAAACATAATTTACGGAAGCATTTTCTTTCCTCATTGCAATATTTTGTGCAACATATATTTTGGAAACATTTTTGTTTTATTGAAAAAAGAAAGATCGGACTTTCTTTCTCTAAACAACACATTGAACAAACAATATATATTTAATTAGAAAACACAAACTGAACAATTGTATTGCTTCAAAGGAGTTTTATTTTCGAGATAAAAAGTATTTGAGAGTTAAACACAACCGAATACAAAGGAAACTTCAACAGATTCAGATTATATAAAAGGTAATGTAAAAATGATGCTGGTCTCACAGGCTGTGAAGTGATCCGTTGAAGCTGTAAGTATAAATAACATTGAAATACATAAATGTATTGAACTGACAACAGATTCACCAACATTTCCTTATATTAGTCAAATTATTAAATACCAATTGTGGAATAAAGCAACAACATATAGTCAGTGTTCTATAATGGTGACACAATGAGTTATCTGTGCTCTGTCCCTCACAAATATCAAACCCGAGTTTCAAGCTGTGTGAGTCCCTAGACATACCAAACGTGTCACTGGATTAGAGCGTTTTATTGATATATAGTGACAAATATGGATTTCTATTAAATGTCTTTTGACATATAAAAAAATAACGTATTAAAAAAAGGAATATCGTCATCTTAAAAAAATATCCACACATGTGGAATATATGTGAACAATTTAGTTCCAGTCCACTGTGCCAAAAAATAAATAAATATCAGAATAAAATTGAATATACTGACTAATAATACTATAATAATACAGTACATTTTAGTTGTCATGGAATTCCTTATATAAAGAGAAATTTGTGATAAATAGTCACTATACCTACAATATAACTGTTGTAAAACAGTTGTGTTACATGGAACTACAAATATCTTTTACGACATTGTAAAAAATAAGTTTACACGCTCTGGCACATATAATGTTCAAGTTTCAAAATATCCATTTCATTTATTGCTGATGTGATGATTTATTTTGATTTTCTCACCTAACATTCTCAGAAACAGTTCTTAACAACATCAGATGCTGCTTCGTCCAGACCCTCTCCAGCTTTTAAAATTTCTTTACCGACACATTCTTTTAGTTCCTGCATGAAAAGATAAATACAATAAATGTTATGGGAAATGTGATAAAATTGAAAGTTTGAAAAAAATATAGAATGCTGCAAAATAATAGAGATCCCATAACCTGAGAAGTTTACCTTTCTTCTTCATCGTTGAGCTGGAAATGGTTACTTTACTCATTTCGTTGATTATTATTAACAAATTTTTACAAACATTGTAGCAAAATAATATAAGGATGCAGAAAAAGTGGAACACATCTCCAAAAATATATGACTTTTTACATCAATTTTGCCAAATTCATAGTGCCCAATTTCTACTCTTACATGATATAATTAACCTATAGTATTTTACCTTATTTTTAGGTAAAGGACAACACTATGACTGTTGCGTGGAGTGTCGATATTTCAAGATTATTATTATCCAAATCTTAATGGTCAGCTGTATAAAGAAAAGGACTCGGGAAAGTCCAGAATTTTGCTTTTTTGAAATTTTTCCGCAAATTTACATGAGGGCTATCTGCATTAGTTGTCCCTAATTTAGTAGTGTAAAAACAGAGCGAAGACAGGTAGTCACCACAACTCACCGCCAGCTCTTGGGCTACTCTTTTACCAACGAATAGTGGAATTGGTCGTCACGCTATAATGCCCCTAGTGCTAAAAGGACGAACATGTTTGGTGTGATGGGAATTCAAACCTGAGATTCTCAGTGTCTTATCCACCAGACCATTCTGGCCCATTTTGTTTGGTGTCTCGTTGCTTTGTTTATTTTTTATTCTTGTTTCTTCTTGTATGTAAACAAGCACAGTTTTAATGTTTATTTGAAGTACAAATAATACTTAAACTTTCCATTTTAATATACAGTTCTTATGCTTTTTAATTTTATGCAAACTATCTTAATTTCAACTCCATCTCCAACAAAAGAGTTAGTTTGTAGCTTTAGCAATAAACTTGTGGTCGCTAAACATTAGAGTTTGTTTCCGTGCAGATGAAAGCTTTATACAATAAAACCAACTACTTTATCAGCCAGTCTTCTACTTGTTAATGATTTAAAAAAATGTTTGTTTTTATCTCTTCACACATACTTTCATCTGTAACAAAATCATTGCAGTTGTTCATCATATCAGGCCTTCAAACCACTATTGGGAATATCAGGCAACTGCCTTCTACCTTTATATTTATAATATCATATTCCTCTATTGCTGAGTGTATTTAAGGAAAGTTTGTAATAAGGGAGTAGATTTTTTGTTTGCTTGTTTGTTTTTTGAATTTCGCACAAAGCTACTCGAGGGCTATCTGTGCTAGTCGTCACTAATTTAGCAGTGTGAGACTAGAGGGAAGGCAGCTAGTCATCATCACCCACCGCCAACTCTTGGGCTACTCTTTTACCAACGAATAGTGGGATTGACTGTCACATTATAACGCTCCCACGGCTGAAAGGGAGAGCATGTTTGACGCGACCGGGGTGCAAACCCGCGAACCTCAGTTTACGAGTCGCACGCCTTAACGTGCTTGGCCATGCCAAGCGATTGAGATCTCTGAACTTAATATCTCTTAAAAAATAGATTGTGAATGAGGTGATTAAAGCTGTGATATTGTTCATGTTTCATTTCTCTTCCAACTTTAATTATAGCAATTGTAATATTAATGGAACAAAAATACATTTTCTCACGGTAGAAATAGCCTACAATTCAGTCACCTTTGATTTCTTTACAGCTTAGTTGTCCTTGGAACATTTTACCTTCAGATTTCGGAGATGCAAATAATTTAAGGCAAAACGAAATAAATATTTATCAATAACGGGTGGTTTCGAAATGTTAGTTTATAAGGTAATTTAGTAGCTTGCATAGTCCAGGTAAACCAGAATATGTAAGAATTGTAAGAATGGATTGAACACTAAAATATTCTTTCCTACTGCAATAAAAATAATTTATCATTAAAAGACATACTATGTGTGAATATTACTTAAGCAAGATACTTCTGTCATTTTTAGAAGGTCTGGGATATATATCTGCTTCCAAGAAAGGTTTTGCAAATTTAAAACTGTAAGATTAAATCTTGAGTCATTAGAATAAAGAGAAGTTAGTTTTAATACATAAGTTATAGACATACATTGTATGAAAAAGTGGTCAGCCCATTGCGTGGGTGGAGCAATCGCTTCCTATGGCTCTAATTTTACGTTGATAATTGACTTATAATACCATAAATTTATACATCCACATCTATTCTTTGGCAAATTAAAATTTATATGGTAATATTATAGTTATGTATTACATTTTATGATGCTGTGTATACATATTTTTAATCAAGTGCTTCTCGCCGTTACATTGTATTTACAAAGCTCTGTATTGTTGTGCAAATTCCAAATTTTATTTATAGTTACTTTATAGTACCGTATTCCTGCATCTATACTTCCACACATAAATAGTTAAATATAGTTAGATAATTAACTAGGTGTGAAATTAATATTTTTAAGCAGTATCCTCATGAAACGTAAAAAAACAGAAGCAATTTTCAAAATTAATTATCTAGTATTTAAATAGTAGCCTTTAAAATATACTACAAAGAGGCTTTTAAACAATTGAATTTTAAAATAACAATTACTCGATACCATCCCAGTATAAGTTAAAATTGATCTAAACCAAATAGAGAATAATAAATGACAATAAATAATAAATTCAAACTTATAGATGAAAACATTTTTCAGCTAATTTTGTGTGAAGTTTCAAGCAGACGCACTTCATAAGACACGAAAGATCTTTAATGAATGAAAATATTTTCATTTAGACGTATCGAATTATTCTTAACTTAATTTATCCAAGTTTTTCGTCTCATGCGTTGAGGAATAATATGCTTCCATAAGCCAGTCCAGTTTGTTTTTAAAACATGGTAGCTTGAAACAGATTAAATATGAGCCCGATCCGTGACTAAGCTACACCTACTTACCCTGTATCCATCATATCGAGTGGAGTCAGTCTCGAATTGTATTCAAAACATTTGAGATTATAAAATGAAACATTTCGAGCGATAGTTAATTATACAACAAAACTAAATAAGATAATTTGGAGACTAGTCATATGAACGTAGATAGAACATAAAATGATATATTAGATAAACATCACCTTCACATCCGCTTCTCTTTCTGCTTTGCACATTTCTCTCACGTACTCTTCATATTTACCATAAGGAAATTTTAAATATTCACATTTTGTAACTGCATCTGGAAGGTTGAGATAAAAATACTTTCTGGTCAATGAACTTCAATATTACACTCCATAACTTTGTTTTCATGAAAGTTAATTGTTTAACCATATCCATGTGGCAGGAATCATATGATTCTTATAAACTCTTTTATAACCACCTTTAAATATATTTATTTTCTCTTTATTGTTGATAAAGTTGATAGATTTATCTATACATAAACAACCACTTAAGAATTGAAATAAAACAGTATTTCGAAGGAAAGACAGAGAATGGAAAACAAAACTAAAAGAAACGAAACCACATTGTTTTAGATCTGTAAACTGTTTCTGAATATAACAACACATTTATTGTGTAATCATGTACACATTAAAAATTTAAACATGTAGAATGAAAATTACATGCGTCAAACAAACTTTATTTATGTTATAAAAACAAATATTTTAAAAATTAATCTTGTTGTCTTCGTTTTCACCTCTCAACAACGAGTTAATAAAATAAATAAAAAAGTCATCAACTAGATAGTTTAAAGCAAATAGGATCACAGTAGACACGTAAAACAGTCCCCAGTGATATAACCATACGTTTGTGGACCAACATTGCCAGAACCCGATTTTCGATACTCATATTGGTTAGAGCACAAATAGCCCATTGTGTATCTTTGTGTTCGACCATTAACAGATATCTGAAATAATCGGTAAGGTTTAACATAAGCACGTGCATCAGATGAAGGCCATACAAACTTGAAGTGAGAAAATAAGTTACATGCTTTATTTTTTTTAATTTCGCGCAAGGCTACTCGAGGGATATGTGCGCTAGCCGTCCCTAATTTAGAAGGAAAGGCAGCTAGTTTTCACCACTCGCCGCGAAATCTTGTGTTACTTTTTCACCAACCAATAGTGGGATTGACATTAGATGATAACGCCCCCACGGCAGGAACGGCGAGCATGTTTTTGGTGCGAGGAGATGCGAATCCGCGACGCTCGGACTACGAGTTGCACTCCTCAACCCACCTGGCCATGTCGGGCCTTCCTATATTGTTGTAACTATTTCTGTACAGCGCATGTTATTGATATGGATTCACATGCAGGTAATATGGGAATTGATTACATAAGTTAAAGTAAGGGGCGCTGCAGACGTCATTATGATGGTGATGTACCAACAACAAAAACGTCATATATTTTATAACACGCCTCGTATGAACTGCTGCTTAATCGATCCTTAACACTTAATAATCTTGGATGGGACAAATAGTGTTAACATTTTTAAATTTCGCTGATTACGTTTTCAAGATGTGTAAAACATCGAGACCTTCCGATAGGTGATCTATGAGCCTACAACACCGAACATTTTAATTCCGTAAACTTATCGCTAACACACGAAACCTTGATTCTTAAAATCATGTTTTAAAATTTTAACTGAAGACCAAAATATGCTAAGACAAAAGATACATGTCAGGAACACATTTTTTCCAAAATGTTCTGGTTTGTTTTTTTCATTTAGAATTAAGCACAAAGCTACACAATGGTTCATCTGTAATCAGCCCCCACGGGTATCGAAACACGGTTTTTACCGGTGTGAGTTCGCAGATATGCCGCTGTGTTAATGGAAGGCGTTTCCAAAATTACACTGATTTCACGTTATGTGATTAATTATAAAAACACACCTACCCATTCTGCTTGTTGTTTAAAACGTTCTCCCATGCACAGTCTCAGATGATTCACTTTTGCAGAATCGTCTTTAATACCTACGTAAAATAAAAACATGTCTGATCTATTAAGTGGGGTAGATTTTAATATTACGACCCAGTGTTAGTAAAGATAATTTATTAATCGTAAGTTTACTGATTCGTATAGTTACGACACATAAAATAAGATGTATTAAAACAGATTCTTTGAAGTATCGATGTGAGTTGGTGAGATGAATCATTATATTAACTATTAGAAACACCTGCAGGTAGAACTGCTATTTCCTTCGAAAACTAAACATTCAATAATGTTTATCAGTTGTGAGAAATATGATTTTATTTAAATTTAATTTTAAAATGAGCTATCATTACTGTATTACATCACAGATTAAATTTTGTTAAAGCATTTCTTTGCATTCGCAGTTATCGATGAAAGTGTTTTTTTCTGTTTCTAAATTTTTACTCAAGGAAAACAAATAATGTTTGGTTTTTTTTAAGGGTTTTCTATTTGAAACATACTCCTTTTTGTGATTTTTATTAACCATTTTTAATGGTTAAATCTGAAACTTTCCAGTTTTTGTTTCCAATTTTTACTGGCTTAATTAGAAACATAATTTTATGCAAATCTCAATTGTTTTTTATTGCTGAGTTATAAAAATACAAGTTGGTACTCATCAAAATAGCTCCAGAAGTGTATGTTCAACCTAGATAGAAGGTATATGTTGAAATTTTTAAAACCGACACTCAACTCTTCAGATTGACAGAAAATTGCAACGGTCCAAATGCGACAATTTCATACTTCTTCTTTACTTTTACAAAATAGCAATGCATATGACCGAAATTTGCTCTCATAAAATTTCGATATAGTTTTCAGATTCTTTGTGTTTCTCCTGACCAAATTAAGATATCAATTGAAAACATTTACTTCCATAGAACGATTGCTTTACATTTTATCCACGAATAAACTTTAAAAATGAACTTACTGCACATCAATTTCCACATCATGTCTACTGTGTTGCCGTTCGCCATGGTCAGGCCTACGACCACAACAAGAACTGTAAACAGAACTTTCATGTTGAATGTTGAGATTTTTTTTTTATGAATATTTAAAGTTGGAAAACCCACTTTTATATAATTCTTCCAACAGCTATGAGCCAATAATTTCAACTATATTGTCATTAACCCTAAAATTATCTGAACTTTGTTGGTATATTTACCTATCATTGCGTTGCTCTTTCCGGATTGGAGAAATTAGATTTGGATTTAACTAATAACGATGTGATTGTATCAAAGAGAGGCGCTTCCTCCAAACAATAAGATCATGTGACTCAAATTTGTTTGCTTCACTTTTATTCCTTGTAGAAGCTTCACTCTGTTATATTACGTTATACGTATTACAGGCTAGAAAAGTTGTTTGAAGTTACATCCACAAAAAGAAGGTAATACAGGCAACGGTGTAATGTTGGGAAAATGCGTTGCCGTTCATATACATATGTATATATGTTTGTCATAAGTAGAATGTTGTTTCCTTATTATTTCGAGCAAACCCACCTTTACAAACCACTGACTTCATAAAGTTTTGGTTACCCTTAGAACAAAAACAAATAATCATAAACTCTTTCATCCAAGTAATCAAACTATAATGGCAGGAAAGATTGAAAATATAATGTGTGCTTTTGTTTATTTTGGTTACCAAGCAACTCATAGACAAAGTTACAGTTTTTAATTTTCACACTTGTTTGAGAGCTGATTTGGAAACTTGAACAAACAAAATGAACGTTATTGTTCCGATTTTTCAGTGCGGACAACGAAATTCAAAATAAATCTCCTGGCTTTGTTTATTTTCAAGTTTTTACCATGTTTTCTATGTTTATTTTCCACTCAGCGACTGAACAAGATACATAGTAAAAAAGCTTAAATTTGCATTGCTGAAGAACAGTTTGAGTTTTGAATTTTTTAGAATTTCACACAAAGCTACTCGAGGGCTATCTATGCTAGCCGTCCCGAATTTAGCAGTGTAAGACAAGAGGGAAGGCAGCTAGTCATCACCACCCACCGCCAACTATTGGGCTACTCTTTTACCAAAGAACAGTGAGAGTGACCGTCACATTATAACGCCCCCACGGCTGAAAGGGCAGTTTGTTTGGCACAACGGGGATGTGAACCCGCGACCCTCAGATTACGTGTCGCACGATTTAACATGCTTGGCCATGCGGCCAAACAAGTCACAAGCAAGGTCTTCCAAGAATTTGTTTGTTAATGTCTTCAAAAATGATACTTTAACCATATTTAATAAATCAGTTAAAGTTAGATAGGTTGAGTTTTGAGCAAAAGTAATGGCCGCGTGGGGCATCTCAATGATTGCGAGTTAAGCCCTATTTCATAACACGTAATACCCATGAACCATCTCTACCAAAAAACTACACTTTGAGTTGAATGATTTGATGAAAAATATGAAAAACTGATCAACTAATCTAGTAAGAGATATCAGATTTTGCAACGCTTTCAATACCTTCACTCATTTGAACAAATTAGAACACCCTATGAAAGCCTGTGTATTTTTGTAACATTTTTGTATAAATAGATGTTTGATCTCAATTTTAACAATTATGAGAGATAATACGAATATAACTAAACAATTGAAACTGATGAAAAGATTTTATAAGATCCTCTGTAAATGTAATTTTACAAAAATGCATATCTTAACTGAGGAAAAAGTTAGGACATCCTACCCCTAATAACTAGTGATACCCCCTTTGGCTGAAATAAGTGCAGTGAGACGCTTCTTGTAGCCATCTACCAGTCTCTGACATCGGTCTGAAGAAAATTTTCCCCACTTCTCAATGCATAATTCTCTCAGCTGTGAGATGTTTGAGGGTTTTTTTTACATGTACAGCCCGTTTCATGACTTCCCACAGCATCTCGGTAGGATTGAGATTTGGACTTTGAATTGGCCATTCCAGTACTCGCCATTTATTAGTTTTCAGCCAGTCTAAAATGGATTTACTGGTATGTTTGAGTCATTGTTGTGTTCCAGGTTCTTGTTTTCCTGCAGCTTTAATTTTCTTACAGATGATCTCACATGTTCCTTGAGCACCCTCTGACTCACCGTAGAATTCATAGTGTATTCTATGATTGTGAGGTGTCCAGGTCTTGTAAAGCAGTTCAAACCATGACTCTTCTACCTCCATGCTTCACAGCAGTTGCTATAAGGTTCTTTTCCTTAAATACTGTATTTCGTTTACGCCAAACATGTCCTCTGTTCTGGTATCCAAATAATTCAATTTTGGACTCACCTGTTCAAAGAACATTATGCCAGAATTCGTGGTCTTTGTCCACATTCTATCTGGCAAACGTAAGAGCAAAGTTTTTTAACTTGCACATCTTCCATGCAAGTTTTTTTCTGATTGTAGATGCATGCACTTTCACATCAACAGTAGCTAGAGCCTATTGTAAATCCCATAATGAAAGGTTAGAAGACTTTTTTACCATCTTGCGGTCTGCTTGGACAATCAGACATGGGTATGTTGGCAGTTGTTTTGAAGGCCCTTCGCTTGTTGAATATTGTACGGACAGTGGAATGGCTGATTTCAAAATATTGTGAGATCTTTTTAAATCCCTTACAATACTCATAAGCTGCTACAATTTTCCTTCTGAAGGCCTCAGAAAGCTCATTTTCTCTCACCATGGTGCTCACACTCACTTCAACAGTCAGGAGCACACCCAACTAAATGTCTGTGGTTTAAATAGAGAAAGCCTCATTCAAAATGCTGAGTAACGATTTTCTAATCATGTGCACCTGGTGTGGTACACTTGTGTATGAATTGAGCTATTACAAGTGGGAATAAATGTTGGGGTGTCCTAACTTTTCCTCACTTAGAATATGTATTTTTGTAGAATTACATTTACAGAAGATCTTGAAAAGTCTTTTCTTCAGTTTTTAATTGTATTGCTACATTTCAATAATCTCTCAGTATTGTTAAAATTGAGAATAAATATCTGTATATCGAAAAATGTTAAAGAATATAGAAGTTTTTATCGGGTATTCTAACTTTTTCACATGACTGTAGGTATCGTGGACAAGTATTAAAACTGAACAATTTGATGATATAGTGTCAATAGAGAAGTAAAGAAATAGATACATAAAAGCACAAACTAGTTTATTTTTGTTTTTTGATGCAAGTTAAACAGAACGCTATCTGGGTACGTTGACAAATTGAGTTTTGTAGATTCGTAAACTTGTTGTTTTTATATTTAATAATCACTTTATCTTTATTTGGACTTAATGTTTCTCTGGCCTAAAATACCATCATGTTTATATTAATGATAAATATTCTTGTATTATAGCTATTGCATCACATTTCTGACGTAATAAATAAATAAATTTGTTTCTGACGGTGTTTCACAGTCAGATTGCATATTTATACTATTATTGCAGCAGCTGAATGTTCAGAACTTTCCATTTAAGCCCTATTGGGGAACTAGGAATTTTAAACCCAAACAAACACAAGTTTTTGTAAATGTTACGTAAAATGAAGTAAAAACTCTAAACTTGCTATCATTTAAGTAAAGCAATAGTGTGTTTGACTATTTTAATGAAATTTCTTTGCAGCATTTTTAATGTATGCCTTAATATATATTATGACGGTATTATAGTGAGGAGAAACATTAAAACAGTCAATAACCATTTTAAAGAATGTTTCTTTGATCCAAACTAACTAAATTGATAATAACTTGGATACAAGGATTTAGCTCTATGATTATAGTGGGACGTGATTATCATTTAATGTTTTTAGCTTAGGACTAATACAATTAAATTGTAAGTTTCCATGTAGAAACCACAAAGAGTTTAATCATACTTTTGTGAATTTCAATGATTACAAGATTTTCAATTGCTTCTACATTTATAAAAAATTGTACAAACTGTCATAATACATTTAATAATCTAAGGAGATGACTCAAGGAAAGCTACAAGCACAAAATGTTTTTCTTTTGTCGTTAAGCACAAAGCTATGGAAAAAGTTATCTGTTGTCTTTCTACTATGGATATTGAATCTCAGTTTCTAGCGGTATGAGACTGAAGCCATCCAGTTGTGCTTTTAGCAGGCTGAACATAAAGTGTAAAAAAATATAAAATAATGCGTTATATTTAATATTGAGTTAAATTATATTAATATTATTTAATGTGATGCCTTGTAGGACATGAAACTAATAAAAATAATAGAAGTTTTACGAAGACGATCAATGAAAAAGCGTTTAGTGAAACCTCATTAAAATGTAAGAGAAAGTTGCAGAATAGAATTTTGTACGTAATATAGATTTGTATATTATGTATTAAATGTATAATTTATATTTGTCATAGCGAAACGGGAACACATTACAATGACGATGTTAACCTAGTTCCAATAGCAAATCATAAGTTGGTCATAGGTGTCATTGCCGACTAATAACAGCAATAAAAGAAGGCGTATTTGTAAAATTCGTGAGTTCCTGAAATACGTTTAGAAAATCTCGGTTCGTTACTGTGAACCAGGTATAGCCAGGTGGCTTGTAATCTTAGGGTTGCAGTTTGGAATCCCCATCACACAAAACGTACTCGCCCTTTCAGCAGTGGGGACGTTACAACATTATGGTCAATCCCAATAGTCATTGGTAAGAGAGTAGCCCAAGAGTTAGGAGCGGCTGATGATGATTAGCTAACTTTCCTTTCATCTTAAACTTACACTTCTAAATTATGGACGGCTAGCACAAACAGCCCTTGTGTAGTTTTCTTTGAACTTAAAAAAAAAACAAATTTTTATTATAATTTATGGTCTCGTCTAACATCGTGATTTTTGTGTTTTGGGCCTTCTCATTTAGCAAAGCGACTCAAATATTATTTTGCGAAACTTCCTCACAGTGTGATTAACCATTGTTATTTTTGTTGTTTTGAACTAAACACAAAGCTACACAATGGGCTATCTGTGCTCTGGCCATCACGGATATCGAAACCTGGATTATAGCGTGTAAGTACTCGGACATACCGCTGAGCCACTGGGGGCGGTGATTAACCCACACTTGAGAAGAATAAAACTACAGACATGAAAAGTAAACACACATCTTACAGTAGTAACAGGACATTCAAAGATTATTTTAAATAACTTACTGATCTGAGGTTAGTATTGATGATACTAAGTGGAGCAAGTGAAATACTCATGAAAACACATAATTCAGCCATTACAGAGTACGCCACGACAACTGGACACAGAATAAACTAGTAAAACACAAGAATCATTGACACAGACAAATTCTGGAAGACAAGAGAAATAAAAGAGTCATTTGATTTTTACACTACTAAACTTTCACTAAACGGAGATTCTGCATAATAGGTAAGTGACCTGTAGCTGTCATTTGTTGAATATTCAGGAAGTCTTTTCTCCAATTATTTCTCATGAAAACAATCTAAATTATGAAAGTCGTTTTATTAACAACAAGGAATAAAGCAGTTACCAACTGAATTTAATAACAAATTAAAACATATAAGGTTTCAAGATATGCATTGATGTAAAAAATAAGAATACCATGAATAAATGTAATTGTATAATAAATGGTAAAAAGAAAATATAAGTTACGTACTTTTGCACACAAATCACAGATACTTTTACAGGATTGTAATAAGGTCCACAGATGTCTCTTGCTCTTGAGAGGAGTCCATCAAATGAACCACACTGATCTCCAAATAGGAATCTAGTTGTAAGTCTTCAGGTAGAAGCTGTACTAAGTGTGCCTCAATTCTGTGGTAAATGTGTTCTCTTTATCAAATTGATGGTGTCACCTCGAGATCGTTGTTCTCTTAAAGTACTAGTCTACTGGAACTAACACCCAGACATTATTTAGCCAGCCATAAAAGCATATAAAATCTATAATTTTAAGGTAGATATGCAATATCACTACAACTTTTCTTTTGGTTTAGCTAATGTTTAGACTACAGAGAACAAGAAAACAAAGCATAGTCTCTAGATATATGATTTTATAAAAATCTATATCATGGAAATCAGTATAAAAACCCATGACATGTCAGTGTATCAAAAACATTTAATTTTTTTCACTTATGACTTCTCATTTTAAATTTCTAATTGATATATATCTAAACAATATATACAAATATCTGCTTTTGTTGAATGTAGAAAAACAATTCCGTTAATATTTGTAAGACATGTGTTGACATGAATAAAAAATATATTTTAAGAAAAAAACTGTTTGCAAACAGCTGATATTTTCTCCCAAGTCAACCATTTTTGTAATTGTTTTGAATCAAGCACAAAGCTAAACAATGTCTAATCTGTGCTCTGCTCAATACAGGTACTGAAATCAGGATTTTAACACTGTGAATTCGCAGACATACCACTCGGTCATTGGATGCTTTAGACAGAATGGGAAGAATTTCAAACTGTCTCTGTGGTAAACAACACTGTACAACAATTTGTTTTTTACATTTTTCTTGTTTCCAGGCAGAACGTATTATATCCCAATTGCTAATGCCTAAAGTCAATGAAAAGACCTATTTTTTTCTTCTAAATTTCCTTTTGTGATCTACGACATGGTAACAAAAACGTGATTGGATAAATATTTGGGGACTTATGAGTGAAAGTGATTTGCATTACAGTCGCAGATCTCGAAAAACAACTCACTTCTAAACAATTTTGTTCATTTTTATATAACTTTAGCATAATAACATCTTAATCTTGAATCCTACGCTGTTTTATTGAGACCTAATGTAAATGAAAATGTGAAAGTTTGCCCGATTTTACTTTAAAAATAGCTTAATGTCTGAATTTCATTTCCACGTAACAAAAGTAAAGTTTGAAGGGTCAATTTCTGTAAATTTATAACATGAGCAATAACGAATAGCACATACTATTTAGGAACAAAATTTATTACAGTGAGTAATGTTATGGAAGTTTAAGGTGAAGAGGATGTGATGGCATGAAAAGGAGAGATGGGGTATTTTTGAAACAAGTTGAACCACACCAGATACAAAGTCTTCTCAAAGAGTATTGTGATCTGAAATATCACATATTTGGATATCAAATAAGGGGAAGTGAGAAGTGAAGATAGCAAAACTGTAATTTAAAGATTCACCAGTAACGTATATTTTTAACTGTTTATTGTACAGGCTCCACATCTCGAAATTTTCAAAGCTTACGTGTGCGTAAGAATCAACACTGTTTAAAATATGTATAAAATACTAGCGATCAACAGTATCGCCGAGAGCTTTGGTAAAGATTAGTCGCGACACAGGAGAGAAAGCTGAAGGGCGTAAAGCTAGCCTGGAAAGACGTCGTCAGCTAAATCGATGCGTCACAATATCAATTCAGAATTAATTTGCTCGGCGTGGACACAGATAGTGGATAAAATATTTATTTGTATACTGGATATGAGACTCAGTGTGGTCGGTGAGCTCGTAAAAATTGTATATAAATCATCATTTGTGATAACTATTAGTGTAACTTTTATTATAATTTCTCTTGTTTTATCTTTGTAAATTGAAATATGTTTGCATTAAAATATATATTTTTGTGAAACTCATTTGCAACTAACATAAATTTAATACATCTTAACATTTAATTAACTGGTAAGCTCAAGTTAAAATTCCGGTTATTTAAAGTAGTAATACGTAACGTGTGTAATGTGATAAAGCAGACTCAGCAGACGAAATACAGTATACTGTGTCACACTCCTCTCAGGAAAGAAAATTTTGAGTAACGAATTATGCTGGAAATAATTTATTCAAAATATGTGCTTCACATTTGGAAGATCAGACATCAATGATAAAAGTTATTGGTTTTACTGTAACTTAACAGGAACTAAATGTTTAAGTGTAAAACAGCCACCACAGAAGTTAAAAATAGCACATACAACTCATCTACTGATACAGTCGTTCTCTGCGATTAAGAGTAATGATTTAATTATTTAGGTAACCAATACCGTTTTCTTGAATTAAAATAGTAAATATCATAAAAAATAACATGTCTGTTTCAAAAAAAAAAGTTTATACTTATAAAAATTTGTAGGTTGTGTTATTTTTGTAAATATGTAGATAGTTATGATGTTTGCATACCAGTATTATATCATTATTTGCCTGCAACTTACAGTGTCACTATTACTAATATTCCTACTTAAAGTTGGTTTATCGGTGAAAAAAGAATCAACAATTCCCCATACCAATTGTTCAGTCAAATGTTTGGAATACAGACAGTTTTATAAGTTAAATCTCCACAAAAATTGTGAAATTGTTGAATGAGTTCATTTTGAATAAAGAATAAAGCTACATAATGAGCTATCTGTGCCCTTCAGACCACGGTGTGAGTTTTCTAAGATGCCTTTGTGCTACAAGAGGACGTTGAATGAAATGTTTTCCATATGCAGTAAACGCGATGCCTTGAAATATAAATAGGTAAGGCACACTGAACTCGTCAGATGGACGATATACTACATTACACTATAAACCGACTCATAAACAACCAGCAAATTGAAATTAAATTTACAACACCTGTCTAATACGATGGGCGGTTAGGTGCTCTACATACGTCTTGCTCCTTTCTTCACAAGTTGTTTCTTTTCACAGATTGTATGATAATATATCCTATTTGTCGTTGCTTTACTTGCGTTATGTTAATTTATGTGCAAGTATACGCTGATGTTTTATTTAATATACCCTTTTCAGCCATGTCCATTTACTCGTTGTAGCATCTTGTACACTTACATCAGAGTTTACTTTTTGTAAGATTGCACATACAGTCCCATACTCACTACTGTTATATCTGTTGTTTATATACATACACAATTATACTTATTCAACATAAATATAACTAAACCTGTTCCGAATAATAAGTTTTTTCTAAATTATTCTAATAAAATTTAAAGGGAGATATACCAAGGTCATGTCGTTGCGTGTCTGTGTTTTTGTTATGGCAAAGTCACATCGGGCTATCTACTGAGCCCAGCGAGGGGAATCGAACCCTCTAATTTTAGCGTTATAAATCCGTAGAATTACCGCTGTACTAGCAGGGGACTAATATCATTACACCAAAGTATGCTTTTTCTCATAAGTATCCTAAATTATTGCTCTTACCATTTGAATAGTTCATAAGAATGCCGCGTTTGTTTATCCTGTATCTCTGTAAGCCTTTCCTAGTGTATAATTTTCTGTATTTTGTTGTTTAAATATTTGTGTTTTTACTACATTTAGCAAGGCTGGGTTGGCATAAACATAAACAATTATAAAGATTATTTTACATTGAAAAGTAACTGAGAATGAAAATATATTATTTTTATTTTCTAATTACACTGTTGGTGACATCGTGCATAAATAAGAACTGTTATTTCCACGTGCTTCATAACAACCTGATCGATAATACTTTACGTTTCCTTCAACGTGGCCCGGTACGGCCAAGTGGTGAAGGCATTCGACTCGTAATCCGACAGTCGCGGATTCGAATCCCTATCACACCAAACATACTCGTCCTTCCAGCCGTGGGGGCGTGTTTTATGGCGGTGAATCTCATTATTGGTTGGTAAAAGAGTAGTAGCCAAGCGTTGGCGGTGGGTGGTGATGACTAGCTGCCTTCTCTCCACTTTTACACTGCATAATTAGGGATCGCTAGCGCAAATAGCCCTCGTGTAGCTTTGCGCAAAATGCAAGACAAAATTAAAATTTATTCAACCATTTAATTTTTCTGGTACAAAATATTTGGGATTATTTCAAACTCCCGTTTATTTTCCGTTCAAGACCATACAGATAATGTTTGGTGCACATTTGTACCAAGTGTAGAAGTATTTAACACTCATTTACCTTTAGTCAGCGAGTCTTTAATCAGTATTTAAATCCTAACATGTTTCATGAATAAGTGTACCATTTGTTTGCAAACAGTTGTAGTTATTGTTTTCAAATTAAGCACAAAGCAACACAATAAGCTATCTGTGCTCTGCCCACCACGGGTATCGAAACCCGTATTTTAGCGTTTAAGTCCGCAGACATACCGCTGAGCCTCTGGGCGGCTGTTTCCAAACAGAAACAACAGCTCACACGTGTTTATGTAGTATTACTTATTGTGTTTGTTCTGTCAGATGTGGCACGCAATTGGGCGTATTCTTCATGAAGAGAAACGGTGCTGTTTCAAATAACTGAAATTTAAACTCAATGATAAGGAGTCGAATAATGTCTGTTTTAAAACCTTCATTTACCTATATCGTTTTGTGTTCTGAGGCCTTTACTGTGAATACTCTATTAATTGACACTTACTTTACAATATTCTCTTTCACAAATAAATATTTATTATTGGTTATGAATTACCATTAGAAATGCAATATAAAAAGGTGAACTAAACAAGTTGGTTCAGAGATGAATTGACAGGCAAATAATTCATAAAGAGACAGAATGAGAATATTTATAAATGAACATTTTAAAGAGTTTTATATTTCTACATTTTGTAAAGAAAATATACGAAATAAGTCAGTTAACACTTTAAAATATAAGGCCACGTCACCGTGTGAATCAACATTAGTAATATTTATTTCCATAGTCCTTGTTACAGTGTTGACATCATCTGCATATATTTTAGTATATTTCAATATATTAATTTTGGCCATGTAGAATGTTTGTACAAATAAAAGTCCAACGTTTTCATCTCAGTGATTAGAGGAACACTCTTGTGAAAACGTAATTTTTGTATTTATTTTCGCAGTTTTATTGTCATTGCTATGTTTTAAAACTACCTCACTGTTATAAGCAATAGATGTTCTTGTGTAAAAAATTAAATTAAAATTACAGTATCACTGTATAAATTACGTTCAGATTCAAGTTTAGAAAAAAAAGGAACACAAAATGTGCAACACAAACTGAAGATGGCGAGAATTAAAATATAGAAATCTATTAAAATACATGCAAGATTACAGATGTTGATGGAGTCGGTGGCACAACGCTCGAGTTATAACGAGCTTTGTAGTTCAGTTTATGATTGTATTTTAAAAAACTCAATTGAGAATAATTTAATTATTTTACTTATTTCTTGTGTGTGTCAATAAAACTTCTATAGTATGGCGTCTAATAACTACTTTCTCAAAAATATGAATATTTCCTATTAAATTTTTGTTTCCTTTCCGTGTTCCTACAGTTTCTCACTATTCCAAGTATATATTTATTTGATTTATCATAATAATTCAAAACAATTTAAGGTTTAACATTTTAAGCCACACCTTTTTTTCTTTAAATAAAGATTCACTAACACAAAGTATACATTTCACTCATTATCAACTCATCACTTACATCTGAAGTTTAATATTTAACATTGCTGTTTCCAATAAAGTGTCCAATCAACTTTTATCATCAGTTAAATACTTTCTTCTTCATCGCAGTAACACTATTAGAGTGTTCGATATGTATAAATGAAAGGAAATTTTGGAAGGATTTAACACTGAATTATACTCTCTTGGGTGTTTAATGTAGCATCAATATTTTGTTAATATGTAACGATTTTAAATATAGTTGCAACTACTATTAGGTTCCCTGATGGTACAGTCTTTAATTTATGGATTTACAACGCTATAAGCAGGAGTTAAATTCTGCGCGATGGACATGAAAAATCATACAGTTTCACTTTTTCTCTAAAATAAACAAACGAACGAACTATTCTTATGGAATTAAATGTAAGATTTCGATACCTACGGTGGTTAGATTGCAGACATGTCACTGTTTGGCTTTGCACAAAACAGCAAACACATATTTATTTAATAACACGTGACCATTGTAGCTATGGTTTCTTTCTGTCTGAAGAAAGTTTCTATACCAAATTAATAAGCTTGAAGAATGAATTACTACTTTGAACTCGTGTAATTTGGAAAATTTCTTATTTTCATTTTTTTACTACTTGAAAATGATGGCTGTTTTCTTCATTGAATTTTTATGGTTAAAAATAATTTAAGAGATTTCTTATTATTTTATAAGATATACACACTGGTTTTTTTTTCCCTGTAAACAAGATATTGAAACCAACAACATATAATTAAGTAGCTTATCAAAATCACATTGAACCCTTTGCTTCATCATCACCTCAAGCTGACATTTCACAAATCACTAAGAACTCAACAATGTTATTGTTTTGACAGTTTTGTTTTCAAAATAAACGAATTTAAAAGTTAAACATATTTCAAAGAAAAGGAAATCATGACAGATTCAGGTTATTATAAATAATATGTAGATAATTATTCTCATTTTAGCTGTTAAATGATCCGTTGAAGCTGTAAGTATAAATAGCATTAAAAGGATTAAGTTTTATATCAATTACATCGAATAAATCCAATAACATTTCTCATATCAGTCTAATTAGTTTATACCAAATATGTAGAAAAATCACATGATACTGACCAGCGTTCTAAAATATTGACAACACTTGGTTATTTTAAAATATTTTGCTTCTTGGAGTAAACGAATCTTGTCTTTTTCCAGATATTTAAATTACAATATTTTAGTTTATGAATCAGATTCTATTTATGTACCGTTTAATATTTCTTCAGTGAATGTCTTATTTCATTTAACTAATAGTTGTTGTAAATGTATAAAACGTGAAGCATATAACATTCATTCATGCATGTCAATTTGTTTAAATATATTTTGTCTATAAATATAAATCATAACTTTTTAACATCTTCAAATGTTGTGATAACTATCTTCTTCCTGTCACTCTGAAACATAAAATGATTTTTAAACAATTTAAATAATTTGACATCCAATCTTAATGGCTAAATCTTTGTAAAGACACTCGTTACTTTTTATACATAGAAGAGTAAATCTCAGTACTGGTATTGTATGTATTAAACAGATATGTATAAACAGGAAGTTTATATTGATTTGTTAAGAATTTCGCGCATCGATACTCGATTGCCCTCGGCACTAGCTGTCCCTAATTTTTCGTTATAAGACGAGAAGTGAAGGCAGCTAGTCATCACCACCTACCACCAACTTTTTGGTTACTCTTCTACCGACGAACAGTGATATTAATCGTAATATTTGGTGTGACGGGGCTTTGAAACCGCGACTTTCATATTACGGGCTGAGAGACTTAACCACCAGGCCATGCTGGGCCAGATAGTTTAGGTAATAAGCCCTTTTTATTCGCATATAATACGTATCAGCAAATGATTTTAGAATTTAATTAATTGCAAATGTTGTAGTATCTTAAGACCACAGGTGTCAGTAGGTGATTAAAAGTGTACAGGCTTGGGCACATAGGGAAAGTAGTTTTCGGCGTTTCTGTATGTTATCGATCATAGTTTTCTTTTCTGATTTTTTTAATACACCAAATGGACATTCGGAACACGCATTCTCAGGTGCCAGAGCCCTACGACATCTGACACGTGTGCACTACCAATTTTCTGACACCCTTATATATGCAAAAACGGCTCGTTTGGGTTGAGAAAACATTTTAAATAGATGAGCGAACAACGTTTCGACCTTCTATTTAAAATGTTTTCTCAACCCAAACGAGCCTTTTTTGCATATAAAATTCTCAACAAGTGGGTTTTTCGACATCACTGATTTCTGACACCCTTGTTTCCAGAGTGTTGCCGAATTATGCGTTTTGCCAGAACAATAGAAGTCACGGAATAATAATTCTATTGTACCCTTCTGACAAAGTAAGAATACCTTTGCGTATTTTTATCAGGAATCTGAACAATATCCCTAACTTCAGAGTCAGTATAGGAATGAACAACAAGTGTTTTTTTGACAGCATTAATTAACTCGGGCAAACTTTGTTCGTTAGGCTTTCTGCTATACCCTTCCCAGCAGGTCCCGTAAACGTTTTTACATAATCAAAGAACTGAGGAATGGTTTTCGTTTTATATATTAAATCCCGTGAAGTCAGTAAATAACTTGTCCTGAAAAAGGGCGCGCGCCATGTGCAATGCCATCTGTTACCGCCCAGGTTACAAGTGTGGTGGTCGCATAAATTGCAAGTACGCTCTCGTAATTTTGTCCGAATCAAAGGATGTGACGAACCATCAGTTGCTTGAAAATCGATGGTGTACCTTGATAAATTTACTGTTACGTTCCGACGACTTACCGCTGAGTCACCTGAGAGCTTCTCGTCCAAAAAACAAACTTTCAAACTTCGTCAATATAAAAGTTTAATAACTATTTGACACTTTTTCATTGTGTTGTTAAAAACCTGTCTTTTGTTATTCTAAGTTCAGCAGATTACCACATGAAGAGAAATTAGAGAAGAGAAATCAGATTTGACAAGTATACCTATAAATGTTTATTTTATTTTAACAACACGAATTTTTACAGTTTAGCTCTTTGATATTTTGCGATTAATAATATTAACCTCTGGCAGGTTAGTAATGTTACTAAATGTGTTCAAACAAGCGATATTTTGTCTCCACGATAGATATTTTTTTGTTTTTTACAGGAAAGTAACACAGATCTCTCACTACATTTGTCAAAAATAAATGTTTAAGAACGAGAGATAAACTCGGTTTTTTAGATTTATTTCTGATTCTTTACCTAATTTAACAATATTTTATGTTTCGAAAATCTTAGTGGTCAGACATAACTGTGAAAATTGATTAAATTCAACTGGTTTATTATTACATTTTCTTTCAACAATAAACATTAAAAAAGTATTTTAAACTTCTCACATTTTAACTGTCAATTAAATATCAGGATGTATTAGGTTACGTTATAAAATTAATTGTAAATAAATTAAAGTATTAACAATTTTGTATATAATTTATCTTAATAATCTAATTATAAATCAAACATGCTTTACGTTTATGAAATCATTATTACGCTTATGACTTATTTCGCCCGTGGTTCTTTCAAACACTTCATTTTTTTTTTCTGTGAGAACCTTATGGATTTCACTGTAAGAAAAGCAAACTGTGAATTATCGTGGAGTAATGGTGATATTTTAATTTTGCATCATAGAATTTATAGTTTAATAAAAAAAGAAAATATCTTTGTAGCTACGATATAGAATTAATATGGAATATTGCAAACCTTGTTTCGCATCGGTTACTCACCATTAGTTAAATATGGCTTAATGAAATAAGTAACTCCTTCCTTTGTATGAGGAATTTTGTAATTTGAAAATTAGTGGTTTTAACAGGACCACTATAAGTGGTTTACCGAATGATTTCATTTGATCCTTAACTTTCTATTTATTCCCATACATTTTATCAATGTATTTCAGATGACAGTTGCTACTTATTATAGTGTTCAAAGGCGTGTGTATTTTTCGTTAATTTTAAGTTTAACCACTTTATGGAAGAAATGTCATTACTTCATTATCATCATTGTTACCAGATTAGTATGTTACACTTTGAGTCATACATTTCAATTACTGATAAACTTTCAACATCACAAAGGTTGTATTTCATACGTTATAAATTATAACCTTATGGTTCGAGAACTTAATAAGTAGTTCGCGGATTCATGTCCTTTTAACAAACATCTCATCCTTTCAGCTTTAAAAATCTTAAAATGTGATGTTTAATTCCAGTATTCGCTGAAAAAGTACAACACACGATTTGTCGGTTCATAGCATTAACTTGCTAAATTTTCCCTTGTCTCTCACATTACTAATTACGATCGGTTATAGTAGATAATCTTCGAGTAACTATGTGAAAAATTCCTCAGGAAAAACAACAACAATATACATATACACCTTACAATTGAAATTAAATATTTCTTTATTTGTAATCTAGTATAAAACCACATATTGGCGATTGATTGTTTTTTTTATCGCAGTAATTCAAGTTGTTTTACTATGGACACATCTGTTTCATTATCTAGAGGAAAGAAGCGGATATGTTGTTCCTTGTTCTATGGCTAATACCAAACACTAACGCTTTTGAAATCAAAAATGAAAATATATTTTCATACCAGGATGTTAAAATTATTTAAAACTTCTTATAGAATCTGATATAAAAGATCTGTTTTCCAGAACCACAGTTAAAAATCCTACTAAATAATTTATAACAAATTCAACAGTGTAATTCTTTAATAACAATTATATTTCGAATAAAGAAAATTGAGAATTAAACGTATTTCAAAAATAAGGAAACCACAACAGGTAATTCAATTATAGGTAATATATAGCTGCTGATCCTCCTCAATTCTTTAGTGATCCGATAAAGCTTTATAATGTAAATAACATGAAAATAATTTAAAAGGTGTGTCAATTTTCTTAGAAAGGAATTAGTAACATATCATTCAATATATTACTTAAATCGTTCAACACTAAATGTTTTAGAAAATTACAAAATACTAATCCATGTAACAAAACAAGAACATTACTTTGCCATCTTTATTTCACAAATCTTAGCCTGATAATCATTAAAATAAAAAGTTAGTCAGTTTTCCAAATTGGATTGACATTTTTCTATCTTTTTCAACATTTGTGTAATTATTTTACCTGAACTCAGATTCTATACACGTACTATTTAATATTTCTTTAATGGTCAAAACCATTCCTTTATGTAAAGTGTTACTATTTATATATATATATATAAACATTTATAGTATCTAAAAAGCATACAATTAACTTTTTGGTGTAAATAAATAACTGTTTTAAAATATAGTGGACCTGAAATTTTGTACTGAAAGTTACCTTCGTCATTCTGTATAAAAACGTCTCACAATTACCAGTGTGACTAATTTTTTTGACAAGTATGAATCGGTACATAAAAATATAAATGCTGGTACATTTTATTTATTTCTTCTGTTGTATAACATTTGTTAGTCGTTTCAGTTAAACATATATCGTTAAAAGTTAAAAATTTTGAACATGTAAAAATGAAGGAAATCAATAACTAAGTTCTCGTGAGATATTGATTGTTTAGACATATATTTTAAATGAAGGGTGATTTATCAATCAATATATTATTTTTATCATGTGTTTCTTGGCCTTGTTTTAACGCAATGTCAAATTGTTTTTTCGTTTTGAATTTCGCACAAAGCTACTCGAAGGCTATCTGTGCTAGCAGTCCCTAATTAAGCAGTGGAAGACTAGAGAAAAGGCAGCTAGTCATTATCACCCACCGCCAACTCGTGGGCTACTCTTTTACCAGCGATTAGTGGGATTAACCGTCACATTATAACGACCCACGACTGAAATGGCGAGCATGTTTAGTGAAACCGAGAGTCGAATCAGCGACCCTCAGATTACGAGTCGAACACCTTAACCCACTTGGCCATGCCGGACCACGTGTTAAATTAAAATGTGAAATACATATCAACAAAGTATATAATTTTGAAATAAAAGAATAACAAAAGATCCAGTTCAACTATTCCATGAAGTCAAAATTAATCATAATAACTTTCCAAATATTTACAATATATTTTTAACTACGGTGATATTTTGTAGTTAAAGTGAAAGTTGTGATACAGGAACAGTTACCATAAACATTGTACATTACGAACATTGTGGATATTATTGCAAATAATAATATCTGTAAATTTTTCATCGCATATGAAGTTCGAGTGCAGAGCTATTTGTTTAATTTATTTTTAACATATTGGTATATTTCAACCATCTTTACCTACGTTTTCACAAACAGTTATTAATCAATTTATTGAATGCAGATCCTGGATCCACGTTAGCTTCAACAATCTTCTTACTGATATATTTCTGAACTTCCTTTAAGTTAAATAGGTGAGACTTAATATTATGTAAGATATTTCGGGATTGTAATTTGTAGAAGCATAAAATGTATTGGATTAAAATTTTAAATTCAATGATATTTATGGTGTATAATATCAAATACTAACCTATTTTGGGTGACCACTAAGGTACTTCATTCATACCTTGAAAACACTCAATCTGAACGTGTTTACGAAACTTTTCATCTTGAATTTTATATCTACAAAATTTTGAAAATTAATTTATACAAACATCTACACTGTAAACAGATGTATTTAATTTTTGATTTTACTGTGAATATTAAAACAACAACTCATAACAAGAAATACATATATATAGAGAGAGAGTAAAAAAAAAGAGAGAGAGCAAATATTAATTATATAAGAGTAGATAATATATACATGTACATATGTAATAGTTCATCATCTCCTGTTCATTATCATATCTTCTTGGCTTACACATTTCATTCATGTAATCTTCATAATTCCCGTTAGAAAAGTATGCCTTTTCACAATCTTTTAACTGCGCCTGGAAACTTCAGAGGAAAGATACTTTGTGATAAATCGACTTTAAATAAGTTCTAAGGCTTTTCTTTTACATGCAAAAACGGCTCTTTTGGGTTGAGAAAATATTTCAAATAGAAGGTCGAAACGTTGTTCGCTCTTCTATTTGAAATATTTTCTCAACCCAAAAGAGCCGTTTTTGCATGTAAAATTCTCAACAAGTGGGTTTCTCGACATCACTGATTCTAAGGCTTTTCATTCATAACAGTTGATTATATTTTTAAATTAATATGTCAAAAACAACATAATTACCCTAAACATTATTATATCTATTTTTAAATTCGCTTGTTTTCTGTTTTTTAACAGTAAAATTGATGTGGTTATTTAAACTGAAAGTAAGTAATATTCTTATTGTTCAAATACAGAGAATAAAAAACATAATAAAACAAATAAAATAAAATGAAAGTAGTATCGCTCCGTTCTAGATACGTTAGTTATGTCTATGAATAAAAATATTTTGAAATATCCATCAATAATTTGTTGTGGTTTGCAAAAAAAAATATTACTGTTTGTGACATAACTTCCTTCTCCTATTTTAAAGTTTGTTAAATATTAGTTACACTTTGGATATGTTAGGACTTTTGAACCTTCTGTAATACTTTTTCTGAACATTAGATAAGGAAAAGTTCTTAAGATAATTTTTCTCATGGAGTTGATTGTTATCGTCTATAATACACTTGTTTTTAATGTTTGTTTCTTTCACTGAAAGCCACACAATATGCTGTCTGTGCTCTGTTCAGTGCATGGAACCAAATAACACATTTTAACCTTACAAGTCCATAATTTTGCCGATAACGCACCAGGGGGCTTTGATTATTAGGCTTGTTTTCTCATGAGTCAAATTAACCCTTAATTTCAACTAAATTTTAATTGCAGCTTGCTTATCTACGACTTATAAACTGAAAGTATGTAACATTCTTGATACAAAGATAGAGAAAGAAAATTATAACTAACTGAATGAAGATTAAATTAATATTACATCATCCTAGATCTGTAATTTATTTCTAAAGCTAACATATTCACATAAGCAACACATTGTTTATCAAATTACAATGAATTACCGAAACTCTGTTATTCATCATAAGACAACAAAAACTAACCAAGTCTGTCTTGTCTTTAAAAACTTAGTCCATGCATTCTTTCAGCTCCTTCGGTTTTCCAGGCTTATTTGCTGTCGACACTACACAAGAGAAAAACATGTTTGATTTTCCTAAAAAGGATATGTCTTTCATGTTAAGAACCAGCTTTTGTGGGAACACTTTATTAAATGGAAGGAATGAGTTAATGTAATTTGCTTAATAACAAATTATGAATCATAGATGAGTATAACAGTGTATAGCTGCAGTATTCAAAACACGCCATAAGTTATTCTAAGACCCAAGTGAAACATTTATTCTGAACTACAGAACTGTAGTTGTGTGGTAAATATTTGTTTTAATAATATTTTAACCTAGTTTTAATGCATTGTGTTTCTACTATTGAAGTACAGATATTTGTTTTTGTTGTTTTTGGAATTTCGCACAAAGCTTCTCGAGGGTTATCTGTGCTGGCCGTCCCTAATTTAGCAGTGTAAGACTAGAGGGAAGGCAGCTAGTAATCACCACCCACCGCCAACTATTGGGCTACTCTTTTACCAACGAATAGTGGGAGTGACCGTCACTATATACACCACCACGGCTGGGAGGGCGAGCATGTTTAGCGCGACGCGGGCGCGAACTCGCGACCCTCGGATTACGAGTCACACGCTTTACGCGCTCGGTCATGCCAGGCCAAGTACAGATATAAAAATGGAACATTTATTCCAGTAACACGATTAATATTTTATTCATCGTTAAAAGCTGAACATGAACTGACTGCACATCTTTTGCCAAACTGTTTCTGTAACAATGCCTTTCACCAATATCAAGCTAAAGAGAGCAACCAGGACTACAAACAAAACTTTCATGTTGAGAATGTTGCTGTTTTAATGCTCTGTGTTTCAGTTTTAATACATTTTTGTGTTTTCTTTAATTTTCATCTTTAATGTGTATTCGTGAAAAGGCTAATTTATTTAAAATTAATTTTTTTTCCCTCAAAAATTTATATCACTCATAATATCACATATATCACACTAGGTTTCAAACTTACGATTCAACGCCAAAATGTCTTAAACATTATTGTGACCTCAGTGACTTGGATCACTTGGCGTCTAGTGATTAACGTTCAAAGCTTCAGACCGTAGCGTCTAATGTGAGTACAGTGACGTTCAGCTGTGTGAGAAATATCAGTGTGACAGTCAGTCTATTACTCTGTCCAAACAGAAGGATATAGCCCGACGCTAGTGGTCTTGCTGCTTCTGGTTAGTAAATTAAATTTAATGTGAAATAACGTTTAATACCATGGTTTCAAAATTTTGCTATTTATTTGTGTTTCACATAAGATACCTTTCAGATTTAATGTTACAAGGTGAACTGTGGTGGTAATTGTCAAACAAAAGGGTAAAAGTTGAATGTTTGAAATGTTTTGTAGAGGTTGTATGTGAAGTACTTCAATAAATATTGTCTGTAAATGTAAAGCATAAGCTTATAATATTCTCAAATTTTGTGAAAACTCTCTTCTTCCTGTCACATAAAATGGTTTTTTAAACAGTTTAAAGAATTTGACTAGAGTGGACAAAACATCCAATATTGAAGGCTGAATCTTTCTAAAGACACTCGTTTTTCACTTATATATAAAAAAGTAGCTCTCAGCACTGTCATTGTATGTATTAAACAGATATATGTATGCAGAAAGTTTATGTTGATGTGTTTTGAATTTAGCGCAAAGATATTTGATGGTTACCTGCGCTAGCCGTCCGTAAATTTGCATTGTGAGACAAGAGGGAAAGCAGATAATCATCACCACTAACCGTCAATTCTTGGGTTACTCTACTAACAACGAATAGTGGGATTGATCGTCATTTATAATGCCCCTAAGGCTGAAACGGCTAGCATGTTTGGTATGACGGGAATTCAAAATCGCGACTTTCAGATTACGAGTCGAGTGGCTCAAACACCAGACCATGCCGGACCAGATAGTTTATTTTATGAACCATTGTTATTCGCACTTAATATGTATTAACAATGTCTTTATAATTTAATTAATTACTTATTTGTTTTGTTTTTCTTATAGCAAAGCCACATCGGGCTATCTGGTTAGCCCACTAAGGGTAATCGAACCCCTGATTTTAGCGTTGTAAATCCGGAGACATACCGCTGTACTAGCGGGGGCAAATATACTGACATTTTCCCATAGTTTTCCAAATACTCAAATGCTTATATTTCCGTGTTTGTGTTTTTCTTACAGCAAAGCCACATCGGGCTATCTGTTCAGCCCACCAAGGGGAATCGAACCCATGATTTTAGCGTTGTAAATCCGGAGACATACCGCTGAACTAGCGGGGGGCGTTAATTAATTGCAAACGTAGTGATATCTTGAGACCACAGGTCTCAGTAGGTGATTAAAAGTGTACAGACTCGGGCACATATGGGCAGGAATTTTCGGCGTTTCAGTATATTATCGATTATGGCTTTCTATTCTGATGTTTTTGAGACACCGAATGGATATTCGTAACACGCACCTTCATGTGCCCGAGCCTTGCAACAGCTGACACGCGTAAACCATCAATTTTCCGACACCCTTGTTTCCAGAGCTTTAACGAATTATGCGTTTTGCCAGAAAATAGAGGTTACGTAATAATAATTCTACCGTGCCCTTTTGACCCAATAATATATCTCCTGCGTGTTTTTATCAGGAACCAGAACAATATCCCTAGCTTCAGAGTCAGTATAGTAATGAACAATAGGTGTTTCTTTGACAGCATTCATTTACTCGGGAAAACTTTGTTTGTTAAGCTTTCTGCTATACCCTTACCAGCAGATCCCGTAAACGTTTTTACATACTCAAAGAACTGAAGAATGATTTTTCGTTTTATATATTAAATCCCGTGAAGTCAGTATATAATCTGTTTTGAAGGAACGCGCAATATGCAATTCTTCCTTTTACCGCCCAGGGAAAAAATCTGGTGATCGCATAAATTTCAAGTACGCTCTCGTAATTTTGTTCGGATCAAAGGATGTGACGAACCATCAGTTGCTTGAAAAACCTGTGATAAATCTAGCGTTACAGTCCGATTGGTGATCACTGAGTCACCTTGGAGGTTCTCATTCAAAAACAAACTTTCAATCTTCCTCAGTGTGAAGGCTTAATTCGTTTTGTCAGATACTTGAAAATATTTTTACTGTGAGAACCTCATGAATTTCCCAAAAAAGAAAGCAAACTATAAATTAATTGAAGTAATGACAATAATTTAATATTGCATATATATAGCGTTTATAGTTTGATAAAAAGAGAAAATTTTTCTCAGTTAAGATATGGAATTAATTTAGAGAGCGGTAAACTCTCTTTTGCGTAGGTTACTGACCGTTACCTGAGTATGGTTCATTGAAACAAGTAACTCATTTATATATATATATATATATGTATATCAAAATTTTTAAAAGGACCACTTATTTTGAAATACTGTATTTCTAATATTTTGAGTTGGTTGGAAGTGTTTTCACATTTTGATTTACACTTCAATTAGCCAATTTAAATATAATACATAATACTTGGTAGGTAAATAAATATGTTTAAACAATAAATACCTCCTACTAAAAACACTTTAACAAAGATGTAAATAACAATTATGTGACTTCGAATTCATAAACAGCTTGGTATTATAATAGAAATATAGTTACATCATTTAATACCCATGAAAATAAAATGTAAATAAAACATATTTAAATACTTCTAAAATTCACAAAATGTTTAGATAAATTTTAATTTTGTATTCCTTTTTATGAAATATTGTATTTTCCGCCTAATAAGCTGAATTTCTGGCCCAAAATTTTGGACCTGATTTTTGGGGGTTGGCTTATTGGCCGATCAACAGCTTTGGACCAAAATATACCGAAGACCAAAATCGGCCCCCAAATCATACCTTTGATCTAACAGTTACGGCAGAAATAATTCAGTTGAATAAACTTTATTTATTAATAGATTTTTCTGGTTACATTTATTTGTTTTCGACATTTCTTTCAGCACACATTCTGCTTTCTTTCATTCACGGACCTGTTTTTCATTCACACAGTAATGGCAAGCGGCATTCATATTTGATATTTTTAAGGCTAGCTCTACTACTTTCAGTTTAAAAGCAGCATCATAACGCATTCTTTTTTTTTGCAGGTGTATTCATCTTTGGCTTTTGACCGTACAATGATGAACTCCCACTACATACCCCTGGTATTTATAGCCTGGGTTAGTGATTTTAATTACTGAGTAAAAATTCTGAAATTTCATTGGTTACCTAATTACAGTGAGTGGAGCCAATAACGAATGACAAATTGATTCCATCTCTGTCTCAATACGATACGCTCTGCTTTACTACAGAACGCCAATTATCAAACACAACATGCATGCTGACGCTGAAACGAGACTAAGAAATCATTTTGAAGAAACTTGTCACTTCTTAAAAATGGCCTCGGCTTATTGAGCGGTCATAAGCAAAACCCCTCATTTTCAGAGCTGAAAATTGCCCTCAGCTTATTCGGCGATTCGGCTTATTAACCGGAAAATACGGTAACTCTCAAGTAATAAAAAGTTTTTGTCCGTAATCACAGGATCAGAACAGCAATTAGAAAACGGAAGGTTCTTGCAATGCATCATTTTCACTTGACATACAGTTTCAAAAAATGCTTGGAGAGAAAATAGATTATTTAATATACTTTTCCTCAGTTACATGTGTATTTTATTATTTACCAAAAACATCAAATTGTCGAGAACTCATCAACGCTTATTTTAATGTAAAAAGTGGTCATGGATGTGCCACTATACTTTATTGTTGCCGTATTATGGCAAACAAGCAAAATTACATGCACGAATTAAAACACAATCCTAATTATAATGTTTATATACAGAAAAGATTCCACCATAAGTAATCTACCACAATGGAGAACCAATATAATTACAGTATAATATATATATTACACAGGTAAACACAGGCGTCCACTCATTAATTAAATTGGTGAACTCGCATATTACACTCCCTCACGGCCAATCTGTTTTTGAGAACAATTTTCATTTGATCTTTTTTCTGTGCAGACAATCTTAGTTCACAGGTCGCAACGAAAAGAGACTTGAAAAATTTTGTTCATAATTTCTCAACATTACGTTGATGGCAGATTTTTATGTATCTGTGTACTGGTTATAATCTGAAACATTGTTGTCACTTGTATGGCTTACGATTTTGTAGGACACAGCAAGTGGTTTAAATTTTATTTTATATGTACAGTACAGTTCTTGTTATTCTTTGGAATTGTTAAAAATATTTAATTACTTTACTTTTTTGTATGTTCTCGTAAATGTGAGAAAAGAATCGAACTTGTATAGTTTCAAAACGAATGAGATTTTTCATTTGTTGAATGAAGAAAAGACGTTTGTAAAGTTAGTAAGGTTTCTTTTACCAAAATTTCAATCTTCATCTTAGTAGCAGTAAATATTCCAAAGTTTTACATACTGTTGCTACGTTCAATATATTCACTATGTTTTAGTATTACACATTGCCAAGAATTGTTGACTTCTCTTCCTGTTTTGATGGCCCGGCATGGCCAAGCGTGTTAAGGCGTGAGACTCGTAATCTGAGGGTCGCGGGTTCGTATCCAGGTCGCGCCAAACATGTTCGCACATTCAGCCGTAGGGGCGTTATAATGTAACGGTCAATCCCACTATTCATTGGTTAAAGAGTAGCCCAAGAGTTAGCAGTGGGTGGTGATGACTATCTGCCTTCCCTCTAGTCTTACAATGCTAAATTAGGGACGGCTAGCACAGATAGCCCTCGTGTAGCTTTGTGCGAAATTACAAAATAAACAAACAAATCAATCCTATTTTGATTAATATTCCCATACATTCGTTACTCGGAACTCATTTTAATCAAGTTATTACGTCGTGCCGACTCTGCACCTGTAGGAGTTGTTTGTCTTCTTGTAAAGCTATACAATGGATTATCATCTGTCTGTACACCACGGGAATGTTTTGTATCGTATTTAACTTTACGTTAAAGCTACCGCTGTTCCACTGAGGGATCATTCATAAATATACGAACAAGCAATTAACAATATGAACAATCTTAAGGCTTTTCTTATTGTGGGAATTATTCTTTTGCTTAAAACATTTGCAATTATAAACGTTAGGTCGACAAATGTAGAATGTTTAAAGAAACTTATATCATTATCAGATAAATAAACTTATCCAAACTTTGCACATTTGTATTATATATATATATTATAATATATTTGTATTATAGTGTCACCGCTATGATAGCGAACTTGCGCTTAGCTACCCACTTGTCCCCATGCTATAGAGATTCTTAACCTCACCTCTATTTTTGTCACAACCGAGTTTAAGGTAGTAATTTCATACAGTCACAGAAGAAGACGCGTACGAGCTCCAAGTACTCCAACCCTACTACGTACACAGAGTTAAGCTAGAGTAGCGTTGTGGTTAACAAAACACAAATACATTTGGAGCCTTTGTAAAACCCCACTGGTTGTAGGAAAAGAATAGGGCTTTCCTGGTTTTCCTACTCTGTTCTTGTCATATTCTTTTCTGATGATCCTGAAGGGTGCAAATCAAATAACTTGTGTGTCGTTTGTTTGTTGATAACAAAGAAAAATAACAATACCCTTCAAGAAGAAAATACAAATAGGTTTTTTTAGTTTTCACTCAACCAGAGGTAAACTCTTGTGCTACAAATCCGAATAGTAATGGAACTTAAGATGAGCAAGGGAATCAGCCTCAAAGAGTGAAATAGACATATTGCACGGAAATGTATAATGGCTATTTAACTCTTCAATGGCTAGGTGAAAGGGGGTATGTGTTTGCAAGAGCAAAAGATAGTTTTTGATCGACACAGGAGTAATCATAATATTGGTAGATATTACAACACTTCAAACACTCTTTCTAAAGCAACCACTCTGGTTAGTTTATTCGAATATCACAGAGAGAGGAACTTGGGCAAGCTTTCCAGTAAATATTTTGGTTACAGTGGCATATAGAATAATTATTAAACTCTATTTTTATGTTACTTTACATCAGATAAACTTGATGAATCACAGACAATAAGAATACTGCTTCACATTACCATAACCACTATAGCAAAGCAGCTACTTTAAGCCAGCATATAACAATCGCAGCCAAATATTATAAAGTTTGATTCGTGAGGTATGTTATCAAACATTCAAATCTCTAATGTGTGCTTTACTGGACTATCCAATGCTGATTTACCCAAGATAGGACCATGCATTCTTGTTAGATATGAATGCATGAAATGAAGTCATGTTATTACAGTTATAAGATAGATTAATACGGATCATTATATATGCTAGTTTTGTAATAATGGCTCATGAATGCAAGATGAAGCTCATCTAGCCTAGCTAGGGCACAATAGGTTGATGCTAACCTATGATAATGATATTCTAAGATATTTGAGTCAAGATGTTTGATGTTTGTAAATAAAGCATTGCGTACTGTTACGTTTCTTTATGTTTTATGTTTTTCGTAGACTAAACGCAACAGAAAAACACAGATAACAGCTTGTATAATTTATTAGAATAAGCTATTATATATATGACAGATATAACATAAATTATATAATAACAATGACAGAAATTAAGTTCAAACCTTCAAAATTAATTACAACACAAAATGGTACTGGCCTGTATTTAATATAACGATCTAGAATGAAAGTTTGAAAGTTCAGATCAGAAATCCAAATTCCGGTTTAGGGTGTGAATTTGGTCCCACGAAGAAATACCGAAGTTTGAATTGAGAATGACGAAGTTCTTTTTACGGTGCTTCTTGATGAACGTCTCAAACTTGCCGCCTTCCAATTTTCCCAGTCTCCCCTAAATAGTCCGTACGTGACGACTCTCAGCACAACCAGTAATTCGAATGAATCGCAAAGATTGACGAAACAAAATCACAGCTTCTGTAGATCTAGCTTCAGTCACAAATTAAAGTTGAATAAACTCACTGCAAACACTTAAACTTTCTCAAACGAATGATTGACTCTTCTTTTCTTCGAATAAAAACTAATGACTCTTCTCTTCTCGCATCTTCGTCTGTTTATATATTTGTAGGACCAGACTTCCCGAACCATCGCGTAACTTTCCAACATTCCAGAGAAATCCGCGCATGTCTGCTCTTGCACGAGACTTCTCGTTGAGATACTAGGCCACCAAACATTTCATTTACATAAATTTATACACATGTGATTGATCTACCTAATTCTAGAAAATTCTAAATGTTATTTTAAATGAATAACAACATATTTTATTGGTTTAAGCTTTGAAACAATAATATAAATATGGAAATGTAAATAATAGATATGGAAATTTAAACACAACACTACATGTTGTCGTTTACAAAAGATTTCCATGACATTTACATAACAGTACCCTGTCCAAAAAAATCGGTAAACACCAAAACAAAGTTATTGGACTTCAGCTTAAGCTACTAGATTTGAGTTAACGTCGTCATCTTCCAGAGACTGAGAGGAGTCAACAATATTTATTTGTGACTCTTAGCTACTTCACAAAGTGAACTGAGGCTTCCGCATTTGCCAGCAGAATGATACATTCTATCATTGAACTTTAGTGCAAGATTTGTTTATTTATTTGTCTAATTTCACACAAAACTGCTTGAGGGTTATGCTGAACTACTTTGTTTGAGAACAATCAGGAAAAACTGTTGAATGAAAAAAGTAGCAAAGGACATGATATACCTGTGTAAAGATTAGGCCCAGTTTAAGCGTATAATACCAGCATGGATACAGTTTGAACTTGACTGAATTGTTCACCCCCACATATGCTGACAGGTTGATATCTTGATGTACAGGTTACAGTGGATGCAAGATGCTTGAAGAGCATATCAGTATTTTACCCCTATAAATCACTGATGAACCCTAAACGTTAGATTGACCAGCAGATTTTATATGACAACTATAAGTCAAAGAAAGGCAGGATGTAATCTCAAGCTCTACTTACTCGTCAAATATAGGAAAAGAACTCAGAGTATGCCAGATGAGAAAATTCAAGAGTTTATGATCAAAGTTAGTGATGTTTATTTTATTAATGTAGGTGGGACACACCAAAACCAGAACTTGGAAAACTGCTGAGTGGCTCGTTGAAAGAAAGAAATGTTTTTTTGTATTTTATTTTCAGAGTTACTAGGAGGTACGATAAGATACCATTCATACACACTGTTTTGTTGTTAACATTCAGTTACTTACTTTAAACACAGCTGAAAGGAATACATCAACAGGATATACAACTGAAGATGGAAACTAAAATTAAAAAAAATAGTTAAATGAAGGTTGCATCTTATAATATCCACTACATTTTTATCATTTTTATATTTATTTTTCATCTTTTTATATTTATCTTTCCTTATTCTTATTTTAACTTGTGAGAGTCGTCACTTTCCTACAAGTGCCTGCAGGCAGTGAAGGATTGTGGGCTTCAGCACCCACATCTCGCTCTCCTAATTCCTAATTTTCCAATGTAAGACTAGCTAAGATATTTTTGGGGTAAGAAACTATATTTGTGGTGACAAAAGAGAGAGCTACATATAACATCATCAATAAATTGTATTGATATGTATTCAGTATTTTTTATACAGTTGCCATATATTTGATTTTCTTTGTTATTGCTTACATTGATATTTCTAACATATGTTTAATTCTGAGTGTTAATTTCATGTAAAATTAAATTATTTTATCTCACGCCCATAGGATTTAATTTTAACACTGGTTAAAGATGAAAGAAATATTCGAAGAGACAGAAAAAACTTTGGCAGGTGAAACACTATTGAATAAATTGTGACATTATTAGTTTGTACTTAATACATGATCGATTATTTTCTAAATATCATGTTTAAATAAGAAATCATCTTTCCATATCTTCCATTTTTAATCACGCTAGATGTTTGTTTTAATGTTTTAATTTTTCTGGCAAGATACGTAATTTTAGTTTGATATTCAAATACAGTTTGTGTTCTGTTTTAAAACTTCTCTATTACGTTTGACGCATAGAGCACTTGTATATCTAATGTAGAAATACCTTAATCCTTTTTTTAGTTCAGAACTTTCCAAAGAACTGGTTTTACGAGTCAGTGTACCATTTGTTGCCTTTATATAATGACAGTTTACTGGTATTTCAATTCCATAGCTCTATGTATGCATTCAGGAAAGTATAAAATGCAGGTGTTCGTATTGCTTACGTATAGAGACGCTATTCTGTGAATTAACTATAGCTCCAATGACAAAATAAACAGTCACTCATGATGTTTGTTTCCAATATTTCATTTTGGTTCGTTTTTTGTATGAGCTTCTGATCCTATGAAAGTACATTTTTTGACATATTAAGTTACGACCAATTAAATTACACACTGAGCGTAAAATTTGCCTATTTCATTTAATACAAATCATGGTTTGTTCTGGTTGCACACAAAACCCCCTCTTGCTATAGATCATATGGAAGCTAAGCAGTACTCGAATTTTACCATTTATACCAATTCGCTTTATACTCTGCTAGCCCTAGAATAGTTTCACACCATTTTCTCTCCGATGTTTAAAACCGACTAGCCAATTTCTCTTTAAATATACTTTTATCAAGTTCCACTAGAAACCAGCCACGTTGGCACTTTGGATAACAAGCTCATTGACACCGCAATTAAGTCTATCTACACTAGCACTGTCACTTCTGTGTGCTAGGTCTGTTCAATATATAGATTACCTTCCTGAATTCAATTCTCAGCTCCGTACCAGTGTGCAGTCGACTTGAAGTGAGCAACGTGAAAATAATCTTTTCCAAATAAAAGCCACTTTTAAACTTTACCCGTCTTTTCCCGAAAAGATCAGAAATAAGAATTTGTCCTAACTTGACTACGCATTGGCTACAAATTTTTTACTCATCGTTTTCTTTTCTCCAGGAGTAAGTGCATCAGTGTGTAGTTTGTGTATTCATGACACAATACTGCACATTAAACTATCGTGTCATCGTTATGATTTTCAACAACAGCACCATTTTAGACATGTTTTGTCCCAACGTTTACCTTTGACACTGTATTGTGTTATTGGCGATGATGACACTGTCCACCCTACAAATGTTTTTAGTTTTGAAGGGCCATTGGCCTTTTTAACGCTACATAAATTTTCTATTCAAAGATTAGGCTTCGTTTTGTTGTAACATAATTTCTCTTTCACGAATGTTAATTTTACTTTACTTTCAATTATTTATCGGTTTGTAGGCTAAGATAGCCTAGTTGCTTTATTCCAAAAACCTAACATCTAACTGCAACGTCACTTACAATCCTGTACACGTTTACACTCTCATCCCCAAGACATGTGTCCGGCAATTTGAAAACTCTCTCTTTTGTGATTCGAAAAGTTTTTAACTGCATTTATGAGCTGAAATTCTTGATTGAAATTCAGTATAAAAACCAGAATTTTAAGTTTTATTTGTAGTAATGATGCTGTGCCTGGTATGGACAAGCGCGGTAAGGTGTGCGTGCGACTCGTAATCTAAGTGTTGCGGGTTCGCGCCCGTGTCCCGACAAACATGCTTGCCCTTTCAGTCGTGGAATGTTATAACATTACGGTCAATCCCACTATTCGTTGGCAAAAGAGTAGCCCAAGAGTTGGCGGTGGGTGGTGATGACTAGCTGTCTTCTCTCTAGTCTTACACTACAAAGTTAGGGACGGCTAGCATAGATAGCCCTCGAGTTGCTTTGTACGAAATTTCAAAACGAAAAAAGAAACAAGTTATGGTGCTTTCAGGAAAAGCATTGCACTTGCTGTATATCATGTTTTGTTCAAACAATTAATATTTAAACCATATTTAAATATCTTTATGAAACTGTTCACACAATTTGAGCAGTAATTTAACCTATCATCTTACTGTAACGCCCTCTTTTTTCCTTTTCCAGTTTACATTCTCGTCCTTAACCTTAAGACGACCTAACGAGATCAAAATATTGTTTTTTGCTTTTATCTTAGAAAATGTTAATACCCATCCTAGCCGTTTTGAGAATGGATATTTATTCGTAGTTGGCATTAATATTGAATGTTATTGAAAATCCACTCAATAGAAAACAAAATTACTCTTCTGTAACTGAATAACTTATCAAGAAAATGAATTATCAAATGTTAAATGAAACCAACCATACTATTTTCTGCATCAGTTGAAATCAAAATACCACCTATTACAAAATGTGTAAGAGAAGTTAATTGGTGACACTTACTACTACTCTGCTGCACCATGGTGTGCTTCAGGACCACTATTATTTTCCAGTAGTTGTTAAATTTATCATAATATATGTACTAATTTTGATTAATTTTTAAACGGAATGTCAATAGATATACCTCAGAGATACAGCCACAAGTCAGGTCTCAAAACGAAGCAACACGCAACTATGAATCATTTTCTCATAAATTCACTATTTATAAATAATTTGCTTGTCACTTGACCTCTGAATCATCCATTTTGACAGTGATATGTCAGAAGACTTATACGCCTAAAACCCGTGTTTCAATACCTGTGATGTAAATAACACAAATACCATTTTTCTAGTTCTGTGTTTTTAATAAAAAAACAACAACTAGACCTCTGAGTTTCTCTATATACTTCATCTTTTTGTATTTTATTTCTCAGTAAAATACATATTGACCAATAATAAATCGAAAATTATTACTAGTTAGTTTAGCAGAAATTTACGAAGCAGTTTATAATAAAATGCTCTGAATTTAAAACAATATAATTAAAGTAAAGATTGGAAACACACGCCATATGTGATTGTTTGTGTGAACGGGGTATGCAATACATTATTTACACCTGCTTCAGACATCTTGACACGAATATCTTAGAAGAATCGCTTTCATAGATTAGCATCAACTTTGGGTACCACTTATGCTATAGTCTTCTGGCAATGCTAGATGAGCTTCATCTTCCATTCATGAACCAATATTACAAGGTGTAATGATGAGTATTAATCCATTCAATAACTGCAGTAACTTGACTTCACTTCAGGTATCACACGCATTCGTATCCAACAAGAATGCACACTCTTGTCTTGGGTACATCAGCATTGGATAGTCAAGTGAAACATGCATCAGATATAAAAAGGTTTGATCACATACTTCATGTGTGAAACTTTGTAACATTTAGGTGCTGTTGTTATATGCTGGCTTATAGTAGCTGCTCTGCCACAGTTGTTATGTAATCATGAGTATTCTAATCTTCAGTATTCACAGTATTCTGTGATTCGACAGTTTATTAGTTATTCTACATTCCACTGTAACTAAAATGTCTACTGTAAAGCTTACTCACGTTTTTCACTCTGTGTTATTCGAATAAAGTGGGCAGAGTCATCCAGACATCCAAGTCATTCCTTACCTATCACCCCTTTATAACTCTTGTTAAGGTCATTATCTTTAAACTTGCTCAGTTTTTGTTTTCTTAGCATTGACAATCTTGTGAAGTATTAGAAATATCGAATAGAAAACGAAAGCTGTTAATAATTTAAATTTCTGTATCTCAAGTTATATTTTTGAGGTATGTGAAACTTCTACAGTTTTTAAGTGACTATGGTATGACGTGTTTTCTTTCATCTCATTCAGTGCTTTTAAAACATTAATGTTACCATAAAAAGAAAATTTAGCTTTTAAAGTGATAAACAACAAATAGAAAAAAAATATTCATGTTGTTCTCATGAACTTCAGGAGAAACTACATATTAACTCTACATTATCATGAAGTAGAGGTTCCTACTCTCTGATATAATGATGCATTAAAGTAAAACTATTTACTCCTGTTAAAGTACTTGAATTCATAAATAGAAACATTAACTAGACAGAATACTAGGTGTTAAGTACTTTATTATAACAAAAAAATCAAACAGATTGTTTGTGCATGATAGACTGACACTAAAATTTGTTTGGAACTGTTCTCGTAAAACCCTCCTCAATGACAACTTCCACAAAACAATTATAATTTAACATTTCTTGCTTAACAGGTAATGTAAAATTTACCCAGAACAACTAATGATACTCATGTGTTGCTAATCATTATATAAACATCCATTCACAGCTATATACTTCAGATACCACCTGACCAACCACTTTTTGGCTCAGCTATTTACTAATTACACATTACATGTTCAACATTACAGTAGTACAAGTGAAAAGAGCTTAACTGTTGTTATCTCTAAAGGACAATTAAGACATTTAAAACAAATTTAATGAATTCCCTGAGCAAGTTATACATGCAAATTTCACACACTAGAATAAATAACTACCGTATTTTTCTGGCTATAAGACGCGTATCTATTTTTAAAACTGTCTTTACGGAAATAAATGTTTTCCAGTTATTATTTATTTGTTAAGCATCAGAATAATCTTTTATTATTCTTTAGAATTCCTCAAAAGTTGTCTCTTTAATAAAATAAAATATGGTTGTTTCATACTTTTACATCAAAACATTGTTCATTTATTGTGAAAAATCCCCAAATCTTCTTTTCTATCACAGAACTCACTAAAAACGAGCTCTGAAAGTTCACTCTAGACCAACAGTCATATTGGTGTGTTTACTCGTGTAAGCATCCCATAAACAATTACTATAAATTTTCAAATTTATATGTTTTTATTGCCTTATTTATGGATATGACTCTACTATTGTTCTACAGTAATTTCTCATGATGACCTATTTTCTTTAGCCGATGTAAGAAAACAAGCACAAAGAAGTGAAGAGGTTGATCGCGCTTGTCACTAGTCCTTGCTATACAAGATGCACAATTCTCAGGGATTAAATTTATTACTTTCGGTGCATAGCATGAAGGGGGTTTTGGTACTCCTTTTTTGGAAGAAAAAGCGTCTTATTCACCAAAAAATACGGTAATTTAAAATTCATATCATATGGTAGTATATTTGTTTGTTTCTTTGTTTAAAATTAAATACAAAGTTATAGAATGGGCTATGTGTGCTCCACCTACCGCGAATATCTAAACCCACTTTTTAACGATGTGAGTTCGCACACATATCACTCTGCCCCTGGGAAACATTGACATGTGTTGTTTGAAAATATTTTATACGTTTATATACCACAAAACTCAAGGTTAACTATATATTTCACGTTGGAACATATGTTTAATTTTTATCCATAAATTCAATATCACCAATTTGTCAACACAACCATTTTTTAGTAGTAACAAGTGTATTTGAAATCTCAGTGTGTAAAGAGAGTTTATATTGATTTGACCTTGCAGATATAACTGATGTTTATAATGTGCTGTCCAGAAAATTCCATTTCAAGTCATGTTATAAAACATTTGGATTCATGGTTTCAAATCGTGATAACAACAGAAATGTTATAGCTATAAAGATTATAGAATTTTGAGTAAATTTTCATTCGTACATATTTGGAAGAAAAGCCTAAATATCTACAAATATAAGTAAAAAGAATATTATGTCAGAAAACAGGTTAAGTTCAAATAAAAATCGATTGATCGTAAAATCTCTTAAGGGAAATGTTATTTTAAATACAACTTAAATCGGGAGTTTTCTTACTGTGTGACCTTCATTAAGTGTGGTTAAGAAATCGATTAAATTAAAATGGTCAAAATAAAAAATCATCTTTTTGTGACAAAACTGATTTTGTGAAACTAGTTTCAAATCTGACAACTTGAAGACCTAAATTACAAATATGTATACTAGAAATGAAGATACATATCCATCGAAAATAAAACTAATTAAATCTCATTATTATGTCATGTATGCTGTTTGTTCTATTCATAAAATAATTGTGAAGTTACATTGATTCACTGTGTATATTTTTATAAAAATATAATCTGATAAAAATAGTAATGATTCAGATAAAAATACGAACAGTCTGTCACATATATATTTCGTTATAATTTACTTTTACTACGTTTTCAAAGTGTAGGAAGTTTATCTTTCTGAAATATTTGTACTCAGAAATTATAAAACTGGAAAACATAAAGCCAGTTTAAGATCTATTGTTTGAAATTGTTTGTCACGAGAGGCATGGTATATACTATTTTTTGATTACAAACAGTTTTACTCAGCACAATACATATTGTATGTGTGACAGCCAGAATAATGTTAAAAGAACCTATTGGTTTATTGCAAGCTATGCTAGAAGTATTAACTATAATAAGCGTTGCTCTTGCATCAAAACTTCCTTCAGAATTTCAACACACTGATGAGTTGAAGAGTGTAACTTTATCGAATTTGGTTTAAGGAGATTTGTTGCCCTTCAGTTTACAATATTCTGTGCCTTAAAGACAACTTGTACCTGCATTATGAAATACACTATTATTTCTGTGATTTTGTTCAATAATGGATGGACTGGTGTTGCTATTAATTTAATCATTATACTATATAAAGAGTCGTTTCTTTGTTATTTAATTGTCTTTTGTTCCTGTTCTCTGACTGAGACAACTGGATCAGCCTTAACCTGTATAGGCCTATAAACTGAAAGAGCCAGAGAAGTTTACATTGTTTAAACTTCCTCATGTTATTTTTCTTTTCATCTAGCAACTGTTTTTCTAAAGAGAAATTCCAAGCACTTCAAGTATTTCAAAAGCAACAATAATTGTTGTTTCGTATTTTTTGTGTTATTTTGAGCAAATACTTCATTTCACTACCTATGGATGCACCAATGTGGAAAATATTCGTGTTTTATATAAATATAGCTTTAAACCTTTTCACTCGTATTCTCTTTTCCATTATGATATTGTTTAAATTAATTATAATGCTTCGAGATTATTTCAAGTTAATATCTAGAAATAGTTTAAATAATACGAAAGTATAACTACACTACATGATAAATTGTTTTACTATTTCTTAATTTACACATGGAATGTCACATATTTTTAAGTATCCAAAACGTTTTAGAAATATCATAGTAAAATTTCTCTTTTCCTTCTTTTGTTATTTTTTTGTAATTTATGTTTTATTTTATTTTTCTTTGGTAACCTTTCCCAATATGGTGTGCCTTCGATCTCACCCCCAATAAACTTCGATGATTATACAGCAATTTGAGTAAGTGCCCTTACACCAGGAATAGCAGCCACTAACTTACAACCACAACTAAACAGATTAAGTGAATACTGCCAAAAACATTGAATTAAAATAAACACAGCGAAGACACGATTAATGATATTTTCAAAATCAACGAAACATCAAAAAGTTATACCCCAGATCTACATGAACGGAGAGTTTCTCCAGACTGCTACATCTGCAGAATTTTAAGAGTTAACATATGATTCTAATCCTACCTGGATACAACATGTAAATAACATTAAAATAAAATTTGGCGAAGAATAAACTATACTTGGAGTCTAACTGGTAAAAGGTGTGGAACAATACCAGAAAAGCTTATTAAAATATACTAGACATACATTAGACAAGTAATAAACTATGTGACTCCTGCATGGATTAATGTAAGTGAAAAACAATTACAAACCAAACTCCAAACATTACAAAATACACTAATTACTACATCAGCCATCTCCTCAAAGTCCATGCACAAATACTTAAATACACAAACAATAGCAGATATACTTCCACATATAAAATAAAATATTTTGATAAAAAATGGCGAAAAAAATGAGTTGTTATGCGAACCAGACAGAAATTGCATATATGATAAATAGAGACCAAAACTCTTCTTCCTGTTAAACTTATACAACAGAACTTTAAGATAAAATCAAATTTAAAATTTTGCTGAAATAAAACATATTACCTACGTTCTAGACTTAATAAAACAAAAAGATAAAAGAACAATATAAACGGACATTACCCTGGAAATGACCAGAATTAAAGTTATGCTGTCACTCCAGCTCTTTGTATTTACTTTGAATGAATTAACAAATCCATTCAAACAAAGTAATGAAAGGAGGAAGAGGTCTAGTGTATCTCACCCTCCTGGGTATACAAATATATATATCCAAACACCTAGGGAAAGAAAGAGTGAGAATAAGATCGCGTGGCTGAAACCTCAATGCTAAAGTTTCATTCCTTGTGGAAGCGTTACTCTGTTATATTACGTTATACACATTATAGGCCAGAAACGTTGTTTGAAGATACGTCCACTAGAAGAAGTTAATACAGGCAACAATGTAGTATTGTGGAAATGCGTTTTCATCTGTATACATGTATATATATTAATTTTTCAGAGGGAACGCTGTTCCCTGATTATTTCGAGCAAACCCACTTTTACAAATCTCTAACTTCATAAAGTTTTGCCAACACTTAGAAGAAAAAAAACAATAATCATAAACTCTTTCTTCCAAGCTGAAGGCAAGAAATCGAAGTATAATGACAGCTAAGTTTGCAAAATATAACGGGTACTTATATTAATATTGATTGAAACGTTCCAAACAAGTTATGGTCAGAGCTAATACTCTTCAATTTTCACACTAATTTATTGCAATCATGTTGTTCAGAGCTGACTTACAAACTCGAAGAAATAAAATGAACCGTATGTTAAAATTTTTGTGATAAGAGACGATGAACTTCCAAAGCAAATATTTTGAGAATTTCTACTTCTAATTTTTTCACAGCTCTTTCTTAGGATTATTTTACATTCATAGGCTGAACTAGAAACCTTTTCAAAATAAAGCAGTGAAATGCCACTACTTGGTAGCAAATGATCTTATGCTGTTCACTTTCCGTCATTAGGTGAGGTAATGTTTATCAACGTATTTGTAGCACAGTGACTGTAATTAAAATGTTTATAACATGGCTCTCTACAAAGTTTGACCCAGTCCAGTAAACTTGTATTTGATTGTTAGTCGTCCTCCCTTCTGGTTGGGACTTTGTGGTAACAGGACAATGCAATTACCATACTTAAAGAATAACCATTAAATGTTGAGTTTATATTAATACAAATACGGCCAGTTTTGGGCCGGCAACTATTATTTGTCGTCAGTCCTCCCAGAAGTGGTTCCTGTCCACTGCAAACGATGTAGGAATTAATGGTTTTTCGTGTTTGTTAACGGCCAGAGACGATGAAACGCTGCATGACATGTGTATATACGCTTCTGAGGGCTCTTCTGGTTTCAAACTGAAGTTTACGTTTAGATACTGTTTGTCTTGGGCATATGAGACATAAAAAGTGGTCTTTGAAAATGGACAACTCCCACTTGACAGGATATCTCTATTTTTAATTAATCTGAGTTACTGATCCAGTTACATTTCTCGGCCTCTCGCTAGTACAGCGGCATGACTCCGGATTTACAACGCTAAAATCAGGGATTTGATTCCCTGTGGTGGGCTGAGCAGATAGCCCTTTGTGACTTTGCTATAAGAAAAACAAACGCACATACATTACTAGATTTCCGTCTTTTGCCAATATTTTTCTTTAATTCCACAGTTTGAAGTTCTGAAAGTATTATTACTTCTGTAAATTTGTTTTTAAATCTCCATATATTAACTAAATGAAGTCGTTTAAAAAAATAATATGTTTATTTTATACATAAGATTTGTAAAAATCAAAGATTTCATGGTTATTGTTTGTTTGTTTTGAATTTTGCGCAAAGCTACTCGAGCGCTGTCTGCACTAGCTGTCTTTAATTTAGCAGTGTAAGACTAGATGGAAAGCAACTAGTCATCATCTTCCACCGCCAACCCTTGGGTTACTCTTTTACCAACGAATAGTGGGATTCACCGTTACATTAAAACGCACCCACGGCTGAAAGGGCGTGTATGTTTGATGTAACCGGGATTCGATCCCGCGACCCTCGGATTATTAGGGTAATGCCTAAACAAGCTTGGCCATGCCAGCTTTCACTGTTATAAATTCTATTTAAAGATTCCTAAAATAGAATCCTTGTTACTCCAGCTCCAAATTGAGAAGAAACTTCTGCAAAATGTATTGCTTAGTGCAATATTAGTGCACTCAGTGCACGGCTTAGTGCAGTGGGGAAACAACCTACTCACTTAAAATACATGATCAAGTAACTGCAGTTACTTCGGTCCTATGTTCCTTGACGGAATCGAGTGGCAGATAATGATGACGTTAATTTTAGAGTAAGATCAAATTACTTTCCCTAGCCTGTTAGAGTATATTATAAAAATGTTTTTTCTCACCAGAAACCTTCATAAAAACAGCAATATTTCTCAACATAAAAGTTTTATTTGCAGCTGTTGTTGTGCTCATAAGCCTAACGTTAACGATTGTTTGTTTGTTTGGAAATTCGCACAAAGCTACTCGAGGGCTATCAGTGCTAGCCGTCCCTAATTTAGCAGTGTAAGACTAAAGGGAAGGCAGCTAGTCATCACCACCTACCACCAACTCTTTGGCTACTCTTTAACCAACGAATAGTGGGATTGACCGTCACATTATACACCCCTACGGCTGGGAGGGCGAGCATGCTTAGCGCGACGTGGGTGCGAATTCTCGACCCTCAGATTACGAGTCGTACGCCGTACGCGCTTCGCCATGCCAGGCCTAACGTTAACAAAAAGCAGAACTGTCGATGTAGATTATCAAATGTTATAAAGTAAGCTTATTTTCTAAATGTATTGTTGCATCAAATATTTTGTGATAATATTACTGAAATAGATGTCCTGTTTCCGTATCTATGTTTGAGCAGTATCGAAACAACGCAGTAAAAACCAGAGGGAAATACAGATTTATCATTCATGCAGTTGCAGTTATGTATTAAAACAAAAGCCTTATTTAATGCTATTTTCGTTCTCTATACTAAGTGGAAAGATAATTTTAAAAGTTTAACGAATATCTTTTATTTGAATTATACATTAACTTCTAAAATAATATGACGACTCATAGAATACGCTCTCATAAACAACTATAATTTATGATCTGTTTCATAGCAACATTAGACAAATTGTTCTTTTAATTAAATAATATATTTCTTCAAAAATTGGTTCGTAACGTGAGAAAAATATGCAGTTTAAGTAAATCAAAAATATTTTCTTTGATGCCAAAACGAAAGTAGAGAAGCCTGAAAAACTGAACGAGCTAAGAAAATGCACTGAATCAATTTAAGAAAATATGTTATACCATAATTGTTTCGATAATTCATTGTAATTTGGAAAACATACATAACTAACGTGAATCTCTTAACATTAGAAATAAATTATGATTAGAACGATGTAATTTTAATTTAATTTTCTTTATTTGAATTATAACTTCCATTCTCTGACTGTGTCAGAAATGTTACATTCCTTCCGTTTATTAGCAATTTTCCACGTTTGAAGAAACATGTCAAATTAACTGAAAACAAACAGAAGTAAAAAAGTATTAGAAAGTAGTTGTAATAGATTTAGGACAATTATCTGGTTTTTGACACGAAAATTTAATTATACAATTAATTGTTATGAAAGTCTAATTGTGAAATATAATAGAAATGTTAATTTCTGAAAACGTATTTTTCACTTGAAGCTTTAAGATGAAATAAGTGGGTGTGAATTTGCAAAACGTTCTTATCAGAATTTTAAATACCGTATTTTCCGGTTAATAAGCCGAGGCCAATTTTCAGCTCTGAAAATGAGGGTTTTTGCTTATTACCGCCCAATAAGCCTAGGCGATATTAGTGTTGAAACTGTAGAGAAGTCATTTAAAAAATGTAGCATCTCAAATGCAATGGATGGAACGGAAGATGATATGTTGTGGTTGGACGACGACGAGGAAGACAACATTCCACTCACTCAGCTTAACACCAGAGAATGACCCGTACGACAACCAGGTCTCTGTCGAGGATTGGAATCTATTACTTGGTGCTTCTGACGATGAAGATGATGAATTTGATGGATTTTAATAAATTTCTGAGATTAAAGTGTGTATTTTTTATGAAGTTTGTTATTTCTATGAATACATGTCATTCGTAATGTATAGACCTTTTTCTATTAATAAATAGAGTTTATTCAACTGAAATAACTCTGCTGTAACTGTGAGATCAAAAGTATGATTTTGGGGCCGATTTTGGTCTTCGGTATTTTTTGGTACAAAGCTGGTGATCGGCCAATCAGCCGACTCCCAAAAGTCAGGTAAAAAATTTAGGGCCAGAAATTCGGCTTATTAGGCGGAAAATACGGTAGTTCTTCAATGACATGTATACTAAAGAAAAAGATGCAAATATACAGGTGATGATGAACTATTGTATACATGTATTATTTTACACAAATAATCTGTGAAAATTTTATTTATCTAAAATTGTTCTATTATGAACTATTACCAGAAAAGTTCCTTTTGTGGCTATATTTGCAGCTCAGAAGAATAACCTTTCAGTACCCTACATAACGTTAACGAATGACTTCGTACTATGTGTTTTTCCTTTTGATATTTGGCTTTGAGAAATTACTCCACTAGATTTACCTGCAGTTTAGATGTCTCATAAAATTTAAAAATGAATTTCTAACAATACATGAAATTCAATAATGAAAGTTTTGCTGTGATATACTTTATTTTGGGAATTGTGAAGATAGGGATGTATAAAGTAACTTAATAGTCACCCAGGACACTACAGGAGAGTGTTAAATGTGGTATCATACAATAGAACTATAACTCAGCTCTTAAGCTTTAAACACACACATTACTTGCTTGTACAAACGTACAATATCTATTGTAATTTTGTAATATCTTATGTAATATTAAATGTTACTTCTCTTTGCTCACTGGATCTCAAACAATGTGCCACTGGTAAATTTGGAGCAGTTCACGAGGATCAAGAAAATACACTCTCTTAAATGTTTGAAAAATGTCGCTAAAGAAATGCGTTCAATAGGTTAAACAAACAACAAAACTGGGAGTACATTAAAGAACTATTTCTGGAATTTCAAATGACGGAACGTGTTATATAATGGTCATACCTTGCAGTAATTACTCATGCATCATAACTTCCAGATGAAGTAAAAAAATGCTGTCTTAATTAGAGTTACTTTGTAAATTAATTAAGTATTCGGCCATGCTCGGAAGAAAATGGCTTTAAATATCCTGAGATATTTTGAATAAAGCATTCATGTTACCATTGATTTCTTTATCTAACAAATTTTTTTTATTGAAATCAGTAAAAATAACACTTGTGAAAAAATAATTATTTGCTAAAGTTATTTTTATCAAAGAAAACCAGGAAACATTTTTTCTACTTGTTATATGTACTTTGCATGATTTTAAAGTTTGTAAGACAAAATTCCCTACTTTTTGAATCATGTTTATGATGGTAGTGTGCTGTTAAAGAACTTGTTTGTTGTTAGAAATACTTCAAAGCAATGTGCAATTTGCCATCAAAATAATGGAACATGAGTTCTGACGAAATAAAGATGGTTAAAAATTATAGTGAAAATTATTTCAAGTAAACAGAGTTTTTAACAGTTCTGTAAGAAGAAGGTTATTATTATAATTAAATAAACAAAGAGCTCAAGAAATGAAGACATGAAAAAATTATTTTTAACTTGTTATGTGAAAATTTCACAACTTTAGAGGCTATTAGAAAGAAGTAAGATGTTTTGAGTAGAAACTATTTGCATATTTCATCACGCTTTGACTGATTTGAGATGTAATTAGAGTCACAGGTTCGAATCCCCGTCGCACCAAACATGCTTAATTTTTCAACCATGGCGCGTTATAGTGTGACGGTAAATCCCACAATTTGTTGGAAAAATATTATACCATGAGTTGACGGTGAGAGGTGATGACTAGCTACCTTTCCTCTAGTCTTACACTGCTAAATTAAGGACGGTTAGCGCAGATAGTCCTCGAGTAGCTTTGTGCGAAATTTAAAAACAAACAATCATTACATTGTGGTCAGCAATGGTGGATTTAAGGTTGTGTGGTACCGGGGCTAACAACTTTTGTGGGCCTAAAATCGTTTGTAGTTTTATATGGAATAATATTGTCAATGAGTCCGCATTAAGGCCACTGGTATTGGGGCTAAGCTCCCTCTAACCCCAACTTACACCACTGGTCAAGTCACAGATAGCTCGTTGTTTAGATGTTTATTTATCTACGAACAAACAAAGTTAATTAATAACAGTTGGATCAATTTTGTTTCACAAAAGTTTTAAAAATAAATTTAAAAATTATGATAACGAATTACAAAAATATAATTTCGTGAAGTATTTTGCCTCCCAGTAGCTCAGCGGTATGTCTGCGGACTTACATGCTAAAATCCGGGTTTCGATACCCGTGGTGGGCAGAGTACAGATAGCCCATTGTGTAGCTTTGTGCTTAATTCAAAACAGCAACTGAAATATTTTTTTTCAATTGAAGCATTCTGTGCAATACAAACTTAAAATGCAAATACATAATTTTACCATTATATAGTTTAACTAGTGTATTTCTCTTTTAATTTTCCTTGATTTTTGCTTATTTATTTCTAACCTTACATGTTTCATGTCATAGATACTGTTATGTTTGTTCATTTAATTATGTTAAAATTCTGTATCATAGGATTAAAGGAAACTGTTTTGCAAATAACAAGTAGTCTTATGGAATCGTTACGAGTTCGTGCAATTTCTTTTGTTTATTTCTAATGTTATACATCGCACTTTGTTTCACACTGTCTTCCATTGCTTCCTTAATTGTGTTTCTGTCCATGTTGAAAACTTCATCAGTGTTCTGTAGTTGAAGGTTTTTACAAAGTTTTTGATTAGAGTCAAATTTCCCCTGTGTGGCTGCTTTGATTATAATTGTTTCAGTTTGTTTGTGAGAATTATGTACTTTATTTTGTATGTTTTTTTTAGTTTTTAAATTGAAGATGCCTTTTTGTTTCGGGCTGGCATGGCCAAGCGCGTGAAGACGTGTGAGTTGTAATCCAGGGGCCGCGGGTTCGCATCCCCGTCGCGCCAAACATACTCGCCCTTTCAGCTGTGGGGAGTTGCAATGTGTCGGTCAAAACCATTCGTTGATGAAAGAGTAGCCCAACAGTTGGCGGTCGGTAGTGATGAATAGCTGCCTTCCCTCTAGTCTTACACTGTAAAATTTGGGACGACTAACACAGATGGCTTTGTACGAAATTTAAAAACAAACTATTTTATTTTTTTATTTTTATTCTATATCTTTTCTTTTTTGGCATTTGTCAATTTAATTGTTTATTTTAAATGATATCTAATTACTTTTAGTGCATCTTCTCATTTCTGTATTTCTTACAAATTACTATAAAAGTATTTATCTGTGTAGAATACATTTTAATATTGTATACCACGAGCTGAAGCTATAATTATTGTATTTTGCTCACAAAGAAGGGTTTACACAAACTAAAACTCTTCAAAATGGTTTGAGCTTTTTCATAATTTAAAGAAAATGATTGGGTCATAATAACTAATGGCGACCACGTTTCATTTTATCATGCAATTAATTGCAGTTAATTCCATTTAATTTTTATTTTATCACCTACTTTTATATTACTTGCCATTTCATCTTTGCATTTTGTACATACTCTATAAATTGGTATAAAAATTAACGCTCATCCATTATAAATGTTGTTTATCTGTACTGCAGTGACTCATTTTTCAGCATTTCTTCATTTACTTTTTAAAATCAGTTTTTTCAATACAAATCTTCTCTGTATAACATTTCTTGAATTAATATAATTAGTATTTGTTCACCGTCATTCCGGAATTATTTTTACTGAATGTATTTTCAAAACATTGTTTTATTTCTCTTTACTCACATTATTTTTGCTATAAAAGTAAATTCACACCACATCTGCATAACACAATAAAGATTCTAGGAAAATCTCATATTATAAATTGTTTTAGTTGAAAATTCCTTATAGATGGTAGGATATTGTAAAATTTTTCATCATGTATCATCATGTCTTTTTTTTATACAAACGTGTTTTATAATATTACTATTATTAGCATACATTCTAAATCTTTCTTCATTTTGTAGGATAAGTATCGATCATAAAGCACATCAGACCACAATATAAATTCTTATGACACATATTATCTTTGTTGTATGTCGTGAAACACTGCTTTTAAATATGATAATGTTTTAGTATTTCACACATGAAGTATAAACTACAAGTTCATTTTTTAAAAAAGTTTATACTTGAAAACATTAATCAGTAAAAGTAATTATGATGGTACTGAGTGAAAAAACTGAGAAATATGTAATAATATGTCAATTACGCTCCATCTACCACTGAGGCTTTTCTTCCACTATCAGGCCTCATCAGGCTGCTCTTGTATGTCTAACACGATTGGTATGATGTTAAAAAAAGAAATTATATAACATTCATAATTATATGTTTTATTAAAAATTGTAATTTTATTAACTAAACAAAACATTTACTTACTTAATTAATTATAAATATCATAAATTATAGAGTAATTGATATTACTATAATTGCAATTTATGTAGTGTCTTTAATTAATAATATGTATCCTGACTGGTATTGTCCAACTATCCAATTATAACAGATTTGCTTGTTATAGACTGACATTGTTTCTGAATCATGTAAGTGATTTTTTTTTCTTTCATCTATGAAATATATAGTTTGCATAATCAAAACAATGGAACAGAATGACCTGGTGGTTAAGATGTTCAAATCCTCGTGCGTTGGTTGATGGATTGAGCGCTGTCGTGAAATATGCTTGCTCATTCAGTTGTAAAGGCATTATTATGTTCAGATAATTCTCACTATTCATTGATGAAAATTATTCTAAGAGGTGATATGTTGACTTGTCTTTAACGTCAGAATTATAGATGGCAAGTGTAATGGTTTTAAAACACCGAAAACATGAGTGCATTTGAATAGTTTACAGTTTTTAATTTCGGGTGATAGCCTTTAAATAACACTATGTGAAACAGCACAAGTAAAGAACCAAACAATTATAAGACTAAAACTTAGTTTTAAAAGAATTGTTTTTCAAAAAATGAATAAAATTTTGATGAATTTAAGAGTTGCAGCTTATACCTTGAATAATGGAAGATAATGTAGTGCAAAAATAAGTGTAATATAAACAAATATTTTCAATTTTATGCAGACATATGCTATGTATTATGTATTATTTAGTTACAGATGTAAATATACGTAACCAGTGTTCATTGTTCATTATATTAAGCCTTGGTTATTTCGAGTGAAACATTTTAAAACCATGAAGAAAACAAAAAGGATCAACCTATGAGTTTTACCATTTTAAATCACAATTTGCATTGTTGTCCACGTCCAGTTTGTGAGACAACAAAATGAACTATAACTGACGTTTGAAAGCAGATGAAGTTCAAACGTTTTACAAGTAAATATTAACATGTTAAAATTTGAAACTGTCCACACTTGTTGTGTAGTCCGTGAATTTTAGGTATAATTTTCTTATTATATGATCAAAGTGAATGATATGCAGAAACTTTTATCATGTATTGACTTTAAGTAACATACATTTATGTGTAATGTGTAAATAAACTAACCTTAATACTGGTATATTTGGTATGGACACTTCAAGAGTCCAATGTACTCTTGCATATCTAATTTCACATCTACAGTAAAATAGTAGCATCTTATTCTGTATCAAATTTAATGTTAAATAATATTTATGTTGTGCACAATGCAAATAAACATGAAAGGAAAAGGTGTTACAGTTGATATTTTTGTATAGCACGACAGTATCTTGCATACAAACAAGGGATTTATATAGTTTCGTCTTAAAATTAGTAAAATCACTCAGAAGTATAATAAACCACACCTTCTTTTCATTATATTTCATTTGTTATTATTAAAACCACTTGCCCTTTACTGGGTGGTAAGGCTCTTAAAATTCAGTTCTGAACTTACCTAGAATAGAATGTTTATAGGACAAAGGGTGATTAAATAATATTACAGAGATTCTAATATATCTACTTTATAATACTGTAAATAGGTGGAACTCTTCAGTGATGTCGAGAAACCCATTTGTTGAGAATTTTATATGCAAAAAAAAAACAAAAAAAACGGCTCTTTTGGGCTCAGAAAACACTTCAAATAGAAGAGCGAACAACGTTTCGACCTTCTGACGATGACCGAAGAAGGTCGAAACGTTGTTTGCTCTTCTATTTGAAGTGTTTTCTGAGCCCAAAAGAGCCGTTTTTTTTTTGCATATAAGGTGGAGCTCTTGTAAAATAGTAATGTAATTACAAAAGTTTAAATACTGAGAAAAAGAAATTGCATATTTTAAAATGCGAATAATTTCTTTTTATACAATTTTCATTCCTCATACATTTTTATGTTGCCTGCTTGACAATTACAGGAACTTTTTTAAAAGCAAGATATCAGGTTATGACAACTTATATTTAGTCAGGTAGCCTGAAAAAATAGCAAATTAAATATAAGGCTTCTTAAAATACATCTGTGGATAAAGAGATAAGTTAATTCTTTTGATACAAAAGTGGCTGAATGAAAGAAAGCAGAAGGCTGTTATACGGAGAGTAGGTCAAACTTGATTAATGTTACAAGCAAGGTACATCAGTGCTCCTTGTTAGTACTTAGTATTTTGTGATTTATATTAGCTCAATATATGAAAGAAAGGACAATTAATTATTTAAATTTATAAATGATATTAAGAAATAGAGTGTTACGAGTTGTGTGGATGCTGCGGGTGCTTTACGAAATGGTTTATGTTATTTGGTGATTTGGGCAAATAAATGTGAGTTGAGTTTTAATTATAATAAATGGAAGGTAAGGTATGTGCATTATCATAATATGAATTGTAAGTATTATTGTCATGAAAGAAAGAGATCTTGATGTAACAATCAGACAATAAATACGTTTACATCTTTAGGTATTTGTTCCACCAGGTGATGGCTTATTGATTATAACTAAGACTGAAGTCATATTTTAATGCTTCGGAAAGTTATACTTAAAAGTGTTTAAATTTATTTACAGTTGAAAATGTATCATCTCTTCACGTATTACCAGTGTTAATAATTACTCTGGGGAGGCTATTAAACTACTTGCTGATATATAACTTTACTTATTCGATTAAGGTTCCTCTTTTCATCTCTCTGCTGTTAATGAAGACAGCTGCAACATCTTTTTTTAAGAATACAACAGCTTTTGATATATTATGATCATATTATTTGTCATGCATAAAATGGTGTGTTTTGGTATTTAGTTATACATATATTGTGAAATTTCGTTTATCAGAAAACATATCAAAGTCTACATGTAATTGACATGGTTAAATGTGTTTTGTGAAATTTCTGCCCATTCATTAAAATTATGAAAGATTCTCAAGTTCAAGAATCAACAATGAACTTTATGGCTACAAAGTACTAGTGATCATCAGAATCATTGAAGTGCAGAAGTTGATCACACTAGTTACTACTCCTTGCTGTACAAAATACTCTATTCTCAGGCTTACGATTTTATACTTTCGGTGTATAGCATGAAGGTTTTTTTGGTACTCCTTTTTTGAAAAAGAAAAAAACGTCTTATTCACCGTAAAATACAAAAAATTCAAAAACAATATTATTTGAAAATATATTTGTTTGTTTGTTTTTAGAATTAAATATAAAGCTATATAATGGGTTATTTGTGCTTCACCTTCCACGAGTATGCAAACAACGTTTTTGCGATGTGAGTTCGCACACATACCACTCTGCCTTTGGAGGGCATTGAAATATGTTGTTTGAAAATGTTTTATATGTTTATATAAACAGTACTCAAAGTTAATTACATATTTTATGTGTGAACACAGTATCCATTTTTTTTATCCATACATTCAATCACACCAATTTGTTAACACCACCATTTCCCAGTAGTAACAGGTCATTTATCTCACGTATACTTGAAACTTTAGTGTGTAGAAAGAGCTTTTGTTAATCTGACCTTGGAGATATGACTAATGTTTATAATATGACCATAACAAAATTCTGTTTTAAATGATGTAATGAAACATATTCGTTGGTAGATTCAAATCGTAATTACACCAAAAAAAAGTCTTAGCAATGAAAATTATCAAATTTTGAGTAAATTTTATTTTTTTTAAAAATTTGGACGAAAAGCGTAAATATCTACAAATATAAGTAAGAAGAGTATTATGTCAGAAAAAAGGTTAAGTCCAAATGAAAAAAAAAATGTGGTCGTAAAATCTCTTTAAGGAAATATTATTATAAATACACCTTAAATTGGGAGTTTTCTCCCTGTGGGGCTTGCATTAAGTATGATTAAGGAAACGATTAAATTAAAAAGGTCAAAATAAAAAATCAACTTTTTGTGATAAAACTGATTTTGTTAAACTAGTTACAAATCTGACTTCTTGAGGACTTAAATTACATACATGTATAGCAGAAATGAAGATATTTTTTTATTGTAAATAAAACTAATTAAATCTCATTATTATGTTCTGTATGCTGTTTGTTCTTTTCATAAAATTGTTAAGAACTTAAATTGATTCACTGTGTTCGACCCCAAGGTGACTTTGTACTTAAACGCAAACACAAATATATACATGTTATCAGGCATGTATTTTTGTGGTAATTATTGGTTATCTCCTTACAAGGGAGACCTATACATCACTTCAAAATAGTAAATATTACAAAATCATAAGCTTGGCATATGGCAAGTGATAATTACATTTGGGATCAATATAATTAGTAAGCTAATGCTTGGTAGCCTAGCTTACCTTTTATGCTAAATTATGTGACTTGAGGTGAAAAGTAATGTGTGAATCTTTACCACATACAACACATTACAACATTCATAGAATAATTGATTGAAGAAATTAGCTTTCTGGTTGTTCTGATTATCTTAAACTTCAATCTGTATTGTACAGTGTTCAGCTACAACTTCACATGGTATACGGTACCAATCTGTGATGTCGAGAAAACCCACTTGTAGAGAAATATAGATGCAAAAACAGCTCTTTTGGTTGAAAAAATATTTTACACAGAAGAGCGAACAACGTTTCGACCTTCTTCGGTCATCGTCAGGTTCACAAAGAAAGAGGTAACTGACCGTAAGCTGACCACATGTTTGGAAGGGGTTGTGTAACTGAGTGTGGCAATGTAGAGGGCGGTGTTAGATATTTGAATATGTAATTTTATATTTATTATATTTAATATAGGTATAAAGGCGTTTCTTTACATTGGTTTATTTTGGGTTAAAGTTGTTGGATAAGTAAGACTTCTTTAATTTTGCGTTTGTTTATGTTTGTTTATTTAGTATTTGAGTGTTTTCTATGGTTATGTTGCGTTTATTTGACTTGCAGTGTTCGAAAACGTGTGAAGGTGACTTTTTATGTTCTGTGAATCTGGTTCTCATTTTTCTACTTGTTTCTCCAATACAGAAGTTGTGGCAGTTTTCACATTGTATTTGATAAATAATGTTGGTGTGGTGTTTGTCAGTGTAGTTTTTACACAGTATAAACTTCAGTTTTGTGCCTGGTTTTTGAATAAATTTGGAATTAACTGGAATGTCATATTTTGTTACTGGTCTTTTCCAAATTTTGGTTATTTTTCTGCTGATGTCAGTAATATAAGGTATGCAGCAGTAAATGGTTTCGTGACTTTTTGATTCGTGAGATATATTTACTTTTGTTAGTTGATTTTGCTTTCTGTCTAGGTGTGTGCGTATTATGTTTTCTGTGGTTTGTGGAGGAAACTACACAAAATAAAACAACACTTCAACAACATTAATAAGTCTCCTCCACAAAAGTCTTTTCTAAGACTTTAAGCTGATTAAGATTAGACTTGAAATTAAAGAGTCTTTGATAAATGAGCTGGCTGATGTTACATATTTGGAGAATGCCATTGCTGTGTATTTACCAAGATTGCAGTTAAACGATTCGTACGTGGACATTATTGGTGGTATGGACAATCGGGTTTATGAGGTTTGGGGATTCCGTATACTTGTGTTGTGTGTGAGTCGATCTTGCAGAGGTAGGAATAAAGTGTTTTGTAAATTGTGTTAGCTTTCTTTCATTTTTAGTAGTATTTTGTTTAGTTGTGTTTCGTGTGTCTTTGTTGTATTTCGGTGTATTGGTTCAAATTTGATTGTGTCTGATAGGATGTTCTTATGTTTTGAATGTATTCTTTCATGTTAATTATGACTTTAGCGTTTCCTTTATCTGCTTTTAGAATTTTTATATTTTGTCTTGTTTTAGATTTTTATAAAATTAATGTCTTGTAAGACATTGTTATGTTTTGTTAGAATGTTTTTTTTTTAATTTTGTTTTGTGAAATTGTGTTGATAGGTTTATGAGAAAATTCTTTGAAAAAAATGTTTAAGATATTGTTTTTTGGTGTTTTTCGAAAACATATTTTTTAATTTTTTTCTGGGAAGTTTGGATGTCAATGAATTGGTTGAAGTTGTTTTCTTTCTGTTGGTTATTTTCGGTTGTTTTCTAGTTTTTGTTTTCTGTGGAACGTATCACAAGACCACTTCAAATCATATAAACACAACATAACCTTGAGAAATATCCAAATACTAAATAAAGAAACAAACATAAACGCAAAATTAAAGAAGCCTTACTTATACAACAACTTAAGCCCTCAAAATAAACCAATACAAAGAAACACCTTTATACCTATATTAAAAATATAATCAAACATCTTTGCACGCCTTCTATATTCTTGCACTCAATAACACAATCCTCTTCAAACATGTGGTCAGCCATCAATCACTTAACTCTTTCTTTCTTTGTGAACCTAACGATGACCGAAGAAGGCCGAAACGTTGTTTATTCCTCTACATAAAATTTTTCTCAACCCTTACAATCTGTGTTTACATATATATTTTTCTCTACAAGTGGGTTTTCTTGTTATCACGGATAAATAACAAATAATTAACCAATCTTGCAACCGTCGGTTTCGTACACGATTATTAATAATGATATTTCACTATGGACGCAGCAACTAATTATCTCATTATAAACTTTGCTGCGTTTAAAAGAAAAAAAGTGTATATATGTTATTAGAATATTATGATAATTATCAATATCATTTCATAATATTTTTAGCACGAATATTAAAATTCACACCCGTGCATGCGTAAATAATAGTCTACGTATTTGCTGTACAACATTAGCCCTTTTTCTCAGGTATATTACCCTCAATGGTACAGTGGTAAAATTCGGTTTTAATACCTGTGGTTGACATTATATTGCTTCATCTTTAATTACAAATAAACAAACGTTATATTAGTATATGCACATTGTTTCAACAGTATAACAAAGACCGTGAAAATAAATATCAATGATATCAGTTTAAACATCGACTTCTTCTTAAGACGAAACTAACTTCAAACATGTTATTAATACAACAGTTTTAATTACAAAAAACTAAACAACAAGAAATGTAAACTTCTTTAAACCAAGATTAAGGAGTCCTACTTACACAAAAACTAAAACAAAATGAAATCAACATAAAGGAACACCTTTATATCTATAATAATTAATAACCTAACTTCTAACTGCAACGCCCTCTACAACTCATACACCTTTACACTTTCGTTCCGTATATTCATTTCAGACTCTCTCTTTGTTAATCTGAAGATGAACTAAGACGGTCAAAACGTTGTTGTGAACGTTGTTTGAATTTAAGTGCTAATACCCATATCAAGCCGTCTCACAAAGATATTTTTATTTCAAGTGGTTTTTGTCATCACGGAAAATCTTTCAGAATTTGTAAACTAAAATTCTTTGACATGTCGTACACGCTAATCGATTCACAAATTTTGAACACACTATAATACTTTTGCTTCTTTGACGTTTAGCTCGAAACTACAAATTCGGATACCTGTGGTTTATCTACCAGAATAATCAGGGCCAGGCACAGCATGACCAGGTAGGCGTTCGACTCGTAATGTGAGGGTCGCGAGTTCGAATTCCGGTCGGACCAAACATGCTCTCTCAAATAGCCGTTTTGGTGTTATAATGTTACGGTCAATCCCACTATTCGTTGGTTGTAAAAAAGTAACCCAAAAAGTAGCGAGTTATCACCACTTTCCTGTTGTCTTACACTGTTGAATTAGAGACGGCTAGCGCCGACAGCCTTCGAGTAGCTTTGTTCGAAATTCAAAAATAAACGAAACAATTATCAGAACCTGTACTTTTGCCTTATAAGCCTTGAGACTGAGTGCTAAGCCACTTGAGATCTTAACCGAAGCCTTAAGAAGCTCTACACCTCTCTAAAAACACTATAAATATGTTTAAATTGTGAACTGTTTTCAGTTAACAGAAATGTAAAATAAAGTCAATCCGTATTTTATGGAAAATTAATTTTGAGCTTCATCTGTTGGTAATGATGTGGATTTCAAGAGAAATTTCAGTTGCAAAACACTCTGAACTTAATGTTTTACCTGGCACTGTTAAATTGGAGTTCAAGAATTTATTTTTAAATTCGTTAATGGGCGTAAATGTTTAAAGACATTTTAAATTTCTTCATTTGTCTCGTTACAGGTATACTTCTAATAGAATTTTATGTCCTCTGGCTGATCGATTTCATTTTCAACCTCCAAAGCTCATGTCTTTTTGTTTTTTTTGTGGCCAGTATTATGTCGATGATTCCAATATCCGTTTCATTTTGGAACCACTTGAAAAAACAACAACAAATATCTATCCTGAAGAACTGAAAAACTGAGATATGTGCGAAAACTGTGATCGAAATATATGATATAATTGTGAGATAAAATTGGTTGTGTATTGTTTGTTTGTTTGTTTTTGAATATCACGCAAAGGTAAAAAAGAGTTATCTCGGCTAGCAGTCCCTAATTTAAAATTGAAGGACTAGTAGAAAGGCAGTTAGTGATCAAAATGGTCCGCCAGCTCTTGGGCTACTTTTTTTACCAACGAATAATGAGATTCATCGTCACTTTATAACGCCTCCACAGCTGAAAGGATGAACATGGACGGGGATTTAAACCCGTGATCCTTAGACTGTGAGAGAAACACCCTCAGTGCAGTGAAAAAGTATTAATATGTAAATAAATAATCCTTAAGCTTCGGTAAAATTTATCACTATGCAATAAAATTAATGATGCCTATAGGTTACTTGGATAAACAAAATTTTAGAAAATATTCTCAGATGGTAAGTGTATTTCACAAAATACTAGCTACTTATACATTTGTAACTTATTTTAACTCTATCTATAACTACTTTAATAGCATTTAATGTCATTAATTCATTATCACCATTGTTAACAGATTATTATTTTATTCCCTGAGTCATAATTATCCGCTACGAATAAATTTTCAACATCACAAAGGTTATGTTTTTTTTTTTAAGGTATGAACTGTGACCTTGTGGTTTGGGCACTCAATTCGCAGTTGACTGTTTCGAGTTCCTTTAAAAATATTATTTCCGTTTAAGCTGTAGAAATGTAAAAATGAAATATTTAATTCCATTATACAATAGTAAAGAGTAACCTACTATTTGATTGTGTATGGCATTCACTAGGACATCAAAAAGTAGGAAACTTGAAAATCATGCAAAGTACATATAATAAGGTGAAGCAATGTTTCCCTGTTTGTTTGTTGAAATATCTTTATTAATTTATTAATTTTTCACAATTGCTATTTTTATTAATTTCATTAGAGATATTTATTTGGATCAAAAATTACGAATAATATCGATGATTTATTTAAAACACCTCAAAATATTCAAAGCCATTTTAAACCACGCATGGTAAGGTACACCAATTATGTCACTCTGATTGTGACGGTATTTTTTACTTCATTTGAAAGTTAAGATAAGTGAGTAGTTACCACAAAATATAACTGTCATATATAACACGTTACGTTATACGAAAAATATTTCTAAATTTTCTTGCAAATGATAATATTTATACATATTAGCACACAAGATGTCTAAGTCTAAAAATAATTGTTTAATGTTTTTCCAATATAATTGTATAATTAACCTTTTCAACGTACCTCTTTAGAAACATTTGTTGATCATTTTGGAAAGTGTGTTTTCTGGGTCCTCACGAGCTGTTGCAAATTTACCAGTGACAGTTGTTTGAGGTTCTGCAAGGATTGAGTCGTAACACTTAATGTAAGTTATGTAAGATATTACAAAACAAGAAGTTTGTACAAGCTTAAGAAGTGAGTTGTAGTTCTGTTGTATGATATATTTAAAGTTGCCCTTTAGTGTCCTGGGTGACTATTAAGTTACTTAATGCATTTCTCTCTCAAAATTTCCCGAACTTTTATGTATGTGTTAGCAAAACTTTCATTGTCGATTTGCATATATGGTTAAAGTTTCAATTCTAACGTAGATGAGACGTCAAAACTGCAAGAAAATCCTCTGGATTAATTATTCAATGGCGAATATTGTGAAGGAACACACATTGTATGAAGTCACAAATCACCATTTATGTATGGTTCTGAATTTTTATTTTTGAGAAGTGCCAAACGTACCTATAAAAGGGACCTTTTCTGGTAATAGCTCATTATAGAACATTTTAATATAAGTAAATATTTCAATTATTAGCTATATAAACGTAAATGGAAAAATATATATAATAATTCAACAACATCTGTATATCTGCATGTTTTCCTTCAGTACACATGTCATTGAAGAACACTTCTTAATTCTGGTAAGGAAATTTTGCAAATTCACACTCTCGAATTGCATCTGAAAGATTCAAATGAAAAATACGCTCAAATAAATGAATAATGTTTTATATTTTATGATTTTATTTTAATAAAATTAAGGTTTACAATTAAATTTTGTACCAGAAACCATATAATTGTGATAAATAGTGTCATAACTACTTTGTAATATGTTTTTATTTCTGTTTGTTTTCAGTCAATGCAAATCTCTTTTTTTAGAATGGATGTCTAAACTAACAAACAAAAAGTATGTGACATTCTTAATGCCCCCCAGTGGTTCAGCGGTTTGTCTGCGGATTTACACGCTAAAAGAAAATATTATACTCTATACAAGCAGTGAAAAGCGAAACATAGCGCAGAAACAGAATAGCACAAAACTATTCGAGGGCTATCTGTGCTAGCCGTTTCTAATTTAGCAGTGTAAGACTAGAGGGAAGGCAGCTAGTCATCACCACCCACCGCCAACTCTTGGGCTACTCTTTTATCAACGAAAAGCTGGATTGACCGAAACATTATAACGCCCCCAGGACTGGGAGGGAGAGCATGTTTGGCGCGATTCGTTCGCGAATTGTGACTCTCACTTTACGAAGCACACGCCTTAATGCACTAGGCCATGCCAGGCCTGCAAAAACAGAATCAAAACGCTCTTAATCCCAAGAATGCTAAAAATGCGATCAATATAGACATTATCACCATCGTCAATGACATTTTCTAACGTTACTGATAAATTTGGAGAAAAAAGCCTGTATAATACAGTAAGATACTGCTGCCACACAATGGTCTATTGATTGCTTACTGACGAGAGCAGAATCAAGTGTTGCGAGAGCAGTGAAAGAGGGCTAGTTTGCCTCATCCAGCATTCACCGAGGCACAAAGGTCGGGTGGCAACGACCACGGGCAGTTTCTCTCAAAATTACAGGAACATTATCACTGCCTCATGGTTTATTGTCAACCCTCAAAATGAAAGAATAATAAAGGTGAGCAAATGGAGAGATCAATAGCAGTAAAGGACTTACTAGGCGCATAAAAATAAGTAGAAGAATCGTATTCAAAAGAGGAAGGTTGTGGTCACAGAACATGTGCTCTACATATCGACCACTCCTGTCAATATCAACACTTCCTCAAAGGGTATGATGACAATTACAGTCCCACAGGATTAAAAAGGAAGACGGCAACTGTTCAATCAGTCCTGATTGATCATATATCTTTCCAGGCAACAGGTAGAGAAAACAAAGAATGATGGTGTGACCCAAAGAAACAGCAATATCTCCTCGTGATGAATTCAAAAGAAATTTACTTCGTTGAGATGTGGATGTTTTGACCAACACGTCATTAGACCGAGGCTTTTTTACTGACTTTGGAGAGCCAGCAAGTTCCAGCAGTTCCTTCTAAATAAAAATTATTAGGACATTTGCCCTAAAGGTTTGTCTGAAAGAGAGTGTAGGATAAGAAAATGAGGCACAACAGGTGGTAGAGATGTTGAAGATTGCTCCTCAGAAACACAAAGACGTGTTTGTTTACTTATGGACTGTTTTCTTCTCTATTATATTTAAATTTGTGTTTGAAGGATCTATAATAGAAAAGGGAAATTTCGGTTCCCACTGATCCCTTCCTCCATGGAACCCAATGAGATTATAAAAACAATATCAAACAAGGAAATGACATGAACGCCAGGGTTTCGTAAACACTATACTCAAAATCCAGCATCAGATTAAATAGCCAAAATACATGTTGAGAACTTCCAAAACTGGTACTTTGTTAACCCTAACTCAAGTAAACCAGTTGATTGAATTAAGGGGGCCACCCCGAGGCCACCCATCTGCAGGAATTCAAGGTCAAAGTGGTGTGTTAGTGTTAGACCACTTAACTACCTCTCCCTACCTTTACGGGTCACAACACATGGCAAACACGTGGGTGGATGTTGAGATCGCAGTACCTTCCCTGGGAAGTCTTCTCACCACGTACAGGAATACACACCGAGGGATTTTGTTTATGAATGAAACTTCCAGCATGTCACACGTCGTATTAGGAACATAGTCTTTGTAGATATAGTTACCTCTTTTTTCTTTGTGCCTGACGATGATCAAAGAAGGTCGAAACGATTTTCGCTCCTCTGGATAAAAGTTTTCTCAACCCTTACCAGTCGTTTTCACATATATATTTTTATTTATCGTAATGACGCTGTTAATATGATTCATACCTATAAAAAAACTTAAAGGTCATTTTCTTGAATGATTCAAGTCTTTCTTGACCTTCTTTTCTTTTACGTGTATATTTCCAAAAACAGCAGCTTATTTAATATAATATTTAAAGTTATGTTTATTTGTAATCATTTGAACTACAAGTTTGTTTTTTGAATTTTACTATTGCGAATATCAAGCAACTACCTTCTTCCTTTATGTTTATAATATCATATTCCTCTAATGCTACGCATATTTAATGTAAGATTGTAATAATGGAGTAGATTGTTTGTTTGCTTGTTTGTTTTTGAATTTTGCACAAAGATACTTGAGGGCTATCTGTGCTAGCCGTCCCTAATTTAGTAGTGTAAGATTAGAGGGAAGGCAGATTGTCATCACCACCTATTGCCAATTCTTGGACCATTCTTTTTTACCAATGAATAACGGGATCGACCGTGAACATTATAAAGCCCCCACGGCTGAAAGGATGAGCATGTTCAGCACGCCGGGGATGTGAACCCATGATCCTCAGATTACGAGTCGCACGCCTTAACACGCTTGGCCATGACGGGCCTTCCACAAGTTTTGAGAGATTTAATATCGCAAGAAATTTAGTTTCATTACTTTGTGGTCAACAATGACAGATTTAATTTTGTTTAAGTCCAGGAGTTAATAACTTTTATGAGTTCTACATTCTTTGTGATTTTATAGAGAATTAAACTGTCAAGGAGTCCATATTAAGATCATGGACAGCGGGGCTGAGCACGCAAGCACCAACCTAAAGATGCCATTAGTGGTCAAGTCGCAGAGAGCACATTCTTTGAAAGTTTACTTTACAACAAACAAATAAAGCTAATTATAACACTTGGCTCGATCATGTATTAAGAAAGTTTCAAAAATACTTTAATAAAAAAGGTTCTAAGAACGAATAACAAAAACATAATTTACGGAAGCATTTTTTTTCCTCATTGGAATATTCTGTATAACATATATTTAGGAAACATTTTTATTTTATTGAAAAAAAAAATCGGATTTTTTTTCTCTAAACAACTTACCAAACAAATAATATATATTTAATTAAAAAACACAAACTGCACAATTGTATTGCTTTAAATGAGTTTTTTTATCGAGATAAAAAGTATTTGAGAGTTAAACACAACCGAATACGAAGTAAACCACAGCAGATTCAGATTACTATATTATAGGTAATATATACAGATGCTGGTCCTCATCAGCTGTTAAGTGATTTGTTGAAGCTGTGAGTATAAATAACATTGAAATACATAAATGTTGTTGTCAGTTCACTTACAACAGATCCACCAATATTTCACTGAATATATTAGTCAAATTATTTAATGCAATTTGGAATAAACCAACAACATATAGTCAGTGTTCTATTATGGTGACACAATGAGTTATCTATGCTTTGTCCCTCACAAATATTAAACTTCGGTATCAAGCATGTGAGTCCAAAGACATACCAACGTGTCACTGGATTAGAGCGTTTTATAGATATATATATAGTGACAAATATGGATTTCTATTAAATGTGTTTTAACAGTATATAAAAATAACGTATTTAAAGAAAAAGGTAGAGTGTCATCTTAAAAAAATAGACACACATTTGGAAAATGTGTGAATAATTTAGTGCCAGTCCACTGTGCCAAGAAATAAATGTAAGAATAAAATTAAATGTACTGACTAATAATAATATTTACAGTAAATTTTACAGTGCGGTTTTAATGTTTATTTAGATTACCAATAATATTTAAATTTTCAGTTTTTAAGATACAATCCTCACACTTTTTAGTTTTATCCAATTTATCTTAATTTCAATTATATCTCTAACAGTTAGTTCGCAACAACATATATATACAGCATCAAAAAATATAATACGTAATTATAATATTACCATATAAATTTTGATTTTCCAAAGAATAGATGCAATAAAGTAAAACGATATCATAAAGATAAAGGTAGAATACAGCTACCTGATGTTCACAATAATGATTTGAAGGCCTAATATGAAGGACAAGTGCTGAGATTTGTTAAAGATGAAAGTATATGTAAAGAGATAAAAAACAAACAATTTATAAATTATCAACAAGCAGAAATTGGCTGATAAAGTAATTGGTTAAACTGTTCAGAATAAAGCTTTTGTCATCTTGATTTTGTTTAGCAGTGTATCTCGCCCCGGAAAATCGTGTTGAATGAAATGTGATATTTCCATTGATATTTTCTTCACATTGTAAATATCATTTTCAGGTGATTGTCTCAAGACATTATCTAGTTAGCCCGGCATGGCCAAGCGCGTTAAGGGTTTCGACTCGTAATATGAGGGTCGTGGGTTTGCATCCGCGTCGAACCAAACATGCTCACCCTCCCAGCCGTGGGGACGTTATAATGTGACGATAAATTTTACTATTTGTTTGTAAAAGTGTACCCCAAGAGTTGGCGTTGGCCGGTGATAAGTAGCTGTCTTTCATCTAGTCTTACACTGCTAAATTAGGGATGGCTAGCATAGATAGCCCTCGAGTAGCTTTGTGCAAAATTAAAAAAAAAACCTACAAAAAACAAACACTACCTAGTTTGTATCTGGATTCTGAAATCATTTTGTCAGCTGAGAGGATTAAGACCTTTATATATATATATATATTATCTGTATGTGTATATAAAATATATATATACTTATATATATATAATATGTATATTATCTTAGATTATCTTTACAAATACTAAGTCAGTTAGATTTGTTTTGTTTAGCATTTCTCGCAAAGCTACATGAGGGATATTGTGCTAACCGTCTCTATTTTAACAGTGTAAGACCAGAGAGAATGCAACTAGTCATGACCATCTACGACCAACTTTTGTGTTACTCTTTTACCAACGAATAGCGGGATTCACCGTCACATTATAGCACCCACACGACTGAATAGGCGACTATGTGATAAGAATTTGAACCCCTTTAGAGTCGAGAGTCCTATCCACCTGGCCATGTCGGACAAGTCAGTTAAGATTCATTTTTAATTTCGCGCAAAGCTTCACGAGCTCTTTCTTCACTCGCTGCCTCTAATTTAGCAGTGTAAAACAACAATGATGGCAGTTAGTCATCACTATCTACTGCCCAACTCTTGGTTACTCTTTTACCAATGAGTAATGGGTTCGACCCTCACATAAAGAAACTTACTACACACTCAAATCTAGGTAGTCACTTGACATCCACGTGTTAATAACCTTCCCAATCTGAAAGTAAAGTTTAATATAACTATTTATTATTTCAAATGTTAGGTCGAAATTTACTGTTATTCACTTGATGAATAATCCTTTATCTCGTGAGTGTGGCGAAATGAAATACATTTTGTCAGCACCCCTGGTTATCAAGTGGATAGAAAAGACTCATCCATTGTGAATACATTAGGCACCGGCAGTTCTCCTTCATGTGACTATAGTCACAGCAAGAAAGATGTGAATGTCCGTTTTAGCAGCAACATATAGCACGAGATATTCCGTAGTTCTGAAAACTTTTGTGAAGAACCTTCTTCCCTCTGTGAGCAACTCTTCTGCTTGGTTCTGAGCATTGTTGCTTTAAAAATGGATTTATTCACTTTGCTTTTTTAAATTCGTAATTTTTTATGCATTATGCCAGAATTATTATCACCATATCTGACCATATTTATGTTTTCTTAATTTTGTGGGTTATAACATGATTTGATTTTGTGAAAGAGGCATACACCATTGTTCGATACACTCAGATGGGTAAATCGGGATGTTTAGACAGATGCTGTCAGAATCCGTTTAGATTTAAGTTGTCAAGTAAAAACTTTTACTGAAAAATTTTACATGAGTTTGGAGGTCCCGAAAATAGGCCAGCAAAAAGAGAAATGATTATACCTAGCTATTTTTTGCAAAGTAAATTTGAAACTTAGTTTGTGAAAGAAAGACTAAATCCTGTCTTTACTCAAGAACAAAAACAATCATATATATGTGTTATTTTCAGGTAAAATACAGCAATATTTACTGTAGAAGTAAAACTTATCTAATCTATAAAAATGTATTCCAGACTATATTCTTCTTAAATTTTATTAGAATCCAGTTTAGAAAATATCATATTATACTTAAACTATAACGTCACACTTTCCCACAACAACATGTAATGACCATATGAAGTTATTTATTCCTCTTATAAAACAAAACATTTGTAACCTTAAGGTATCACTTTACCGCCTGATGTGGAACACTGCTGTCTGTTTTCTTGTAAATAGGATAATTTCGCGATTACTTTCTTCACAGTATTACGTATTAAGATATATGTCGGACGCGTCTTTGATTTTCTTATGTGATGTACGTTAAGTAGCACGATTTTAAACAGCCTGAAATTTTAATTCTAATTTAAAAAGTTAATTTAATATCAGTATGTAACAAATATGCATGAAATGGTTATTACAAAAAATGGTTTATGTACGAGAGCTTTGCAAACTTAGAAACAAAATTAAATCGTCTATCAAGTAAGAAACTGAATATTTTATCGAAGCTTCAGGACGAACGAGAACGCTTAATTCAGTGTTAATATCAGCAGAGTTCACTTGAGTATATGTAGTTTTGCGATTAATAAGCACATAAAAATATAGCTTCTTCGGTTTTTAGCACACTGACTACAGCAGACCACCAATATATTCTATTTCTTTTCGCGTCAATTAATAATATTTAGAATGTTCATTAGGAAATGATATAAAACATATATATATTATTGATTTTTAAACTAGAGAATATTCTACAAATGAAGTGAACAGGTGGGACTTTCCCAATACATATTTAACAATATAGGTTACATGTATTAAAAGAAAACAAACATAAATATTAATATAAATCTGTTAGAACAGATAAATAAAGTATAACATTTGATTAATTCCATTGGGACCTAAAAAAGAAAAAAACTCAGACAAAACAAGTCGAGGATTCCTTTACAATGTGTAATAAATCAATATAATCAACATATAGGTCTATGCATCAATATATAACATTTCAGATCTTTTACTTTTGCTATTTTTGAATTATAATCCCGATAAACATTTTTACAAACTTAAGAAACATTCCCTTTTTACTCAACAACACACTCAAACTCTTTTCACGTTTTAAAACTGCTCTAATTGATTTTATTACTTATATTTATCAGGCATGTTGGAATGTCCAAAACATCAGAAGCAAATATGAAATATTAAATATTGTCTCACAGTCAAGAAAACGCTTCAAAATATTGACAATAATTTCAACAATAACAAGTACTGTATTCCGCATGCAAAATAAATATTCAATTGAGTGTCGTATAAAACAAAGTCGTAAAGTAATACAAATCATAAGAAAAATTTTTCAGATAATATTCAGTACACACACCGTAGACATAGATAAAAAATTGCCCACGGCGTATGGTCCGGCATGACCAGATGGGTCAAAGCAATCGACTGGTAATCTGAGGGTCGCGAGTTTGAAAACTCGTACCACCAAACATACTCGTCCTTTTAGCTGTGTAAGCATTATGTGATAATAGACGAGCCCAGGAGTTGGCGGTGGGTGGTGATGACCAGCTGACTTCCCTGTAGTCTTACACCATAAAATTAGGGAGGGCTGGTGTAGCTTTACCCCATCTGATGACGGAAATTGAACAGCATGAGTTTATTCGTTATCAAGTAGTGGCAGTTTACTGCTTTATTTTGAAAAGGTCTGAATGTAAAATAAACTTTGGAAAAAGGTGTGGAAAAATAAGAAAAAAATTTCAAAAGATTTACTTTGGAATTTTATTGTTCATACTCACAAAAATCTCAACAAACGGTTCATTTTGTTCCTTCGAGTTTGTAAGTTTGCTCTGAACAACATGACTACAGAAGTCTAGTGTGAAAATTGAAGAGTATAAGTTCTGATCATAAGTTGTTCGGACCTTTTTAATCAATATTAGAAGAAATAAATACACGTTTTATTTTGCGATCTTTTCTCTTATTATACTTTGATTACTTGCCTTGAATTTGGATGAAAGAGTTTACAATTATTTGTTTTTCTTTCTTCTAAGGGTTGGCAAAACTTCATGAAGTTAGAGATTTGTAAAGGTGGGTTTCCTCGAAATAATAAAGGAACAGCGTTCTGTCATTGAAAAAAATATATTAATGTGTAAACAGATGGAACGCATTTCCGTTACACTACAACGTTTCCTGTATTATTTTTATCTTCTGGGCGTATCTTCAAACAACGCTTTTGTCTTGTAATCTGTATAATGTAATATAATAGAGTGAAGCTTCCACAAGGAATGAAACTGTAGCGAAAAGGTTTGAGTCACTGATCTTATTCTCTCTCTATCTCTCTCTAGGTGTTTGGGTATATATATTTGTATACCCAAAAGGGTCAGGTCTACCAGACTTTTTCTTCTTTCCATTACTTTGTTTGAATGAACTCATTTAGAGAAAATACAAAGGGCTGACGTAATAGCATAAATTTAAATATGGTCCTTTTCAGGGGCATGTCCATTTATATTGTTCTTTCATTTTTTTGGTTTTATTAAGTCTAGAACATAGGTGGCTTGTTTTATTTTAACCCTATTTTATTAGTAGTATTTTAAGTTTGATTTTATCTGAGAGATTTGATATGCAAATTTAACTGCGAAAAGTGTTCAGGTCTCTATTTGTCATATATGCAATATCTGTCTCGTTCACATAACAACTCATTTTTCCCCAATTTTTTTCAAAATATATTGTTTTACAACATAGAAGTCTGTCTGGTATTGTTTGCGTGTTTGAGTATTTGTGCATGAACTTTGAAGAAGTGGTTTTAAGTACTCGATAAACTGATGTAATTAGTGTATCTGTATTGTTTTTCACTTATATTGACCATGCAGGTGCTGCATAGTCTATTACTGTGCTGATGTATGTCTTGTGGATTTGGATGATGTTTTCCGTTGTTTTTCAATAATTTTTCCAGTTAAACTCCTAGCATCGTTTATTCTTCGCCATTTTTTTATATATATTATTTACATGTTTTATCCATGTACGTTTAAAATCATGTGTTAATTCTTAAAATTTTGCAGATGTAGCAGTTTGGAAAAGCTCTCCGTTCATGTACATCTGGGGTTGAACGTTTTCATGTTTTCTGATGTTGAAAATATCACTAATTGTGTCTTCGCTGTGCTTATTTTAATTCTATATTTTTGGCAGTATTTACTTAATCTGTTTAGTTTGGTTGTAAGTTAGTGGCTACTATTTTTGGTGTTGTGTGGCGCTTTTCCAAATTGCTACATCGTCAGCGAACTGTGACGCGTATCCATGGTTTGGGTCTTTATGTGGCATATTATTTCCGTTTATGATGAAGAGAATAGGATTAACCACCCCTCCTTGAGGGACGCCAGCTTCTTGAATGAAGAACTCCAATACAGTTCCTTCTACATTTGCTCTACATTTTCTATTTTTCAAAAAGTTAGATAACCAGCGAATAATTCCTCGCGGTAGCCGGTTGATAACTGTTTGGCTTATTAGCTGGTTTTCCTTCTTTGTGGAACATTAATATATTAGCTTGCCTCCAAGAAACTTGGATGTATCCAGAGTATAGAGATAGATGAAATATGACTAATAGGTGGTCAAATAATTTTGGAGTGCCTTCTTTGAGAAGAATTGTTTGTATTGCATCATGCTTGGTTTGTTGAATTTATGATTGCTTGTTCAAGTTCAGTTTGTGTGATTTTTTGGTGAGTAATGTTTTGTAATCATATGTACTATTAATGTTGCTGTTTATAATGTTGGCTGGAAAATGTGGCGAATATAATTCTGTGTTATTTGTTACATGGTTGTTTTTTTTATTGGAGCAATAGTTGTTATGTTTGAGTAATGGTGTGTTTTAAATATGTTTTATAATTGATGTTTTAAAGCTTCTACTTTTTCTTTGTTGGTTTGTGCTAAGGTGTTGTTGTTTTCTAGTGTTGGGTATTTTCTTGTCGTAGTTTCATTTGTAAATCTTAAGTATAGCCAGAACTCACTAAGGTCCGTTTGTTCGTTTAGTTGAGAGTAGAATTTATCCCATTTTTCTTCTTTTAGCTGTTTAATTTCTGCTCGAATTTTATTTCTAATATTGTTAATTTGAGTTTTTATATCTTGTTCTTCTGTTGCCATGAATAGTCTTCTTAATTGTTGTTTCATCTTTGTAAATAGTTGTTTGGTTGGTTTCCATGCATTGTTTGTGGTTGTATGTTGCTATTTTGGTACTGTGTCCGTAGCTGCTTTATGAAGGAAGGCACTCCATGAGTATTTGATGGTAACAATCATTTTCAGATTCGTTATTCGCAGTATGCTTAATTTTGTCTTGTAGTAAGTTGTCTAATACTTTTTGAAATTCTTTCCACTTTGATTTTTTATAATCAAATTTGTCTTGCCTGCAGATATTATCTTTATGGGGGTGAGATCGAAGACACACCATATTGGGAGATAGTCAATGTCTTATTGTTATGAGGAGGTACCTCTATTTGGTATAATCACACCGTTATTAGTTAAAACTAAATGCAATTTGTCCAATCCAAAGAAAGCTACACAATGATATATAAATATTTTAATAAAGTTTTGTTAATTTTCGCGTAATAACAATACAGTTTAAATTCTTGGCTCAAAGCTTTCGGAATAATTTTATAAAAGTGGGTTTTCTAAACTAAAATATTCATAAAAAGAACAACGTTCTCAACATTTAACGATGACGAAAGGCAACTCTATAGACATTATATGAAATCCGATGTGCAATTAGTTTGTTTTCAAAGTTTACTTATATAAAAAAATATCAATTATGCGTTCTATGGAAAAACAGTGTCTGAAAACGTTTGCAAAATATTATTAAAGCAAAACTACTTTGCAGAGGGAAGGCAGCTAATCATCACCACCCACCGCCAACTCTTGGGCTACTCTTTTACCAAAGAATAGTGGGATTCACCATCACATTATACAGCCCCATGGCTGGGAGAGTGAGCATGTTTAGCGCGACGCTGGCGCGAACCCGCGACCCTCGGATTACGAGTGCACGCCTTAACGTGCTCGGCCTTGCCAGACCCCTCTACGGTAAATTTGCTAGTCCACTCTGGCTAAGATCAATCAAGTACCAGTGTTGGATGTTCTAAACAGTTGTTGTGTAGATTATATCTGATGTTGGTATTTGGGCATATTGATCACAAAATCCTAGCGTCGCTTCAGTGTTCCCCCATAGGGCTCCATTGTGAATGGGGTCAGTGTGCACCGACATTTCCCTTTCTTTATTGTGCGTACTACTCTTAAAATCTTAATAAAATTCTAAAAGACAGTCTATAGGTACACTACCACGTCTTGAAGATTCTGAGCAGCAATTTTCTTATATTGTACTCACTTTAAAAGAAACCTTTATGGCATATGTCTCCCTTTTCCTTTCAGAAGAGACCAGAGGGATTTGCTGTCTCTCCATCGACAGCAAAAAAAAAAGCTTTGATCTGGGGATATATTGGTGGAAACATCTACATCTCAACACAATGAACGCCTGTGACATTCAAAGACAGTTGAGGTTATTCCCATATAGGTTATACCTCATGCTACTTTGAATTCATCACGAGGAGTTATTGTTGAGAGGGATTTGAAAAACATCCCAGAATCGGATATTCTTGCTGGTTTATACATCAGAGAGTTTATGCAGTTAGGCACATGCTGCTGCACTTTGTTTCACAATTACTAAGTGAGTGCAGACAGATCTATATCAGCCTCCTAAAGAATCGTTCTCCAAAAAATGAACAGTTTTTTTTTACTTTTATGGTTAAAAAAAGTTTATTAATCAACTTCAACGCCAATAGCTGTCCCTGATATACATTCCAACAAACCCCAGGATTCAAATTATTTGGTCCAGATACAGGCATTTACTCTGATCCATCTTTCTCTCTCACCCCAAGACGAAGAACAATGTTTCATTTACGTCCTCCATCTCTGAAATCCCCATCCAACAACAAAGACCTGCCCAATCGACCCAGGGCAAGTTCCATGAAGATTGATAGACCACACTCGAATGAGAAGAGAAAGAAACAAAGAAATCGTTGTAAACAGATAGATTTTTCGCCCAATTGACCTACACGTGAATAAAATTGGCCACCTTGATACAATGATACCGTCGAAGTTTATTGTATAATCTGAAGGATATCAAAACAATAATTATTTCCTGCCATCCTTTTTGTGTCTCCTTTCAGCAAACATTTATGAGACCTGTTGGTTTTTGTTATACAGAAATGACAGGCTGTGAAAGGGACGAGTGCATGGAGGGGTGGCACTGTCTTTGTCACTCAACACACTTTTGGAGGCAGGAGTCATCTAAGTTTCCTTGGGTCATACCATCACTGCTTGTGTTCTCTATCTGTTTCCTGGAGAGACATGTGAGTAATCAGACCTTGTTGCTCTCTTTTAACAGTTACGGGCTCCCTTTTTCATCCTGGGGACGTTAATATACATCATCCCCTCTTGGGAAGTGCTTATAAAAATAGGAATGGTCGCTCTAAAGAGCGTATGCTGTCTGATCACAACCTTTCTGTTTTCAGTACTGGTTTTCCTACTTTCTTCGATGCGGATAGTCAGTCCTTTACTACTATCGATCTCTCAATTTGCTCTCTTTCATTATTTTACCATTTTTCATGGAAAGTTGATAATACCTCACAAGGAAGTAATAATTTTCCTATAATCTTGAGAGAGACTGGCCGTGATCGATGCAACTCGACCCGCATGCCCTGGTGTAAGTAGGATCAGGAAAATTGGCCCTCTTTCACTGCTCTTGCAGAACTTGATTCTACCCTCGACTCCCAATAGACGACTGTGTGACAGCAGTAACTGACTTCAAACATCCAGCTTTTACCCATTTGTTTGGACAAGTAACATGCACAGTTTACAAAGAATATGAAACTCTAAACCTAATTGATATTTATATGATACACATACTAAGGAGTGAAATAATAATAAAACCATGATTTTCAACATTACTTTCTTAATATGAATTTACTGGTCAGAAGAAGAGCGGTCATTCGCTAGCTTTGGGATTTATCTTACTCTTTGATCCGAGAAAGAGATTCACTGTCACTTCTTTTATACTCCCACAGGTGAAAGTGTAAAATACGTTTAATGGCGTTTCTGCTCCAACCTTAGATTCTTCGATCTGCAAATTGACACGTTAACGACTACGTGGCAGCTGGTCTAGTAATGGACGCTACAATTTTGGTGTTGAATCGTAAGTTGTAAGATAATTTGAAAGATATACGATGTTACAGTATGATATAAATTATTTATGTATAAAATAATGTCAGATTTGTTAGGCTTTTCAGTTAAAAAATAACAGAGATGAAACTAAGAGAATACACAAAAATTTTAAATCTGAAACACAAGAATATTTAAATAAACGTCTCAGCAGATACACATCTATTTTTAAGTGTTGCCTAGCTGTTTAAGTTACTAGTTGATCAGTAAACACTGATAATATTCTATCGTAAAAAAATTTATTTCATTCGTGAGTTTGCAAAATATAGAATGATTGTTTGTTTTTAAATTTTGCGCAAAGCTACTCGAAGGCTATCTGCGCCAGGGTCCCTAATTAAGCAGTGTAAAAAGAAAGGCAACTAGTCATCACCATCTACCACCAACTCTTTGGCCAATATTTTATCAACGAATAGTGGAATTCACCGTCATATTATAACGCCCCCACGGCTGGGAGGGTAAACATGCTTAGTGCAACTGGGATTCGAACCCGTGATTCATGATGAGCTTTCCGACTGGGATGTTCAGAAATATTTATATCCCCCTTCGCCCCGCTCGCAATAGAAATTTATCTCTGTAAGAGATTGTATTTAATTTTTCTTAAAATTTTAGTTCATCGGATGTTTATGAAGTCGACATATTAAGGTAGTTTTAGATAAAAGCAACAAAAAGGCCGTTCGAATTAAGGCAGCATTCCATTCTGGCTCAAAGAAGAACGAAAAGAAGCAGAAAACCAACAACACATCAAACGTCCCCTGTTCAGGGCCACAAGGTGGCTGGGATCTGTAAATCCAAATACCTCAGACTTTGTTGTAGCGGGAAACGATAGTACCACGAAAAAACCCACTTTCACAAGACAGGCGCTAAATAATCTACTTGTCTTGTGCCCCATCACAAGGATGAAACTTTAGACAAATATATTTGAATTGAGTGATGGAAGGAGATGCCTGTTTCCTGCCCAGTCGCTCCAACATTGGTTAAGTCAAACTCAGTTTTTTAATCCGAAAAACATAATACAGATTGGGAAATATACAAGCAAAATTCTGTTAATTTTGGGAAGTTAAAAATTATATTAAACTATTGACTGAAAGCTGTCACATGAATAATATAAAAATGGTCTGCGAAGTTGAAATCTTCATGAAGACAGTAATACCCTAAACATGAAAGTTCTATTCGTAGCTCTGGTTGTGCTCGTAACAATGACATCGACGAAAGGCAATATAATCAATGTAGCTTCTCAAAAGTTGTGTAGTAAATTTATTTTTAAGATTTATTAGTGCATAAAAATATTAAGTAATCATATTACGGAAATGAATGTTCTATTTTCATATCTGTACTTGAAAAATAAAAACAACACTACAAAACTAGAATTAAATGTTGAAGTTTTATGAAATTTTATTTTCTGTGTTAATATTTTTGTAGCATTAAGAATTAAAGAGTTAATTTTGCAAATTTCAACAAACATCCTTCATGTTTGTGAAAACATTAACTCCTGGAGTAATATGAAGCAATATGCTTTTATACACAACAATAATTTATAATAGGTTTGTTATAAGGCAATTTCTTTCTTTTTAATAAAATAAAGTGTTTTAACAAAAGCTGTTTCGTTATGTGAGTAAAATATTCTTTTAACGTAAATCAAATATTTTCTCTTTTTCTCTGGCACACAGAGACGAATACAGAAAAGCCTAACAAAATGAGCTACGTGAGAGATTGCATGGAATAAATTCAAAAATAATGTCAGACTGGGTTGTTTTTGTTCTATTATGATTAATAGTGTCTTGGTAATTTATTTTATCTTGATGAACAATTTATTGCTAACTGTAAGTATGCAAACTTCAGACATAAATTACAGACCTAGAACGAGGTATATATAATTTAATTTTCCTTCTTTATTTATAATTCTCGTTCTCTATCTCTCTTTTAAGAATGTTACACAAATGGAGTTTAAGCACGGTAAATCTATAAATAAATATATGCAAATTATAGTCAAAATTTAATTTATATTGAGGATCAATTTAACGCTTTATTGAATAACCTTACAAATAAGTCCCCTGGTGGAGCAGGGCATCATTATGGACTACTGAGAAAATTGTATGGCTAGAATCCATAAAGTTAATCGAACACAGATAGTATCTTGAATGAGTAAAAGACAGAAACATCACTAAAAACAAGTGTATAAAACAACAACATTCAAGTATTTTACAATTGGAGAAATTAATATGAAATATTTAAAATTTAAAGCCATAAGGTACAGAAATAAAAGACTCATAATTTGTAACTAATATTTAACATACTTGCAGATAGAAGAATGAAGTCCGGTCAAGAATAGTAAATACTTTGATCTGTAGACTATAACATATTACTGGTGAATATTTCATCGCACTGTTACACATAAACAAAATTCATACATTTAGAACGTTACGATAGTATTTTGATTTTGTTTGTCCCCTAGTCGCATCGGTATATCTGAAGGAATACAAAACAAGAAATATTGTTTCGATACCCACAGCAGACAGAACACAGATAACCCACGATATGTCTTTATGCTTTTTTACAACCAATGAACTAAATATTTTATTGTTTGACCCCAGAGGCAGTGCTGTATGCATATTGCCCTTTATGTAGCTTTGTGCTTAATTCCAAAACAACCAGTCAATCAACCGTTTTATTTTTGTTGTTTTCATTATGTTTTAACTCCCAATTTTTGTTTCAAGAATATTTTTTACTTTCAATTTATTAAAAATTGTTTATCTCCTAATAAACATATCAAGTTGATCATAAACAATCTGAAGATTAGCATATTTGAAAGTTGTTAAAATACAATTTAAGACAATTATATCATTCTTGGCACATAAATGTAAATATACAATTAAATATTATAAAAACAATGGTGTAGAATACAAGATAAAAGTTCATTTAACTGAAAGTGTTGCCCCCAGTGGCTCAGCGGTATGTCTGCGGACTTACACGCTAAAACCCGGGTTTCGATACCCGTGGTGGGCAGAGCACAGATAGCTCATTGTGTAGCTTTGTGCTTAATTCAAAACAACAACTGAAGATGTATTTTTATCTGAAGCTTCCAGGTGTAATTCGAGAATGTAAATTTTCAAAATTTTCTTACAGGAATTATTATGCATTCTTGAATAAGTTCTGTGTTAAAGAAAGAAAGGCTAATGCGCAGTAATGATGAACTATATATATATTTATTATCTTCTCTTATATAATTAATTCCTGAATTGCATGTCCTTATTTATTGTAAGATGTTCTATAACGAGCTTTTACATAAAAGTTACTTTTATTAGCTTCAGAGAACAACACGTTTGACAGTTTGAATAAATTAGGTTTCAGTATTCAACAGATTCGGTATTTTTTTACTTTTTGTAATGAGTTACTGTTATCTTTAATGCTGACTATTAAATCATAACAGGTAGAAAGCTCTGACGAAAGGAATCTTAAAGTGACAGATATGAATAGTCAGTGATGGCAGTTTTATATGTGATATCCTGTAATACAACAATAATTCAGTTGCAAATTTTGAACTAACACATTATTTGCTTGTAGAAACTCACATTTGTAAAATATCTCACATGACATTAGTTTTATTTTTGAATTCTTGAAGAATATTAAAAATAGTGTCTCTTAAAGATCTTCAGCAATTAAAGACGATGGAGAAAATATATTGCCTGAAATGATTCATAAAGCTTTATAAAGAGGTAAATTAATGAGGTTTAAAATGCAATTATGTGTATATGTATACATTATCTACTACAAAACGTTTTTAAATGTTTCTAGTTTCAAATGACAATGACCGAAAAAGGTCAAAAAATTGTGTGCCTCTCTAAATAACGAGCTGTTTTTACAAATATATTTTTCTCTACAAGTGGGTTTTATCGTCATCACTGTAAAATCTGTGTAATTTATAAAATATTCAGAGTATGTCACATCACGTTAACATTGATTTCTTAACATAAGAATAGTCCAAAATTAATCTTTCTTTCTCTTACCAAAGCTATCAATATAAAAAAATGAATACTCCACATTCAGAAATCAAGAAGTATTTCTCAAACTGTGTTGTTTACACATTTGATTTTATGCTATAAATATAGACTAACATAAATATTAGGTTATAATTTTGATGAAAAAGGTGAGACTACTTGGGTAATCGTTTTAGTATGAGTTTGTGCATTCATCCCTTCTTTATTTCTGTACTTTCTGGCGTTGTTATCCCAAATCATAACATTCATTATTTATTTATTGAGGATGCAGTCCATATTTTACTTTTTACATGTTATTTTAAAATCAAGAAAACATATATAACAGAAATCAACATTTCCTTGAATCGATTGATAAAACACACTTAATTTAAAATTTGTCATGAGAATCAACATTTCCATAAAGTTGAGCTGTTGATTTGCACGTGTTTACAACTGTTACTTTCAACAATATATTTGAGAATGAAATTATTAACGAAATATAACATCATTATTTTTACCTTTCTGAAATGAAAAATATAAATTTAATTGTGTATTTCTCACAAAGAGGGCGAAAATTACAAAAGACACGCATATATAAAAATATTTTACTACAACTGGCAACCAAATAGACCAATAATTTCCATACAGTAATTTTTTGTGAACTTATATAGCATGGCATTAATGATCATTTTTATAAATATTCAGGTATACCACATTTTAGAATGATAATTATGAGACAATAAACGTTAAATTTACATATATAGCAACATTTTTATGGATAGAAGGAAATACAACATCACAGATGAAATATTCACTGGAATATGTACAGAATATAGGATGAAGTAAAATAATGCAACAGATATTAATAAAAAAATATGCGAGTTTTATTTAATCCATCTTTTCATTTTTATGATTGTCAAGTTAAGATTTATGAATTTATGAAATGAAAAATAAAAAAAAAATACGCACTTTGTATACAACATTAGTTTGTATTTTGGTATATTTTCCATCTTCTGTTATCAAATGATTTGAATGAAATGCTATAATTTCTAATCTAAGTGAATTAATATTAACAATCAATTATAATAAAAGAACTCATACTTTTAGCCTCAACGGATATCTTAACAACTGATGACGACCAGCGTCTGTACATGACATATTGTATAATTATCTGAATCTGTACTAGTTTCCTTCTTTTGATATTTGTTCAACTCTCTAAGGCTTTTATCTAGATAATAAACTCTCCTAAAACCAACAAAACTATCGACTTGGTAGTGACCAAGTAAGTATCAATTACATTTTATATATTTAAAGAGGTTAACAATTGGAATTGAGAACTTACCATTTACGTTTCTAGAAACTTTATTCACACCGAAATGAACCATGGCCATCAACCATTTATGACAATAAATTAAATAAATGTACATGCATCATTTGATATTGAAAGCATTTATTTTATAAAAAATATGTATTTTGGTTGTATTCTAAGTTAGTCATCTATTCCTTTCTAACTTTTAAGAATGAGTTGACCATGCGGTAGAGTTTTGGATTTCAAACTTGTTGAGCTGGGTTCAAATCTGCGGATGTGTTATAGGCTTCACCTTAAAAGGGTAGGATCAAATTGCAATGTGCAGTTTGACTTTGATAATTTTCTACGTTTTTTGTATTGTGCACATGATAGAAACTAAGACAGCATTTTAATAATAAACATATTTCACTGAAAGGCTACTCTTCTAATCTAGTGCATCCATGGCTCCAAGGAGCACAGTGATCTTTACCTGTACGACATGACAATATGAATGACACAGAGTTGTAGTCTAATAACCATTAGCGTTGTAATGTTCTGTGTAATGAAATAGAATTTTTTTTAAAGGGTGAAAGAACACAGCCACATCAGGCTTCGCTTGTAACATCTTCCTAGAGAGAATATCAAATAAATGGACATGTTTAGAGGATCACCACACCTGAATCTTTTCGGATATCTTTGGGAAATGCTGGACAATACACGATTCACCTTAAGTGTGATTTATGAAATTGAAATAACTTTGATGAAATGGTTCAAAAATTATCTTAGCAGCTCTTATATATTTAATCATTTAATGATGAGATATAGAGTTAGGACTTAAATTGATTTGTGAAGTGATGGTACTGTTTACCAACAAACGTTTTCTGATCGGCTATCGCGGTAATAAATCTTTACATTTTATCATTGTTATAGATTATATTATTTTTTAGTGAATGGCTTACTTGTCTTGGTAATTATTATTATCCATGGTTAAAAATTTCAACACTCATCATTTATATATCAGATCACAAACTGATACTTTTCCGATGAAAATAAACTCTGAGATTTTATGTACAATGCACATGAGAGTGGTTTGGCTTTCTGATAGATTTAAAACATAAATATCTGGTTAACAATTTCAAAGAGTGTAAAGAAGAACCTATAAACAAGTTTTATAAATTCAACTGTTCCTCTGTTTAGATTTTAACTGTGACCTCCTCAAATCTTTTAATATTTTCTTATTGTCATTATTTTATGCTGCAACAAATACTTATTCAAACTTGACTGAATGTGAAGAGCATCACAATTTATAAGTTTTAGAAAGTACATTCTTGTTGGTAAATAATTTATTTGATGAGATAAATCAATCTATCCAAAAATTTTTTCGGAAAAAAACGTTAATGAAACGATGTATTATCTAATAAGGATTTAACTCATTTTAAAAATTAGGTTTTATACATTATATAAAAATCTAAAGAAAATAAAGTTGATTTTTATTCATTAGAAATTGCAACGAAATATCTAAAATATACACGTATGACTGATTTTAAGGTGCTTTTACTGACTAGTTCTACATTTACATCTGTCAATAATTTGAATCTATGAACATGATGTTCTTTTTGTCAGAGCCTCGTCTGTACCACTACTAATGTGATACTAAGGTCATAAACTGACGAATCATAAATTAACTTTTTATCTTATTTTAGAGAGAAATATAGTAAATTAATATTTTTATTAAAAAACAACATATATTTAGCACTTTTCTAATCTGTCAATGAACTGCAAGAGTCAATTGATATTTTAAAGAATGTTAATAATGAGTGTGAAAGTATATGTTTATCACCTTCAAATAGCAATAAACTATATTTGTTAGTGTACCAATATTTTGAAACCTAGATAACAGTTATTCAAGGTTATTTTCCAATCTGAAAAACAAGAGCTGAACGTGGAATAAACGATCAGATCAATGACACTAACGTGTAGACAGAGTCATAGCAAATTTAAAAATACCAATGGAAGGGAAACCAATCAGAAACATCTGTAACTAAAACAGTCACTCTTTAATCAAATTGTTTCCGTTGTTCTTAAATTTCAATATAAAAATTAATTTCGTTTTCTTCACCGCAGATTACTAAACTTGATTTTCGTGCAATAAGCTCTCAATTCTACATTTGAACTACCAGAAAGCATCATTGATTTTAAGCTGTCATGGCCACAAGTATCAAATGTGTCTACATATCGAGACTTGAACCGAATATCTTCTGATGAGTTAAAATAATATGTCGAAACTTTCCTTTGCTATTCTAATGCCCCATATGCAGACTTAAGTTGAAGAATTCTTCAGCCACACAGATAAACAGTTTTTTTAATGAAACTTGAACGATTTCTTTAACAGGGTAAACTTGTTCAGGGTATTGATTAAGATTAGATTTTTATGGAAGTATTAATGGCCAATTATCAATGAGAGATTTTCAGTGTAAAACATTTATAAAAGGTGAGATATATTCCAATTTCTTCTTTAGTAGGTTGATAGAGTTTTTTTGTTGTATTGATTGGAAAAAAATAACAATCTTTATGTGATGAATTACAGTCGTTAGGAATCTTCATTGTGGTTCATGTATATGTATTTGTTTCAAATAGGATGAATGCTTCCATTGAGCCTGCCAGTGGCACAGTGGGATGTCTGCGGACTTGCAACGCCAAAAACCGGGTTTTGATATCAACAGTGGGTAGAACACAAATTGTCCTTTAAGTAGGTAGCTTTGTGCTTCCTAATTAATCTAAAAGAATAAAGCTATGTTATGTAGAATTTATAAAAATATCTGAATAAGTTAACTTTATATAAAACAACATACTATCAAAAAAATTATAAACAACGCTGTTATTAGGGTTATTTATATGATTGTTAACACAATTTAGTGACTTGGTTTTATTTCGTATAATGAAGAAACGAAATGGTATACTTAAGGTGAAGTACATAAACAGAATAAACAGTAACTTGAAATTTGCGTTAAGACCTCAAATATTATACGCTTTTGACTTTTTCTTGAAAGTTATGTCTACGTAACGTTTTTTTTAAATTGAAAAACAAGTAAGATAGCAATTGACAACTGGGCTTCATAATTGTCTACAATGAAACAATGCTTAAAGATATGTATTGAAGTAAAGAACAAGAATGTGAAGAGCGAATATAACAGAGACGTAACAGTTGAAGAAATCCATAATAATAATAACAGTTCATTCCTAGTGATAATAGTGAAAAATTATCACGAATCGATGGTACTGAAAGATTTATATTAGTTAAATCCTAAACCACAAAAAATTTGTGAACCAATCACTAAATTTTACAAACAATGAACAACGAAACATAACAGAAACAATACCATAAAAAAACAACAGGGATAATATTATTCCCCTTCTCCTCGCACGTGTAGATATTCTGAATAGATCAGGGGTTTAGTAATGACAGTTTTAGCGAGTTCTTTTACAACAACTAAAACCAAAATTAAACCAATATAAAGAAACATCTTAATACCTATATTAATTTGTACCCTTGCGTCCAATTGCAACGCCCCTACAATCCTGTACTCGATTCTACTCTCGTCTCTAAGATATGTGTCCAGCAATGGTCAGTTGCAAATTCTCTTTTTGTTAATATAAAGATGATGTGGGAAGGTAGTAACGTTCTTCAATGCTTATCAATAAAAGAGTTAATACACTTACCAGTCGTTCTGAGATATGTGTTTGAGTAAGTGTTGATGATTGTCACTCAGAAAATTTGGAAAATGTCTGGTGGACACAAAGACAGACAGAAGATCAAGACAATGATTTTGATGATGATGACAGCTTTGATTATGTGACGTTGATGAAAAGATACAAGACGATAGTGTTCCAACAAAACATCGGACGACCTTTCAATAGGGTAATCTTGTGGCCGAGATCTACATATCCAATGCCGTGGCTTGGATCAAAGGATTGAAGCTATTCAGGTGTGTTGTGAGGGAAACGGGAGAACCCCGAGAAAACCTATTTTCACAGAACAGACATTAAGTAGTCTACCCAATATTTAACATTTTCTGATTAGATTGCTACTTCACGAAACAAGAGCGTCATCCAATTATAATTATAACAATTAAATCACAAACTTTTAAAATCACAATTTGTTTAATTGGAATCTGTCTAATCCTATAAATCTTCTTGTCTAACTAAGTTTAAAGATTAATTTAATGAGTTCTTAATTCGTACCACTTAACGAAAAACAAATAGTTCTGATGACATAAAATGAACTGTTCAAAAGAAGGTCTGATTTATAATATTTTAAAGCATAATACTAAGTATCTCCGGACGGTTAGTATGGGTGTTAACTCTTTTACTAAGAGCGCAGAGAACAATGTTTCGACTTTTTGGGTCATCTTCAAATTTATTTTGCTCTTAACAGTAAATGCTTTGATTAAATCTAGTACGTTTAACGGTACTTTAAACTAATATGTATTTCAACCTATTGGCAAATGGCAAAATAAAACAGGATTGATAGATTTAATTTATTTAATATAACAAATTAAGATTTAAGTTGTTGTTCTTAATATTTTAAATTCACCATATACTCTTGTATTTTATATGTAATTTATACATCAGGTAAAACACAATTTGTTATTAACATTGCATACATTATAAGTTTTGATAAATTACATTCCGTTTCGTAGTTCCATATTATTAAAGGTAAGCGTTAACGTAAAAATAAAGCAGTAATCTAAAAATAATATTATTGGATCTTAAATTAACAGTGACAGTGGTAATAATAGGCTTCTGGTATTTGGTATGAAGTATTTATTTTGAAGCTTTAAGTATAAATACAACGGTTGAGACTAGTGAGGGAATTAAGTATTCGTAGTTTGTTAGGTACAATCACTTAGTTTTGTGTAAAAACTTGAGTCCGAAATGTAAGTTTAAGAAAGCTGGTAATGAAAATGTGCATTTTTTTCATATAAAGTTGGAAGACTGGACGAATATTTCTTTGTTTTTTCTTAATTTTGCATGAAGCTACATATGTGCTGTCTGTGCTAACCATACCTAATTTAGCAGGGTAAAACCAGAGGGAAGGTAACTTGTCATTACCACCCACTTCGACTACTCTTTCACCAACAAATAGTAGGATTGATGGTGAAATTTTTGTCCCATGGCTGAAAGGGCAAGCATGGTTAGTGTGCTGGGAATCTGAACTCACGATCTTCAAATGACAAGTCGAACACTTCAACCATTTTGCCAGAATGGAAAAAAAGTTAGATGCTATACTAATTAATGTTAAACGTTTGTAGAAAACAAATAGCTTGATTTTAGAAATGTCAAAAGCATTTACGTACAAAGAATATATAATTTAACAACGACATTCAAATAGGTAGAAAGTATACTATTAGAGTAAAAAGTACCGATTTTATTTATAATGAACTTATTCTGTGGAGCGACAAATTTCAGCTCATGACATCCTTAGATGAGAAGCAATAAAACAGAAGGAAAATAAAAGGCCATGGAAGGATGTGGATGATAAAGTGGTTAGAGTTATAGGTGATTGCTAAACAAAGCAGGTGGAGGAAATAGTCTGTAAGGTAGTCAAAGAGAATAAAATCAGGTGATGCTGCAAGAGATACAATTGAAAGATATAACTGACAGGATATATTTTTGCTCATTTTTGTATAACTTTAGTATAAATACATGTGTTGATTTTTTCAGACTTTATGTGAATAGAAACGTGCAAATTTGCCCGTTTTTACAAAGAAAATAGGTTAATTTCTAAATTTCACTATCAAGGTCACGAATGCAATGTTTAAAGTGGTTAATGGCTATTTTCTGTACTCTTTCAGCACAAGCAATTAAGAAATAACACGTACTATCCAGGAACAAAGTTTATGTTACCTAGTGTTGTTTTCTCTCAATATGGTCATTTTAACATTACTACATTTCCACTTTCTCTCCTGTCCACCACCTTCTTTTATTCATTTGGTATCTTATTCTAGATTCTGCATCTATGGCTGCTGATGCACTGTATCTATTAAGTTTCAACATCCTTTTACATGCTTTATATTCATCCATATTCGTTTTTCTTACAGAAGCCGTTACTCTCTTTTTATCTTGGCTTTTCTACACATTGTTTACAAAAGGAACTTGTTCACCTTGTTCTCTAATTAACCCCAAAGTTGGGTGGCACATGAAAAGGAATATAGTGTATGTGTTTTCTTATAGCAGAACCACAAAGAATCTTTTGCCAAGTCCACCGAAGGGAATCGAACAATTGATTTTAGCATTCTAAGGAATATAACAGTTTTTTTCTTTTCATAAAATTATTATTATTCATGTTTATACATATTTAGCAAATAAATTGTGCATCAGTGTGTATATATATATAATAATCACAAATTCGAAATAAAACCTCATATACAAGATAAAAGAATTTTTTTGGTATGTGGGCATGTCTTGTGCTTTCGTTCCACTTTTTAGTGATATAGATTTTTTTTATAATATCACATGTATAATTTTTGTGCTTCAACTCATTGTTCTCTACAGCAGACACGTTTACTCTGCCCAAAAGAATATTGCAGTGACGTCACATATCCATCTCAGAATATCATAGACTATTTTTACGTTTCCTGGCTTATCATGTCATTTCTGTATGTTATACTCGCAACAAAGTGTCTAGACAGCATGTTCTGAGCTAGTAAAATTGTATAAGTTTTGACATCGGAAAATAATTCAAGTTATTATTTTTCAATTATTTTTGGTATATTCAATTCCATAACAACAAATTTAGCTTTGCTGTATATTATTTCCATGAGAGATGGAAACTTCTCCTTCTGTCATAAAGAACAATAGAAACGATAAAGAATAATATATGAAATAACAACCAAAATTTATGTAAATTCACATAATACAAATCACATTGTATTGAAATTAAGAATACAGTATGTTGTAATTTATTAAAGATAACTAAACTTTTCGAGTTAACAATCTACATGTTTGCTCTTTATTAGCAAAAATCATTTTTAATTTACTAGTTTTAGCTTCCATGGGTGCTATAATAGGCTCTTGTACATCTAAAATATTAATTTGACAATGGATTTTAACTGTCTTGTTTGTATTCCTGTGTATTAGCCTGACCTTATGTTGGTGTGAAAGTGCTTTATAGTCACTATAATTTGAAGAAAAAGTGCCATTAGTCACAGTTCAGTTTTCACTTTATATAACAGAACATTAAATTCTTCTTTGAAAGCAATAAATAAAAACTACATAAAAATTACCTTTGCCCCAACATCATTGTAATATCGTAAATTAATGATTTTGCTTCGTTTTAAAAAAGGATATGAGATACATGAATTTGAAGTTAGCCATGAACATAAATGACCAAAACATTTACTACTTTGTTAAATTAACAAATAATTACAAGAAGTTACTGAACCAAATATTATCCACCGACTTGTCACTGACATACCAAGATAAAAATAGTATTATTCAATGTTTAATATTTTTATTTTAGTTCTAATCAGTAATATTTTGTAAATTTTGTATTTGTATTTGTAATAAATATATATTTTTAAAAGGCTATTTTAACACTTACTTTAGAGAGATAGACCTTGTGAAGAAACAAAAGAACACTTGTGGCATTTAATGGAGATTTAAATATAGAGAAGCTTCAATAATTCCACAGTTACACACGTTTTCATTTCGGGGTGAAATGTGAACGACCACTTTAAAGAATAAAAGTACTTATGTGTTGTCAGGAGGCACTTAAGAAGCACTGGAATGTATAAAAAAATTAAAGCATATTAATACAATATTAAATATATAACTGTTTGTTTACAATAAGTTTAGCTTTTTTGTCCACATCAAGAAACACTTAATAGAAAGCATTATATTTATCCATGCTACACATAACAAACAATTGCTTCTGGAGGCCAAAATTTGTGATATCATTAAGAATGGATCTTGATCATGTATCGACTGTCATCGCAAAAATTTAACTAAATATGACTCAAGATGATGACGTGTAGTGCCTCGATGTTTCTTATTTTTCCACTTTGCCGATTCTCAGAACCTTTCGATCTCTTGTGCGTCAGTACCAGTTTCCGGGTTGACTAAATTTTACTTGTGGTTAACTTTTAAATGCTAAAATCCTGACTCCAGTGGAAGTTCCATTTTGTATGACGACCATGAGTCTGAGTACACTATTGATCTCTGAGCGATATTGTTTTGTATAGACTCCACTAGAGCAGGAGTAGTAAGATCAAGAAATTGAACTACAAAGCATTCATTAGTTTAACGACAAATGCCTCCAATTATCTATTTCAGTGGAAGTTGACGATCGACATTGTTCTTTCGTTTAGTAAAGAGGCTTTCGTCGGTCTCTAAAATTAAGTTCTGGCCTCCAGTTTTCTTCCCTTCAGTATGGACTTTATTCGTAGTGAGAGGACGTTCCAGGGAAGATTCTGTTCTTTCAGTTTACCTCCTATGAGATCTAAACGTCCACTTACTTGTTTGCCGTACGAAGTGACTCGTGAAGAGGAAGAGAGTATCGTGGTGGTTAAGGGGTCCAACTCTAATGCACACTTTGCCCTTCACTAACGAATGACGGACAGCCTTGGGGTGGCCTCCTTGGGTACAACTGACTGGTTCACTTAGTCTGTGGTCAACTAAGTACCAGTGTTAAATGTTCTCAACAGGTGTTGTTGGTATTGTATCTGATGCTGGTGTTTTGGTATAGTGCTCACGAATCATTGACGTTGCTGCAGTGTTCTTCTTTGGCATTGTAATGCATCCCTTTCTAGGGCTCCATGGTGGGTGAGATCAGTGGGTACTGAAATATTCGTTTTTCCTAATAGATCCTCTGAACACGAACTTCAATAAAATAATTAAAAAACACTCCATAGGTAAACGATCACGACTTGACGATTCTGAGGAGCAATCTCTAACATCTGTACTTCATTTTCTTAAACTACATTCTTTTTCAAACAAACTTTTCAGGAAGATATGTGCCTTTTTCATTTAGAAGGGTCTACAGGGACTTTCTGGCTCTCTAAAGTCGGTAAAGAGCTTTGCTCTGGTAAAATATTGGTGGAAATATCCCATCTCAACACAGTGAACTGCTTTTGCATTCAAAGGCTATTTGAGATACACCATTTGAGGTTACACCTGATGCTACTTTGAATTCATCACGAGAAGCCATTGTTGAGAGGAATTTAAAGAGCATTCTAAAGTCTGAAATTCTCACTACTTTCTCCCCAAAGGAGTTTATGCAGTGAGGCGTATTTCCACTCGCGAAGATAGAATTATGATGCCAAACAATGTCTTCATTCCGACATTTGTCACGTCCACCTACTACCATCAAGGCAGGTTATCTTAATTTCAAGGTCCAGCCATACATTTCATACTCTCTGAGTTGGCTCTATTTTCAGCTGTTCGATCACTCGAACACATATGGTCATGGTTCCTTGACATGTGCTCATTGTGATGGTAAGGACCATGATGCCTATGAGTGTTAAATGGACCATCATTGCGTCAGTTGCAATGGCTTTCACTCTTCTTATTTTTCTTACCCTAAATGGTTGTAAGAAAAAGAGGTGCAGCGTTTGAAAAAGATTAAATGCATTACTCAGCTTGAGGCTCGAAAGTTGGTGCCCATCAATTCATTTCGGACGTATGTTGCTGCACATCGTTCCACTACTACGGTGGAAGAATCGTTCTCAAAAAATTAAAAAGTTTTTCTACCCCCGTGGTTAAAAACGTTGATGAATCAACTTCAACACCCACCTCTGTCCCCATTCAGCAAACCAAAAATCCACTTCCTTTGGTTTCGAGTACATATTTTTCTCCCTTCCCAACATGCAAAACGATCATTTGTTTACGTCCTCAGTTGCTTGAATCCTCTTCTAACAGCAAAGACCTGCCCCGTGAACCAAGTCCTGGTAGAATCCTTGAAGGTCGATAGACCGAATTGGAATAAAGACAATAAAGAAAACAGTCGTGATTAGAAAAAGAAGAGCTCTCCCCCAATTTACCTACACATGAGTAAAAATGGCCATTTTGATATAATGGAACAGTTGAGGTTTACATCCTTTTATGTATGGCATAAAAGCACTGATTCCTTCCTATCATACTATATGTCTTTCCTCACAGGAAAAATTCCCTAGTATGCCAATACAGTCACCATTTGATGGTTTTCTCTGTACAGAAATGGCAGACTATGTGATAAACGAGTACATGGAAGGGTGGCAATGTTAGTTGATCAGCATGTGTCCACTCGACATACCTTTGAAGACCGTAGACATCCGTGTTTCCTTGGGTCATACTATCACTGTTTGTTCTCTCTTCTCGACGCCTGCCGAGACCTATGATCAATCAAACCTTGATGCTCCCATTAAACAGTTGCTGTCTCCCGTTTTAATCGTAGGGGATTGTTATGTATATGTGTAAATATTTTGTAAACGACAACATGTCGTGTTGTGTTTAAATTTTCATTTCTATTATTCATTTTTCCATATTGATATTATTGTTTCGAAGTTTAAACTAATATTTTGTTATTTATTTAGGGTAACATTTAGAATTTTCTTGAATTAAGTAGACCAATCATATGTTTGTAAATGAGTGCTGGTGACTTCGTGTCTAGACGTGTAGTCTCGTGCAAGAACGGACACGCGCGGATTGCTCTGGAGTTGTATGGAAATTGCAAGATTGTTCGAGAGTAGGCCTACCGGTATAAAAGACGGTGACGCGAGAAGAAGTCAGTCATCAGTTTTTATTCGAAGAAAAAGAGAGAGATTCAGTCATTAGTTTTATTCGAAGAAGAGATAGAGATTCAGACATCAGTTTTATTTCAAAAGAAGAGAGTCAGTTATTTGAGAAAGATTAAGTGTTTGCTGTGATTATTCAACTTGGATTTGTGACTGAAGTTAGATCTACGGAAGCTGTGATTTTATTTCGTCAATCTCTACGATTCATCCGAATTTCTGCTTGTGCTGAGAGTCGGCGAATTTATTGAACTGTGAACTCTGTTTCTGAACTTCTTCATTTTAAGCTTCGGAATTTCTTCGTGGGACCAAATTCTCACCCTAGACTGGAATTTGAGACTTTCATTTTAGATCATTATATTAGATACAGGCCAGTACCATTTTGCATTGTGATTAATTTTGAAGTTTGAAACTAGTATTATTTTGTTTTGTAATTAATTTCGAATGTTGTAACTTAATATCTGTCACTGTTATTATATATAATTTGTGTTATATCTGTTATATTTGTTAATAGTTTAGTGTAAAAAATTATACAATTTGTTATCTGCGTTTTTCTGTTGCGTTTAGTCTACGAAGAACTTAAAACATAAAAAATACGTAACAGGGATTTTAATTGGCATCATTCTCTCTGAGGAAGTGCCGATATTGATGGGAGGAATCGCTTTATAAAGCGTATGCTCTGTTGATTACAATCTTTCAATCTTCCACAATGGTTCGCTTACTTATTTCCATGCGTTTAATCAGTCCTTTCCTGCTATTAATCTCAAATTAATTTGTTTTTTTTCCTATTATCCCACTTATACTGTAACTTATACATTTCATTCTGGATCGTATAGAGGGGTTTGGATTACAATCTAGTATTGGAACTCTCTCCTTCAGGCTTAGGTTTAAGTCTACGAGCAACATAGCTTATGGACCTGAAAGAAGTACCTTGAAAGTTATTCTTCGGAAAAAAATAACGACTTAAACGCCGGAAATTACAATATGTTATTATATGTAATGAAAACAAAGTCGTAGAACGTAATAAAAATGTTGATGTCGCAGAAAGTATATTTCATCTCTGGCTTCCAGATATAGAAAGTGTGAATTTGCCTAATTTCTTCATGAAAACTTATGAAACTACAGGAATGAATTGTTCAAGTCAGAAATATATGCTCATGAAAAGGTGATGATGAACTGTAATATTTGTTTTTTATTTACCCTTATACAATTAATCTCTAAATTATGTTTTTACTTATTCGTTTTAAAATATTATGTACCAAGTTACGAAAAGAAAAATTTCCCTTTATAACCACGATAATAATATACAGTTAACAGTTCAAATAAATCAGGTTTCAGTACTCAACAGATATGGAAATTTTGATAATTTATTTTGAGGTGTTTTTTTTATTATATTGTCCAGAAATAAATGTCGCTTTTGAACATCGGCCTGGAATGGGCAACGTGTTAAGGCGTGGGACTCGTAATCTGATGGTCACGGATTCGCTTCCTCGTCGAGCAAAATATGCTCGCCCTTTCAGCCGTGTGGGCGTTATATGTCACGGTCAATCCTATTATTCGATCGTAAAAGAATAGTCTAAGAGTTGGCGGTTGGTGGTGATGAGTACCTGTCTTCCCCGTAGTCCTACACAACTAAATTAGGGACGGCTAACACAGATAGCCTTCGAGAAGCTTTGTGCGAAATTCAAAAAAAAAACAAACGCTTTTTAACTGCGACGTAAGGAAAAGTATAAGCCAGTGCTGTAAAATATATTGTTATTAAAGTAGGAACCTTTTGTTTCAGCATACTTTTGTCAACGTGTAACGATGCTATTTATACCCCTTCTGTAGAAATCAGTTTCTGTAATTAGTGAATTTCTTCAAAGCTTCTTCTGCATCTGGAATGTTTTGATGGTGTTTATTGTTCACAAAAGTGTGAAATTGCTTAAAAATAAAACTGTGTAGGGGAAAGGTCTGGGAAATTAGGTAGATAAGGCAGAACCTCGATTAAGTTAAACGAACCAACCAACCAACGATAAGTTACTCAATATTCAGCTTCTAAATATCATCGTGGGAATTCCGACATATATTTCTTGACAACCTGGCAATATTCGGTAAAGAAAATGTAATCCAATATTTTTGTATACGGAGTTGAAGTTTTATCTAAATTGAATTTGATACTCTAAAGAGACATAAAATTTACAAGGAAAAATCTTCAGGTAGTGCAAGTGTGTTTTGCTTACATGTATGTTAGTGATTGCGAGTTATAGAGAAAACTATAAATAAAATAATTTGTAGTTGCTCAGGATAGGTTTATATGTGATATTTTACAATAGAACTGTGATTCATTTCCGAAGTGTTAAAAACACATAAAAACTATCAATCTTGTAATATCTTACAAAACCAAAATCCTTATTTGTTTCAGTATGCGGGAAACCTAGCAATGTGTTGAGAAGTTTGCAGAAGCTAAAATGTACCCAGAATCTGCACTTGTTGAATTAATTAACAATTGTGCGTAAATACGTAATAACTTTAACGTAATAAATCAAATAGCTATCTCCAACTTGAACATCTTGTATGTTGACAAGTGTATTCACATTATTATTTGCAATTACATTTAAGATGGTTGTTGTTTCAAACAATGTCACGTATAGCATAACAGTTAGACATTGTACTAATTATTCATATTTTACAACTTTCGGTTTAAAGAAAAATACTACCACAAATAAATTTAAATTAATGTATATTATGTTATTAATTAATTCGTTTAAGGACAATGAACGTCATTCGTTCACAGAGCACCAGATGCAAATAAATCCTGTTTATGTTTTTTTCGTTTAAAACTACAAGTACAGAAACACATTTAACTGGGAAACGAATTACGACATCATTGAAAAAATATTAACTGCTACATGTATAAAATCTGAAATTAAGTGAAATATTGAAACATATATGAAAATTACGAAACTTTTACTAAATTTAACATGAAAAACTGACAAACTTGGAATAATATATGTCATAAATAAATACTATGCAATGAAATACGATATTAACTAAGAAATATTAACTAGGTAATGTTTAGAGTCTTAGATGGCATAACATAATGAAAGAGATATATAAAAATATATGTAAGTTTCATTGAACCCAATTGGAAAAAACTGACTAACTTTTAATTTTCATGACAACACAGTTAAATTTATGAAGTGGAAGACAACACAGTATTATTACAATTTTATTACAATGGTCAGTATTTTTTTTATTTACTTCAACTTCTGGGATTAAATTATTTATATAATGTATTTAACGAAATGTTACTAGTTATATTCTAAGTGAATTGATATAAATATTTAATCATTTTATTAAAACTGATAGTAACAGATTTAACGGATCACTTGGAACATGTTACCTATCATATAATAATCTGAAACTGTAATGTTTTCCTTGTTTTTGGCATTTGTTAACTGTACTTGCAGTGGCTTATTAAATATAGTTAAGTTGTGGTGGATAAATGAGATGCTTTATGTCTAAACTTGTGATTTTTATCAGTTCCTTCTTTAAAGAAGGAAAGTCTAACATTTCTTTTTTTTCAATTTAAACGTTTCCTATATTATTATTATATAAAATATTTTAATGAATTACATAGCCATCAATTTCAAATGAAAAATATGTGAAAATAACAGCATTTAAAGATTATATGTTTATATAAATGTACAATCTTCAAAAACAAAACACGAGTTTTTGTGATATTAAGATTGCTCTACCTTAACTTAGAAGTTATTTAAATATCGATATGTATGAAGTTTATAATATTTTCGAACAAGATTGGCATGCTTAATATATAACAATAGCTTAATATATAAGCAACAATACAATTTATGATGACGGTTATTATAAATGATGATTTGAATTCAAAAGTTTCACAAATTTACAAACAATTCTGAATTTGTGGTCTGGATCTGAATATTGTCTCGAAGATTCACTATGAAAAAATTTATTGTATGTTGATACACAGTTATATCTCAATTTACAGGAAAATATCTTACTTCTGCAAATTTACGACGCTAAAACCAGGAGTTTGATTCTCCTTGGTGTACTAAGCAGATCGCCTCATACGGCTTTGCTATAAGAAATCCCACCCACATCCCCAACAAAAATATTTTATGTCCTCGTAGAAGTAATAACGCTCGAGTTAATTCATTGAAAATAAACTGCAGTGTTTGAAACCCATAAATGTTTCTATAGTTTTCCTATTAATAAGTTGCAATCACAGTTATAGCTACAGAGGTTTATAGTACACCTACTGTAAGAAATAAATATACTTTCTCTAAGCGAATCTGTTTGTAAAGTTTATGCAAGATTCTAGAATGTTTAGTTACTAATAATGTAAAACATATATTGTTGAATTGTTTACTCCCGAATCTTTTGAAATTTAGAAACATGTTGGACCTACGCGATATTGTATAATAATACATGTTACATGCATTTCTCACTATATTTCAAACTAAAACAACACCAACGTCAATTGGACACAGAATAAACTGGGACAAAGCAAGAATCATTGACACAGATAAATTCTGGATGACAATGAAACCCGAGTTTCTGCGATATTAAGAAAGCTCCACCTTAACTTAGAAATGCTTTTGTTCTTTTTTTTCTCAAAAAGTCTTTGGGTTCCTTTTAGTTTTATCAAGCTTCAACAAAAATAAAACAGCTTCTTGATTTTTGCTACTTTAATTTGTTGTTTAATTTTTTCGTTTGTTTTGTTGATCTTTGTTTTGATGGGCGGGTTACGTGTTGCAAAGTGTATTCGATCTAGCTATCTGCATTTGATTATTAGAATTTATGGTTTTAAAGTCCAAAGATTATGAGAGAGTTTTCGTGTTTTTTCTCATTTGTGGAATTGTGCTTTTAATGGCTTTGTGTATGGCTTCAGTAACTTGGTTTACATATTTTTCTAATCTAGTTTTATAATTGGCATATTCAACCAAGTGTGGTATTTGGGAGTCGAGTCTAAATTAAACGTGAGCCAGTTAATTTTGATGTATATGTCAAAGAATCATTTCATACTAACATTGTCAAACCTTCACTAAACAAAGATTTTGAATTGGAGGTGAGCAGCCTATGGCTGGCATTAATTGAATCTATTACTGTGTCTGATTGGAGGAAATATCTCTTTCAATCAGAAACAGTAATAATCCAATCCGTCATAGCATGTTCTCCACAATCCTCCAGGACACTATAACAATCAGAAAACACCAACACACATGTGCCCAAAATTATTTTTCGTCCCTCTTCAAGGAATAAAATAATAATTTGACCAAAATACCTTGCAAGAAATAACAGACACACACACCAGAGGGAAAAATTAGAAACGTCTTTGAAAGTTTATAACGCCAAGCTAGCAAGACGTACTCAACTTCCTTTGCTCACACGATGTTTTCATTGTCTGGAACAACACGCCATTCTCTTCGCCGATAATCGTCAACAGCTTACCGCCGCACCTCTCGTCTCGATAAATAGCCGTGTTTGTCGCCAAGGCTAAGCTGAGGTATACTGTATTAAAGTCAGTTGCTCAACCACCAAGAGACCCACAAACCTGTTCACTGTTTTCTTTAGAGGCGTCGATCCTTCCATTCACCATAACAAAAACAAGTGTGCCATGAAAACCAAAGTCAGTCTGAGATATACGCCGTTCACCTAATTTTCTCGAAATACACAAACCAAGCAACTAGTTTTATTAAAATGGTTAGAACAACGAAGAACAGTGCCAACACCATTTTATGCTGTGGAATCTATTATCATATATTCTTTTTCAGTGCCGAGCGCTTTTGCCTTCGGTAAATCAAGCAAAGGATACCCAAACACCAATCAACCACAAAATACTCAGTCAACTAACAACTCACCAAAGCCATTCACCGATCGACCACTGGTCAAATAATAATCAATCAGCAAAAGTACTCAAACCGAGACTTATCCAGTAAAATATCACAAAACACTCAGACATCACTCTGGATATCGATGTGTACGATGCCTCAACTTCTATTGAACATTTCCGTACAATAAACGAAGAAACTCAAACCAATATTGTCAACAATCACCAATTAATCCAAACTGAAGCACACAACAAGCGACTGACCAGAGCCACCAGTATACTTCCACAAGAAACCCAGCCAAGTCTACCATTCACAAAATCCACATATTCTCCAAGAAACGTCAGACCATTCCGCAAGAAGAGGTTAATAATGACTTCACCTAGAAGTGCTACAAGAGACGTTCCTGTTGAAGCTAGCCTAATCGACCCTATGCACCCATCAAGTCTTCTAACACTAGTTTTTTGTGTTTGACATGTTCCTTAGCTAATTTATGTTAGTATTTATTAATCCTTCTATATTTCTCCTCACAGAATGTTTCTGGGCACAGTCAAGTATTTTTTTCAGCACCATGGCTGTGAAAGAGGGTTTTTTCGGGGTACTTCCCTTCCCCCACACTTAAATTTCAGGCATTAGATCTATAGATCCCAAGCAAGACAACTTTTGTGTTGATGTTTCGTTTTGTCTTTCGTTCGACTATTTGGACTCAGGACTCTGGCCTGGACTAATATCCTCGTGCTGCCTTGGTTTCACCCGGTTTTTTATGCCGACTCCCTACCTCATTTCGTCTCTTTAAACAAGCCAAATAAAAATAAAGGAAAACTCTCATGTACAGATAAATAATCTTTCATGAGCGTAACAAAGAAGAGTACAACATTCCTGAACACCCCTGTTGGGGAGAGAATTTCTCAGGCTTCTCTCTCTCTAAACTAAACTCCTGCTAAGGTTTCGTTTGTTCGTTTAGACACTGTCTTGAAAACGAAAGGCGGAAAATTTTCAAAACGTCGTCCACTACACTTGTGTTTCCACAAAAGGCACTTGCCGTCCATTCTACAATTTCATCAAGACTACTCTGCCTACACTGTCCATCAAAGAATGAAACAGAATTATTCAAATAAATATTTTATATTAAAGTCGATACACTAAAGAGAAGTTAGCTACTAGGTGAAATTTTTCCTTAACCTTTAAGCTATAATTACAGTATATAGTGGGAATAAACACATCAACGTACCCCCTTTTTATCCTTACGGATGAATGAGCGAACACGTTTGGTAACTGCGAAAAATAAACTCTATTATGGTGAATGTTTATCGGTTGGTGAAAGTTCCCTATAGGGAAGCCAGCGAGCTGGTCATCACCACAAACCCCATTCTTGGGCTACTCTGTTACTAACAAATAGTGGGATTGACTGTAACATCATAATGCCTTGCTGAGGGAGAGGAACATGTATGATGTGACGGGGATTTAAACCCGTAATCCTGAGAGTGCAAGGCAAGCACCCTAACCACCCGGCCATGTTGGGTCAATATCATATGAACAACTCAAACTCAAGTTGTTTGAAATTGAAATTTACACATTTTTTGTGAGCTGTGATGTCAGTTATTAAAAAAATGAGAAAGAGTTGAATGTTTGAAATGTCTTCAAGAAGATGTGTTTCAATTAATTAAAATAAATATTGTCTGTAAATATAAAAATATGTAATGTCTTAAATGTTGTGAAAAGTTCCTTCTTCATGTCATTCCAAAACACAGAAAAATTCTTTTAAAAAATTAAATGCAGATCACAAAACATCCAATCTCAGCGACTAAATTTCGTCGACACCAGTTATTCACTTGTAAATATAAAAGTAAATCTCAGTAGTAGTGTTGTAATTATTAGACAGATATGTGTGTACAGGTAGTTGAGATAACAGGTGAATTTAGTTAATTGATATTATAATAAATTTAGTATTTTTGTCTAACTCCTTACTGCTGAGACACAAGAAGCTTCTCGTTCGAAACCAAACCTTGAAATTTCACCAATAAATTATTTAATAAATATGTGACAATTTCTTATTGAGTTGACAAAAACTGTTGCTTGTTACCAGGAGCGAAGCCAGAAATGGCAATCGGTTTGTTGGTTTTTTCAGCTTGAGTGCTTGATGCAAGCGTTGCAGGCGTGAAGACAAACCTGGAGGATTAAGGAGCATGCCTTCCTGGCAATGTTTAAACAAAAAACAAAAGAAAAGCCTGAATTGTGCATTCTGAGACCCCCTTTTTGACAAATTTAAAAATAACGCACTGAGGTGTTTGTCTTATCTCTTTAATCAAAAATAAATATACAGGACTATATATATGTAATATATAACTTAAATTTATCAGACCCAGCAAAGTAGGCCTACAGTCCTGTCATCAACATATAAAATATAGACTAACTCAGAAGAGTGCAAAATATATGTATGGTGTCTGTAACCTGTATCCAAATATCACGGAGAGTGTATGTTCAGATTTATTGGATTTCAAGAATTATCTTCACAAATAAACAGTGGGTGGTACCGTGGCAGGCTTGCAGCACCATGGCACAATCCTTTACTATGAATAACGCCAATGGTACTGTGAATGTGACGTTGACAAATAGAAGCTGCGGTAAATAATAATTCACTATGTCAAAGCAAAAGACACTCCATAGATTCTTTATACCCATTCATGAGACTGAACCTGATCAATTTGCTGCAGCCAATCAGGTTAAATCAGAATTGTCAACTGAATTGTAAGAGTCATCACTGTGGCCTTCTACGAACACTGCAACAATGCAACAATCACGTCAGGTCTAGTCTGGGACATTGTAAATTACATTTCTGATGAAGTCAGCACTGGTAAACAGGTAAATCAACTTTTAAGTCTTCATTATCTTAATTTTGTAGTTAAAACCATGGAAACATTCTGATAAGTTTTAAACTGAATATTTATTGCTGCTAGTGAATGTAGGACTACAGCCACAGGATGTCAGGTTTGCTCTGTGAAGTACAGCTCTGAACCTTTTCCTTCGAGGTTATTCTACTCTCATTACAAACTTTCTGATGTACAAAATAACATACGACCAAAAGATCTATGTTTTTCTTTCTCTTTTAGACAAACGCTGAAATAAAAAATGCCTCTTTGAGAATGCTTGGAAGTCGGGAAGTGATTATGTTTCCCCCAGTGTGGTCCAAGAAAGTTGCCTTTTCAGCGTCGTTGGTTTTGATATTGGAGATGGCTACTCTACAGTCAACATGCAAAGGGTGCTTTCTGCAAGTATTGCCTTCTTTTTGCTCCGGATGGTGCTCGTGTTGGAAGCCAGAAATTTGACAACTTGAAAAATTTCCATACACAAACTAAAAGAAGGCTGTTGAAGACTTCAAGGCACATGAATTGAAACAGTACCACTAAGACAGAAAAGAAAAAAACCTAGCCATTTTCTGTACGTCGTAAACACAAGTTCATATATGCACTTGCACGGTGATCCAACTAATAAGCAAGAAATTGAACAGAACAGGTAATATTTAATGCTATTCTACTTCCCATTCCGAAATTGTTTTCATTATTTTACGTCTGTGCAACTTACTGCAGCAACAGAACATTGATTTAATTGCTGCGATACATCACGCAAAAATATTAGAAAATTTAATCCGTTCACTGTGAAATGATACTGTGAATGAATTTAACATCAATTTCTGTGAAACTCAAACTCTGTGGAGTGATCTTCAAATTGACATCATATTGCCAAGGCCAGCTATAAGACATATATGTGCAAAAACGGCTCGTTTGGGTTGAGAAAATATTTTACCTTGAACAGTAAACAACGTTTCGACTTTCTTCGGTCATCGTCTGTTCACAAAGAAAGAGATAACTGACCAGAACCTGACAACATGTTTAAAAGGGGTTGTGTAACTGAATATCGAAATGTGTAGAGCGGTTTTGGATGTTTGAATATGCAATTTTATTATATTATTATAGGTATAAAGGCGTTCCTTTACATTGGTTTATTTTGGGTTAAAATTGTTGTATAAGTAAGGCTTCTTTAATTTTGCCTTTGTTTATGTTTGTTTCTTTATTTTGTATTTGAGTGTTTTCTGTGGTTATATTGTGTTTATTTCAGTTGCAGTGTTCGAAAATGTGTAAAGGTGACTTTTTATGTTCTGTAAATCTGGTTCTCATTTTACTACTTATTTCTCTAATGCAGAAGTTGTGGCAGTTATCACATTGTATTTGATAAATAATGTTGGTGTGGTATTTGTCAGGGTAGTTTTAACATTGTATGGACCTTCGTTTTGTGTCTGGTTTTTGAATAAATTTGGTGTTAATTGGAATATCATATTTTGTTGCAAGTATTTTGCGAAATGTTGGTTATTTGTCTGCTGATGTTGATGAGGTAATTTTTTATTTTGTCTAGATCATCGTTAATTTTATCTGGTGAGCAGAGTTTTATGGCTGTGTTTATTTGGTTTTTTAGTGTGTTAAGTTTTTTGTTTTGTTTCATGTGCTGAGTCCCAAGGAATGTATAGTCCGGTATGGGTGATTTTTCGGTGAATTTCTTTCTGGTTTGAATTGTGTGTCGGTTCTTGTAATTTTGAGGTTAAGAAATGATATTTGATTGCTTTCTTTCTGTTCACATGTGAATTTAATGTTGGTAAGTGTAGAGTTAATGTCATTGAAAAAATTAAGTGTGTGTTCTGTCGATCTGAATCCTGCAACCGTGTCATCTTCATATCTTTGCAGAATAGTGGTGGATTTAATGCTGTGTTATTTGCTTGCGTTTCAACTTATGTCACAAAAAATATTGTTTAGAACTGGTGATACTGGGTTGACGATGCTTAGGCCATTTGTTTCTATTTTGTTGTGGTTGTTGAACATAAAGTTTGTCTTTATCATAATGAATTCTATGAGATTTTCTAATTGGTTGCTGGGAATGTCTGTAGTTGGGTTAGGTTCTCCGATATAGAGTTCTAAGGCTATCTAGCAGGCATTAGCGGTTCTCCCTTCTCAGGAAATTATTTTCTCAACCTAAACGAGCCGTTTTTGCATATATATTTCTCCACAATTGGGTTTTCTCGACATCACGGGCTAAAAGACAGATCTACCGTGCTAACCCACAAACCACTAGCCTTTAGAAGTGCATTTGTACCATTTGTTGATCACCTTCTATCAGAAATGTGTGACCGTCCGTCCAATCACAAAACTCTCCTTACAAACTACATGTGCCAACTACCATCAGGATCAACCATAGAACGGTCCGAACCTACAGCACAACAATGTGAACAAATTAAAGAGTTGGTCAATGTATACAAGACTGACATTGACAGCACTTCACTAGCTGCAATAGGTGAACTTAGGATTTGGTACAAATCACTTGCAAACAACAGACCAAAAAATATCATAGATGCATGAGTAATGTGCAATGCAGAAATTTTCCCAGTCATTTCTAGACTTTTGAAAGTACTTGCCACGCTCCATGTGTCAATGAGATCACATTCACCGTGATATTAAAGTTGAACCAAACTGTGTTGTAGATGTCCTGGTAAGAACGAACAGGCATTTGAGCCTTTCTTGGACATTCGATTGTATTTCTCTAGTTCTGACAAAACTAGCTCAATTGAAGAGTATTCATGTTGTAAAAGTACAGAAAATGGCCCTTCAAACTTTGCTTTCGTTATGTGGATAAAAAAAATTCAGAAATTAAGCTAATTAAGCGTTTATGGAAAGCCTTCAGTGTTTTTTATTCAGGCTGACTTGTGAGAAACAAGAACCACTTTCTAAAAAGAAACATGTTATACCATTTACATTCGATAAAATTCTCAAAACCATTTGGTGATATAATGTAAGTCTTAATGATTCCCTTTAGAAATTTGTATCAAATCACAATATACGTATTGTATAAATATAAATTAAACAGACGTTAACAGAGAAAAATATATTGAAATTGATGATGTGTTGCAAAATGAAAATATAGCATCTATACAAAGTTGCATTCGGTGAATATATCTGAACGAAACATTAATTATACTATATTAAAAGAATCTGAACTATGTATTTAAGTGACATACTTGACCCTCATAGCTGTTATAAACAACAACAATGTATCCAGTTTGAAAGCAGTAAATTTATATAAAGAAACAAGAGCAATTCGTCATAACATTTTATTTATATTTTGGTTGATTTGACGCACAAAAGAACTATCTTGAAAGTCAGAGTCCCCTGATGGATCAATAATTGTGGTCATGGATTTTTAGGCTAAAATATGTAGTGCAATTTTCCACACTGAGGTTCTCCGGCACAGTAGAATATCTGCAGACTCACATCGCTAGAAATCGGATTTCGATATGCTTGGAGAGCACAGCACAGAGAGCAATTTGTGTTGCTTTGTGCTTAGGTAGAAACAGTCAACCAATCATTTTGTTTTCTTTGTTTTAATTATTCTTTTACACTCTGTCTTTTTTCAGAATGATACTTACTTTTAGTTTATATTTAGTAATCTATATATACAAAAACATAAGTTGATTGTAAACAAACGGAAATAAACAATAAAGTGTAATGAAAACAAAGTTGTAGAATGTTATATAAAAGTGGATATTAGAGAAAGCGTTTTTTTATTTAAAGCTTTCAGGTGCATTTCGAGAGTGTGAATTTGCTGAATTTCCTTTCCAGAAGTATGAAAGATTCTTGTTAAATATCTGCACTGAAGAAAAATATGATGATGTACAGGTGATGATGAACTTTTATATTTATACATATATATTGCCTAAACTTATATAATTAATTTCTGAAACATATTTACTTATTTATCTTGAAATGTTCAATTATGAAATATTCCAAAAAGTTGTCTTTATAACTACCAAGGTACACGTTTCATGGTTCAAATGAATTGAGTTTCAGTGCACTTTATAGTGCGGTAAATTGTGATTTTTTTACGAGTTATTATTTTTAATATTGATAAAGAGAATACAATAACACGTAAATATATACACACATTTTGTATAAATTCATTTTGAAAATAATGTAAGTACAGGAGAAAAAGTTCTCATACTGTGGAAATATTTATCGTTAATTTGTACTTTTTGTTTGAGAACCACAAAAGAAAGGAAAGGATGATGTAAATTTAATGAATAGTAACCAAGACCATTTTTAGATGTAATATTCTACAATGGAACATTTTATTCTTGTATAAATATTGAACCTTGTAAAATCTCACATGATACTGAATATTGTGTAAATATGCTTGCAGGAGGTTCAAAAATTTATTGTTAAAATATTGGCAGCAGATCAATAGGATCCAGAAAATATTCTACGTGAAACAATTAGCAAGGGGTTAAGAGGTATGTTAATAAAGTTAAGCATATAATTGCATGGCAATACATTAAACAACAATATCTAGAATCGATCATGTCGTGTATTGAAAGTGTATGAATATTATTTTCTACAAAAATATTTTAAAATATTTATATTTTTTAATTATTTAATATCTTGTAGTATGGTTAGACATTTTAGTGAATACTCGTGTAAAATTATAACTTTCATTTCAACTAAATAAAATAAAAGATATATTGCAAATAATATTTTCAAATAGTATGTTTAATTATATTTTGATACTTATTTTCGAAGTATTGTAAACTGGAGTTTTATTTGTTTTTTTATTTTCTAAATTAGATAATTTTACGAAAGTATGTAGTTATTACTAAGCACGATTGAATTTAGTATGCAGAAACTGGCTGAGAAAAAATGGCTGATTCATTTACTTTGTTACTCTTAGATGCTTACCTGCTAACTTTAAAAACTGCTAAAGTTGAGCCATAACCCCTTTTAAATAGTAAATTCCTATTATTGGGTAAAAGCAGTTTTATTCTATTTTTAAACTAAAGGAAAACTACAACAGAGAAGTGAATTCGGTTTTAAAAGGTATATTATTTTCATTCTTCACAAATAACAGTTTTATTTCTTGTTATCAGAGGTTGGCACCTTTTCTCTCGAAACAATATTTTTAACCTATATAACAGCCAGTGTGTGCCCTGCCATGATTGATTTCATAAGAGGAAAAGCAATAAAATCCAATATTTATTGATCTATGGTGAATAGTTTGATTACTATCCGCACATTGCGAATATATTAATAAGGTTTAAGTGTAGTGAGTATCACTATAATCAGTCTTAAATTAATAATAATAACATAGTGTAGGATCACCTAGCTTAGAAGCATTAAATCAATCGTTAAGGTAAAAATGTCTGTTAAATTTTGAAATTAAATCATTTCTGAATTGATGTAATTTCTGTTAAATTATCATCGTTTATGAAAAATAAATATGGCCTGGCATGGACCAAGCGCAGTAAGGCGTGCGATCGTAATCCGAGGGTAGCATGTTCGCGCTCCCGTCACGCCAAATATGCTCACCCTCCCAGCCATGGGGTCGTTATAATGTTACGGTCAATCCCACTATTCGTTGATAAAAGAGTAGCCCAAGAGTTGGAGGTTGGTGGTGATAACTATCTGCCCTCCCTCTAGTCTTACATTGCTAAATTAGGGACGGCTAGAACAGATAGCCCTTGAGTAGCTTTTTTGCGAAATTCGAAAAAAATAAAAAAATAAAATAAATGAATAATCCAAATTAAGAAATCAAAAATATTTTACAGTTTTATTTTCTATACATTTTATTTTATACTTTCCCTGTATTGAGTAAGAACGGTATTACTTATGGTTGAATTGCTAAGCAATATGACATAAAATCCATGGTTGGAACTTTGTGTTACCAAAACGCACTATATTCTGTATAATATAAGTTGTTACTCAAGCTGTTGTAAAGAATAGTTAATGTTAAAAAGCGTTACTATTTTATTTCATGAATTATCATAATTATGACTGGTTCACCAGCGTTTGACTGCTTCGACTGCACTCTTCTGCCTCTCTGTTGATTCAGCTTTATTTTTGCAAACTTTATTTATTCTAGTTAGCCATGAAATATGATGTTAAAGTATACTATGGGATGGGAGAGATAATGCCCTCTAAGTCATTTTTAAAGATTATACACAAGTACATTATATAATTGTCTAACGCTCATGAGTACTTCAGAGAATTTAAACCAAAATTATAAAAAACTATAAAACTAACATTATATTAATTTTACACATAACCATTAACTTATAGAAATAAGAGAAATATTCACTTATTAACATATTTAAATAAAGTAGATTTTTTAAAAGAAATACGTACATAAGAAAATGCAAATTATGTCTGGTTTTAGGATGGTAATGCTTGAAATATAAAAAAAAACACAGCAGAAATGAATACATAGAACCGTATAAAATCCCTATCGATTGAGTCAATTGTAACAAGCTAATGGTTATTAGTCACCCCAAGACTGTGTAGCGCTATTTAGTTTGAATTCTTAATCTTAAACTGAAAAAGCTGAATTTATGCAATTGTGGGAAATCAACGTTTAGTTGTTGAAAACGGTATTCTTTCAAAGTTTCTGCAGTGGTTTTGTATGCTCCTATGTATTCATACTCATCTTATTTTTGTTATTTTTGGCACTGCCACACCGACATCGTCACCTTTATTACTTGCGTTTTAAAAGGGCACTTCATGTTTTACTTTTTTACGTTATTTTGAAACGACGTTAAAAACATATAATAGAAAGAGACATTTTTTAAATAGGTTGATAAAATACCTTTCATTTGGAATATTACGTGAAAACAATTAACACATTACTAAAGTTGGGTTGTTCATTTTATTCATTTTCATTTGTCCAAAATTGTATAATTTTAACAATATATTTTTAAATGAAACATATAACAAAATATATCACTGTTATTATTTTTTCATTCTTAAGTGGAATATTTAGTTTAGTAATTTTTCACAAACAATTAAAAAATAAAGACACGCATGTACAAGAAGTACTACAGAACCTTAGAAAAGCAAAATGTACCCACTATATTACATCTTTTAGATGGATTAATATGTGCCAAAACAAATGCTCAGACTTGTAATCATGTGGGGAGTTTATTATATAACATGTCATAGATAGTTATGTCCAAAAATCTTCAGGTACACCGGTAAGTCGACGGATTTATCATGCAAAATTCGGGGGTTCAATGCCCCTCAACGTTCTGCGTAGACAGTTTGAAGTGCCTTTGCTGTAAAAAAATATCAACACGCCAAATTTAGAATAATAATTCTGAAAGAACGAACATCATATCTTTAGGTGTAATAACACTTTGATATGCAAAATGAAATAATACATCACAGATGAAATATTAACAAGAACGTGTATAGAATATATGATTAGATAAAATAATTAAATAAATATTGATTTAAAATGTTTGATTTTATTCAACACGGAAACTGACTAATTTTCATACTTATCAAGGAAAGATTTATGATTTAAGCATTGAAAAATTACAAAGTTAGGTCCTTATTTTACGGCATTAGTTAAAATTTTGTTATTGTCAGCCACATGTATCAAATAAGTTGACTTAAAAATAAAGGAAGCATTAATAGTTCCATTGTAAGTGATTTTACATTAATTATTCGAATGTAACTTGCATTTTTATCTTCAACACCTCACTGAATAACTGATGAGGATACGTATCTACATATTACCTGCAATATTAAACCCTGAATCTGTATTGTTTCCTTCTTTTAAGTATTTGTTTAACTCTCTATATCTTTATCTAAAAAATAAATCTTTGGTAAAGCAATAAAATGTTGAATTTGTTGTGTCATATTAAAATTTTCTTTTTAAGTTGTGATCTTCAAAGAGATACTTCATTTATATAAATGTTATTGTTCTCGTTGTTACCTTATTTGAACAAAGAAAATCCAGTATTTCTTTTGCATAGCTTAAAAAAGCCATAAAATAAAACAACTATCATTTTCAACTGTTAAAAAAGTGAAAATAAGAACTTTAGAACTTTTGAAAAAGAAATATTATATATTTAAATTTAATAGTATCTCGTACCTAAATCTTTTTACTTTAATGTGTTTTGAAAGTTTATCCCCACAGAAACAAACCATGGCTATAGTTGTTACGTGTTACTAAATAACTTGTTCATTCATTGTTAAATACGCCTCTACACATTGATCTATCCGTGAACTGATCGCCAAGTGATGAAACTGCAGTTTCAGTTATATTAATTTAGTCAATCTTACAGTTAAAATGTTTACACATACACACAGTTTACATGACTATGTTACATAAGCACATTCACATCAAAGTTGTGAAAAATGTATAAGAAAATAACGATCAGTTTAAAACCTTGTGGGAAAAGATATTTTGTTTTTGACTGTAATGGATTTACTGTTATGTATTAATTTTGATATCGGTGATGGATTCAGCTTAATATATATATTTAAAATGCAGGTAACTTATAGTATTGAAAAGTATTTGCCTATTATTTAAATTTGTAAAAGCTTCTCAAGTGTGAGAATACAAAAAAAAATGTACTATGTGGTTGCCAGTATTTTTTCCAACTGAACTTTTAGGAAACTCGACTTCATATATATAAATAGACGCAATAAAAACAGTTTTTTTTTTCATATTGGTAGTTTGCTACAGTTTTTGTTAAATTTAGTTTTAGGGTATTTTAGATTGCAATATGTAACACACTAAATAGCAGGATTGTGTCCGACATTTGAATTGGAAAAAATATTCTAAATTTAAATAGAAATAATAATTAAATTTATATTTATAAGTTCCAACAAGATATGATCATGCTTGATTTAATTTTCAGTTTACAGTTTAAACTTACGGCATAAACACAGGAAGCCATATTTTGTTTTCATTACGTAATTAAAATTGAATGCGGTTGTCAATTTAGAATACATAAATAGCATCATTTAGCAGAACTCTTCACTTACAGGAAAAAACCTCACAAAAGATTAAGCATTTTCCATAATTATTGTTTGTGTGAGATAATGCTCAAAGCTACAAAATTGGAATTTTTGTTTTCTGCTCACCACATACATTGAAATATTGTCCACAAACATACCCTTGTACTGAAGACGATTCCTATAATTATTGCGACAAAATTAATTAAAATTGTGTCTCATGTTAATTGGTAACAGAATAAAGAAGTACATCACTTGGTAATACATTTGCCAGAAATATAAACACATAATAATTTGAAACATTCCCATTAAATACAAATGAAGGGAGATTTTAGAACAATAAATAGACACTATTCTTTCAACATTAATGATTTTATGAACAATTACAGTGAATGTGGCGTTTTAAGAGAGCAAAAGCATATTTCTGTCTTGGTATAGCTATGTGGTTGGGACATTCGACTAGTAACCTGAAAGTCGTGGGTTCGAATCTCTATCGCACTAAACATGTTTGTTCTTTCAGCCTTAAGGGCATTATAATGTGTGCAGAAACCTACGATTTCTTGATAAAAAAGATGCTCAAGAGTAAGCTGTGGGTGGTGATGACGAGTGTTTTCTTTCTAGTCTTACAGTGCTAAATTCGGGACAGCTAGAGCAAATAGCTTTCGTGTTGCTTTGACAAAATTCAACAAAAAACACGTTTGTGCAGTTACTAAAGCAGAAAGAAATACAAACATGGTTTTATTTGAATTTTTATGAAATAATAAAACAGCATGCTTGATAATAGCATAATATTAATGAAGAAAAATATACAAAAATTAAAGAATTATCCATATTATTATTTCAAGTGAATTTGATAATTGATATCATTATAATTTTATGCAGCCAATTAATCTTGTATGTAATGGAAGAATATAAATATTTAAGATATTTTAAGGAATGGTTCACTGTTAAAATTGTCACTGTAATTTATATGTATTGTTTTCAAACTTCGTTTAATCACACAGTAATTCTGTACTTGTATATGATGTCTCATGATTATACCTAATTCATACAACAAACTTAATCTTATCCAGTTCTCCAACATACAGTTCTTTAAATATTAATTGTCAATCCAATAAACTTTCTGATTCACCACTAGTTACCTCAATTTACAATATTTCTGGAACTCTATTTATAATAACTAAATCTGGAGGAAAAAAATCGTTTTCATCTTTATCATTATAATTTCGCGTAATTTGTTTCACATTCAAAATCCTAAGAGTAGGCGTTATATAACATTGGAATATTTATTATGTGAATTATGTATTTAAAATTTTTCACAAATATATTAATCTAATATTCATAAAGGATTTTTTTCCAAATATATATACATATATGATCGAAGCAAATTAATTATTGTGTATTAGTTAACAAGATAATTTGTCGAAATATCTAAGAAATGAATATGAAGTCTGGTCTATCACTCAGTTTCCCACTTCTTAATGAGCTATGCTATAGTACTCGTTATTGCTCTCGTAATCTGAGGGTCGCAGGTTCGACTCCCCGTTGTAATAAACATAATCGCCCTTTCAACCCTTGCGGCGTTATAATTTTACGTTCGATTTCACTATTCATTGGTTAAAGAGTAGCCCAAGAGTTGGCGGTAGGTGGTGATGACTAGCAGCCTTGCACTGCTAAATTAAGGACGGCTGGCACAGATAGCCGTCGAGCAGCTTTGTGCGAAATTCACTGTTATGTATATGTGTAAATATTTTGTAAACGACAACATATCGTATTGTGTTTGAATTTTCATTTGTATTATTCATTTTTCCATATTGATATTATTGTTTCGAAGTTTGAACTAAAATATGTTATTTATTTAGGGTAACATTTTAGAACTTTCTCGAATTAAGTAGACCAATCACCCTGTTTGTAAATGAGTGCTGGTGACTTCCGTCTAGACGTGTAGTCTCGTGCAAGAACGGATATGCGTGTATAGCTCTGGAGTTGTATGGAAATTGCGAGATTGTTCGAGAAATAGGCCTATCGGTATAAAAAGACGGTGACGTGAGAGATATTCAGTCATCAGTCATCAGTTTTTATTCGAAAAAAGAAGATAGATTCAGCCATTAGTTTTATTCGAAGAATAAGAGTGAGATTCAGGCATCAGTTTTAGTTATTTGAGAAAGATTAAGTGTTTGCTGTGAATATTCAACTTGGATTTGTGATTGAAGTTAGATCTCCAGAAGTTGTGATTTTATTTCGTCAATCTCTACGATACATCTGAATTACTGCTTGAGCTGAGAGACGGCGAATTTATTGAACTGTGAACTGTTTCGGAATCTCTTCGTGGGACCAAATTCACACCCTAGACTGGAATTTGAGACTTTAATTTTAGATCATTACATTAGATACAGGCCAGAACCGTTTTGTATTGTGATTTATTCTGAAGCTTGAAATTAATATTATTTTGTTTTGTAATTAATTTCGAATGTTGTAACTTAATATCTGTCACTGTTATTATACAATTTATGTTATATCTGTTATATTTGTTAATAGTTTAGTGTAATAAATTATACAAGCTGTTATCTGTGTTTTTCTGTTGCGTTTAATCTACGAAGAACTTAAAACATTAAAAAATACGTAACAGAAAATTGGGGGCTCGTCCGGGATATCGCCCACAAAACATTTACACATACACATAACAGCGAGAATATAAACGGGTATGGGATTGAAGGGTGCGTTGCAGGTGGATGTTATTTTCTATTTCGTGTAGATATGAAGGTCCTCTTTAAAATGGTTATTTTTTTAAGTTGCTGTATAAGTAGGGTTTCTTTGATTTTGCGTTTGTTTATATGAATCATTTAACTGCAACTTCGTTTTAAAAAAACAGATATTTTACTTTAATCATAAATTTTATGCACTTTGTTCTCGGCTGGGTGATCCAACACTTAAAGTAGATATGCTTACTATACCATCAGTCACTTCCCTGACATCCTGTCACTAAAATAGAAGTTAGTTGACAGCAATCGCACGAGTTTATCTAAATAACTTTATTTCGCCTTTTATGACTTATTTTGAAAAATCGAGCATGACGTGATGCACACTGATTTTTATATAGGTGAGAAATATTATTTTGATCACAAAACTGAATTGTCATCTAGCAACTGGAAATAAAACTGTTATTTGAGAAATGTGGAAATAATACGTACTTATAAACTGAATTCACTGGTGAGTAATTGTTTTCTTTTTGATTATTTCCCAAAAAAATACGTGTTGTACAAGAAGAGATTAATATTGTTATACAAGCTGAGAAACACTAGAAAAGTAATTAGGTGTTTACAATTATAAGTCAATATTGGCAGCTATTTAAAATCATCATATGGTAAGATATTAAAGGCGGCAGCCATTTATTTCTTGGCCTTTTCCTAAATATCAAGTACTACATATTAAATTTTGTGATATAAGAAATTAAACAATAATTAAAGTGTCAGTTTCTTGTGCTAGAAAAACAAAAAAATATGAACATATTAACGTTTACAGCAAAATTATTGTCATTATGGAATTTTTACTTAAAATAAAAGTTATGAAATCGATACTTGAATAGTTACTACAAGGTCCAAGCATTATATAATGTGTCACGTAATTTGAGACAAGAAACATCGAAAAAATTTCCAGTAAAAAATAATGTTTATACACTTTTCTGCACATCAGATTTTCAAGTCCAGAGATAGTTGTTTGATGTATTTTCAACATATCAACTTGTCTTTTTAGAAACACTTATGAAATATTTCATAAAGAATATTTTCTGGATCATATTGACGTGCTGCAAATTTCAACGACGCATTAATCAATTTCCTGCAAGCATAGTGAAATAAGACTTAATGTTATGTAAGTTATTATAAAATCAAAAATTTTTACAAGCATAAAACTTTAAAAACTTAAAGCTTTAAAGCAAATTATAGTTATACTGTAGGATATTATGCATTAAACTATCCTTTAGTGTCCTTGGTAAGTATTAATTTAAGTTGTATGATGCATTCCTTTCAAAAGCCCTAAAGCTCATGTTATAGCAAAACTTTTTCAGAGTTTGAAAGTACTTTTTTGTGAAATTTATGTCTGTTTAACAACTAATTTAGATTAAACGTTTTGATTGTCAATATTAAAAAACAACAACAACTTGTAACAAAAATTATCAAACTACCTAATCGCTTGAGTACTAAAACCTCGTGTATTTGAACTGTCAAAACGTGTCTTACGCTGTTGGTTATAAAAGGAATTTTTTCCATTAATAGCTCATTAGAAAACATTAAAAGATAAATAGGTAATGAAACTAGTAATACAACAATAGAAATACATACATGTAAGTATATAATAGTTCATTATCACCTGTAGGTTTGCATATCTTTCTACACTACACATTTTGTTCAAGAACTCTGGATAATTCTGGAAAGAAAATTTTGGAAATTCACACTCTCGAAAAGCAGCTGCAAGTTTGAGATGAAAAACACTCTCTGTTACATAATTTTTTTATATTACATTTCATAGCTTTTTTTTTCATAGTGTTTAATTGTATACTGAAATTATTGTGTCAGGAACGATATAGCTGTCCAAAATTGTATTATAGCAAGTTTCAAATGTATTTCTTTTCCGTTTGTACAAAATCATGTTGATTTGTTTATTGAGGTTGGTTGGTTGAGCTGATGTTTTATGGCACAAAAGAGCTGTCTTTTGTCTTTTGAAGCTGTCTGCGTCAATAAGTCCGGTGAAAAAAGTAAAAGTAAATTCAGTAAATTTCATGAAAGAAATTTAAGGTAAAACAAAACAAAGTTAAAAAAAAGCATAAAACCAATGTTTACGTCTTTTCTACAACGTCAAGAGAAAAACTACAGTTATTAAAGTGGTTAAGGACTTTCTTTAGCGTGACTGTAACAATCATAACTCTCTATTAAGACTAACAGGTAAGTACAAAAACCTTCGTCAGTCACCTGAAGTAGGCCTTTCTAGTCCTGGTTTCAAGTAACTTAACGTTACAGTCAGTTTCTAATTTCAAATTTAAAGAAATGAACTCTGATTTTTAAAAGAGAGTCACATTAAAAAGGTTTAAGGTCTAAGTTTAAAAAATTAAATGACATTTAAAAGATCAACGGCCTTTAAAATTCTAAAAACAACGTGGACAATATTACCATCACCAATAACACTGTTTAACGTTATGGACCAGCTTTGGGAAAGAACGTGCTTAAAAAGGTGCCGTCATTGTGAATCAAAACGATGACAAGAAAGTAAGACGTGGTTATTGTGATCTGAGGGTTTCACAAACTAAAAACTGGTGCATCCGTTACAGATAAAAGAAATCGATAATTTAAAAACTTTTACCAATGCACAAGTTGGAACAGCTACCTTTTTCCGATCCTTACCGTAACAAATCCATCAAAGGCCAAAATCAGGTTTATTTGGAAAAGCTTGTTTTCGCGTTGCTCATTCCAAGTCAACTTTTAGCTGGCACAGAGCCAAGCCTTGAATATTGGACCATAATCCATGTATGGAACAGGCACAGCGGTACTAGTGCCATAGAAGATAGACTTAGCTGCGGTGTCGGCAAGCTCGTTCGCGCGAATTCCAACAGGAAGTGAAATGGTGTTAGAAACGGCACGGACGATGTTCAATGCTTTTGCACATTTGATCACGTAGCCGCCTCATGTGTAGTATAAAGGTTAGCTTATGGTGAAAGATAAGCCCCAAGAACATAGTTTCAGAGACCAGAGGCAGCACAACTTCATCGTTACGGAGCTCAAAATCAGAATGAATACTCCGTTGGCGGCAAAAGTGCATGCAAACGGTAGAAAGAAGGTAAAACCGCTTGCTGTTGTCCAATTAAGTAAACAAATGAGAGCATTCCGTAGCTACCGCTCAATACACTTCATGTTCGACGACTTTCATGAGATGTGAAAGTCGTAAACATAGAGCCCTTTAGCAACAGTGAGAGGGAGTTGTTCAGTTATGGCATTAATTTTTATACTGAAAAGAGTTAAACTCATAGCACAGCCCTTAAGAACTCCAAGTCTCTATAAAACAGAACGGGAAAGCTTCGAAACCACACGAAATTGGAATCTCCAATCCATTAAAATGTTTTTTTATAAAAATGGGCAATTGACAACTGAACCAATATATATGAAGGTCTCGCAAAATGACATACTTCCATGTTGTATCATAAGCCTTCTCAAGGTCAAAGAATATTGACAAATGATGTTGATGTTTGAGAAAGGCTTGTTTGATGACGTTTCAAGTAATATCAGGTGGTCTGTGGTAGAGCAGTATCGTTCGAACCCATACTGGGTGGGCGAGGGAGGTTGTTTGATTCGAGGAGTCAAAGAGGACGAGCATTAACCATCCTCTCTCAGGTCTTACAAAGACAGCACGTCAATGCAACTAGACGGAAGTATGAAGGAATCTTGGGATCCTTCCCAGGCTTGGAGAAAGGCAGGACAATAACCTGGTGATAGGCATCGGAAGAAACATTCTTCTGCCAGATCTGGTTAAAAACAACTAGAAAATATGCAAGAGAAACTGAGGATTGTTGACACAGCATCTCATAGTTTATATTATTAGGCCCAACAAATGTACTGCTAAGCCAACGAAGGGCAAGTTTAAGTTCTACAAATGTGAAGGATCGATTATAGTCACAAACAATCAGCTTGAAAGGAAAGAGATGATATCTCTGCCGGATTCTTGATGGCAAAATGGTGGAAAAAGAGGCAGAAGTCCTAGATACCCGGAAAAACTTTCACCTTGAGTATCGGTAATGCTCTGGTTATCAATTACTTCTAGGCCATCAGAAAGCAAGATCGAAAGGGTGACAGATGATAGTTACAAATGACTTTCGAATCTTGTCCCAAATTACTTTGAAACTGGTGGAAGAGGTTATGCTATTTTTGAATTTAACTCAAGATACCTTGTTGCTGTGACGTCTTACCTTTTAAGCATGTGCATGGGCCGTTGGAAAGTAATGTAGTTCGAGAGTGTGGGATATCAAAGGAAAGTATCTCAGGCTCGTTTCTGAGCATTCTGTACCATGTGGCAGGCAATATTCTACCATGGGCGATAATATAGTGGAAAACGTGTCGAGGTTTTAGGAATACATTGAGCAGCTGCTTATATAATACAGTCAGTTACTGCTGTCACACAGTCGAGGGCAGGATCAAATTCTGCAAGAGCAGTGACAAAGGGCCAATTTTCCTGATCTTACTTACACCAGGGCATGCGAGTCGGGTGGCATCGATCACGACCAGTCTCTCTCAAGATTATAGGAAAATTATTATTTCCTTGTGGGATATTGTCAAACTTCCATGAAAAATGGTAAAATAATGAAGGAGAGCAAATTGAGAGATCGATAGTAGTAAAGGACTGACTAGTCGCATCGAAAAAGTAGAACAATCAGTATTGAAAACAGAAAGGTTGTGATCAGAGATCATACGCTCTACAGAGCGACCCTTCCTATCTTTATCAGAACTTCCCTAACGGTGAAACGTTAACGTCCCCAGGATGAAAAAGAAAGACGGTAACTATTTGAAAAGAGAGCAACAAGGTACGATTACTCACATCTCTCTTCAGGAGAGAGATAGAGAGAACAAGCAGTGATAGTATGACCCAATGAAACTTGAATGACTACGGCCTCCAAGGGTGTGTTCAGTGACAAAGACAGTTCCACCACTCCATGAACTCGTCCCTTACACAGCCTGTCATTTCTGTATGACAAAAACCGCCAAAAGGTGATTGTCTCGACTAGTCTCATAAATGTTTGCTGTAAGGAGACACAAAAAGGATGGCAGGAAGTAATCAGTGTTTACATGTCATTCAGATTACAACGTAAACTTCGATGGTTTTATTGTGTCAAGGTGGCCAATTTTATTTACGCGTAGGTGAATTGGGCGGAAAACCATCTGTTCACAACGACTTTGTTTCTTTCTCTCCTCATTCGAGTGTGGTCTATTGATCTCCATGGATCCTGCCCTGGGTCGATTGGTCAGGTCTTTGCTGTTGGAATGGGATTCCAGAGAAAAAAACGTAAATGAATGAATGTTTTCCATCTTGGGGTGAGAGAGGAAGATGGATCAAAGAAAATGCCTGTATTTGGAAACAAAGAATGTGAATCTTAGGGTTTGTTACATTGTGTATCAGGGACAGCTATTGGTGTTGATGTTAATTCATAAACTTGTTTTTAACCATGGAAGTCAAAGGACTGCTCCTTTTTTTGGAGAACGATTCTTAGGAGGCTGAGAGGGATCTGTCTTCACTCACTCAGTAACTTTGGAACAAAGTTCAACAGCATGTGCTTCACTGCAGAAACTAACTGGATGTAAAAACCAACGAGAATATCCGATTCTGGGATGTTTTTCAAATCCTTCTCAACAATAACTCCTCGTGATAAATTAAAAGTAGCATGAGGTATAAACTCTACAGGTATAACTCCAATTGTCTTTGAATGCCACAGGAGTTCATTGTGTTGAAATGTGGATGTTTCCTCCAATATATCCAAAGATCAAAACTTTTTTACTGTCGTTGTAGAAGCAGCAAATCCCTCTGGACTATTCTGAATGGACAAGGGAGACATATGACATAAAGGTTGCTTTTAAAGTGAGTACAATATAAGAAAATTGCTGTTCAGAATCTTCAAGATGTAATGGTTCTCCTATAGACTGTCTTTTACAATTTAATTAAAATTTTAAATGCAGAATGCATGATAAAGAAAGGGAAATTTCGGTGCACATTGACCCCATTCATCATGGTGCCCAACGGAGAAACACACTACAATGTCAAATAAATACACTGCAGCGACGCTAGGATTTTGTGAGCAGTATACCCAAATACCAGCATCGGGTATAATCTACACAACAAGTGTTTAGAACATCCAACACTATTACTTGGTGGATATTAGCCAGAGGGGACGAACAAATTGACCCTAGAGGGCCGCCCGTCTACTGGAACTCAAGGCCAAAGTGGTGTGTTAGTGATGGACCCCTAAATCATCAGGATCCTTTCCTACTCTTCACGGGTTGCCACGCACGACAAACACATGGGTGGATGTTTAGATCCCAGAGGAGGTAAACTGAAAAAAAGAACGTTCCCTGAGAGGTCCCCTCACCACGTACAGGAATCCACACTAAGGGGGCAGAAGTAGAACACATCTTGACGAGTGAAGAAGCTTGAAAAATGTTGGTAACGCTTTCTCACACTTGCGACTTGCACTCTTTTATCAAACAAATCTCATTCCTCAAGCCTCAATGTCAAACTTTTGGCATTCGACTTTTCTAGAACAAGATCTCTGGTCAAGTAATTGAGGTCTCTTTGGAAGGAGTAATATGGGTTTCTCTCACCAATTGCATTTCTGAAATTGTAATCTGGATCTTCATCGTCGACCTCTTCTTCTGACTTGCTGCTCTTTTCTAAATATGGTTGCTTTCTCTTTGGCGGCGTGAGTATAGGGAGCTAAGGGCAGTGTGACACTGAGGTGCTGGATGTGGAAGGTGCGTACCCCTGATTGCAGATGCATTCTTGTTAGTCCAAAGTTTGGAAGAGTCCACCATGCAGAAGTAGCAACTGCTTGAGTAGTTAGTGGGTTCACGCCAAATTCTTAAAATAGCGAAATTTATGGTTCTATTATCCCTTCTGTACCATCCTGTAAAAGAGCAAAATAAAATTGTTATTACAAAAATAAATCTATTTCATCCAAATTAATGTGTAAGAGATTCATGCAGAATATTTTATTTGTGATATTTTTCTATACGATTGGAAATTTAAAAAGTGAAGATATTTAAATTTAAAAACTTTTAAAATTTGTATAACATAAGATATTATTCAAGCAAATAAAAATGGTCCGTCTTACTTTCAACAGTTTTTTTTGCAGTGCTCGCAGATAAAATGAGATGTCAAGGGTTTATATTATTTCCCGTCGCGCTTGCCGAAATATGCCTTGAAGACTTCACACATTTCCCCAGATGCAAACACCGAGTACTCCGATTTTGTCTAAATAAATTGGCCAGATACACAGCAGAAAGGGTCTCGAGAATGCTTGTAGCTTCTCAATGCCACCTCTGAAAAAAATAACATTGGTCTACATGTTAACTTAGGCAGCTAGAACTAAGCTGAGGTGGTGAGCTTAATTTTATACTACTGTGGAAAGTTCTAAAAATTTCTCTAATTTAAAAGAGAAATATGGACTTGGGGATGGAAATTTCGGCGTTTCATTACGATTACAGTTTTCTCTTATGATTTTTCATTATATAATTTGGGTATTCAGTGTACGTGCCCTGAGGTGTCAGAGCCTGACGACATCTGCAGAAATATTTATAGTTCACACTTTCTTAGTCTTTCTATGAAAGTTTATAATTCACTGTAACCATGAATGGAATTATTATTGATGTTTGAAGGCAATTTCTAAAAGAGATGCATAAAAATGTATATTGAAAAAATTTAAATAAAATTTGTTGATTTATGATATAATAATATAAAACAAAATTCAGGAACAAGTTATCACTTTCAGAAGTAAAGGTAATATCGAAACCTCATGAACAAAAATTAAAAGGGACAAAATGAATGGTTATATTATTGTTTGTTGGATAACAACAATGTTAACTACATATTCCTTCCCATTCAGCAATGCAGAAAAGATCTCATTTTTATCAATGGCTCAGAAAGAACAAGAAAACATGGAGCATGAAAGTGAACATTGCTGTTATCATAGAGATTGATGAGTGAGGAATATGAATGAGTATTTCTGTAGATTATGAGTTATAATGGTTGAAAGACATGTGAATATCATACAGAACATCTTAACAATTTACATTTGAGCTGAAATGTGTTTATACATTGATCAAACAGCCATCAAACTCAATTGACACAAACATCAACTTAGAGAATTTCTCACACCTGTTTGATCCAGATATGAATAGTTATCATATCAAAAAGGCGAAAGTACTTGACACTTTTTGTGAATATAGTTCTTTGTTTTGTCTCACTTTCTTGAAGAATTATTATATTAAATTGTTGTACTGATAATGTTTAAGTATAAATGCCAATAGTTTATGATATAATAACGGAAAACTGAACAAGTGGCCAAAAACGTAAATGTGCGCTGTTATTTACATTTCTTCTCCCACTAGATTCAGTTTTCCTGCAAGCTAAAACTCATAACTTAAAACCTGAGTATTTACCCAATAGGTAGATACGTACTTTGATTTTATCTCTCCACATTCTATGTGCAATTAGAAGAGGTAAATTGTACTTTACATAAAAATACTGTAATATTTATTCTTTATCTTAAGAGTAAGTAAATAGAAATATTCTGGCAAGTATGTGTGTGTTTTCTTAATGCAAAGCCACATAGGGATCTCTACTGATTCCATTGAGGTGAATTGTACCCCACAATTTGGGGTTTTAAATCCGGAAACTTACTGCTGTACCAGCGGGAGACTCCAGTATGTGATGTTTGTTTATGAAATATGTTTATACAGTATTATTTTCACACCAGCTGACACTGCAGCACAAATGTATATAATACTATAAAATATATTTTAACAGGTCTCTCTGTTTGTTTGATATATATATAAGCTCCCTAGAAGTATGCTTGCGTACTTGTAACTTTGTGTTTCACGACATTGAAATAAACAAATCCTAAATACATAATGCTAAAAGAAGTAAAGGAACAAGTACATATTTCAATATATTTTTGTCATAACTACATTTATTTGAGAGAAAACATATCCATTCATCTACAAGCTTATTTTTTTCAAGTTTGCGAGTGAACTTTGACGGAACTCAAACAAAACTCACCTCACTCAAGAAGAATATAACTTAATGTACTCTATGTAAGGCTCTTACGTAAAACTCTACATTCCTCCTTCATTACAGAAACAAACACCAACATGGATATTTTGCTCTTCGTTTTGTCAGTGTGTACCTTCATCTTGTATACTCAAGCAGTCAGGCGCCATCTGACATAAAATCAGGTGGATAAGGAGGTCCAGTTGTTGGTAAACGGTGGAGCGCATCGGTGTGAAACTAAGCGTTGTCAATCGACATTGGCGATACCACCAGGAAAAAACTTTTATGGCAGAAAAGTAGGTCGAGGCCATCATTGCTGCACAACAGCCTGAGAGGAACATTACATTGTGATTAACCTTTTGATGGACAGGTTAGGGCCAGACGACCTGCAAGATGCGTTATTCTAAAACCGCGACACCGTGCAGCCAGGTTGGAGTTTGCTCATCAACACTTGGACTGGGAACTTCGTCAATGGGCCACCGTGCTGTAGACAGACGAGAGCAAGTTAATTTTGTCTCGTGAGGATGAACGTGAAAGAAAGTGGAGATGCCGAGGAAAGTAATTTTCCGCCTGTAACAATGAGCAACTTGACCATTATGGAAGAGGTCCTGTAATGGTCTGGGCAGGAATATGCTTGGGTGGCCGCTTAGACTTATTCATACGCAACATTGGGTGCTTTGAACGCACGACGATACAGAGACAAAACTCGGAAACCCATTGTGAGACCTTCTGCCGATGTTGTCGGGAATGGGATCATTCTCATGCAGAATAACGCGCGAGCTAATGTCGCCACACTGTGTATGGACTTCCTTTACCAGGAAGGAATAGAGGCTTTGGAAAAGCCCACCAGAACTCCAGAGTAAATTCGATTGAATATTATTGAGTTATTTTTTTCGACGCGTGTAAGTGAACGCCAGCCCTCCCCTCAGAATGTACAGGAACTCCGATAAGCCCTGGTAGACGAGTAGGCTGTCATACCCAAAGATAACATCGATACACTGATTCGAGGTGTGTGACAATGGTGTCAGAGTGTGTCACAGCCCGTGTAGGTCATACTGGATATTAAGTGTTTCAAAAATTTCTTGAATTAACACGTCTAAACTGTTTAAAGTATTGTTTCTTATGGAATATCAGTTTTGGAGATATTGGTCATTAAAAATATTTCTTCATGTTTTAACTTTCATTACGCATTAAAAATAGAATACAGATGGAATTAAAATTAGTCAGATTACCTAAAAAGTAAAAGAACTATCACATTTGGAACACTGAGATGAATTATATAAGAAAGTGTACTTGTCCCTTTTACCTTTTGAGCAGTTTATTTACATCTTCGACACTCCTCTGATGGTTTAAATATTTAGTGAATTAAATATTTCCTGATATATTTTCCTAGTTTTGCAGTCACGCTGTGATAAACATTAGTTTTGTATTTTAAGTAAAGATTATTTCTACCACACGTATACAGTTTATTTATTCTATGATCATAAACTTGGTCGTTTAGTTAAATCAAGACATACTTTGCAATTATTTAACAAGAAATTTCCATTATTTAGCGGATCTATCTCTCAAAGGTGCAGAACTCACTAAACCCTTTAATTTACCACAACATCTAGTGCTTAGGGACACCGAACAAGGTTTAAATATAATTTCGTCATCAGCTATTTCATCGTGATTTTATAACGGCTGATGGCTTCAAGTAATTTGCTGATGTACACATTTCAAATCGTTTCAATATAAAGCACTCACTGTTTCGTTCAGACATATGCACCAAACGAATTTCTGAATAGTCGCCATATCTTCTTTTTATACATCAGAACAATTTTGGTTTACTTGTATCTCTTTTTACCTCTGTTAATTTTATGTTCATATAATACTTCATAACTTGCTTTGACATTAATTCATTTCTAAAAAATAATTCGTCAAAAAATTAGTAAGAGTTTCGATCTTATCACTAAATATTTTAAAATTATTTTAAATATTACTAAATATACTTTCTTAAGAAAATGGTGTAACATATTTCTTCTTCAAAATAATTTTAATATATCTCAGATATACCTGAAGACGAATAACAAAAGGTTTTCAACAACGTCTTTCCTGCCAAAGATACTTCTGTCAACTAGTCTATTAAAGCTTTATATATTAATAAATGCATTATTTAAATGAATATCTCTCATGTTTAAATTTAACGGGCAATAGAAATGGACGGAGATAACTAGTTTCCATAGTTGCACATCAACTTGCTCATAGATATGGTTGCTTAAAAAAAAATAATAGATTATTTGGTAGCAAACTTTGTGAGTTTCTGAAACTCATGTTGTGGCTGTTTATAAGACATTATAGCCAATTGAACTACTTTTACTACTTTATTCAGTCACATCTACAGAATAATAAGAGTATAATACCACAGAAACATGTGAGAAGAAAAGAAAAGGTGTACAAAGAAATTGCAAAAATATTTTCTTTCCTAACTGATGTACCAAATGATGTCACTTCATCTTCTGAAACTGAAAGATATTCTCAGTGTTCCTAAAAGCTAATTGATGCTTACCCAGCGAACTAGGATACTGATTTCTATGCCAAGCACCAGCAGTTTCACCCATATCTGCGCCATATGTTCAGTTCAACAAAAGCTGTAAAAACTAAATTCACTCATACTGAACTTTATAAAATCGTTTCAGAAGATAAAATTGGGTGTAAAATGCAAGCGTTTATTTTTATCATTTATGGCCCCAAATTGCACAGATGAGCGTTCATTTTCTCAACCTAAGCATATTAAAAATTCTAACAAAACATGGTATTACTTTGTTTATAGCCAAAACCAAAATAGAGGATTTCATAGCTTGTAGACGTATGTATAATGCTCACTTGTTTTCATAATAATTTTTGAATTATTTCATTTTTAGATTTTCAGTTACTATTGCCCAGTTCAGTTCAACCGGCTAAATTAGTTTTATCAACACAGTTTTAACTTTTAAAAAGCCAGTTAAATTATAATTGGGACAAGACATTGTTTGATTTATAATATATATTGTTTTGTGTAATAAACTGAATATTTGAAAGTATATTAATTCGTTAAAGTACCAACAACAACCATATGCATGTTTCGTTTTAATTTAAGTTATAAAAGCTGCTACTGTGTAAAAAAACTAGAAATTTATTATGTTGGGTAAGAATTCATAAATGAAAAAAAATTCCCTTAAGGTAAGCTTGTAAGAAACTTATACATTAATTTTGAACAGAAAATTATTGCAGTTCACTGAAAGTGTTTACTAAGAATGTTCTAGTTTAGTTTTCTTCAAACAATTCTATTTAATATATTTTGGATTAGAAAGTAAAAAGTTATAAAACTACAGTATTATAATATATATGAAATAATTTTGAAGATATAGATGTAGTTAAGGCAGCTGATAAACACGACCAACGTACAACTATTTTAATTCAATTACACAATTTGATTTGAATTTGCTTTATAGCTTTCCAACAGCCCTAAAATGTGAAAACGATTTTATGTTTTACCAGAGATTTAAAACAGCGTAACAGACCCAAAATCAAGAGTTTTGTCACATGGTCAACTCATGCTTTACTGCCAGCTAAAACAAAATAAGTCATTCAAAATATGATCTCAATACATTTTGTGGAAAAGATGGCTTTCAAATGATGAATATTCTTGTTCAAAATAAATATCACTTTTGATCACTAATTTATGTTTGGTGACTTATAATTTAAGTAGATATCAAAGATAATTCCTACTTTTGCACAAATATTTTTATTCTGACGGTTATTGAGCCTGAAATCTTTTCTGGCAAAACCCAACATTCAACAATGTACACTAGCAATGAGAAAAAACGATTTTACTTAAATTTAATTAAAAATGAGGTGTCATTACTGAATGACCACTGATATGTTTATTTTTCAAACTTATTCTTTTTGTGATGTTTATTGTTTGAATCTAAAATCAACAAGCTTTTGTTTTTTAACATTTCAGATCAAATTTGAAACAATTTTTTGTTAAAATCTCAATTGTTTTTTCTTATTTCTCAGTCATAAAAATATTACTTAGAACGAAAATAACTGTTGAAACTTTTAAAACCGACTGTCGACTCTTTAGATTCAAAGAAAATTCCACAGTAGTTTTGCTTTAATAATATTTTGTAAACGTTTTCAGACACTTTCTTTTTCCCGTAATCAAATAAAGATACTCATAAAGAAATCTCTTTCCATAGAACCATACTTCATATCTTTTATATAAGTAAACTTTGAAAATAAACTTACTGCACATAGGATTTCATGGCATGTCTATAGAGCTGCCTTTCGTCATCGTTAAATGTTGAAAACATTGTTCTTTTCATAAATGATTCAGTTTAGAAAACTCACTTTTATAAAATTCATCCGAAAGCTTTGAGCCAAGAATTTAAACTGTATTGTTATTACGCGAAAATTAACAAAACTTTATTAAAATATTTATATATCATTGTGTAGCTTTCTTTGGATTGGACAAATTGCATTTAGGTTTAACTAATAACGGTGTGATTATACCAAATAGAGGTACCTCCTCATAACAATAAGATAGTGACCATCTCCCAATATGATGGGTCTTCGATCTTACCCCCATAAAGATAATATCTGTTGGCAAGGCAAATTTGATAATAAAAAATCAAAGTGGAAAGAATTTCAAAAAGTATTAGACAACTTACTACAAGACAAAATTAAGCATACAGGAATAACGAATCTGAAATTGATTTTTACGATCAAATAATCATGGAGTGCCTTCTGAAAGTTAACATATGATTCTAAACATACCTGGATAAAACATTTAAGTAATATAAAAAAAGGCAAAAAATAAACGATTCTAGGAGTCTAACTGATATAAATCATAGAACAACACCGGAAAACATCATTAAAATCCACAAGACATACATTGGAATAGTATTAGACTAGCTGCTTCTGCATGGATAAATATCAGTAAAAAACAATTACAAACCAAACTCCAAATATTACAGACACACTAATTACATCGGTATATCGAGTACTTAAAACCACTTCCTCAAAGTTCATGCACAAATACTCAAACACACAAATAATACCAGACAGACTTCTATAGAGTACAACAATATATTTTGACAAAAATTGGCGAAAAATTGAGTTGTTATAGGCAACTAGACAGATATTGCATATATGATAAATAGAGACCAAAACACCTCTCACCGTTGAATTTGTATATCAGATATCCGAGATAAAATCAAATTTAAAATAATAATAATAATAGTAATATTAAAATAGGGCGAAAATAAAACAGGCCACATATGTACTAGACTTAATAAAACCACAAAATAATGAAAGAACAAAATAAATGGGCATTCCCCTTAAAAAGGAACAGATTTAAAGTCATGCTATTACGTAAGCCCTTTGTATTTCCTATAAATGTATTAATGAGTTTATTCAAACAAAGTACTGGAAAGAAGAAAAGGTCTAGTATACCTGACCCTTTTGGGTATAAAAATATATTTACCCAAACACCTAGAGAGAGATTAAGATCTCATGACTCAAACCTGTTCGCTACAGTTTCATTCCTTGTGGAAGCTTCACTCTGTTATATTACATTATACAGATTACAGGACAAAAGCGTTGTTTGAAGATACGCTCAACAGAAGAAAATAATACAGGCAACGCTGTAGTGTAATGGAAATGAGGTTCCATCTGTATACATATTTATATATATTTTTAATGAAGGAACGCTGTTCCCTTTTTATTTCGAGCAAAACCACCTTTAAAAATCTCTAACTTCATGAAGTTTTGTCAAACCTTGGAAGAAAGAAAACAAATAATGTTAAACTGTTTTATCCAAGTTCTAAACAGGTAATAAATGTATAATAACAGAAAAGATTGAAAAATATAACAGGTACTTCTGCTAATATTGATTAAAAATGTCCAAACAACTCATGATCAGAACTTATACTATTCAACTTTGACACTAAATTTCTGTAGTCACGTTGTTCAGAGCTGACTTACAAACTCGAAAGAACAAAATGAACCGTTTTTTATCTTCATTTTATTTTATATTTTACGCGTGTATAAACGAGAACGGCAGCTAATTTAAAATTGGTTTTATTTGTAATTATTTTAACAATAATTTTGGACTACTTTCACCTTGCAAGTTTCATTTCATTGTGGCCCGGCATGGCCAGGTGGGTTAAGGTATTCGACTCGTTATCCGAGAGTCACAGATTCGAATCCCCGTCGCACCAAACATGATTGACTTTTCAGCCATGGCGCGTTATAATGTGACGGTCAATCCCACAATTCGTTGGTAAAAGAGTAGACCATGGGTTTACGGTGAGAGGTAATGACTAGCTACCTTCCCTCTGGTCTTTCGCTGCTAAATTAGGAATGGCTAGTGCAGATAGTCCTCGAGTAGCTATGCGCGAATTTCAAAAACAAACCATCATTATATTGTAGTCAAAAGTGATGGATTTAAGGTTGTGTGGATACCGGAGCTAATAACTTTTGTGGTCCTTACATCCTTTGTAGTTTTACATGGAATAATATTGTCAATGAGTCCGCATTAAGACCAGTGGCACTGCGGCTGAGCTCCTTCTCACCCAAACCTTAATACACCACCGGTAAGGTCACAGATAGCTCGTTGTTGAGATGCTTATTTATCTACAAACAAACAAAGTTAATTAATAACAGTTGGCTTAATCTTGTTTCAAAAAAGTTTTAGAAATAAATTTTAAAAAGTTCTGAGAACAAATTACAAAGATATAATTTTCTGAAGTATTTTTTTGATTGAAGCATTCTGTGTAATACAAACTTAAAATGCAAATACATAATTTTACCATTATTTAGTTTAACTAGTGTATTTCTCTTTTAATTTTCCTTGATTTTTGTTTATTCTTTTTCTAACCTTACATGTTTCATGAAATAGATACTGTTCAGTTTGTTTATTTAATTATGTTAAAATTCTGTATCATGTGTTTAAAAAACTGTTTTGCAAATAACAAGTAATCGTGTAGAATCGTTACGAGTTCGTGCTATTTCTTTTGTTTATTTCTAATGTTATACATCGCACTTTGTTTAACACTGTCCACCATTGCTTCCTTAATTGTGTTTCTGTCCATGTTTCAAACTTCATAAGTGTTCTGCAGTTTTTCATTGGAGTCAAATTTCCCTGTGTGGCTGCTTTGATTATAATTGTTTGCGGTTTGTTTGTGATAATTATGTACTTTATTTTTATGTTTTTATTAGTTTATAGCTAGAAGATGTTTTTCGTTTTTATTTTTATTTTATACCTATTCTTTTTTTGGCATTTATAAATTTACTTTTTATTCTAAATGATATCTAATTACTTCTCGTGCATCTTCTTTTTCCTGTTTTACATACAGGTAACTTGTAAAAGATTCATCTACGTGAATACATTTTGATATTGTATACCACGAGCTAAGGCTATAATTATTGTATTTTGTTCACAAAGAATGGTTTACACAAACTAAAGCTCATCACAATGGTTTGAGCTTTATCATGATTTAAATACAGTGTTTGGGTCATAATGACTAAGGGAAACCAAGTTTCATTTTATCCTGCAATTAATTGCAGTTAATTCCACTTAATTTTTATTTTACCACCTACTTTCACCTCATTTGCTATTACATTGCATTTTGTACATACACTATATAATAAGTTTAAGCATTGACTCTAATTCACTATAATTGTTATTTATCTGTACTACAGTGACTCATTCCTCGGCATTATTTTATTTAATATTTAAAATCAGTATCTTTTAATATAAATCTTCTTTGTATAATATTTCTTGAACTATTACATTTAATATTTATTCACCGTCACTCAGAACTATTTTTACTGAATGTATTTTGAACACATTATTTTATTTCTCTTTTTTTACATTGTTTTTGCAATAAAAGTAAATTCACCCCACATCTATATTGCACAATAAAGATTCTGCAAAAATCTCATATTATAAGTTGTTTTAGTTTGAAATTCCTCATAGATAGTTGGATATTGTAAGATTTTTCATTATGTCGTTTTTTTATACAAACGTACTTTATAATATTACTTGTATCAGCATACATTCCAAATCTTTCTTTATTTTGTAGAACAAGTACAAATCATAAAACACATCAGACCACAATATAAATTCTAATAACAAATATTATCTTTGTTGTGTGTCGTTTTAGAATTTCATACATGAAGTATCAACTCCAAGTTCACTTTTGAAAATTTTTATGCCTGAAAACATGAATCAGTAAAAGTAATTATGATAGTACTGAGTGAAAACATTGATAAGTATGTAATAATATGTCAACCACACTATATCTACTACTGAGGCTTCTTCTTCTAATATCAGGCCTCATCAGGCTGCTCTGGTGTGACAAACACGAATATTACGATGTTAAGAAAAAGGAATTATATAACATTAATAATTATATTTTTATTTAAAAGAATTGTAATTTTATTAACTAAACAAAACATATACTTAAATAATTAATTGTAAATATCATAAAATTTAGAGTAATTGACATAACTATAATTCCGATTTATGTAGTGTCTTTAATTGATAATTATATCCTGACTCGTATTGTACAGCTATCTCCTGATAACTGATTTGCTTGTTACAGACGGACATTGTTTCTAAACCATGTAAGTTATTTTCCTATCATATTTTAAATATTCATATTTTACATAATTATTATAATGGACGAGAATGACCTGGTGGTTAAGATGTTAAATCCTCATCCGAGGAATGCTGGATTGAACGTTGTCGTGAAATATGCTTGCTCATTCAGCTGTAGGGGCATTATCATGAGAAGATAAATCTCACTATTCATTGATGAAAATTATTCTCGCAGTTGATGTGTTAACTTGTTTATAGCGTCAGAATTATAGATGGCTAGTTTAAAGCTTTAAAACACCTAAAACATGAGTGAATTTGAATAGTTAACAGTTTTTATTTTCAGGTGACAGCCTTTAAATAACACTATGTGAAATAGAACAAGTAAAGAACCAAACAATTATGAGAATAAAGCTTGGTTTCAAAGAAATTGTATTTCAAAAAATGAATATATATTTGATGAATTTACGAGCTGCAGCTTATACCTTAAATAACGGAAAATTATGTAGTACAAAAATAAGTGTAATATGAGAATATATTTACAATTCTATGAAAACATATGCTATGTATTATATATTATAAAGTTTCAGATGAGAATATATATTTAGTTTTCAATGTTCATTATATTAAGCCTTGGTTATGTGGAATGAAAAATTTTGAAACCATGAAAAAAACAAAATGGATCAACCTACGGGTTTTACCATTTTAAATCACATATTGCATTGTTTCTCACGTATAGTTTGTGAAACAACAAAATGAACTATAACTGACGTTTGAAAGCAGATGAAGTTCAAACGCTTTACAAGTAAACATTAACATGTTAAAATTTGAAACTGTCTACACCTGTTGTGTGCTCTGTGAATTTTAAGTATAATTTTCTTATTATATGATCAAAGTGAATGATCTGCACAAACTTTTATCATGTATTGACTTTAAGTAACATACATTTATGTGTAATGTGTGAATTAACTAACCTTAATCCTGATATATTTGGTTTGGATACTTCAGGTGTCCAATGCACTCTTGCATATCTTATTTCACATCGACGGTAAAATAGTAGAATTTTATTCTGCATCAAATTCAAAATTGATGCTTCAATGTTAAATACTATTTAGATAGTGTACAATGCAAATAAACATGAAAGGAAAAGGTGTTACAGTTGTCATTTCTGTATAACACGACAGAATCTTGCATATCAACAGTGAATTTATATAGTTTAGTCTTAAGTTTACTTCAAAGGTTATCACTCAGAAGTATAATAAACCACACCTTCTTTTTATTATAGTTCATTTGTTATCATTAGAACCACTTACCCTTTACTGGGTGGTGAGGCTCTTTAAATTCAGTTCTGAACTGACCTAGAGCAGAATGTTCAAAGGACAGAATTATGACTAAATAATATTACAGAAATTCTAATATATCTACTTTATAATACTGTAACTAAATGGAGCTCAATTAAAGTAGTAATGTAATCAAAAAAGTTTGAATACTGAGAAAAAGAAATTGCATATCTAAGAATACGAATAATTTCTTTAATACCATTTTCATTCCTGATACTTTTTTATGTTGCCTGCTTAAAAATTACAGAAACCTTTTTAAAATGCAGGATATCAGGTAATTATAACTTATATTTAATTAGATAGCCTGAAAATGCTAGCAAATTAAATATAAGGCTTCTTAAAATACATCTGTGGATAAAGACATAAGTTAATTCATTTGATACAAAAGTGGCTAAATCAAAGAAAGCAGAAGGCTTTATACGTGGAGAATGTCAAAATTGATTAATGTTACAAACAAGGTACATCAGTATTCCTTGTTAGTACTTAGTATTTTGTGATTTATATTAGTTCAGTATATGAAAGAAAGGACAATTAATTACTTAAATTTACAGATGATATTAAGGAATAGAGTGTTACTGGTTGTGTGAATGCTGCGGGTACTTTACGAAATGGTTTATGTTATTTGGTGATTTGGGCAAATAAATGAGAGTTGGGTTTCAATTATAATAAATAGAATTTAATGCATGTGCATTCTTATAAAATGAATTGTAAGTATTATTTGGATAAGAGTAACCTTCACATTGTCATGAAAGAAAGAAATCTTTATGTAACAATTATTTTCTAAAGCTGTCCAAGCAGCATGCTTGTTGTTAGGGTTAAGAAAAACAGGATTTTAGGTTGTATCAACAGAAATGCCTAAACATTTGATTGCTTGACAACCCCCACCTGAGTTTTATTAATCGACTTCTTCTAATCCTCAATGCCCTATTTTGTATTGGGCTGTCAATCAATTTGTGCAATTTGTATGTTTTATGGGACATGTAAATTAGGTTACAACTAAGAACTCTAAATACGTTTAAGTCTTCAGACATTTTTTCCACCAGGTTAAGACTAATTGATTATAACTCAGGCCGAAGTCATATTTTAATGCTTTGAAAAGTTATTCTCAAAAGTGTTTAAATTTATTTACAGTTGAAAGAGTATAATCTCTTCATGTATTACCAGTGTTAATAGTTACTCTGTGGATTCAATTAAACTACTTGCTGATATACAACATTACTCATTAAATTATAGGTTCCTGTGTTTCTTCTCTTTGCTATCAATGAAGACAGCTGCAACATCTTTTTTTCAAGAATACAACATATTTAGATGAATTATGATTATATTATTTGCCTTACATAAAATGGTATGTTTTGGTATTCAGTTGTACATGTATTGTAAAATGTGGTTTATCAGAAAACATATCAAAGTCTACATGTAATTGACAGTGTAAATGTGTTTTGTGAAATTTCTGCATGTTCAATAAAATTGTGAAAGATTCTCAAGTTCAAGAATCAACAATACACTTTATGGCTATAAAGTGCTAGTGACCATCAGAATTATTGAAGTGCAGAAGTTGATCACACTAGTTACTACTCCTTAGGCATACGATTTTTAATTTCGGTGGAAACCGTGAAAGGTGTTTGGAACTATTTGTTTGAAAAAAAAAAAACGTCTTATTCAACGTAAAATACGAAAACTCAAAAACAATATTATATGAAAACATTTTTTTTTCAGAATTAAATATAAAGGTATAGAATGGCCTATTTGTGCTTCACCTTCCACGAGTTTACAAACCCACTTCTTTAAGATGTGAGTTCGCACACATACCACTCTGCCCCTGGAGGGCATTGAAATATGTTGTTTGAAAATATTTTATACGATTATCAACAGTACTCAAGGTTAACTGTATATTTTATGTGGAAACATAGGGTCAATTTTTTATTCATACATTAAATCAAACCAATTTGTTAACACCACCATTTCCCAGTAAAAACAGGGTATTTATCTCATATATACTTTAAATCTGTGTGTGTAAAAAGAACTTTTATTGATTTGACCTTGGAGATATAAATTATGTTTATAATGTGACCATCATAAAATTTTGTCTAAAGTGATGTAATTAAACATATTCGTCGATTGATTCAAATCGTAATTACAACAAAAAAATCTCAGCTATGAAAATTATAGAATTTTGAGTACATTTTAATTGTTACAAATTTGGACAAAAAGCCTAAATATCTACAAATATAAGTGAGAAAATATTATATCAGAAAATGTTTAAGTCCATATAAAAATACAGTGATCGTAAAATCTCTTAAGGGAAATGTTAATTTATATACAGCTTAAACCGGAAAATTTCTCACTGTGTGACTTGCATTAAGTGTGGTTAAGAAATCGATCTAATTAAAATAGTAAAAAAAATCATCTTTTTGTGGCAAAACTGATTTTGTGAAACTAGTTACAAATCTGACTTCTTGAGGATCTAAATTACAAATATGTATACCAGAAATGAAGATATATATATATATATATATATATCGAAATAAAACTAATTAAATCCCATTATTATGCTATGTATGCTGTTTGTTATCTTCATAAAATAGTCATGAAGCTTAAATGATTCACTGTGTTCGGCCCCCAAGGCTGTTTTGTACATAAACGAAAAAAAAGTATGCTCTTCAAAAAAAGAAACGTAAAAGGCAAAATTTGAGACATATTGTTAACAAGTTTATTCCAGGTAGTTCTGTTTGGCATGTGTGAAACTTTGCACATTCACTGCTGGACATCCAATGTGTGTAAAGGCAAAGTCAACGCTCACTAGTTGAAGTTTGACGTCACTAGCTTATATTTTATGCAAAATTATGGGACTGGAGGTACAAAGGCAAAGTGTGAATCTTTACCACATATAACACATTACAACATTCTTAGAATAATTGGTTGATGAAATTAGCTTTCTGCTCTTTTTGATTCTCTTCTAAAACAACAATCTGTGTTTCAGTGCTCAATTAGAACTTCAGTGATACACGGTACCAATCTATTATACAAATGAGTAAGGCTCAGACCACTTCATGAATTAGCCAACATCAACAAACATGTGCCAGTGACCTCTTTCAGTCTCCAGAGGAGAGTTAGGGACTTCCTGTGACTCTCAATAATTTTATAGGCTGGTTTCCTTCTGGTCAGCATTGATCATACACTACTCACACTTCCAATGGGCATGTTGAATCCAATGTAACAGTAGAACCACTTTCTTGTTTTATTCAATAGCCTCTTACTAGAAGAGTGGTATGTCTACGGATTTACAACGCTAAAATCAGGGGTTCGATTCCCCTCGGTGGGCTCAGCAGTTAGCCTGATGTGGCTTTGCTTTTAGAAAACACACACACTTAGTTTCATTTGAAGAATTGAGAACCTAAAATTTCCGAAGCCTGCTATTTCAGTTGACATTAACATTTTCTCACTGATCATTTAGATGGATGGTTACAAATTCTAAAAAATACTGGTATTTATGTATAATTTGAAGTGAGACACTTCTAATTTTCATTTCAAAATGAAATAGAAATATCTGAAATGTTAAATTTAAACAAAAGATAAATAATAATATATTGGACATTTCATACTATGCTTAACAATTAAAACCAAGATATTCTTTTTACCTTTTGATAAAAAACATCCTTGAAATTTAGTGGTTGTAACATTACAATCTTATAACAACAGTAATAATTCAGATAAAAATATTTTCAGTCTGTTACATACACAATTCAGTATAATTTACTTTTACTATGTTTCCAATGTTTAAAAAGTTTAATTTTCTGCAATAATTTCACTCAGAAATTATGAGTCTGGAAAAACTTAAGACAATTTCATATTTGTTGTTTAAAATTGGTTGTCACAAAAGGCGCGGTATGTACTGTTTTTTTCATGCATGCAATTTTACTAAGCACAATACTTAAGGTATTTTTGATTGCCAGAATAATATCAAAAAAGCCCTTCGGTTTATTGCAAGCTATGTCAGCAGTACTAACGGTAGTAGGTGTTGCTCTGGTATCAAAACTACAACAGAATAATGAGTTAAAAAGTGTAAATTTAACAAATCTGGTTTAGGAAGTTTTGTTGCCTTTCAGTTTACAATATTATGGGCTTATAAGAAAACTTGTACCTGCTGGTTGAAAGACACTCCTATTTCTGTGATTTTCTTCAATAATGAAAGGATTATCGTTACTATTAATCATTATGGTCTTCAAAGGAGAACCATTGGGTGCCCAACAACAGTGCCCAACCTTAAGTCGGGCTCGTTGACAGAAAAGTTATTAGTATCTGGACTTCTACCAAATAAATCTGTCATTGTTGATCATAAAGTAATGAAACTTGAGTTCTTGTGCAATTAAAGAAGTCGAAACTTGTAGATAAAATGATTACAAATAACTTTAAACACAAACATAACTTTAAATATTATATTAAATAAGCTGCTGTTCTCGGAAATACACATGTAAAATATAAAAGAAAGTAAAGATGGGCTTAAATCATTCTAGAAAATCACATTCACTTTTTATGGGTATGAATCAAATAAACAGCGTTTTTACGATAAATAAAAATATATATGTGAAAACGGCTGGTGAGGGTTGAGAAATTTTTTATTACTGTTAGGTAAATGTCATGTAAATGTTTTGTAAGCGACGGCATGTCGTGTTGTGTTTAAATTTTCATTTCTATTATTTATATTTCCATATTTATATTATTGTTTCAAAGCTTAAACCAATAAAATATGTTGTTATTCATTTAAAATAACATTTAGAAATTTCTAGAATTAGGTAGATCAATCATATGTTTATAAATTTATGTAAATGAAATGTTTCGTGGCCTGGAGTCAAGACGACAAGTCTCGTGCAAGAACGGACATGCGCGGATTTTTTTGGAATGCTGGGAAGTTACGCAATGGTTCGAGAAAAGAGGCCTACAAATATATAAACAAACGAAAACGTGAGAAAGAATTATTATTTTTTATTCGAAGAAAAGAAAAGTCAGTCATTCGTTTGAGAAAGTTTAAGTGTTTGCTGTGAGTTTATTCAACTTGGATTTGTGACTAGAGCTAGATCTACAGAAACTGATATTTTGTTTCGTCAATCTTTGGGATTCATTTGAATTACTGGTTGTGCTGAGAGTGAACACGTACAGGACTGTTTAGGGAAGACTGAAGTGGAAAACATTTATCGAAAACACCGTAAAAAGAACTTCGTCATTCTCCATTCAAACTTCGAAATTTCTTCGTGGGACCAAATTCACACCCTACACCGAAATTTTGGATTTCTGATCTGAACATTTGGACTTTCATTCTAGATCATTATATTAGATACAGGCCAGTACCATTTTCTGTTGTAATTAATTTTGAAGGTTTAAACTTAATATCTGTCATTGTTATATATGTAACAGATATAACATAAATTACATAACTCACCTTAATACACCTGGCCATGGTAGGCCTTGCTATATTGTAGTAATTACTTCTGCACAACGCATGTTATTAATGTGGATTCACATGCAGGCAATATGGGAATTGATTACATAAGTTAAAGTAAGGGGCGCTGCAAACGTCATTATAATGATGTTGTTCCAACAACCAGAAGAATTTTACGACGAAAAGATTTTCCATTTTACAGCACGCCTCGTATGAACTGCTGCTTAATCGATGTTTAATACTTAATAATCTTGGATGGGACAAATAGTGTTAACATTTTTAAATTTCGCTGTGATTTTTAAATTACGTTTTCAAGATGTGTATAACATCGAGACCTTCCGAAAGGTGATCTATAAACGTACAACACCGAGCGTAGTAATTCCCTAAACTTATCGCTAACACATGAGACCTTGATTCATAGAATTATCTTTTAGAATTTTAACTGAAGAACAAAATATGTTAAGACAGAAGATACATGTCAGCAACACGTTATTTCTAAAAGGTTTTGGTTTGTTTGTGTATTCAGAATTAAGCGCAAAGCTACACAATGGCTTATCTGTGATCAACCCACCATGGGTATCGAAACACGGTTTTTACCGGTGTGTGTTCGCAGACATGCCGCTGTCTTAATGGAGGGCGTTTCCAAAATTACACCGAGTTGACGTTATGTGATTAATTATAAAAAAAAGCACCTACCCATTCTGCTTGTTGTTTAAAACGTTATCCTACGGACACTTTCAGATTATTCACTTTTGCAGAATCGTCTTTAATACCTACATAAAATAAATACACATTTGATCTATTAAGTGGGGTAGATTTTAATTTTACGAACCAGTGTTTGTAAAACTACTTTATTAAACGTAAGTTTTTTAATTCGCATATTTACGATACATAATACTAGATGAATTATAAGAGATTCTCTGAGTTATCGATGTGACTTGGGAAGATGAATCATTATATAAAGTATTAGAAACACCCGCAGGTACAACTGTTATTTCTTTCGGAACTTAACATTCAATAATGTTTATCAGCTATGAGAAATGTGATTTTATTTAAATTTAATTTTACAATGAGCTATCATTAATGTATTAAATATCAAAGTAAATTTTGTTTAGGCACTTGATGAAGATATTAATTGAAAACATTTACTTCCACAGAACGATTATTTAACATTTTATCAATGAATAAACTTTGAAAATTAACTTACTGCAAATCAATTTTCACATCATGTTTATTGTGTTGCCGTTCGTCATGGTCAGGTTTACGACCACAAAAAAAGCTGTAAACAGGATTTTCATATTGAATGTTAAAAACTTTGTTCTTTTGATGAATATTAACAGTTGGAAAACCCACTTTTATATAATTCTTCCAATAGCTTTGAGCCAATAATTTCAACTATATTGTCATTAGCCTAAAAGTATTTGAACTTTGTTGGTATATTTAATTACCATTGCGTAGCTCTTTCCGGATTGGAGAAATTGTACTTGGATTAAACTAATAACGATTTGATTGTTTCAAAGAGAGGCGTTTCATCCAAAGAATAAGATCACGTGACTCAAACCTGTTTGCTTCACTTTTATTCCTTGTGGAAGCTTCCCTCTGTTATATTACGTTACACGTTACAGGCCAGAAGAGTTGTTTGAAGTTACATCCACAAGAAGAAGGTAATACAGGCAACGATGTAATGTTGGGAAAATGCGTTTCCGTTCATATATGTTTATATTTTTGTCATAGGTGGAATGTTGTTCCCTGATTATTTTGAGCAAACCCATCTTTCAAACCACTGATTTCATGAAGTTTTGGTCACCCTTAGAACAAAAACAAATAATCATAAACTCTTTTATCCAAGTAATCAAACTATAATGACAGGAAAGATTGAAAATATAATGTGTGCTTCTGTTTATTATGGTTACCAAAGAACTTATGGTTAGTGTTATAGTTTTTATTTTTCGCACTTGTTTAAGAGCTGATTTGGAAACTTGAACAAACAAAATGAACGTTATTGTTGAGATTTTTTAGTACGAACAATAAAATTTAAAATAAATCTCCTGGCTTTGTCTACTTCTGAGTTTTTCACCATATTTTCTATGTTTATTTTCCATTTAGAGGCTGAACAAGAAACATACTAAAAAAAGCATTTAATTTTCATTTTTGAAGAGTTTTGAGTTTTTGAATTTTGCGCAAAGCTACTAGAGGGCTAGCTGTACTAGCCGTCCCTAATTTAGCAGTATAAAACTAGAGGGAAAGCAGTTGGTCACCACCAACCACCGCCAAATCTTGGGCTACTCTTTTACCAACGAAATGTGGGACTGACCGTTACATTATAACGCCCCCACGGCCAAAAAAGCAGCTTGTTTGGCGATACTGGAATTCAAACCCACGACACTCAGATTACGAGTTGCACGCCTTAACACGCTTGTACATGCCGGCCAAACAAGGCACAACCAAGGTCTTCCAAAAAGTGATTTATAAATTTGTTAGAATTTGTTTGTTAATGTCTACAATAATGATATTTTAAGTATATTCAACAAATCAGTTAACGTTAGATATGTAGAGTTTTGAGCAAAAGTAATGGCCGCGTGGGGCATCTCAATGATTGCGAGTTAAGCCCTATTTCACAACACGTAATACCCATGAAACATCTCTTCTAAAAACTACACTTTAACTTGAATGATTTGATGAAAATTATGACAAACTGATCAACTAATCTAGTAAGAGATATCAGATTTAGTTACGCTTTCAATACCTTCAGTCATGTGAACAATTTGGATACCCTACAAAAGCCTGTATATTTTTTATAACATTTTTGGATAAATAGATATTCAAGCTCAATTTTAACAATAAGGAAAGATTATAGAAATATAACTTAACAATTGAAACTGATGAAAAGGCTTTTCAAGATCCTCTGTAAATGTAATTCTACAATAAAATGCATTTTCTAACTGAGGAAGAAGTAAGGACATCCTACCTTTAATAACTAGTGATACCCCTTTGGCTGAAATAACTGCAGTGAAACGCTTCTTGTAGCCATCTACCAGTCTCTGATATCGGTCTGAAGAAAATTTTCCCCACTTCTCAATGCATAATTCTGTCAGCTGTGAGATGTTTAAGGGTTTTTTTGCATGTACAGACTGTTTCATGACATCCCACAGCATCTCAGTGGGATTGAGATTTGGACTTTGAATTGGCCATTCCGGTACTCGCCATTTATTAGTTTTCAGTCACTCCAAAATGGATTTACTGGTATGTTTGCGTCATTGTCATGCTGCTGAGTCCAGTTTAGCTTCAGCTTTTATTTTCTTACAGATGGTCTCACATGTTCCTCAAGCACCCCCTAATTCACTGTAGAATTCATGGTGGATTCCATGATTGTGAGGTGTGAAAGTCTTGCTGCAGCAAAGCAACCCCAAACCATGACTCTCCCACCTCCATGCTTCACAGTTGTTATGGTGTTCTTTTCCTGGAATGCTGTATTTGGTTTACGCCAATTATTTATTTTGTTCTGGTGTCCAAATAATTCAATTTTGAACTCATCTGACCAAAGAACATTAATCCAGAAGTACTGGTCATTGTCTAGAGAGCAAAGTTTTTTCCTTGCACACTTTTCATGCAAGTATCTTTCTGATTTTAGAGGCATGCACTTTCACATCAACAGTAGCTAGAGCCTGTTGTAGGTCCCGTAATGAAATGTTAGGGTTTTTGAAGACTTTTTTACCATCTTGCGGTCTGCTTGGACAGCCAGACATGGGTATGTTGGCAGTTGTTTTGAAAGCCCTCCGCTTGTTGAATATTTTCCGGACATTGGAATGGCTGATTTCAAAATATTGTGAGATCTTTTTAAATCCCTTGCAATACACATAAGCTGCTACAATATTATATCTGAATGCCTCAGACAGCTCATTTTCTCTCACCATGGTGCTCACTCTCACTTCAACAGTCAGAAGCACACCTAACTAAATGTCTAAGGTTTAAATAGGAAAAGCCTCATTCAAAATGTTGAGTAACGATCTTCTAATCATGTGCACCTGGTGTGATACATTTGTATATGAGTTGAGACATTGTAAGTGGGGAAACATATTGTGGTGTCCTAACTTATCCTCACTTAGAATATGCATTTTTGTAGAATTACATTTACAGAAGATCTTGAAAAGTCTTTTCTTCAGTTTTAAATGTTTTGTTATATTCGTATAATCTCTCAGTATTATTAAAATTGAGAATAAATATCTGTATATCGAAAATGTTAAAAAATACAGAAGCTTTAATAGGGTGTCCTAACTTTTTCACATGACTGTAGGTATCGTGAACAAGTATTAAAACTGAACAACTTGACCATATACTGTCTTTAGAGAAGTAAAAAAATTGATACACAAAAGCACAAATCAAACTGTTTGCTGCTTTTGGTGCATATTAAACAGAACGTTATCAGGGTACGTTGACCTAAAGGAATCAAATTCCAGGTTTAAGTTTTGTTGATTCGTAAACTTATTGTTATTATATTAAATAATCACTTTATCTTTATTTGTACCTGATGTTTCTCTGAACTGAAATACCATCATGTTTATATCAGTAGAAAATATTTTTTTGTGTAACAGCCATTAAATTACGTTTCTGATATAATAAATAAATAAATTTGTTTCTTATGGTGTTTCAGATTGCATATTTAGACTATTGTTGCAGCAGCTGAACTTTCAGAACTTTCTTTACATTTAAGCTCTATTGGGGAACTAGGAATTTTAAACCGAAACAAACACAAGTTTTTGTAAATGATACGTAAAATGAAGAAAAAATTAAACTCACTATCATTTCAGTGAAGCAGTAGCGTGTTTGGGAATTTTAATAAAATTTCGTTGCAATATTTTTAATGTATGCCTTAATATATATTATGACGTCTTTATAGTGAGGAAAAATATTAAAACAACAAATAAACATTTTGAAAGAATGTTTCTTTGATCCAAACTAACTAAATTGATAATATCTTGGATCTCAGAATTTAACTGTATGATTACAATGTGACGTCATTATCATTTAGTGTCTTTAGCTGAGGACTTATACAGTCAAAGTGTAAGCTTCGATATACAAACCACAAATAGTTTAATTATATTGTTTGTGAATTGCAATAATAACAAGATTTTCACTTGTTTCTACAGTTATGAAAAGTAATACAAACTGCTATAATACATTTAAGAATCTGAGTAGATGACTTGAGGAAAGCTACAAGCAAGAACTGTTTTTGTTTTGTTGTTAAGCACAAAGCTATAAAAAAAAGGTTATTTGTTGTCTTTCTACCATGGGTATCGAAACTCAGTTTCCAGCGATATAAGACTGAAGCCATCTAGTTTTGCTTTCGACAGGTTGAACATAAAGTGTAAAAATTATAAAATTAACGTGGTATATTTAATATTGAGTTAAATTGTATTAATATTATTTCATGTGATATCTTGAAGGACTTGAAACTGACAAAAATAATAAATGTTTTACGTAAACGATCAATGAAAACGCGTTGAGTGAAACCTCATTGAAATGTAAGAGAAAGTTGCATAGTATAATTTTGTACGAAATATATAATTGTTATTTTGTATTAAATATATAGTTTACATTTGTCACAGCGAAACGGGAACATATTACAATGACGATGTTAACCTAGTTCCAATAGCAAATCATAGGTTTGTCAAAGGTATCATTGCCGACTAATGATAGCAATAAAAGATAGCGTGGTAGCAAAATTCGAGTGTTCCTGAAATACGTTTAGAAAATCTCGGTTCATAACTGTAAACCCGGTATGGCCAGATGGCTCAGGCACCCGACTTGTAATCTTAGGTAAACTAACGCAATATCCTGACCAATTAAATTTTATTATTTATCTGATAAAATTCAAAACTGTATGACAGTAACGTCATTTCTAATTGATGGTTCCAAAAACTTTGTCTATTCATGATTATAAATATATCAATGCAATTCCCTTCGTGAAATAGCAGAAACTTTACTGTCTTACAATGCTAAAATCTGATGTTTAATTACACGCAGTGATAACAGAAGATAGCTTACTGTGGCTTTCTTCTGACAAGAAGAAAACACTAATTTAAGGAAGGTACACAAATTGCAAATAGTTTTAGTGATATTTGAGCACGTTGCAAAGGGATAAATTTGTTATTTGTTTCAACAATTTCTTTATAAAAGGATTATGTAAACCATTATCACCAATCCGTGTGTAAGATTTCGTCACTCAGCAACAGTCACAAATATGAAGCATGAAACAACTATATTAATAATATAGTTACAATGAAACTCAAATATTTTCAGGTAGTTATGTTGTCTTAACAAGAAATAGTTTTTTTGTAATTTTGTAAAACAGACAGTTTATACCATCATTACTTTTATAATGAGAGCTGAGAAAAATACATCTGTAATTATTTCTTCACCCATTAATTAAACCTGGGTCTTTCCTTTTGTGTTTTGGGCCTTCTTTTTCAGCAAAGTGACTCAAATATTATTTTGTGAAACATCCTCATGGTGTGACTAACCAACACTTGTGAAGAATAAAACTACAGACATGAAAAGTAAACACACATCAAACATAAGTAATAGGACATCCAGAGCTTCTATGAAACAACTTACTGATCTGAGGTTAATATTGATGATACAAAGTTTAGCAATTGAAAAAGTCATGAAAACACAAAATTCAGCCATTGCAGGGAACGCCACAACAATTAAATACATAATAAACTGGTAAAACACAAGAGTCATCGACACAAACAAATTCTGAAAGACAAGAAAAATAAAAGAGTCATTTAATATTTACACTATTAAACATTCTCTAAACAGAGATTCTGCATAATAGGTAAGCAACCTGTAGTAGTCATTGGTTTAATCTTTAGGAAGTCTCTCCTCCAATTATTTCTTTTTAAAAGCAATCAAAATTATATAAGTCGTTTTATTAACAACAAGGAATAAAGCAATTACCAATTGAATTTAATGACAAACTAAAACATATAAGGTTTCATGATATGCATTGATGTAAAAAATAAGAATACCATAAATAAATATAATAGTATAATAAATGGTAAAAATAAAATAAAATTTACGTACTTTTGCACACAAATGACAGTCACTTTTACAGGATTGTGATTAGGTCTACAGATGTCTCTTGCTCTTGAGAGAAGTCCATCAAACCAAACACATTGATCTCCAAATAGGAATCTACTTGTAAGTCTTCAGGTAGAAGCTGTACTAAGTGTGCCTCAATTCTGTGGTAAATGTGTTCTCTACATCAAACTGATGATGTCACCTCGAGATCGTTGTTCTCTTGAAGTATTAGTCTGCTGGAACTAACATACAGACATCATTTGGCCAACCATAAAAACATATAAAATCTATAATTTTAATGTGGATATTCAATATCACTACAACTTTCCTTTTGGAGTAGTAAATGTTTAGACTACAGAGAACAATAAAACAAACCATAGAAACTAGATGTATGATTTTATAATAATCTATACAATAGAAACAAATAACAAAACCCATGACATGTCAACGTATCACAAAAATATTTAATATTTTCACTTTTAACTTTAAATTTTAAATTTCTAATTGATATATATCGAAACAAAAGATACATATATCTGCTTTTGTTAAATGTAGTAAAACAATTCTGTTAATATTTGTAAGACATATGTTAACATGAATAAAAAATATGTTTAAATAACAAAAATTGCTTGGAAACAGATAATATTCTCTTCAAAGTCAACAATTTTTTGGACTTGTTTTGAATTAAGCACAAAGCTAAACAATGGCCGATCTGTGCTCTGCTCAATACAGGTACCGAAATCACTATTTTAACAGTGTGAGTTCGCAGACATACCACTCGGTCATTGAATGCTCATCTCTTGAGAAAGAATGGGAAGAATTTCAAACTGTCATTGTCGTAAACAACACGGTACACTAATTTGTTTTTTTACATTTTCTTGTTTCTGTGAAGAACGTGTTACATCCCAATTACTTATGCCTATAGTCAATGAAAAGACCTATTTTTCTTTTCTAAATTTCCTTTTGTGATCTAGAACATAATAACGAAAACATAATAGGATAAATATTTGGGGACTGATGAGTGAAAGTGATTAACATTACAGTCGCAAATCTCGACAAACAACTCACTTTTAAATATTTTTTTTCATTTTTGTATCAAATTAGTATAAATCTTGAATCCTACATTGTTTTATTCAGACCTCATGCAAATGAAAATGCAAAAGTTTCCCCTTTTTTCTTTAAAAATAGCTTAATTTCATTATCCACGTGACAAAAGTAAAGTGTGAAGGGTCATTTTCTGTACATTTACAACATAAGCAATAACGAACAGTACATGCTATCCAGGAACAAAATTTGTTACAGTATGTAATGTTATAGAAGTTTAAGATAGAGAGAATGTAAAGGCATGAATAAAAGAGATGAGGTATTTTTGAAGCAAGTTGAACCACACCAGATATAAAGTATTCTCAAAGAGTAATGTAATCTGGAATTGGATACCAAAAAAGTGAAATTGAGAAGTGAAGATAGCAAAACAGAAGTGAAAATATGCTCATAGTGAAAACCATTCTACTGAAAACACAAAAACACGGGAAAAATAAATGAAGAGTTCAGGACCCACGTTTTCAAAACATGACAGATCAATAACATTATTGACACGAATCCAAAAGATATAGATCAAAGCTAAGAAGATTAAAGCCTCGTAAAAGAATGTCTCACAATCAAAGGAAAGGTAGAAAACGTGAGGGTTGTCTCATAGAAGATGAAGACAAACTTATAACTAGGAAACAGCTTAAGGATGTATGAAAAATAAACTTTGTTTTTCTCTATAATTTAGTAAAACAATTAGTGTATAACTTTACCCACATAATATACGAAGTCAAGGATTATTTTAGTACTGTTTATTATTCTTAGTTTGTGAAGCTTGATCGTGATAACTCCTTGTGCTGCATATTTTACTATTATATGGTCGCCTTCGTTACAAGGTGAGAATAACATAAACTGAAAACTAATTGTTCACTGCATATATAATTATGCAGAAGTAAAAGATGAGACTCACACTAAAAATGTGGAAAGCTCACACTCTCATCTTTACTCACTTCATTTTAAAACGTGTTTTCTAGCATCCACTTGACATTCTAATATTCTTATTAATAACATAGAAAGAAGAAAGGTACTTCGAACTAGGTACATACTGTATTGTATAGCTAAACTGCTTTCTGTTTGTTTTTAATACAAATGTTAAGTAGACTTGTGCTTTATTGTTGTTTTGTACACTGCAAAGCTTTTCATAAAACATTGTTTCCTTGTGTTAATGCACGCGTTCTGTCTCATTTGTAATGCTCCATCTGCTGACATTACATCCGTCGTTAAACAAACACACATACGAGATGTAAACTTTTTATAGACCTACACATAGATGATTTTTTTAGACATACTATATGGAGATACAAATTTTCTGTAACTGATTTAACAAATTTATTATATCTACAATTATTTGTGCATAATTTTTTTTTTCACCAGAAATGTATATTTTAACTGTTTTTTTAGCTGGTTTCACATCTCGAAATTTTCAGAGCTATTGTGTGCGTAAGAATCAGCACTGTGTCAGATATGTATAAAATACTAATGATTAACAGTTTTGTCGAGAGCTTTGGTGAAGATTAGTCGCGATACAGCAGAGAAAGCTGAAGGGCGTGACACAAGCCTGAAAAGACGTCGTTAGCTTAATCGAGGCGTAACAATATCAATTCAGAATTAATTTGCTCGGCGTGGACATGAGTAGTCGATAAAATATTTAGTTGTAGACTGGATATGAGACTCAGTGTTGTCGGTAAGCTCGTAAAACTTGTATGTAAATCATTTTTTATGATAACTAATAGTTTAACTTTTATTACACTTTCTCTTGTTTTATCTTTGTAAATTGAAATAATATGTTTGCATTAAAAAAGAAAATTATTTTTTTCAAACTCGATGGCAATTAACATAAATTTAATATATGTTAACATTTAATTAACTAGAAAGCTCAAATGAAAAATTCGGTTATTTTCAGTAGTAATATGTAATGTGTGTAATATAATATATCAGAGACTCAGACGAAATACATTATACTGTATAACACCCCTCCCACGAAAGAAAATTTTGAGTAACGAATTATGCTGGAAATAATTTATTCATTATATGTGCTCTAAAGCGCAGATCACATTATCAACAAGTGACATCATTTATAAAAAAGTCATTTGCTTTACTGTAACTTAACAGGAACTTAATATTTAAGTGTAAAACAGGCCACCACAAAAGTTACAAATAGCACATGCAACTCATCCACTGATACAGTCGTTGTGTGCGAATAATAGTAGTTAATTAGGTAACCAATACCGTTTTCTTGAATTAAAATAGTAAATATCATAAAAAATAACACATCTGTTGTTTTTTAAAAAAAAGTTTATACTTATAAAAATTTGTAGGTTGTGTTATTTTTGTAAATATGTAGATAGTTATGAAATTTGCATATCAGTATCATATCGTTATAAGCCTACATTTGAAAGTGTCACTATTACTGATATTCCTACTTGAAGCTAGTTTACCGGTGATAAAAGAATCAACAATTCCTCAAAACAATTGTTCAGTCAAACTGTTTGAAATACGGACATTTGTATAAGTTAAATTTCCACAAAAATTGTGAAATTGTTGAACGAGTTCATTTTGAATTAAGAATAAAGCTACATAATGAGCTATCTGTGCCCTTCCGGCCACGGTTTAAGTTTTCTAAAAAGCCATTGTGCCACAAGAGGACATTGAATGAAATGTTTTTCACATGCAGTAAACGCGATGCCTTGAATTATAAATAGGTAGGGTACACTGAGCTCGTCAAATGGACGATATAATACATTACATAATAAACCAACTCATGAAGAACCAGCAAGCTGAAATTAAATTTACAACACCTGTCTAATACGATGGGCGGTTAGGTGCTCGACATACGTCTTGCTCCTTTCTTAACAAGTTATTTCTTTTCACATATTTTATGATAATATATCCTATTTATCGTTGCTTTACTTGCGTTATGTTACTTTATGTGCAAGTATACGCTGATACTTTATTTAATATACCCTTTTCAGCCATGTCCATTTACTCGTTGTAGCATCTTGTACATTTACATCAGAGTTTACTTTTTGTAAGATTGCACATACAGTCCTATACTCACTACTGTTAAATCTATTGCTCATGTACATACACAATTATACTTATTCAACATAAGTGTAACTAAACCTGTTCCCAATAGCAAGTTTTTATAAATTATTCTTGATAAAATTTAAAGGGAAATATACCTAGGTCATGCATATTGTCGTTACGTGTATGTGTTTTTCTTATAGCAAAGTCACAACGGGTTATCTACTGAGCCCACCGAAGGGAATCGAACCCTCTAATTTTGGCGTTGTAAATACTTAGAACTACCGCTGTACGAGCAGGGGACTTATTTCGTTGCACTTAAGTTTGCTTTTTCTCATGTGTTTTTAAGGTATTGCCCTTACAATTTGAATAGTTCATAAGAATGCCACGTTTCTTCATCCTGTATCTCTGTAAGCCTTTGTTAGTGTATTATTTCCTGTATTTTGTTGTTTAATTATTTGTGTTTTTGCTACGTTTAGCCAGGCTTGGTTGACATGAATATAAACAATCATGAACATTATTTTACGTTGAAGAGTAACTTAGATGGAAAATAAATAATTTATTATTTTCTAATTACGCTGTCGGTGACATCGTGCTTAAATAACAACTGTTATTCCCACGTGCTTCATAACAACCTAATCGATGGTGCTTTACATTTCCTTCAACGTTGCCCGGTATGGCCAAGTGGTAAATGCATTCGACTCGTAATCCAAGAGTCGCGGATTCCAATCCCTATCACACCAAATATACTCACCCTTTCAGCCGTGGGGGCGTTATATTATGGTGGTCAATCTCACTATTGGCTGGTAAAAGAGGAGCCCAAGCGTTAGCAGTGAGTGGTGATGACTAGAAACCTTCCCTCTACTTTTACACCTCAAAATTAGGGATCCCTTGCGCAAATAGCTTTCGTGCAGTATTTCGGAAAATGCAAAACAAAATTAGAATTCCTTCAACATTTTAATTTTTCTGGTAGGAAATATTTGGAATTATTTCAAACTAGGTTTATTTTCCGTTCAAGACAACACAGATAATGTTTGGTGCACATTTGTACATAGTGTAGAAGTATTTAATCCTCATTTAACTTCAGTCACCAAGTCTTTAATCAGTATTTGAATCCTAACGTGTTTCGTGAGTAAGTGCACCATTTGTTTGTAAACAGAAACAATAGCTCACACGTGTTAATGTAGTAGTACTTATTGTGTTTGTTCCGTCAGATGAGGCACGCATGTAAGCGTGTCGTTAATATAGAGCAGTGGTTCCCAAACTGGGGGTAATGCTTCAGAACACAAGTCACTCAGTAACCCTGATGACTCATCGACGTGTCCAGTACGCGTCACTCACTGCCTTAGGTTGCCTCTATTTCACACTGTCAGTTTCTATGTTAGCATCATCCGAGGTAGACAAAACCTGGTATGTATGTGTACTGCCCTGTGCAGTAAAGTTAGTATTTACCTACTATTACATCATTCCTCTGCTGAATAAACTCTTTTAATGCTATCAAGAATGCCATGAGAAAATAAATAATAAGTTCACATTGTTCACACTTTTTTAGGCAGTTTTTCTTTTTCTGCAGATTAAACAATAAAATGTTTAAAAAGCGCACCTACTCTGACGCCTTTCTTCGCTATGGCTTTGTGAATTTACCTTCTGGTGGAGAGGATTAGCCACAATGTGTAGTATGTCACAGAGAGTTGACAAATGAAAGCCTTAAGCCATCAAAACTCTCAGCTCACTTCCAGAAGTGCCATTCAAATCTTCAAAATGAGGATCAGGCTTATTTTCAGCTCCGGGCTGTAGCACTGAAAAATATCCAGTTTGGTTCATCTGGAATTCAAGCCCAAAAGCTTCAAGCTGTGGTTGAAGCATCTTACTTTGTTGCATATAAAGTTGCCGAGCAACAAAAATGCCACACCATTGCAGAAAATCTGATTATGCCTTGTGCATACGAGATGGTAAGCAAGGGATGTGGGGAGGATCAACCGAAGAAACTGAGTGTCATATCTCTATCAAACAACAGAATCCGCCAACGAGTCGACGACATGGCATCAGATATTCTGTACCAAGTTACAACAGAGATCAAGGAAAGCTTATATAGCAAATTCTTCTTGCAATTTGATGAATCGTGTGACGTAGCCAGTTGTGCTGTTCTCCTCGGGTTCGTTCGTTACGCCCACCAGGACAAGATCAAAGAAGAGTTCCTATTATGCGAAGATCTGCTGTCAACCACGAAGGGAGAAGATATCTTCAATATCATCAACAGTTTCTTTACCACGAATGGATTGGATTGGAATAGCGTTCAACAGGTAGGGAGAGATGTTTATATAAAGTCTAGATTAGTACAAATACAATGAATTACATGGCATATAGTCATATAGTTTTATTTATTGTACAAGTAGCTGTACTGTAGCTAATATTTTACACATAATTCACAAAAAAGTATCGTGCCTGTCGTACTGAAATACTAAAGTACCAAAATAAATTAAATGAAATTAAAACCATATAATTATAACGCAAAAGATAAGTAAGAATGACTCACTGACGCAATCTATAATAGTTTTTCTTTTTTAATCTAGGTCTCCGTCGACGGAGCATCGGCAATGATGGGTCGTAATCGTGGATTACGGGGCCTCATACAAGCTGTGAATCCAGAAATTTCTGTAGATCATTGCATCATTCATCGGTACTCTCTTGTATCAAAAAGCCTGCCTGGTAATCTGAAATTAGTGTTTGAAGATGTGTTGAAAATCGTCAATTTCATCATGTCCAGGGATGTGAATTTGCGCATATTCAGGGAGCTGTGCAAGGAAATGGGAAAGCAGTATCAAGTTCTGTTCTACCAGATCGATGTTCGCTGGTTGTCACGAGGCAAGGTTGTACGTCGAGTCATTGAACTCCGAACGGCTACCAAGTTCACTGATAAGGAGTGGCTTGCTTGACTTTGTTACTTGGCTGACATATTTGCGGAGCTGAACAGTGATAATCTGCAACTCCAGGGCCAAAACACGACTGTCATTGATGCCCATCACACTGTGACTGCATTTCTGGGAAAACTGAGACTCTGGATTCAACGCTTGGAGAAAGGAGTGATTGCTCAGTTTCCAACCCTAGACCAGTTTGTTGAGGAGAATAGTTATGATACTGGATCACTTTTACAGACCATCAACAAAGAGATGAGCGACCATTTGAAAGGGCTTGAAACAAGCATGCAGCACTACTTTCTAGAGAGTGACCTAAAAACAGCCAGGCTTCAGTGGATCATCCATCCCTTTTCTGTACCTGATGAGGCCATTGATGATGATGATTTCCCTGTAAAGGAGGAGTGGATCACAATGCAAGCAAATGAAGCCTTGAAAGTCAAATTCCAAAACCAAAATGCAGATTACTTTTGGATTTCACAACTAGCTGACTCGCCAACTCTGTCCAAGGGAGCCTTGAAGTTGTTTGTATCATTCTCAACAACGTATCTGTGCGAGAAGGGGTTCTCAACCGTGCTGGGAATGAAAACAAAAAAGAGGACTCGCTTGAATTTTGCAAACGATGCCAGGCTGGCACTTTCAACCACAAAGCCAAGAATTCCTAAACTAGCTTCAAGTATGCAACTCCATCCATCCCACTAATGTTCTTGACATCTTTGGCAATATTCATTAGAAATGCACAATGATCAAATACAATAATTAAAAGTGTAATTCAGTGTAAATAAATTATATAAATAAATTGTAATAAATAAAGTGCAATATATCTCTAGTTTAATTTAGCTATATATATCAATGATGAAAACATTTTGTGAAAGGGGTAACATGCTTAATGTGGCATATTAAATTGGGTAACAAGTTGAAAAAATTTGGGAACCACTGATGTAGAGTAACGGTGCTGTTTCAAATTACTGAAATTTTAACTGAATGATAAGGAGACCCATAATGTCTGTTTTAACACTTTTCTTTACCTATATCGTTTTATGTTCTGAGCCCTTTACTTGAATTACTCTATTAATTGACACTTACTTTACAATATTATCTTTCATAAATCAATAATTATTATTGTTTATGAATTACCATTAAAAATGCAATACAAAAAGGTGAACTATACAAGTTAGTTCAGAGATGAATTGATCGGCAAATAATTCATAAATAGACAGAATGAGAATATTTATAAATGAACTTTTTAAAGAGTTTTAATATTTCTACATTTTGTAAAGAAAGTATACGAAATAAGTCATTTAACACTTTAAAGTACAAGGCAATGTCACCGGCTGGGTCAACATCATTAATCTTCATTTCCATAGTCCTTGTTACAGTGTTGACATCATCTGCATATATTTAAATAGATTTACATATTTTAATTTTAGCCATGTGGATAGTTTGTACAAATAAAGGTGCAACATTTTAAGCACATTGATTTCTGCAACACTCTTGGGCAAACGTAATTTTTCTATTTATTTTCGCAGTGTTATTGTCATAGGTATGTTTTAAAACTACCTCACTGTTATAAGCATTAGATGTTCTTGTGTAAAAACTGAAATTAAAATAAAAGTATCACTGTATAACTTATGTTCAGATTCAAGTTCAGAAAAAAAAGGAAAACAAAATGTGCAACACAAACTGAAGATAGCTAGAATTAATATATTGAAATCTATTAAAATACATGCAAGATTACAGATGTTGACGGAGACGGTGACACTATACTCGAGTAATAACGAACTTTGTACCACAATTTATGATTGTTTTTTAAAAAAACTTAATTGAAAATAATTTAATAATTTCACTTATTTTGTGTGTGTGTCAATAAAACTTCTATAATCTGGCGTCTGATAACTACTTTCTCAAAAATATGAATATTTCTTATTAAATTTATTTTCTTTCCTTTCCGTGTTCCTGCAGTTTGTCACTATTCCCAGTATATATTTATTTGATTTATCATGATAATTCAAAACAATTTAAGGTTTAACGTTTTGAGCCAAAACGTTTTTCTTTTAATAAAAATTCACTAACACAAACTATACATTTTTCGGCCCTTACTACTGAAGTGTAATTTTTAACATTGCTGTTTCCAATAAAGTGTCCAACCAACTTTTGTCATTAGTCAAATATTTTCTTTTTCATCGCAGTAAAACTATTAAAGTGTTCGATATGTATAAATGAAAGGAAACATTTTGGAAGGATTTAACACCGAATTCTTCCCTCTTGGGTGTTTAATGTAGCATCAATATTTTTTTTACGTGTAACGATTTTAAGTATAAGTTGCAACTACTATTAGGTTCCCTGATGGTACAGTCTTTAATTTATGGATTTACAACGCTATAAGCAGGAGTTACATTCTGCGAGATGGACATGAAAGATCATACAGTTTCACTTTTTCTCTAAAATAAACAAACGAACGAACTATTCTTATGGAATTAAATGTAAGATTTCGATACCTACGGTGGTTAGATTGCAGACATGTCACTGTTTGGCTTTGCACTAAACAACAAACACATAATTATTTAATAACACGTGACAACTATAGCTATGGTTTCTTTCTGTCTGAAGAAAGTTTCTATACCAAATTAATAAGCTTGAAGAATGAATTACTACTTTGAACTCGTGTAATTTGGAAAATTTCTTATTTTCATTTTTTTAACTACTTGAAAATGATGGCTGTTTTATTCATTGAATTTTTATGATTAAAATAATTTAAGAGATTTCTTATTGTTTTATAAGATTTACACACTGGCTTTTTTTCCCCTGTAAACAAGATACTGAAACAAACAACATATAATTGAGTGGGTTATCAAAACCACACGGAACCCTTTGCTTCATAACAACCTCAAGCTGATATTTCAGAAATCACTAAGAACTCAACAATGTCATTGTTTTGACAGTTTTATTTTCAAAATAAACGTATTTAACAGTTGAACACATTTCAAAGAAAAGGAAATCACGACAGATTCAGGTTATTATAAATAATATGTAGATAATTATTCTCATTTTAGCTGTGAAATGATACGTTGAAGCTGTATGTATGAATAGCGTTAAAATGATTAAGTTTTATGTCAATTACATCGAATAAATTCAATAACATTTCGTATATCAGTCTAATTAGTTATTACCAAATACAGGAGAAAATCACATAATACTGCTTTCTAAAATCACAGCTTTTTAAAATAGTGACAAAACTTGGATATTTTAAAATATTTTCCTTCTTGAAGTAAATGAATATCTTCTTTTTCCAGACATTTGAGTTACAGTGTTTTAGTTCATGATTCTGATTCTATGTATGTACCGTTTAATATTTTTTCAGTGAATATCGTATTTCATTCGTCAGCCGTTATAAATTCGTGGTCGTTATAAATGTATAAAACGTAAAAAGAACACATTAATCTTTTGTGTCCATGAAGCATATAACATTCATTCATGTACGTCAATTTGTTTAAATAAATTTTGTCTATAAATATAAATAATATCTTTTTAATATATTCAAATGTTGTGATAACTATCTTCTTCTTGTCACTCTGAAACATAAAATGATTTTAAAACAATTTAAATAATTTGACATCCAATCTTAATGACAAAATCTTTATAAAGACATTCTTACTTTTTATAAATAGAAAAGTAAGTCTCAGTACTGGTGTGTATGTATCAAACAGATATGTATAAACAGGAAGTTTATATTGATTTGTTATGAATTTCGCTCATCGAGACTTGATTGCTCTCGGCGCTAGCCGTCCTTAATTTTCCGTTATAAGACGAGAAGTGAAGGCAGCTAGTCATCACCATCTACCACCAACTCTTTGTTTATCCTTCTAACGACGAACAGTGATATGAATCGTAATATTTGGTGTGACGGGGCTTCGAACCCGCGACTTTCATATTACGGGCCGAGTGACTTAACCACAAGGCAATGCTGGGCCAGATAGTTTATGTAATAAGCCATTTTTATTTGTACTTAATACGTATTAGCAATTTACTTTAGAATTTCATTGATTACAAATGTAATATCTTAACACCACAGGTGTCAGTAGGTGATTAAAAAGGCACAAGCCTGGGCACATAGGGGAAGGAGTTTTCGGTGGTTCACTGTGTTATCGATGATGGTTTTCTTTTCTGATTTTTTTAATACACCAAATGGACATTCGGAACACGCATTCTCAGGTGCTAGAGTCTTACGACATCTGACACGTGTGCACTACCAATTTTCTGACACACTTGTTTCCAAAGTATTGCCGAATTATGCATTTTGCCAGAACAATAGAGGTCACGTAATAATAATTCTATTGTACACTTCTGACAAAGTGAGAATACTCCTACGTATTTTTATCAGGAATTAAAACAAATCCCCAACTTCAGAGTCAGTATAGTAATGAACGACAGATGTTTCTTTGTCAGCATTCATTAAATCGGGCAAACTTTGTTTGTTGAGCTTTCTGCTATACTCTTACCAGCAGGTCCCGTAAACGTTTTTACTTACTCAAAGTACTAAGGAATGATTTTCCATTTATATATTAAATCCCGTGAAGTCAGAAAATCACATGTCCTGAAAAAGCGTTCGGGCCATATGCAATGTAATCTGTTACCTCTCAGGAAACGAGACTGGTGGTCACATAAATTTCAAGTACGCTCTCATAATTTTGTCCGAATCAAAAGTTGTGACGGACCATCAGTTGCTTGAAAAATCGATGGTGTACTTTGATAAATTTATCGTTATGGTCCGACTACTTACCGCTGAGTCACCTGGAAGCTTGTCGTCCAAAAACAAACTTTTAAACTTTGTCAATAAAAAGGTTTGATAAATATTTGACACTTTGTTATTGTCTTGTTAAAAACCTGTCATTTGTTATTCTAAATTCAGCAGATTACCACATGGAGAGAAATTAGAGAAGATAAATCAAATATAAAAAGTATACCTACAAATTACTATATATACTATATATACAAACATTTATAATATCTAAACAGCATACAATTAACTTTAGGTGTAAATATAAAACGATTTTAAAATATAGTGTACCTGAAATTTTGTACACAAAGTTACCTTCGTTATTCTGTATAAAAACGTCTCACGATTACCAGTGTGACTGATATTTTTGACAAGTATGAATCTGTGTATAAAAATATAAGTGCTGGTATATTTTCTTTATTTTTACTGTTGTATAATATTTGTTAGTCGTTTCAGTTAAACATATATCGTTAAAAGTTAAAATTTTGAACATGTAAAAATGAAGGAAATTAATAACTAAGTTCTCGTGAGATATTGATTGTTTAGACACATATTTTAAATGACGGGTGATTGATAAATCAATATATTATTATTATCATGTGTTTCTTGGCTTTGTTTTAACGCAATGTTAAATTGTTTGTTTTGAATTTCGCACAAAGCTACTCGAAGGCTATCTGTGCTAGCAGTGTAAGACTAGAGGGAAGGCAGCTACTCATCACCACCCAACTCTTTGGCTACTCTTTTATCAACAAATAGTGGGATTGACTGTCACATTATAATGCCCCACGACTCAAATTACAAGCATGTTTAGTGAGATCAAGAGTCGAATCCCCGACCCTCAGCTTACGAGTCGAACGCCTTAACCCTCTTGGCCATGCCAGACAACGTGTTAAATTAAAGTGTGAGTTACATTTCAATGAAGTGTGTAATCTGGAAATCAAGAAAAATAAAAGATCCAGTACAACTATTCTATGAAGTCAAAATTAATTATAATAACTTTACAAAATATTTACAACACATATTTAACTACGGTGATATTTTGTAGTTAAAATGAAAGTTATGATACACGAACAGTTACCATAATCATTATACATTACGAACATTGTTGATATTATTGTAAATAATAATGCCTATAGCTTTTTCATCGCATATAAGTTCGAGTGCAGAGCTATTTGTTTAATTTTTTCCTAACACATTGGAATATTTTAACCATCTTTACTTACGTTTTCACAAACAGTTATAAATCAATTTATTGAATGCAGATTCTGTATCCACGTTAGCTTGAACAATCTTCTTACTGATATATTTCTGAACTTCCTTTAAGTTAAATAGGTGAGACTTAATATTATGTAATATATCACAGGATTGTAATTTGTACAAGCATAAAATGTATTTGAATAAAATTTTAAATTCGATGACAGTTTTGTTGTAGAATATCAAACACTAACCTATTTTGGGTGACCATTAAGGTACTTCATTCACACCTTGGAAACACATTTCAATTTATGTAATCTTCATAGTTCTTGTAAGAAAAGTGTGCCTTTTCACAATCTTCAACGGCACCTGGAAGCTTCAGAGGAAAGATACTTTGTGATAAATCGACTTTAAATTAGTTCTAAGGCTTTTCATTCATAACATTTGATTACATTCTTAAATTAATATGTCAAAAACAATATAATTACCCAAAACTGTATGACATCTATTTTTAAATTCGCTTGTTTTCTGTTTATTAACAATAAAATTGTTCTGTTTATTTAGATATAAATAAGAGTTTATAAACTGAAAGAAAGTATTATTCTTGTTGTTCAATTACAGAAAATGAAAATCATAATTAAAAAATTAAATAAAATGAAAGAAGTATCGCTTCGCTCTGGATACGTTAGTTCTGTCTATAAATAACAATATTTTGAAATATCCATCAATAATTTGTTGTGGTTTGCAAAAACAAAATAATTACTGTTTGTGACACAACTTCGTTCCCCTATTTTAAAGTTTGTTAAATATTAGTTACAGTTTGGAGATGTTAGGACTTTTGAACCTTCTGTAATACTTTTTATGAACATAAGATAAGGAAAAGTTCTTAAGATAATTTTTCTCATGTAGTTGATTATTGTCGTCTATAATACACTTGTTTTTAATGTTTGTTTCTTTCACTGAAAGCCACACAATATGCTGTCTGAGCTCTGCTCAGTACACGGAACCAAATAACACATTTTAACCTTACAAGTCTATAATTTTGCCGATAACACGCCAGGGAACTTTGATTATTGGGCTTGTTCTCTCAAGAGTCGAATTAACCCTCAATATCAACTAAATTTTAACTGCAGCTTGCTTATCTACGACTTAAAAACTAAAGGAATGTGACATTTTTGATACAAAGATAGAGAAAGAAAATTATAACAAACTAAAGGAAGATTAAATTAACATTACATCATCCTAGATCTGTAATTTATTTCTAAAGCTAACATATTCACACAAGCAATACATGATTTATCAATTTATAATTTGATAAACACCCCATTCAAAACACCCCATAAGTTAATCTAACATGTATCCTGAACTACCGAACTCCAGTTGTGTGTGTGGTAAATATTTGCTTTAATAATATTTTACCCTAATTTCAATGTGTCATGTTTCTACTATTGAAGTACAGATATAAAAATGGAACATTTATTCCAGTAACACGATTAATATTTTATTCATCGTTAAAAGCTGAACATGCACTTACTGCACATATTTTGCCAAACTTGTTCTGTAACAATGCCTTTCACCAATATCAAGTTAAAGAGAGCAACCAGGACGACAAACAAAACTTTCACGTTGAGAATGCTGCTGTTTTAATGCTCTGTGTTTCAGTTTTAAAACATTTTTGTGTTTTCTTTAATTTTCATCTTTAGTATGTATTCGTAAAAAGGCTAATTTATTTAAAATTAATTTCTATACGACAATAATTTATATCACACTTAATATCACATATACCACACTAGGTTTCAAACTTACGATTCAACACCAAAATGTCTCAAACATTATTGTGACCTTAGTGACTTGGATCACTTGTCGTCCAATGACTGACGTTCGAAGCTTCAGACCGTTGCTTCTAAAGTTAGAACATTGACGTTCAGCTGTGTGAGAAATATCAGTGTGACAGTCAGTCCTTTACTTTGTCCAAACAGCAGGATATAGTCCGACGTTGCCTAATGGTCTTGCTGCTTCTGGTTAGTCAATTACATTTAATTTGAAATAAAGTTTAATAACATGGTTTCAAAAGTTCGCTATTTATTTGTGTTTTACATCAGATTCCTTTCAGATTTAATGTTTCAAGGTAAACTGTAGTGGAAGTTGAACAAGCAAAGGGGTAAAAGTTGAATGTTTGAAATGTTTTCAAAAAAATGTCTGTGAAGTTCTTCAATAAATATTGTTTTTAAATGTAAAGCATAACTTTCTAATATCTTCAAATTTTGTGAAAACTCTCTTCTTCCTTTCACTATAAAACATAAAATGATTTTTAAACAATTTAAAGAATTTGACTAGAGAAAGCAAAACATCCAATATTAAAGATAAATCTTTCTAAAGACACTCGTTTTTCACTTGTCTATACAAAAGTAACTCTCAGCACTGTTATTGTATGTATTAAACAAATTTATGTATGCAGAAAGTTTATATTCATTTGTTTTGAATTTAGCGCAAAGATATTTGATGGTTACAGGCGATAGCTGTCCGTAAATTTGCATTTTAAGACCAGAGCGAAAGCAGATAATCATCACCACCAACCGTCAACTCTTGGGTTATTCTACTAGCAACGAATAATGGGATTGATCGTCATTTATAATGCCCCCAAGGCTAAGACGGCAAGCATGTTTGGTATGACGGGGTTTCGAAATCGCGACTCTCAGATTACGAGTCGAATGACTTAACCAAGAAGCCATGCCGGACCAGATAGTTTATTTAATAAGCCATTGTTATTCGCATTTAATATGTGTTAACAATTTCTTCAGAATTTAAATAATCACAAACGTAGTGATATCTTTAGACCACAGGTGTTAGCAGGTGATTAAAAGTGTTCAGGCTCGGGCACATATGGGCTGGAATTTTCGGCGTTTCAGTATATTATCTATTATGGCTTTCTTTTCTGATGTTTTCAAGAAACCAAATGGATATTCGGAACACGCACCTTAATGTGCCCGAGCCTTGTGACAGCTCACACGTGTAAACCACCAATTTTCTGCCACCATTTTTTCCAGAGCTTTGCTGAAATATGCGTTTTGCCAGAACAATAGAGGGCACGTGATAATAATTCTACTGGACACTTTTGACCCAGTAAGATATCTTCTGCGTGTTTTTATCAGGAATCAGAACAATATCACAAACTTCAGAGTCAGTATGTTTCAGTATCACAGACAAATGTAAAATGTTTAAAGAAACTTATATTATCATCAGATAAATAAACTAATCCAAACTTTGCACATTTGTATTATAATTTCTTTCATTGACCACTGACGCCATCTTCAAACTTTATTCACTAAAAACTGAGTTCTTTGTCATTGCAGCAAAACTAATGTTGGACTAATTCCTTAAGCACGTCAATCAAACAACTTTATGAAAAAAATAACGTTTAGAGTAGATGGTACAACGATTGCTCATGATATTGTTCAGTGTATTCCATTGCTTTTATCACACACTGAAGTGTAATCCAGTTCTAGTGTAACGATACTCTTGATGTTTATATATGCTGACATTTAGATCCAGTAGTAACGCATCTAATACCATTAAGCTTAATATAAGGCTCAAAAATCGGGCACGACAGTTTATTCTCGAACATTTATCGGTGGTAACTTAAATAGTTACAAAAGAAGAAACGCACGCTGTGTCATCGCTATGATGGTGAACTTGCGCTAAGCTACCCACTTGTACCCATGCTATAGATATTCTTAACCTCACCTCTATTTTTGTCACAACCGAGTTTAAGGTAGTAATTTCACACAGTCACAGAAGAAAACGCGTACGAGCTCCAAGTACTCCAACCCTACTACGTACACAAAGTTAAGATGGAGTAACGTTGTGGTTTAGAAAACACAAATACATTTGGAGCCTTTGTACAACCCCACTGGTTGTAGGAAAAGAATAGGGCTTTCCCACTCTGTTCATGTCATATTCTTTTTCTGATGATTCTGGAGGGTGCAAATCAAATAACTTGTGTGCCGTTTGTTTGTTGATAACAAAGGAAAATAACAATACCCTGCAAGAATGAAATATAGATAGGCTTTTTGTTTTCACTCTTCGCTCAACCAGAGGTAAACTCTTGTGCTACAAATCCGAATAGTAATGGAACTTAAGATTAGCGTGGAAATCAGCTTCAAAGAGTGCAATAGACATATTACACGGAAATGTATAGTGGTTATTTAAGTCTTAAAACGCTCGGTGAAAGAGGAAATGTGTTTGTCAGAGTGCAAGAGCAAAAGATAGTTCTTGATCGACACAGGAGTAATCATAATATTGGTAGATATTACAACACGTCAAACACTCTTAGTAAAGCAACCACTCTGGCTAGTTTATCAGAATATCACAGAGAGAATAACTTGGGCAAGCTTTCCAGTTAACATTTTAGTTACAGTGGCATGTAGAATAATTATTAAACGCTATATGTATGTTACTTTACATTGGATAAAACTGACAAATCACAGAAGATAAGAATATTGCTTCACATTACCATAACCACTATAGCAGAGCAGCTACTTTAAGCCAGCATATAACAATCGCACGTAAATATTACAAAGTTTGATTCGTGAAGTGTGTGATCAAACATTCTAATCTCTAATGCATTCTTTACTGCACTATCCAATGCTCATGTACCTAAGATAGGACCATGCATTCTTGTTAGATACGAATGCATGAAATGAAGTCATGTTATTATATGCTAGTTTTGTAATAATGGCTTATGAATGCAAAATGAAGCTCATCGAGCCTAGCTAGGGCACTATTGGTTGACGCTAACCTATCATAGTGATATTTAAGTCAAGATGTCTGATTCTAGTGTAAATAAAATATTGCCTACCCTGTAAAAAAAAACCGGTAAACTCCAAAACAAAGGTATTGGACTTCAGATTAAGCTAATAGATTTAAATAAACGTAGTCATTTTCCAGAAACTGAGAGGAGTCAACAATATATATTTGTGACACTTAGCTACTTCACAAAGAGAACTGAGGTTTCGGCACTTCCCACCAGAAAGATACATTCTGACACTGAACTTTAGTGCAAGGTTTGTTTATTTATTTGTCTAATTTCACACAAAACTGCTTGAGAGTTATGCTGAACGACTTTGTTTGAGAAAAATCAGGAAAACTCCTGAATGATAGAAAAATAGTAAAGGACATGATGTTCCTGTGAAAAGATTGGGCCTAGTTTAAGCGTGTAAGACCAGCATGGATACAGTTTAAACTTGACTGAATTGTTTACCCCCACATATGCCGTCAGGTTGATATCTTGATGTACAGGTTACAGTGAATGCAAGATGCTTGATAAGCATATCAGTATTTTACCCCTATAAATCACTGATGAACCTAAACATTGGATTGACCAGGAGATTTTAATGTGCCACCAATAAGTCAAAGAAAGGCAGGATGTAATCTCAAGCTCTACTTACTCTTCAAATCTAGGAAAAGAACTATATGGTTCTCAGAGCATACCAGATTAGAAAATACTGGAGTTAATGATTAAAATCAGTGATGTTGCTCTTATTAATGTAGGTGGGACTAACCAAAACCAAAAAAAAAATATATTCAGAGTTACAAGGTGGTTCGATAAGATACGATTCATACACACTGTTTTGTTGTTAACATTCAGTTACTTACTTTGAACAAAGCTGAAAGGAATACATCAACAGGTTATACAACTGAAGATGGAAACTAAAAATTAAAATTCGGTTCAATGAAGATTCCACCTCATAATATCCACTGCATTTTTATATTTTTTATTTATTTTCATCTTTTTATATTTATCTTTTCTCAGCCTTTTTTTTAAATTCTGAGAGTCGTCACCTTCCCACAACTGCCTGCAAGCAGTGAAAAGTTGTGGACTGTAGCACCCTCATCTCGCTCTCTTAATTTCTAATTTTCTTATGTCACACTAGCTGACATATTTTTGGGGTAAGAAGCTTCATTTGTTGTGACAAAAGAGAGAGCTACACATAACATCATCAATGAATTGCATTGATATATATTCAGTATAGTTATACAGTTGCCATATATTTGATTTACTTTGTTCTTGAACAGTTTCTGCTTACATTAATATTTCTAACATATTTTTAATTCTGAGTGTTAATTTTCTGTAACGTTAAATTGTTTTATCTCATGCCCATAAGATTTAATTTTAACACTAGTTAAATATAAAAGAAGTATACGGAGAGATAGAGAAATCTGTGGCAGGTGAAACACTATTGAATAAATTGTGAAATAATTGGTTTGTACTTAATACATGACCGATTTTTTTCTAAATATCATGTTTAAATATGAAATGTTTCATTTTTCTGGCAGAAATTTTAGTTTTAGTTTGATGTTGAAATACGGTTTTGTCTTCTGTTTTAGAACTTCTGTATAACGTTTGACGCGAAGAGCACATGCATATCTAATGTAGAAGTACTTTAATCCTCCTTTTTCTTTCAGAACTTTCCAAATAACTGGTTTCTCGAGTCATTGTACCATATGTTGCCTTTATATAATAACAGTTTACTGGTATTTCAATTCCACGGCTCTGTGCATATATTCAGAAAAGTATGAAATGCAGGTGTTCGTTTCGCTTACGTATAGAGACGCTATTCTGTTAATTAACTACAGTTGCAATGACGAAATAAACAATCACATATGATGTTTGTTTCCAATATTTCCTTTTGGTTGGTTTTTTGTGTAAGCCTCTAAAGCTACGAAAGTACAATTTTTTGACATATCAAGTTACGACCAATTAAATAACACACGAAACGTGAAATTTGCCTTTTTCATTTAATACAGATCATGGTATGTTCTGGCTGCACATAAAACCCCTCTTGCTCTGGATCATATGGAAGGAAAGCAGTATTCAAATTGTACTACTTATACCGATTCGCTTAATACTTTGCTACCCCGAAAATAGTTTCAAACTAATTCACACCCTGTTCTCTCCGATATTCAAAACCGACAGGCCAATTTTACTTTAAATCTACTTTTATTAGGTTCCACTAGAAACCAGCCACGTTGGCACTTTGGGTAACAAGCTCACTGACACCGCAATAGAGTCTATCTACACTAGCACTGTCACTGCTGTGTGCTGTGCCTGTTCAATATATGGATTATCTTCCTGTATTCAAGACTCAGCTTCGTACCAGTGTGCAGTCGACTTGAAGTTAGCAACGTGAAAATAATCTTTTCCTGATAAGCGCCAGTTTAAACTTTACCGGTCTTTTCCCAAAAGGATCAGAAAGAGGAATTTGTCCTAACATGACTACGCATTGGCTACAAATTTAAATCATCGTTTTATTTTCTCTCGGAGTTATGCACCAATTTGTAGTTTGTGTAGTCATGACACAATAGTGCACATTAAAATATCATGTCGTCGTTATGATTTTCAATAACAGCACCATTTTAGACATGTTTTGTCCCAACGTTTACCTTTGACACTGGATTGTGTTATTGGTGATGGTGACACTGTCCACCCTAAAAATATTTTCAGTTTTGAAAGGCCATTGGCCTTTTTAACGCTACATAAATTTTCTATTCAAAGATTAGGCTTCGTTTTGTTATGACATGATTGCTTTTCACGAATGTTAATTTTACTTTACTGTTAATTATTTATCGGTTTGTAGGCAAAGATAGCCTAGTTGCTTTGTTCTAAACAACCTAACATCTTACTGCAACGTCACTTACAATCCTGTACACGTTTACATTCTCATCCCCAAGACATGTGTTTGGCACGGTAACTTGAAAACTTAATCTTTTGTAATTCGAAACGTTTTAAGCTGCATTTATAAACTGAAATTCTTGATTCTTGACTTAAATTCAGTAGAAAAACTAGAATGTTAAGTTTTATTTGTAGTAATGGTGCCGGGCCTGGCATGGCTAAAAGCGTTAAGCTGTGCGTACGACTCGTAATCTGAAGTTTGCGGATTCGCGCCCGTATCCCGCCAAACATGCTCGCTCTTTTAGCAGTGGGATTGTTATAACATTACGGTCAATTCCACTATTCCTTGGTAAAAGAGTAGCCCAAGAGTAGGCGGTGGGTGGTGATAACTAACGGCCTTCCCTCTAGTCTTACACTGCTAAATTAGGGACAGCTGGCATAGATAGCCCTCGAGTAGCTTTGTGCTAAATTCCAAAACAAACAAGTAATGGTGTTCTCAGGAAAAAGAGTTGCACTTGCCGTATATCATGTTTTTTTCGAACAATTAATATTAAACCATGTTTAAATATCTTTTTGAAACTGTTCACACAATTTGAACTGTAATTTGACTTGTCATCTTACTGTAACGCCCTCTTTTTCCTGTTCCAGTTTACATTCTTGTCCTTAACCTGAAGATGATCTAACAAGATCAAAATGTTGTTCTCTGCTTTTTTTTTAGAAAAGTGTTATTACTCATCCTTGCAGTTTTGAGAATGTATATTTAATCGTAGTTCGTATTGATATTGAATGTTATTTAAAATCCACTCAATTGAAAACAAAATTACTCCTCTGTAACTAAATAAGTTATCAAGAAAATGAATTATTAAATGTTAAATGAAACCAACCATACTATTTTCTGCATCAGTTGAAATCAAAACACCACCTATTACAAAATTTGTAAGTGGAATTAATTGGTCACACTTATTACTACTTCTGCTGCACCTTGTTGTGCTTGAGGATTACTAGTATTTTCCAATAGTTGTAAAATTATTATTATATATGTTCAAATTTTGATTAATGTTTCAAAAGAATGACAATAGATGTTACCTTAGAGATACAGCCACAAGTCAGGTCTCAAAACGAAGCAACACGGAACTTTGAATCATTTTCTCATGCTTCACTATTTGTAAATAATTTGCTTGTCACTTGACCTCTGAGCCATCCGTTTTGACATTGATATGTCAGAAGACTTATGTGGCTAAAACCCGTGATATAAATAAAGGAAATATTGGAAACACCCGACGTATGTGACTGTTTATGTGGACAGGGTACGCAATACATTATTTACATCAGCATCAGGCATCTTGAATCGAATATCTTAGAAGAATCGCTATCACAGGTTCGCATCAACTTTTGTTACTACCTTTGCTAGAGTCTTCTGGTAATGCTAGATGGGCTTCATCTTGCATTCATGAACCAATATTACAAGGTGTAATGATGAGTATTAATCCATTCAATAACTGCAGTAACTAGACTTCACTTCAGGTATCACACGCATTCGTATCAAACAAGAATGCATAGTCTTGTTTGGGTACATCAGCATTGGATAGTCAAGTGAAACATGCATCAGATATAAGAAGGTTTGATCACATACTTCATGTGTCAAACTTTGTAACATTTAGGTGCTATTGTTATATGCTGGCTTATAGTAGCTGCTCTGCCACAGTGGTTATGTAATCATGAGTATCCAATTGCTATGTAATTCGACAGTTTATAAAAGATACAGTTTATTAATTATTCTACATTCCACTGTAACTAAAATGTATACTGTAAAGCTTACTCACGTTTCTCACTCTGTGTTATTTGAATAAACTAGCTAAAGTCATCCAGAAATCCAAGTCATTCCTTGCCTATCATCCCTTTATAACTCTTGTTTAGGTTATAATCTTTAAACTCGCTCAGTTTTTGTTGTTGTTTTTTTGCCTTACTATTGACAATCTTGTACAGTATTAGAAATATCCAATATGAAAAGAAAGCTGTTAATAATTTAAATAACTGTATCTTAAGTTATATTTTTGAGGTATCTGAAACTTCTAAAGTTTTTATGTAACTGTGGTATGAGGTGTGTTTTTTTCACCTCATTTAGTGCCTTTAAAGCATTAATGTTACCATAACTAGAAATTTTAGCTTTTAATTTATTCATGTTGTTCTCGTGAACTTCAGGAGAAATTGTTTATTAACTCAAGATTATCACGAAGTACAGTTTCCTACTCTCTGATATAATGATGCATTAAAGTAACACTATTTACTCCTGTTAAAGTACTTGAATTCATAAATAGAAACATTAACTAGACAGAATACTAAGTGTTAAGTACTTTATTATAACAAAAAAATCAAACAGATTGTTTGTGCATGATAGACTGACACTAAAATTTGTTTGGAACTGTTCTCGTAAAACCCTCCTCAATGACAACTTCCACAAAACAATTATAATTTAACATTTCTTGCTTAACAGGTAATGTAAAATTTACCCAGAACAACTATTGATACTCATGTGTTGCTAATCATTATATAAACATCCATTCACAGCTATATACTTCAGATACCACCTGACCAACCACTTTTTGGCTCAGCTATTTACTAATTACACATTACATGTTCAACATTACAGTAGTACAAGTGAAAAGAGCTTAACTGTTGTTATCTCTAAAGGACAATTAAGACATTTAAAACAAATTTAATGAATTCCCTGAGCAAGTTATACATGCAAATTTCATACACTAGAATAAATAACTACCGTATTTTTCTGGTTATAAGACGCGTATCTATTTTTAAAACTGTCTTTACGGAAATAAATGTTTGCCAGTTATTATTTATTTGTTAAGCATCAGCATAATCTTTTATTATTCTTTAGAATACCTGAAAAGTGGTGTATTTAATTATATAAAATATGGTTGTTTCATACTTTTACATCAAAACATTGTTCATGTATTGTGAAAAATTCCCAAATCTTCTTTTCTATCTCTGAATTCACTGAAAACGAGCTCTGAAAGTTCACTCTAGACCAACAGTCATATTGGTGTGTGTACTCGTCTAAGCTTCCCAAAAACAATTACTATCAATTTCCAAATTTATATGTTTTTATTACCTTATTTATGGATTAGACTCTTCTATTGTTCTACACTCATTTCTCATGATGACCTATTTTTTTTAGCCGATGAAAGAAAACAAGCACAAAGAAGTAAAGAGGTTCATCGAGCTTGTCACTGGTCCTTGTTGTATAAGATGCGCAATTCTCAGGGATAAAATTTATTACTTTCGGTGCATAGCATGAAGGGGGTTTTGGTACTCTTTCTTTGGAAGAAAAAGCATCTTATTCACCGAAAAATACGGTATTTTTAAAACCATATTGTATGGAAATATATTTGTTTGTTTGTTTATAAATAAATACAAAGTTATAGAATAGGCTGTGTGTGCTCCACCTTTTCGAGTATCTAAACCCACTTTTTAGCGATGTGAGTTCGCACACATTCCACTCTGCCCATTAAAAACATTGACATATGTTGTTTGAAAATATTTTATACGCTTATATTCCACAGTACTCAAAGTTAACTATGTATTTCACGTTGAAATATATGTTTAATTTTTTATCCAAAAATTCAATAACACCAATTTGTCAACACAACCTTTTTTTCAGTAGTAACATGTATATTTGAAATCTTAGCGTGTAGAAAGCGCTATATTGATTTGACTTTGCAGATATAACTAATGTTTACCATGTGCTCACCACAAAATTCTATTTAAAGTCACGTTATAAAATATTTGGATTCATGGTTTCAAATCGTAATTACACCAGAAATGTTTTAGCTCTAAGGATTATCGAATTTTGAGTAAATTTTCATCAGTACAAATGTGGACGAAGAGCCTAAATATCTACAAATATAAGTTAGAAGAATACTATGTCAGAGAACAGGCTAATTTCGAATGAAAATCGAGTGATTGGAAAATTTTTTAAAGGAAATGTTATTCTAAATACAGCTTAAATCGGGAGTTTTCTCACTGTGTGATTTGCATTAAAAAAGTTAAGAAATTGATTAAATTAAAATGGTCAAAATAAAAAAAATCATCTTTTTGTGGCAAAACTTATTTTGTGAAACTAGTTACAAATCTGGCAACTTGAAAACCTTAATTAAAAGTATGTATACTAAATGAAGATATATATCCATCGAAAATAAAACTAATTAAATCTCCTTATTATGTCATGTATGCTGTTTGTTCTCTTAATAAAATAGTTGTGAAGTTAGATTGATTCACTGTGTATATTTTTGTAAAAAATATAATTAATAAAAATATTAATGATTCACATAAAAATACGAGCAGTCTGTCACATACACATTTCGTTATAATTTACTTTTACTATGTTTTCAATGTGTAGAAAGTTTATACCTCTGAAATAATTGCACTCAGAAATTTTGAGACTGAAAAAGGTTAAGCCAGGTTCAGATCTATTGTTTGAAATTTTGTCACAAGAGGCACGTTATACACAGTTTTTTCAGCACATTACTTATTGCATGTGTGATAGCCAGAATAATGTTAAAAGAACCCCTTGGTTTATTGCAAGCTATGCTAGCAGTATTAACTATAATAAGCGTTGCTCTAGCATCAAAACTTCCTTCAGAACTTCAACAGATTTATGAGTTGAAGAGTGTAACTTTATCGAATCTGGTTTAAGGACTTTTGTTGCCCTTCAGTTCACAATATTCTGTGCCTTTAAGACAACTTTAACCTGCAGAATAAAATACACTATTATTTCTGTGATTTTGTTCAATAATGGATGGACTGGTGTTGCTATTAATGTAATCATTATCCTGTGTGAAGAGTCGTTTTTTTCTTGTTTAATTGTCTTTTGTTCCTGTTCCCTAGCTGAGACAACTGGATCAGCTTTTACCTTTAAAAGCCTGCAAACTGTAAAACCCAGAGGAATTTACACTGTTCAAACTTCCTCGTGTTATGTTTCTTTTCATCTAGCAACTGTTTTTCATCAGAGAAATTCCAAGCACTTCAAGTAAATCAAGAGTAAGAATAATTGTTTTTTTTCGTATTTTTTGTGTTATTTTGAGCAAATACTTCATTTTACTACCAATGGATGCACCAATGTGAAAAATATTCGTGTTTCATATAAATATAGCTTTAAAACTTCTCACTCGTATTGTCTTTTCCATGATGTTATTGAATAAATTAATGATAATGCTTTGAGATTATTTCAAGTTAATATCTAGAAATATTTTAAATAATACGAAAGTATAATTACACTATAAGAGTAATGTCTTGTTATTTCTTACTTTACACATAGAATGTCACATATTTTTAAGTATTCAAAACGTTTTAGAAATATCCTAGTAAATTTTCTTTTTTCCTATTAAAGTTATTTTTTGTTATTCATGTTTTATTTAATTTTTCTCAAGTAACCTTTTTCAATATGGTGTGTCTTCGATCTCACACCCATAAAGTTTGCTGATGATATAGCAATTTGAGAAAGTGCCTCTTCACCAAAAATAGCAGCCACTAACTAACAAACACAACTAAACAGACCAAGTGAATACTGACAAAAACATTGAATTTAAATAAACACACCGAAAACACGATTAGTGATATTTTCAAAATCAAGGAATCATCATAAAGTTCTACACAAGATTTACATGAACGGAAAACTTCTCCATACTGCTACATCTGCAAAATTTTGAGAGTTAACATATGATTCTAAACTTACCTGGATACAACATATAAATAACATAAAAACAAAAATTTGGCGAAAAATAAACTATGCTAGAGGTCTAACTGGTAAAAGGTATGGAGTTATAACAGAAAAATGATTAAAATGTACAAGACATTCATGAGACAAGTAATAGACTATTCAGCTCTTCATGGATTAATGTGACTGAAAAACAATTAGAAACCAAACTCCAAACATTACAGAATACACTAATTACATCATCAATCTTCTCAAAGTTCATGTACAAATACTTAAATTCACAAACAATAGCAGATATACTTCTACATACTACAATTAAATATTTTGATAAAAATTGGCGAAAAAATGAGTTGAATGCGAACTAGACAGATATAGCATATGTGGTAAATAGAGACCAAAACTCCTCTTCCTGTTAAACTTGTACAACAGATCTTTAAGATAAAATCAAATTTAAAATAATAATAATCATAAAATTTTGCTAAAAAAAAAGAGGCTACCTACTTTCTAGACCTAATAAAACAAAAAGATAGAAGAACAATACAAATGGACATTGCCCCAAAAAATGACCAGAATTAAAGTTATGCTGTTACTCCAGCCCTTTGTATTTACTCTAAATGGATTAACAAGTCCATTCAAACAAAGTAATGAATGAAGGAAAAAGTCTTGGGTACCTGACTCTCCTGGGTATACAAATATATACATCCAAACACCTAGAGAGAGAAAGAGAGAAAATAAGATGGCGTGGCTCAAACCTCAATGCTAAAGTTTCATTCCTTGTGGAAGCTTCACTCTGTTATATTACATTATACATATTATAGGCCAGAAACGTTGTTTGAAGATACGTCCACTTGAAGAAGTTAATACAATCAACGGTGTAATGTTGTGGAAATGCGTTTCCATCTGTGTACATATGTATATAATTTTTTCAGAGGGAACGCTTTTCCATGATTAATTCGAGCAAACTCACTTTACAAATCTCTAACTTCATAAAGATTTGCCAACCCTTAGAAGAATGAAAGCAAATAATCATAAACTCTTTCATCCAGACTGTAGGAAAGAAATCGAAGTATAATGACACCAAAGTTTGCAAAATATAACGGGTACTTCTTCTAATATTGATAAAAAAGTTCCAAACAACTGATGGTCAGAGCTTATACTGTTCGATTTTTACACTAATTTTCTGTAGTCATGCTGTTCAGAGCTGAATTACAAACTCGAAGAAATAAAATGAGCCGTATTGTTGAAATTTTTGTGATTAGAGACGATGAACTTCCAAAGCAAATCTTTTGAGAATTTCCACTTCTAATTTTTTCACACTTCTTTCTTAGGTTTGTTTTACATTCAGAGGCTGAACTAGAAATATTTTCAAAATAAAGCAGTGAAATGCCACTACTTGATCTCATTCTGTTCCTTTTCGTCATAAGGTGGGTCATTGTTTATCAACGTATTTGTCGCACAGTAACTGTAATAAAAATTGTCTAAAGTGCTATGTGTGTAAAAATGAAAGAAAATGTTTATTACATGGCTCTCTACAAAGTTTGACCCAGTCCAATAAACTTGTATTTGATTGTTAGTCGTCCTCCCTTTCGGTTGGGATTTTGTGGTAATAGAAAAATGCAATTACCATACTTAACAAGTAACCATTAAATATTGAGTTTATATTAACAAAAATAAGGCCCGTTTTGGGCCGGCTACTGTTATTTGTCGTCAGCAGTCCCAGAAATGGTTCCTGTCCACTGCAAACGATGGACGAATTTATGGTTTTTGTGTTTCTTTACGGACAAAGACGATGAACGCTGCATGACAAATGTATATACTCTTCTAAGGATCTTTCTCGTTTCAAACTGAAGTTTTCGTTTAGATACTATTTGTCTCGGGCATATGAGACATAAAAAGCCGCCTTTGAAAATGGACAACTCCCATTTGGCAGGATATCTCTATATTTAATTAATCTGAGTTACTGATGCAGTTGCACTTTTAGGCCCCCCGCTAATACAGCGGTATGTCTCCGGATTTACAGCGCTAATATCAGGGGTCGATTTCCCTCGGTGGGATTAGCAGATAGCCCTTTGTGGCTTTGCTATAAGAAAAACAAACACACATACATTTCTAGATTTGTGTCTTTTGCCAATATTTTTTTTTAATTCTACAGTTTGAAGTTCTGAAGATATTTTTACTTCTTTAATTTGTGTTTAAATCATTATATACTCACTAAATGTAGTTGATTCAAAAATAATTTGTTTATTTTATGTATAAGATTTGTAAAAATCAAAGATTTAATGGTTATTGTTTATTTGTTTTGAATTTCGCGCAAAGCTACTCGAGGGCTGTCTGCACTAGCTATCCCTGATTTAGCAGTGTAAGATTAGAGGGAAGGAAGCTAGCCATCACCCCCCATCGCCAACTCTTGGGTTACTCTTTTACCAACAAAGAGTGGGATTCACCGTCACATTATAACGCACCCACGGCTGAAAGGGCGGGCATGTTTAGTGTAACCGGGATTCGATCCCGCGACCCTTGAATTACCAGAGTAATATCTTAACACGCTTGGCCATGTCGGGCTTTCATTGTTATAAATTCTATTTGCAGATTCCTAAAATCGCATAGAATTCTTGTTGCTCTTGCTCTTGCTGTGGTCTTGTTTAAACCACGTGTTCTACATGCAGTAGTCATACATGTATTCTCGATTATAAAGAATAATAAAACTTAGGGTCATATTAGCTCTAAAATAATTTTACTGGTATAAGATACTTTTAAATTTGCATTATCTTACAATTAATAAATTTAACTAGTATAATTATATTTTTATGTAGATATTAGACTATTATTCCAGATTTATTTTAACATTATCAGTTGCAGTTAGAGTTTTTTTTAAGAAAGTAACATCAGAGAGGCTTGATTTGGTTTTATTCTCAACTTATGTGCAACTGCGCATGCAAATTATCTGAATTTGAAACCACTGTACATCAATATTTACATGCAAACTTTTTCTGGTGTTTTTACCACACATATTTTCTTAATAGGAGACAATAACACTGCCAAATCATGAAAATACCAATAAAGACTTTAATAACATCATTTTTAATAGTTTATTTTAATATTGGTGAGAGTAATATGTATATATATACACAATACCATAATTGACATAACTTGTTATGTTATAGATGTGTGAGATGCTCTGATGTTGAAAATATTTTAGTAATATCTAACCTTCTCGTTTAAAAATTGAAATTCGTATTTAGCTCAATAAATTTGAATAGGACATAGGTCGTCTACAAGTTCTTGGTTATTTATACGTCTCATGGAAGATGTACGAAAAATATTGTTTGCACACAGCCGAAAAAAAAACCCATGAGCACGGTCTTACAAATATTTTATTTATAAATCCGTTGGAATTTGTCTGTTAATGTGTTTAAAAGCGATACTTTAAGTAAGATACATTAAACAAATCTGTCAAGGATGATATCGGCTGCAACGTTACTGCAGTGATGAAATTTCTCGCTATATCTTGTATTTCAAGTAGAAGATTATTGTATTATTTATTTAATCAAAACTATGGGAAAATTCATGTGCTGCGTGCGATGTATTTTTATTATTCTGGTATTTTATATTTGAATGCATGAAATAAATGAAATGTAAAGCAGTGTTTTGTATTTGAAGTAATCAAAATAGTCAAATCACCTGCCTAAATTATTCACGTAACAGGTTAGATGTGTGTAGTTCTGAACGAATATGATGGCTTTTCGGGACATCTCAATGATTGCGAAATAAACCATATTCCATCAAATGTGATAACTATGCAACATCTCTTCTTTAAACTGCATCTTGAGTCGAATGATATGATGATAAAATAACAAACTGATGACACGTATAGTGAGAGACATCATAATTATATCAATAGAATATATTCTAGAATTATATCTATGAAATTACGTTTGATTAGTTTAATTAAATTGGTTTCTTACGTTGTTAACGTATTTATTGTTTTACAGCCAGATCGTATATTTAAACTTACTGCAGCAGCTGAATGTTCAAACATACATATTTAAGCTCTAATTGGGAACTGATAATTTTAAATCCAAAACAAAACAGAAGATTTTTAATTTCAGGTTGAACAGAATAAGAAAAATTCAATCATACTTTGATCTTAATGATGTATGGTGGTAATCAATAGTGTATTTGACTATTTTAATAGCCCTGCTGATACCTTGGATACCAGTATGTACCCATATGATTACAATGGGACGTCATCACTGTTTAATGCCTTTAACTAAAAACTTGTACAATCAAAGTGCGGATTTCCATATTCAAACCACAAACAATTTAATAATATTTTTATATACTGTGTACTTACAGTTCTAATAAACTGTCAAGGATAGAGTATGTTCTCTTTGGAGAGAAGGTAAATTTATGTACTCCTTGATCAAGTCGTAAAAGTAAAAGCAACTTGCATCAAAATTACATTTACTTATGAGCTTGAGAACAAGACTAAAAGCAGAAGAGGGAGAAAACTGTAACATAAAAAAATATATATATGTTTTCTAATCGCTTTTAGTAATAAATATTTTTTTGACTTTTCGTTTCAAATAGTTTGCCCTTAATGTGTATTCTTGTACATAATGAGTTATTGCTTCAAGAGAGGTTCTCTTTCTTCATTTTACCTTCACAGAAATCCAAACAATCCATTCAAGTGTTCGTCAATATTGGCACCTTTTGAAGAGAATAAGAGGATCCTGTGAACTTATAACACTTCGACACCTCACTTTGACCTATAATTTTCGTAAATTAGAGTCTTTGGAGTGTTTTCTGTTGGTAAGGTTTAACTAAGATGCTGGTGTTTTGGTACAGTACCAATGAATCATGTTGTAATTGCAATGTCATTGTTCTAGTTCATCATATATTACGAATCAATAGTAGATGGAGTCAATGGCACTAAATTTTCTCCATTTTGTAAAGATTCTACATTAAGATATCTCAAATAAAATGAAATAAAGATATTTAAAAGAAAGTGAACACGTTTAGGAGACTGATCAGCAGCCATCACCTCACTACTTTCCTTCTTCTCGTTGTTTCCATTTTCCATGCTTTGTTTGAGAAAGTATTATGACAAATGTCTCCCTTCTTCATCTAGATGGAATTGTAAGGGTGTGCTGATACTCCAAAGTCAGTTAAGAAACAAATCTTTGGAATCATCTTGGTGGAAGCATCACTGCCAACATAGAGGCTATTGGGAATAAAACAATTAAAGACACTCCCCTCGTGGGAGAACAACAGAAAGTACAACCTTTATGTACTGTAAACAAGATATCTTCTTCTAAGACTAGGAAGTTCCTGATTCCACTTCAATTTCAGACATATACTATTATATTCCATTGTACTCCTAAAGTAGTAGTGCAGACATTTTTTCTTTGGTTCAATGAGACTATTTCAAGAACCTTTGTCCTCTGGAACTGCTATACCTGCTAAGTCTATATTCACTTCTATCTCAGTCCACACTATTGAATTGCAGCGAATGCTCTGTCCAGTTTTTTTAGTCCTGAGGTGCAAATCAGTTACTTTTCTCTCAGTCAACTTTTTTCTCTGACAGAGAAGTTCCATGAAGGTAGATATACCTCTTTTTACTTTAGAGAAGGGCCGTGGTTGCAAATAAAAGGGTTCTGCACCCAGTTATCCTTCTTTTAAGTAGAACTTGCCCCACTGGTACAGTGGAACTCTCAAGGTTTTTGTTCAGATAAGAATTATATTGAGGCCTTTATCAATTATATCATCCTATTTGCGTTTCTCCTCATTAATAACTTTGCTCAGACCTGCCAGTCATGTAATCTTTCAACAGGTTTCTTTATATTAGAGTGAAAGGTTGTATGATGAAAGAGTTTAAAGAAGAGTGCCACTGCTATTTGACCAACATATACTTACCCAGTCCATGCCATTGATAAGCGATAATTCCAGTTTTGTCACCACCACATGACCTTTCTTTGATCTTCCTGAAATAGACAGAAACTTTTGACTTAAAGTATTGTGTTATTTTTTAACAGCTTTCAAACTATTCTTCAGGTACCACTTTTATGGGTGATTCGAAATAAGGTGAATCTGTGAAGTCTGTCATGGTTTGCTGTGGTTCTGTCACTATTCACAGGATATAATTTACAGTTAATCTGTTAACTGTCGAATTGCATGCCATATTGCTTGCTTACGACCTTGTAAAGGCGAAGGAATAAACTAATTGTACTTTCAACACTAAATACCGCAGTTCTACAACGGTTCTGATTTCTTGTCGCGCAAGTTTTCGCCTTTATCTCCAACAAATTCAGAAAAGACTTGCCTAGTTTTGTGAGCCCTTCGATTTCTATCTCGCTTTTATGGATACTTAGTGCTTTTGTTATTCCAGGAAACAAGCTGCTGATACTGAAGCTAATTTTGTCTACTCTTGTGCTGTGAGAGCCGTGCCTGTCCTGAATATGGACAATGGCCTCGTGAACAAGGCACTCCTTCCCAGTTGGTACTCGACTCGGCATGAACATATTCATAAAAAAAATTTCTAAGTCAAGCCTGCAGCTGCTACATCGTCATTTAATTTCGTTGAGAAACTATGGGAAAATGTCATCTTGTCTGTGCTACACATTTTACCGTTTTTTTACTTGTTTTTCTTCTACTTCGGTCTGATCCACAAACTTTTACCATTTGTGATGATAATCACGTCTCAACTGGTCACGTTTTGTTCTTGTTCTTCGTTGCTATTGTGATCAACAGCACTACTTTAGGCATGTTTTTCTCCAGGTTAACCTCTGACGTTGGAAAATCTCGATGACGATGGTGACAGTGTTTGTACTGACCGTATTTTTAGCTTTCTAGAGTCATTGTTCTTTTTATTCTGTTTTTGTACTTTGTTTCGCTTTTTCATTACTTTTATTGTTTCAGGTTTTTCACATTTTAACGGATGATTGCCACAGATAGCGCAGACTTTGTGCCATAATGAGTAAAACAAACACACAGTTAAAACACTCTTCCATTCGGTAATATCTAGAATGTAAAACGACAAAGCGAAGCTTCCACAAATAATGAAATTGTAGGGGAATAGATGTGAGTTACGTGATATTATTTCATGAATGGAAATCTCCTGTTTTTATATGTATTTCAGGACGACTTGTATGGTTATCGGGTATTAGTTTTTGCCAAACACAATTTTTCCAATTCGAAAAGATTTAACGCAATGATTAGTAAATATATAAAAAGATGTGTTAATTTTAGCCCGGTATGGCCAAGCGCGTTAAGGCGTACGTTTCGTAATCTAAGGGTCGCGTGTTCGCGCCCGAGTGGCGCTAAACTTGCTCGCCCTTCCTGGCGTGGGGGCGTTATAACATGACGATCAATCCCATAATTCCTTGGTGAAAGAGTATCCCAAGAGTTGGCGGTGGGTGGTGAAGACTAGCTGCCTTTCCTCTAGTCTTACACTACTAAATTAGGGACGGCTCGGTGCAGTGGGCTAACAACTTACTCACTTAAATTACTTGTTCAAGTAACCACAATTATTGCGGCTCTATATTCCTTGACGGAATCGAGTGATAGATAATGATGATGTTAATTTTAGAGTAGGTACAAATTATTTTCTCTAGTCTGTTAGAATATATTATAAAAATGTTTCTTTTTAACCAGAAACCTTCATAAAAACAACAAAATTTCTCAACATGAAAGTTTTATTTGCAGATGTTCTTGTATTCATAAGCCTGACGTTAACGAAAAGCAGAATTGTCGATGTAGATTATCAAATTTTATAGAGTAAGCTCATTTTCTAAATGTATTGTTGTATCAAATATTTAGTGATAATATTGCTGAAAGAAATGTTTTGTAATCGTATCTATGTTTGAGCAATGTCGAAACAACGCAGTGAAAACCAGAGGAAAATACAGATTTATCATACATACAGTTGAAGTTATGTACTCATACAAAAGCCTTATTTTCATGCTATTTTCATTAACTATACTCAGTAGAAAGATAATTTTAAAAGTTTAACGAATATCTTTTATTCGGGTTATACATTAACTTCAAAAATAACATGAATACTCATAGAATACGCTCTTATAAACAACTATGATTTATGATCTGTTACCCCCCAGTGGCTGAGCGGTATGTTTGCGGTCTTACACTCTAAAATCCGGCTTTCGATACCTGTGGCGGGCAGAGCACAGATAACACATCGTGTAGCTTTGTGCTTAATTCCAAAACAACAACAATTTATGATCTGTTACATGGCAAAATAGGACAAATTTTTCTTTCAATTAAATAATATATTTCTTCAAAAATTGGTTCATAACATGAGAAAAATATCCAGTTTATGTAAAGCAAAAATATGTTTTTTGATGCAAAGCAGAAAGTAGAGAAGCCTGAAAAACTGAACGACCTGAAAAAATGCACTGAATCAATTTAGGAATATATGTAATACAATAATTGTTTCTATAATTCATTGTAATTTGGAAAACAATGTATCACTAACGTGAATCTCTTGACATTAGAAATAAATTATGATTAGAACGATGTAACTTCAATTTAATTTTCTTCATTTGAATTACAATTTTAATTCTCTGACTGTGTCACAAATGTTACATACCTTCTGTTTTTGAGCAGTTTCCCATGTTTAAAGAAACATGTCAAATTAACTGAAAACAAACAGAAGTATAAATGTATTAGAAAATAGTTGTGATAGAATTTAGGACAATTATATGGTTCTTGACACAAAAATTTAATTATACAATTAGTTGTCATGAAAGTCAAATTGTGAAATATAATATAAATGTTGGTTTCTTAAAATGTATTCTTCATTTGAAGCTTTTAGATGAAATAAGAAGGTGTGAATTTGCAAATCGTTCTTATCAGAATTATAAATAGTTCTTCAATGACATGTGTACTGAAGAAAAATATGCAGATATACAGTTGATGATGAACTATTATATACATAAAGTATTAATTTTACATAAGTATTCTGTAAAAATTTCATTTATCTTAAATTGTTCTATTATGAACTTTTACCAGAAAAAATCCATATATAGCTATGTTTGCAGCTCAGAAAAATAACATTTCAATACCTTACAGAAACGTTTACTAACGACTTCGCACTGTGTGTTTTTACTTTTGTAATTTGCCTTTGAGAAATTTCTCCACTAAATTTTTCTGCAGTTTAAATGTTTCATAAAAGATAAATATGAATTTCTAACAAAACATGAAATTCAATAATGAAAGTTTTGCTAAGATATACTTTATAGTTTGGGAATTGTGAGGATAGGGATGTGTAAAGTAGCTTAATAGTCACCCAGGACACTACGTGAGAGTGTTAAATGTGGTATCATAGGATAGAACTATATCTCAGCTCTTCAGCTTCAAACACACACATTACTTGCTTGTACAAACGTACAATCTTGTAATATCTTATGTAATATTAAATTTACTTCTCTTTGCTCACTGGATCTCAAACAATGTGCCACTGGTAGATTTGGAGCAGTTCACGAGGATCCAGAAAATAAATTCTTTTAAATGATTGAAAAATGTCGCTAAAAAAATGCGTTCATATATTTAAACAAACAACAAAATTGCGAGTATATTAAAAGACTATTTCTGAAATTCAAATGACGTAACGTGTTACATAATGGTTAGACCTTGCAGTAATCACTCATGTATCATATCTTCTAGATGAAGTATAAAATGCTGTCTTAATCAGTGTTACATTGTAACACATTGTAAAGTATTCGGCCATGTTCGGAAGAAAATGGCTTTAAATATTCTGAGATATTTTGAATAAATCATTTATGTCACTCGTGATTTTTTTTATCTAACAAGATATTTTTTATTGAAATCAGTAAAAATAACACTTGTGAAAAAATAATTATTTGCTAAAGTTATTTTTATCAAAGAAAACCAGGAAACATTGCTTCTACTTCTAATGTGTACTTTGAATGAATTTAAAGTTTGTGAAACAAAATTTCCTACTTTTTGAATCATGTTTATATTGGTAGTGTGCTATTAAAGAACCTGCTTGTTTGTTGTATGATATACTTCTAAGCAATGTGCAATTTGCCATCAAAGTAATGGAACTTGAGTTATAACGATATAAAGATAGTTAAAAATTATAGTTAAAATTATTACAAATGAACAGAGTTTTTAACAGTTCTGTCAGAAAAAGTTATTATTATATTTAAATAAAGAAACAGCTCACGAAATGAAGATAAGAAAAAATTATTTTTAACTTCTGAAAATTTCACAACTTTAGAGGTTATTAGAAAGTAGTAAGATGTTTTGAGTTGAAACTATTTGCATATTTCTCCATGCCTTGACTAATTCGGGATCAAATTAAAGCTGCATCATTTGAGAATTTCTTGTTTTAAATTATGTTGATTATTAGCTGCCTTCTTTCTAGTTTTTTTTCAAATTTAAATTAAAGAACGCTAACGCAGATAACTCTTATTTAGCTTTGCGTGAAATTCAAAAATAAACAAACATTCCACTGATAATGCCACATCACATTTCATGTCATTTCATCACAGTTTTCCATAGTTCTTAGCCTTTCTGTGTTTCAGGATAGACAATTCTGGTTGTTTTCCCAAGTGGTACCAAAATGAAATTGTGATTGTCATCACTTGCATGATATTGGCTATACGAAAAGCATGGGCTCTGAGCATTGAAATGAAATCCATCAGCCAAAATACATAAAATTCTATTGCTAGTATACAACGAATCTCCGCTTGAACAAAGGAAAATCTACGGATTTACAACACTATAACAAGGTGTTCAATTTCCCTCCATGAACTCAGCAGATAGCCCGAAGACCTTATCAGTCACAAAAAAATTCTTAATATTACGTAAGATACTACAAGATTGGTTTTGTGTACAAGCATCAAATAGTTCTGTGGTAGTTATATCTGACTCTTTTTATGAGGCCCGGTATGGCGAGGTGGTTAAGGCACTAGACCCCATAAGCCTAGTGTCATGGGTTCCAATTCTTGTCACACTTCTCTCCCTTTCAGCTGTGGGGATGTTATAATGTGACGGTCAATCCCACTATTCGTTGGTAAAAGAGTAGCCCAAGAGTTGGCGGTGGGTGGTAATGACTAGCTGCCTTCCCTCTAGTCTTACGCTGCTAAATTAGAAACGGCTAGTACAGATAGTCCTCGTGTAGTTTATACCTTCTTAGGTCATCTTTAGATTAGCAAAGACAGTTTACAACTAACGGCTGCCACGAACTTATCTTAGGGACTAGAACGAAAACGTTTGCGAGATTGTACAGGGCGTTGCAATTAGAAGTTAAGTTATCAATTACAATAGGTGTAAAAGAGTTCCTTTATATTGATTAAATTTTATTTTAGTTGTTGTATAAGTAGAGCTTCGTTTCTTTTGGTTTAAAAAGGTTAACATCTGTAGATTTGGCAGTGAAAATAATTTTATTAAATAACATGTACGAAGAGAAAATACAACGTTTATAAACACCCCTGTTGGTCCCTGGCATTACCAGTTGGGTTATGGCATTCAAGACGTAGTCCGAGAATCGCGGGTTCGAATCACCGTCGCACCAAACATGCTCGCCCTTCTAGCCGTGGGGGCGTTATAATGTTACAGTCAATTCTAGTATTCGTTGGTAAAAGTGTAGCCCAATAGTTGGCGGTGGGTAGTGATGTCTAGCTGCCATTCCTCTAATCTTACACTGCTAAATTCAAAACAAACAAACAATAACCATGAAATCTTTGATTTTTACAAATCTTATATATAAAATCAAATTTATAGGACTGGGTCAAACTTTGTAGAGAGCCATGTAATAAACATTTTTATTCATTTTTAAACGCATAGCACTTTAGACAGTTTTCATTACAGTTACTGTGCGACAGATACATTGATAGACAATGACCTACTGTTACGTATTTTTTAATGTTTAATGTTCTTCGTAGACGAAACGCAACAGAAAAACGCAGATAACAGCTTGTATAATTTATTACACTAAACTATTAACAAATATAACATAAATCATATAATAACAGTGACAGATATTAAGTTACAACATTCGAAATTAATTACAAAACAAAATAATACTAGTTTCAAACTTCAAAATTAATCAGAATACAAAACGGTACTGGCCTGTATCTAATGTAATGAATTAAAATGAAAGTCTCAAATTCCAGTCTAGGGTGTGAATTTGGTCCCACGAAGAAATTCCGAAACAGTTCGCAGTTCAATAAATTCGCCGATTCTCAGCAAGAGCAGTAATTCAGATGTATCGTAGAGATTGACGAAATAAAATCACAGCTTCCGTAGATCTAACTTCAGACACAAATCCAAGTTGAATAATCACAGCAAACACTTAATCTTTCTCAAATAACTGACTCTCATCTTTTCTTCGAATAATAACTGATGTCTGAATCTCACTCCTTTTCTTCGAATAACAACTGATGACTGAAACTCTCTCTCGTCACCGTCTTTTATACCGGTAAGCCTATTTCTCGAACAATCTTGCAATTTCCATACAACTCCAGAGCAATCCGCGCGTGTCCGTTCTTGCACGAGACTACGGGTCTAGACACGAAGTCACCAGCACTCATTTACAAACATATGATTGGTCTACTTAATTCAAGAAAATTCTAAAATGTTACCCTAAATAAATAACAAAATATTAGTTTAAACTTCGAAACAATAATATCAATATGGAAAAATGAATAATAGAAATGAAAATTTATACACAACACGACATGTTGTCATTTACAAAATATTTACACATATACATAACACGTACCTCATGACGAAAAGTGAACAGCATGAAATCATTCACTTTTATGTAGTGGCAGTACACTGCTTTATTTTGAAAATATTTCTAGTTCAGCCTGTGAATGTAAAACAAACCTAAGAAAGAAGTGTGAAAAAATTAGAAGTGGAAATTCTCAAAAGATTTGCTTTGGAAGTTCATCGTCTCTAATCACAAAAATTTCAACAATACGGTTCATTTTATTTCTTCGAGTTTGTAATTCAGCTCTGAACAGCATGACTACAGAAAATTAGTGAAAAAATCGAACAGTATAAGCTCTGACCATAAGTTGTTTGGAACTTTTTTATCAATATTAGAAGAAGTACCCGTTATATTTTGCAAACTTTGGTGTCATTATACCTCGATTTCTTGCCTATAGCTTGGATGAAAGAGGTTATGATTATTTGTTTTATTTCTTCTATGGGTTGGCAAATCTTTATGAAGCTAGAAATTTGTAAGATGAGTTTGCTCGAATTAATCATGGAAAAGCGTTCCCTCTGAAAAAAATATATACATATGTACACAGATGGAAACGCATTTCCACATTACACCGTTGATTGTATTAACTTCTTCAAGTGGATGTATCTTCAAAAACGCTTCTGGCCTTTAATATGTATAATGTAATAACAGAGTGAAGCTTCCACAAGGAATGAAACTTTAGTGTTGAGGTTTGAGCCACGCCATCTTATTCTCTCTCTTTCTCTCTCTAGGTGTTAGGATGTATATATTTGAACACCCAGGAGGGTCAAGTTCATAAGACCTCTTCTTTCTTTCATTACTTTGTTTGAATGGACTCGTTAATCCATTTGAGTAAATACAAAAGGCTGGAGTAACAGCATAACTTTAATTCTGGTCATTTTCAGAGAAATGTCCATTTATATTGTTCTTTCACCTTTTTGTTTTATTAAGTCTGGAACGTAGGTAGGGTGTTTTATTTTAGCAAAATTTTATTGTTATTATTATTTTAAATTTGATTTTATCTTAAAGATCTGTTGTACAAGTTTAACAGGAAGAGGAGTTTTGGTCTCTATTTATCACATATGCAATATCCGTCTAGTTCGCATTCAATTCATTTTTTTCGCCAATTTTTATCAAAATATTTTAATGTAGTACGTAGATGTATATCAGCTTTGTTTGTGAATTGAAGTATTTGTGCATGAACTTTGAAGAGATGGAAGATGTATTTAGTGTTTTCTGTAATGTTTGGAATTTGGTTTGAAATTGTTTTCAGTCACATTAATCCATGAAGAGCTGAATAGTCTATTACTTGTCTCATAAATGTCTTGTACATTTTAATCATTTTTCTGTTATAACTCCATACCTTTTACCAGTTAGACCTCTAACATAGTTTATTTTTCGCCAAATGTTTGTTTTTATGTTATTTAAATGTTGTATCCAGGTAAGTGTAGAATCATATGTTAACTCTTAAAATTTTGCAGATGTAGCAGTATGAAGCAGTTTTCCGTTCATGTAAATCTTGTGTAGAACTTTTTGATCTTTCCTTGATTTTGAAAATATCACTAATCGTGTTTTCGGTATGTTTATTTAAATTCAGTGTTTTAGGCAGCATTCACTTGGTCTCTTTAGCTGTGTTTGTAAGTTAGTGGCTGCTATTCTTGGTGAAGGGGCACTTTCTCAAATTGCTATATCATCAGCAAACTTTATGGGTGTGAGATCGAAGACACACCATATTGAGAAAGGTTACTTGAAAAAAATTAAATAAAACATGAATAACAAAAAATAACTTCAGTTGGGAAAAAATTACTAGGATATTTCTAAAACGTTTTGAATACTTAAAAATATGTGACATTCTATGTGTAAAGTAAGAAATAACAAGACATTACTCTTATAGTGTAATTATACTTTCGTATTATTTAAAATATTTCTAGATATTAACTTGAAATAATCTCAAAGCATTATCATTAATTAAAACAATATCATAATGGAAAAGACAATATGAGTGATAAGTTTTAAAGCTATATTTATATGAAACACGAGTATTTTCCACATTGGTGCATCCACAGGTAGTGAAATGAAGTATTTGCTCAAAATAACACAAAAAAATACGAAAAAAACAATTATTCTTACTCTTGATTTACTTGAAGTGCTTGGAATTTCTCTGATGAAAAACAGTTGCTAGATGAAAAGAAACATAACACGAGGAAGTTTGAACAGTGTAAACTCCTCTGGGTTTTACAGTTTGCAGGCTTTTAAAGGTAAAAGCTGATCCAGTTGTCTCAGCTAGGGAACAGGAACAAAAGACAATTAAACAAGAAAAAAACGACTCTTCACACAGGATAATGATTACATTAATAGCAACACCAGTCCATCCATTATTGAACAAAATCACAGAAATAATAGTGTATTTTATTCTGCAGGTTAAAGTTGTCTTAAAGGCACAGAATATTGTGAACTGAAGGGCAACAAAACTAATTAAACCAGATTCGATAAAGTTACACTCTTGAACTCATCAGTCTGTTGAAATTCTGAAGGAAGTTTTGATGCTAGAGCAACGCTTATTATAGTTAATACTTCTAGCATAGCTTCCAATAAACCAATGGGTTCTTTTAACATTATTCTGGCTATAACACATACGATAAGTATTGTGCTGAAAAAAACTGTTTGTAATCAAAAAATAGTGTATAACGTGCCTCTTGTGACAAACAATTTCAAACAATAGATCTGAAACTGGCTTAACCTTTTTCAGTCTCAAAGGTTCTGAGTGCAATTATTTCAGAGATATAAACTTTCTACACATTGATAACATATTAAAAGTAAATTATAACGAAATGTGTATGTGACAGACTGCTCGTATTTTTATGTGAATCATTAATATTTTTATTAATTATATTTTTTACAAAATTATACACAGTGAATCAATCTAGCTTCACAACTATTTTATTAAGAGAACAAACAGCATACATGACATAATAAGGAGATTTAATTAGTTTTATTTTCGATGGATATATATCTTCATTTAGTATACATACTTTTAATTAAGGTTTTCAAGTTGCCAGATTTGTAACTAGTTTCACAAAATCAGTTTTGCCAAAAAAAGATGATTTTTTTATTTTGACCATTTTAATTTAATCGATTTCTTAACTTTTTAATGCAGATCACACAGTGAGAAAACTCCCGATTTAAGCTGTATTTAGAATAACATTTTCCTCAAGAAATTTTACAATCACTCGATTTTCATTTGAAATTAGCCTGTTCTCTGACATAGTATTCTTTTTACTTATATTTGTAGATATTTAAGCTTTTCGTCCAAATTTGTACTGTTATAATTTGTTATAATAAAGTACTTTACACTTTATATTCTGTCCAGTTCATATTTCTATTTATGAAATCAAGTACTTTAACAGGAGTAATTAGTTTTACTTTAATGCATCATTATATCAGAGAGTAGGAATTTGTACTTCTTGATAATCTTCAGTTAATAAACAGTTTCTCCTGAAGTTCATGAGAACAACAAAAATATTTTTTATTTGTAGTTTATCACTTTAAAAGCTAAATTTTCTGTTTATGGTAACATTAATGCTTTAAAGGCACTGAATGAGGTGAAAAAAAAAACACCTCATACCACAGTTACATAAAAACTTTAGAAGTTTCAGATACCTCAAAATATAACTTAAGATACAGTTATTTAAACTATTAACAGCTTTCTTTTCATATTGGATATTTCTAATACTGTACAACATTGTCAATAGTAAGGCAAAAAAAACAACAACAAAACTGAGCGAGTTTAAAGATTATAACCTGAACAAGAGTTATAAAGAAATGATAGGGAAGGATTGACTTGAATGTCTGGATAACTTTCGTTAGTTTATTCAAATAACACAGAGTGAGAAACATGAGTAAGCTTTACAGAAGACATTTTAGTTACAGTGGAATGTAGAATAATTAATAAACTGTATCTTTTATAAACTGTCGAATTACATAGCAATTGGATACTCATGATTACATAACCACTGTGGCAGAGCAGCTACTATAAGTCAGCATTTAACAACAGCACCTAACTGTTACAAAGTTTGACACATGAAGTATGTGATCAAACCTTCTTATATCTGATGCATGTTTCACTTGACTATCCAATGCTGATGTACCCAAGACAAAACTATGCATTCTTGTTGGATACGAATGCGTGTGATACCTGAAGTGAAGTCAAGTTACTGCAGTTATTGAATGGATTAATACTCATCATTACACCTTGTAATAATTGTTCATGAATGCAACATGAAGCTCATCTAGCATTGCCAGAAGGTAGTACCCAAAGTTGATGCTAACCTGTGAGAGCAATTCTTCTAAGATATTCGATTCAAGATGCCTGATGCTGATGTAAATAATGTATTGCGTACCCTGTCCACATAAACCGTCACATACGGCGTGTGTTTCCAATCTTTCTTTTAGTTATACCACGGGTTTTAGCCGCATAAGTTTTCTGACATATCATTGTCAAAATGGATGGTTCAGAGGTCAAGTGACAAGCAAATTATTTACAAATAGTGTAGCATGAGAAAATGATTGATAGTTCCGTGTTTCTTCGTTTTGAGACCTGACTTGTGGCTGTATCTCTAAGGTAACATGTATTGAGATTCCTTTTAAACATTAATCGAAATTCGTACGTATATAATAATGAATTTTACAACTATTGGAAAATACTAGCAATCCTGAATCACAACATGGTGCAGCAGAAGTAGTAATAAGTGTGAGCAATTAACTCCACTTACACATTTTGTAATAGGTGGTATTTTGATTTCAACTGATGCAGAAAATAGTATGGTTGGTTTCATTTAACATTTAATTAATTCATTTTCTTGATAATTTATTTAGTTACAGAAAAGTAATTTTGTTTTTAATTGAGTGGATTTTAAATAACATTCAATATCAATTCGAACTGCGATTAAATATACATTCTCAAAAGGGTAAGGATGAGTATTAACACTTTTTTAAAATAAAAGCAGAGAACAACATTTTGATCTTGTTAGGTCACTTTCAGGTTGAGAACAAGAATGTAAACTGAAACAGGAAAAAGAGGGCGTTACAGTAAGATGACAAGTCAAATTACAGTTCAAATTGTGTGAACAGTTTCAAAAAGATATTTAAACACGGTTTAAATATTAATTGTTTGAAAAACATGATATACGGCGAGTGCAACGCTTTTTCCTGAGAGCACCATTACTTGTTTGTTTTGGAATTTTGCACAAAGCTACTCGAGGGCTATCTATGCTAGCCGTCCCTAATTTAGCAGTGTAAGACTAGAGGGAAGGCAGCTAGTCATCACCACCCACCGCCTACTCTTGGGCTACTCTTTTACCAAGGAATAGTGGAATTGACCGTAATGTTATAACATTCCCACTGCTAAAAGGGCGAGCATGTTTGGCGGGATACGGGCGCGAACCCGCAAACTTCAGATTCCGAGTCGTACGCACAGCTTAACGCTTTTAGCCATGCCAGGCCCAGCACCATTACTACAAATGAAACTTAACATTCAAGTTTTTTTTTTGAATTTAAGTCAAGAATCAAGAATTTCAGTATAGAAATGCAGCTAAAAACGTTTCGAATTACAAAAAATTAAGTTTTTAAGTTACTGTGCCAAACACATGTCTTGGGGATGAGAGTGTAAACGTGTACAGGATAGTAAGTGACGTTCCAGTAAGATGTTAGGTTGTTTAAAACAAAGCAACTAGGCTATCTTTGCCTACAAACCGAGAAATAATTAACAGTAAAGTAAAATTAAGATTCGTAAAAAGCAATCATGTCACAACAAAACGAAGCCTAATCTTTGAATAGAAAATTTATGTAGCGTTAAAAAGGCCAATGGCCTTTCAAAACTGAAAATATTTTTAGGGTGGACAGTTTAACCATCACCAATAACAAAATCCAGTGTCAAAGGTAAACGTTGGGACAAAACATGTCTAAAATGGTGCTGTTGTTGAAAATCATAACGACGACATGATATTTTAATGGGCACTATTGTGTCATGACTACACAAACTACAAATTGGTGCATAACTCCGAGAGAAAATAAAACGATGATTTAAATTTGTAGCCAATGCGTAGTCATGTTAGGACAAATTCCTCTTTCTGATCCTTTTGGGGTAAGACGGGTAAAGTTTAAACTGGCGCTTATCAGGAAAAGATTATTTTCACGTTGCTAACTTCAAGTTGACTGCACACTGGTCCGAACCTGAGTCTTGAATACAGGAAGATAATCCATATATTGAACAGGCACAGCACACAGCAGTGACAGTGCTAGTGTAGATAGACTTAATTGCGGTATCAGTGAGCTTGTTACCCAAAATTCCAACGTGGCTGGTTGCTATTGGAACCTAATAAAAGTAGATTTAAAGTAAAATTGACCTGTCGGTTTTGAATATCGGAGAAAACAGGGTGTGAACTAGTTTGAAACTATTTTCGGGGTAGCAAAGTATTAAGCGAATCGGTATAAAAAGTACAATTTGAATACTGCTTTCCTTCCATATGATCCAGAGCAAGAGGGGGTTTTATGTGCAGCCAGAACAAACCATGATCTGTATTAAATGAAAAAGGCAAATTTCACGTTTCGTGTGTTATTTAATTGGTCGTAACTTGATATGTCAAAAAATTGTGCATTCGTAGCTTTAGAGGCTTACACAAAAAAACAACCAAAAGGAAATATTGGAAACAAACATCATATGTGATTGTTTATTTCGTCATTGCAACTGTAGTTAATTAACAGAATAGCGTATCTATACGTAAGCGAAACGAACACCTGCATTTCATACTTTTCTGAATATATGCACAGAGCCGTGGAATTGAAATACCAGTAAACTGTTATTATATAAAGGCAACATATGGTACAATGACTCGTGAAACCAGTTATTTGGAAAGTTCTGAAATAAAAAAGAGGATTAAAGTACTTCTACATTAGATATGCATGTGCTCTTCGCGTCAAACGTTATACAGGAGTTTTAGAACAGAAGACAAAACCGTATTTGTACATCAAACTAGAACTACAATTCCTGCCAGAAAAAATGAAACATTTCTTATTTAAACATGATATTTAGAAAATAATCGGTCATGTATTAGGTACAAACCAATTATTTCACAATTTATTCAATAGTGTTTCACCTGTCACAGATTTCTCTATCTCTCCGTATATTTCTTTTATATTTAACTAGTGTTAAAATTAAATTTTATGGGCGTGAGATAAAATAATTTAACGTTACAGAAAATTAACACTCAGAATTAAAAATATGTTAGAAATATTAATGTAAGCAGAAACTGTTCAATAACAAAGTAAATCAAATATATGGTAACTGTATAACTATACTAAATACATGTCCATAAAATGCATTGATGATGTTAATTGTAGCTCTCTCTTTTGTCACCACAAATGAAGCTTCTTACCCCAAAAATATTTCAGCTAGTCTGACATAAGAAAATTAGAAATTAAGAGAGCGAGATGTGGGTGCTACGGTCCACAACTCTTCACTGCTTGCAGGCAGTTGTGGGAAGGTGACGACTCTCAGAATTTAAAAAAAAGACTGAGAAAAGATAAAAATAAAAAGATGAAAATAAATAAAAAATGTAAAAATGCAGTGGATATTATGAGGTGCAATCTTCATTGAACTGAATTTTTAATTTTTAGTTTCCATCTTCAGTTGTATAACCTGTTGATGTATTTCTTTCAGCTTTGTTCAAAGTAAGTAACTGAATGTTAACAACAAAACAATGTGTATGAATCGTATCTTATTGTAATACCTTGTAACTCTGAAAATTTTTTTTTTTGGTTTTGGTTAGTCCCACCTACATTGATAAGATCAACATCACTGATTTTGATCATTAACTCCAGAATTTTCTCATCTGGCATGCTCTGAAAACCATATAGTTCTTTTCATATATTTGACGAGTAAGTTGAGCTTGAGATTACATCCTGCCTTTTTTTGACTTATTGGTGGCACATTAAAATCTCCTGGTCAATCCAATGTTTAGGGTTCATGAGTGATTTATAGGTGTAAAATACTGATATGCTCTTCAAGCATCTTGCATTCACTGTAACCTGTACATCAAGAGATCAACCTGACGGCATATGTGGGGGTAAACAATTCAGTCAAGTTCAAACTGTATCCATGCTGGTATTATACGCTTAAACTAGGCCCAATCTTAACAGAGGAACATCATGTCCTTTACTATTTTTCTATCATTCAGGAGTTTTTCTGATTTTTATCAAACAAAGTCGTTCAGCATAACTCCAGAAGTTTTGTGTGAAATTAGACAAATAAATAAACAAACCTTGCACGAAAGTTCAATGTCAGAATGTATCATTATGCTGGCAAGTGAGGATCTTCAGTTCTCTTTGTGAAGTAGCTAATAGTCACAAATATATATTGTTGACTCCTCTCAGTTTCTGGAAAATGACTACGTTTATTCAAATCTATTAGCTTAAGCTGCAGACCAATACCTTAGTTTTCGAGTTAACCGACATCTTGACTCAAATATCTTAGAACATCATTATCATAGGTTAGCATCAACCTATAGTGCCCTATCTAGGCTGGATGAACTTCATCTTGCATTCATGAGCCATTATTAGAAAACTAGCATGCATGATGATGCGTATTAATCAATCTTATAACTGTAATAACATGACTTCATTTCATGCATTCGTATCTAACAAGAATGCATGGTCCTATCTTGGGTACATCAGCATTGGATAGTCCAGTAAAGCAAGCATTAGAGATTAGAATGTTTGATCACATACCTCACGAATCAAGCTTTGTAATATTTGGCTGCGATTGTTATGTGCAGGCTTAAAGTAGCTGCTCTGCTATAGTGATTATGGTAATGTGAAGCAGTATTCTTATCTTCTGTGATTCATCAGTTTTATCCAATGTAAAGTAACATAAATATAGAGTTTAATAATTATTCTACATGCCACTGTAACCAAATATCTACTGGAAAGCTTGCCCAAGTTCCTCTCTCTGTGATATTCGAATAAACAAGACAGAGTAGTTCTTGACAAAGAGTTTTTGACGTGTTGTAATATCTACCAATATTATGATTACACCTGTGTCGATCAAGAACTATATTTTGCTCTTGCACTCTAACAAACACATAACCACTTAAATACCACTTTCAAGACTTAAATAGCCACCATACATTTCCGTGCAATATGTCTATTGCACTCTTTGAAGCTGATTTCCACGCTAATCTTAAGTTCCATTACTATTCGGATTTGTAGCACAAGAGTTTACCTCTGGTTGAGCGAAGAGTGAAAACAAAAAGCCTATCTATATTTCATTCTTGCAGGGTATTGTTATTTTCCTTTGTTATCAACAAACAAACGGCACACAAGTTATTTGATTTGCACCCTCCAGAATCATCAGAAAAAGAATATGACATGAACAGAGTGGGAAAGCCCTATTCTTTTCCTACAACCAGTGGGGTTTTACAAAGTCTCCCAATGTATTTGTGTTTTCTTAACCACAACGTTACTCCATCTTAACTTTGTGTACGTAGTAGGGTTGGAGTACTTGGAGCTCGTACGCGTCTTCTTCTGTGACTGTGTGAAATTACTACCTTAAACTCGGTTGTGACAAAAATAGAGGTGAGGTTAAGAATATCTATAGCATGGGTACAAGTGGGTAGCTTAGCGCAAGTTCACCATCATAGCGGTGACACAGCGTGCGTTTCTTCTTCTGTAACTATTTAAGTTACCACCGAAAAATGTTCGAGAATAAACTGTCGTGCCCGATTTTTGAGCCTTATATTAAGCTTAATGGTATTAGATGCGTTACTACTGGATCTAAATGTCAGCATATATAAACATCAAGAGTATCGTTACACTAGAACTGGATTACACTTCAGTGTGTGATAAAAGCAATGGAATACACTGAACAATATCATGAGCAATCGTTGTACCATCTACTCTAAACGTTATTTTTTTCATAAAGTTGTTTGATTGACGTGCTTAAGGAATTAGTCCAACATTAGTTTTGCTGCAATGACAAAGAACTCAGTTTTTAGTGAATAAAGTTTGAAGATGGCGTCAGTGGTCAATGAAAGAAATTATAATACAAATGTGCAAAGTTTGGATAAGTTTATTTATCTGATGATAATATAAGTTTCTTTAAACATTTTACATTTGTCTGTGATACTGAAACATACTGACTCTGAAGTTTGTGATATTGTTCTGATTCCTGATAAAAACACGCAGAAGATATCTTACTGGGTCAAAAGTGTCCAGTAGAATTATTATCACGTGCCCTCTATTGTTCTGGCAAAACGCATATTTCGGCAAAGCTCTGGAAAAAATGGTGTCAGAAAATTGGTGGTTTACACGTGTGAGCTGTCACAAGGCTCGGGCACATTAAAGTGCGTGTTCCGAGTATCCATTTGGTTTCTTGAAAACATCAGAATAGAAAGCCATAATCGATAATATACTGAAACGCCAAAAATTCCAGCCCATATGTGTCCGAGCCTGAACACTTTTAATCACCTGCTGACACCTGTGGTCTCAAGATATCACTACGTTTGAAATTATTTAAATTCTGAAGACATTGTTAACACATATTAAATGCGAATAACAATGGCTTATTAAATAAACTATCTGGTCCGGCATGGCTTCTTGGTTAAGTCATTCGACTCGTAATCTGAGAGTCGCGATTTCGAAACCCCGTCATACCAAACATGCTTGCCGTCTTAGCCTTGGGGGCATTATAAATGACGATCAATCCCATTATTCGTTGCTAGTAGAATAACCCAAGAGTTGACGGTTGGTGGTGATGATTATCTGCTTTCGCTCTGGTCTTAAAATGTAAATTTACGGACAGCTATCGCATGTAACCATCAAATATCTTTGCGCTAAATTCAAAACAAATGAATATAAACTTTCTGCATACATATATTTGTTTAATACATACAATAACAGTGCTGAGAGTTACTTTTGTATAGACAAGTGAAAAACGAGTGTCTTTAGAAAGATTTAGCCTTTAATATTGGATGTTTTGCTTTCTCTAGTCAAATTCTTTAAATTGTTTAAAAATCATTTTATGTTTTAGAGTGAAAGGAAGAAGAGAGTTTTCACAAAATTTGAAGATATTAAAAAGTTATGCTTTACATTTAAAGACAATATTTATTGATTTATTGAAGAACTTCACAGACATTTTCTTCAAAACATTTCAAACATTCAACTTTTACCCCTTTGATTGTTCAACTACCACTACAGTTCACCTTGTAACATTAAATCTGAAAGGAATCTTATGTAAAACACAAATAAATAGCGAATTTTGGAAACCATGTTATTAAACTTTATTTCAAATTAAATTAAATTGACTAACCAGAAGCAGCAAGACCATTAGGCAACGTCGGACTATATCCTGCTGTTTGGACAAAGTAAAGGACTGACTGTCACACTGATATTTCTCACACAGCTGAACGTCAATGTTCTAACTTTAGAAGCAACGGTCTGAAGCTTCGAACGTTATTCATTGGACGACTAGTGATTCAAGTCACTAAGGTCACAATAATATTTGAGACATTTTGGTGTTGAATCGTAAGTTTTAAACCTAGTGTGATATAAATAATTGAGGTATAGAAACTAATTTTAAATAAATTAGTCTTTTCACGAATACACACCAAAGATGAAAATTAAATGAAAAACACAAAAATGTTTTAAAACTGAAACACAAAGCATTAAAACAGCAACATTCTCAACGTGAAAGTTTTGTTTGTCGTCCTAGTTGCTCTCTTTAACTTGATATTGGTGAAAGGCATTGTTACAGAAACAACTTGGCAAAAGATGTGCAGTAAGTTTATATTCAGCTTTTAACGATGAAGAATATTAATCGTGTTACTGGAATAAATGTTCCATTTTTATATCTGTACTTCAATAGTACAAACACGACGCATTAAAATTAGAGTAAAATATTATTAAAACAAATAATTACCACACACAAAACTGGAGTTCTGTAGTTCAGGATACATGTTAGATTAACTTATGGGGTGTTTTGAATACTGAAGCTACACACTGTTATTTCCATCTATGATTCATAATTTGTTATAAAGCAAAATACATTAACTCATTCCTTCCATTTAATAAAGTATTGCCACAAAAGCTGGCTCTTAACATGAAAGACATATATTCTTTAGGTAAACCAAACATGTTTTTCTCTTGCGTAGATTCGACAGCAAATAAGCCTTGAAAACCAAAGGAACTGAAAGAAGGCATGGGCTCAGTTTTTAAAGACAAGAGAAACATGGTTTGTATTTGTTGTATTATGATGAATAACAGAGTTTTGGTAATTCATTATAATCTGATAAATTATGTATTGCTTGTGAATATGTTACCTTTAGAAATAAATATCAGATCTAGGATGATGTAATATTAATTTAATCTTCTTTTAGTTAATTATAATTTTTTTTCTCTATATTTGTATCAAGAATGTTACATGCCCTTAGTTTATAAGCCGTAGATAAGCAAGCTGCAATTAAAATTTAGTTGATATTTAGGGTTAATTCGACTCTTGAGAGAACAAGCCCAATAATCAAAGTTCCCTGGCGTGTTATCGGCAAAATTATAGACTTGTAAGGTTAAAATGTGTTATTTGGTTCCGTGTACTGAGCAGAGTTTAGACAGCGTATTGTGTGGCTTTCAGTGAAAGAAACAAACATTAAAAACAAGTGTATTATAGACGACAAAAATCAACTATATGACACAAATTATCTTAAGAACTTTTCCTTATCTTATGTTCAAAAAAAGTATTACAGAAGGTTCAAAAGTCCTAACATCTCCAAACTGTAACTAATATTTAACAAACTTTAAAATAGGAGAAGGAAGTTGTGTCACAAACAGTAATTATTTTGTTTTTGCAAACCACAACAAAATATTGATGGATATTTCAAAATATTTTTATTTATAGACAGAACTAACGTATCTAGAGCGGAGCGATACTTTTTTCATTTTATTTAATTTTTTTAATTATGTTTTTCATTTTCTGTAACAGAACAACAAGAATAATACTTACTTTCATTTTATAAAATGTTATTCAGGTAAAATACTAATACAAATGTTGAGAAAGATCGAAATATGTTCACTCCAATGTGGAAAACTGACTAACTTTTTATTTTAATGATTATTAGGCTAAGATTTGTGAAATAAAGATGGCAAAGTAATGTTCTTGTTTTGTTACATGGATTAGCATTTTGTAATTTTCTGAAACATTTAGTGTTGAACGATTTTAGTAATATATTCAATGATATGTTACTAATTCTTTTCTAAGAAAATTGACATACCTTTTTAAGTATATTTATGTTATTTACATTATACTGCTTCAACGGATCACTTAAGAATTGAAAAGGATCAGCATCTATTTTTACCTGTAATTCAATAACCTCTCTTGGTTTCCTTATTTTTGAAATATGTTGAACTCTCAATTTTCCTTATTCGAAATATAATTCTTATAAAAGAATTACACTGTTGAATGTGTAATAAATTATTTAGTATGATTTTCAGTTGTGATTCTAGGAAAGAAATTTTCTATATCAGATTCAATGAGAAGTAAGAAATAATTTTAACATCCTGGTATGAAAATATATTTTCATTTTTTAATTCAAAAGTATCAGTGTTTGGTATTAGCCATGGTACAAGGGACAACATATCCACTTCTTTCCTTTTGGTAATGAAAGAAATGTGTTCCACTGTTCGTTAGTAGAAGAGTAACCAAAGAGTCGCGGTGGGTGGCGATGACTAGCTGCCTTCATCTCTTGCTTTATAACGAAAAATTAGGACGGCTAGCCCCGATGGCAATCGAGTATCTATGCGCAAAATGTATAACAAATCAATATAAACTTCCTGTTTATACATATCTGTTTAATACATACAATACCAGTACTGAGATTTACTCTCCTATGTATAAAAAGTAACGAGTGTCTTTACAAATATTTAGTCATTAAGATTGGATGTCAAATTATTTAAATTGTTTGAAAATCATTTTGTGTTTCAGAGTGACAGGAAGAAGATAGTTATCACAACATTCGAAGATATTAAAGAGATATGATTTATATTTATAGACAAAATTTATTTAAACAAATTGACATGTATGAATGAATGTGAAATGCTTAATGGACACAAAAGATTAATATATCCTTTTCACGTTTTATACATTTATAACGACCATTAGTTGATGAATGAAATACGACATTCACTGAAAAAATATTAAACGGTACATACTTAAAATCAGAATCATGAACTGAAACATTGCAACTCAAATGTCTGGAAATGGAAGAGACTCATTTACTCCAAGAAGGAAAATATTTTAAAATATCCAAGTTTCGTCACTCTTTTAGAACACTGGTCAGTATTATGTGATTTTTCTATATATTTGGGATTAGTTAATTCGACTGATATACGAAATGTTATTGGATTTCTTCGATGTAATTAACATAATACTTAATCATTTTAATGCTATTTATACTTACAGCGTCAATGGATCATTTAACAGCTAAAATGAGAATCATCATCTACATATTATTTATAATAACCTGAATCTGTCATGATTTCCTTTTCTTTTAAATGTGTTTAACTCTTAAATACGTTTATTTTGAAAATAAAACTGTCAAAATAATAACATTGTTGAGTGATTTGTGAAATATCTGTTTGAGGTAATGATGAAGCAAAGGTTGCCGTGTGATTTTGATAAGCTACTTATTTATGTGTTGTTTGTTTCAGTATCTTTTTTACAGGGAAAAAAATCCAGCCTGTATATTTTATGAAGCAAAAAAGAAATATTTAAATTATTTTTAAACATGAAGGTTCAATGAAGAAAATGCCATCATTTTCAAGTAGGAAAAAAATGAAAATAAGAAATTTTCCAATTTACACGAGTTCAAAGTAGTAATTCATACTTCAAGCTTATTTATTTAGTATAGAAACTTTCTTCAGACAGAAAGAAACCACAGCTATAGTGGTCACGTGTTATTAAATAATTATGTGTTTGTTGTTTAGTGCAATGCTAAACAAAACGTGTCTGCAATCTAACCACCGATTGTATCGAAATCTGACATTTAATTCTATAAGAATAGTTCGTTTGTTCATTTTAGAGCAAAAGTGAAAGTGTATTATCATTCATGTCAATCACGTAGAATGTAACTTATAGCGTTGTAAATCCATAAATTAAAGACTGTTCTATCAGTGAACCTAATAGTAGTTGCAACTTTAGTTAAAATAGTTATACGTAAACAAAATCTTGACGCTACATTAAACACCTAAGAGGGTAGAATTTGGTGTTAAATCCTTCCAAAATTTTTCTTTTCATTTATACAATCGAACACTAATAGTTTTACTGCAAAAAATAGGAAAATATTTAACTAATGATAAAAGAAATTGAACACTTTATCGAAAACAGCAATGTTAAATATTAAACTTCAGATCGAAGTGATGAGTTGATAATGAGTGAAATGTACACTTTGTGTTCGTGAATTTTTTTACAGAAAAAAGTTTAGGCTCAAAACGTTAAACTTTAAATTGTTTTGAATTATTATGATAAATCAAATAAATATGCACTAGGAATTGTGAGAAACTGCAGGAACACTGAAATGAAAGAAAATAAATTTAATGGAAATATTCATTATTTTGAGAAAGTAGTAATTAGACGACAGATTATAGAAGTTTTATTAACACACACAAGTAATAAGTAAAATAATCAAATTATTCTCAGTTAAGTTTTTAAAATACAATCATAAATTGTACTATAAAGTTCGTTTACTCGAGTGTAGTGTCACCACCTCCATCAACATCTGTATTCTTGCATGTATTTTAATAGATTTCTATGTTTTAATACTAGCCATCTTCAGTTGTGTTGCACATTTTGTTTCCCTTTTTTTTTCTGAACTTGAATCTCAACATAATTTATTGAGTGATGCTTTTATTTTAATTTCAGTTTTTACACAAGAACATCTAATGCTTATAACAGTGAGGTAGTTTTAAAACATAGCTATGACAATAACACCGCGAAAATAAATAGAAAATTTGCGTTTGCACAAGAGTGTTGCAGAAATCACTGTGCTGAAAACGTTGCACCTTTATATGTACAAACATTCTACAAGGCCAAAATTAAAATATAGAAATATATTTAAATAAATGCAAATGATGTCAACACTGTAACAAGGACTATGGAAATTAAGATGAATGATGTTGACCCAGACGGTGACATTGCCTGATACTTTGAAGTGTTAACTGACTTATTTCGTAGATTTTCTTTACAAAATGTAAAAAAAATATTTAAACTCTTTAAAAAGTTCATTTATAAATATTCTCATTCTGTCCATATGTGAATTATTTGCCGATTAATTCATCTCTGAACTAACTTGTATAATTCACCTTTTTGTATTGCATTTCTAATGGTAATTCATAACCAATATTAAATATTGATTTATGAAAGAGAATACTATAAAGTAAGTGTCAATTAATATAGTAATTCACGTTAAAGGGATCAGAACACAAAACGATAAAGTTAAAGGAAAGTGTTAAAACAGACATTATGTGACTCCTTATCATTCAGTTAAAATTTTAGTCATTTGAAAGAGCACCGTTACTCTACATTAACGACACGCCCATTTGCGTGCCACATCTGACAGAAAAAACACAATGAGTAATACCACATAAACACGTGTGAGCTATTGTTTCTGTTTGCAAACAAATGGTACACTTAGCCACGAAACATGTTAGGATTTAAATACTGATTAAAGACTTGCTGACTGAAGTTAAATGAGGATTAAATACTTCTAAACTAGGTACGAAATGTCCACTAAACATTATCTGTATGGTCTTGAACGAAAAATAATAGAGACTTTGAAATAATCCCAAATATTTCGTATCAGAAAAATTAATATGTTTAAAGAATTTTAATTTTGTTTTGTATTTTCCGCAAAGCTACACGAAGGCCATTTGCGCTAGGGATCCCTAATTTTGCAGTGTAAAAGTAGAGGGAATGTTTTTAGTCATCATACTCACAGCCAACGCTTGGGTTTCTCTTTTACCAACCAATAGTGAGATTGACCGCCATAATATAACGCCACCACGGCTGAAAGGGCGAGTATGTTTGGTGTGATAGGGATTCGAATCCGCGACTCTTGAATTACGAGTCGAATGCCTTCACCACTTGGCCATACCGGGCCACGTTGAAGGAAATGAAAGCATGATCGATCAGGTTGTTATGAAGCACATGGGAATAACAGTTGTTATTTTAACACGATGTCACCAACAGCGTATTTAGAAAATAATATATTATTTATTTTCCATTTAAGTTACTCTTCAACGTAAAATAATGTTCATGATTGTTTATGTTTATGCCAACCTAGCCTAGATAAACGTAGCAAAAACACAAATAATAAAACAACAGGAAATTATATACTGACAATGGCTTACAGAGATCTAGGACAAACAAACGCGGCATTCTTATGAACTTTTCAAATTGTAAGAGCAACACTTTAGGAAACATATGAGAAAAAACATACTTCAGTGAAACGATATTAGTCCCCTGCTCGTACAGCGGTAATTATACATATTTACAACGCCAAAATTAGAGGGTTCAATTCCCCTCGGTGGGCTTAGTAGATAGCCCGATGTGACTTTGCAGACACGCATCGACAATATAGATGAAGTAGGTATATATCCCTTAAAATTTTATCAAGAATAATTTGGACATAAAATCTGTGAAAAGAAATAACTTGTTAAGAAAGGAGCAAGACGTATGTCGAGCACCTAACCGCCATCGTATTAGACAGGTGTTGTAAATTTAATTTCAGCTTGCTGGTTCTTTATGAGTTGGTTTATTATGTAATGTATTATATCGTCCATTTGACGAGCTCAGTGTACCCTACCTATTTATAATTCAAGGCATCGCGTTTACTGCATATGAAAAACATTTCATTCAATGTCCTCTTGTGTGACAATGACATCTTAGAAAACTCACACTGGGGTCGAAAGGGCACAGATAGCTCATTATGTAGCTTTATTCTTTATTCAAAATGAACTCATTCAACAATTTCACAATTTTTGTGGAGATTTAACTTATAAAAATGTCTGTATTCCAAACATTTGACTGAGCAATAGGTTTGGAGAATTGTTGATTCTTTTATCACCGATAAACCAACGTTAAGTAAGAATATCAGTAACAGTGACACTGTAAAATTCAGGCAAATAAAGATATAATACTGGTATGCAAACTTCATAACTATCTACATATTTACAAAAAAAAAAACACAACCTAAATTTTTTGTTAGTATTAACTTTTTTTTTGAAACAGATATGTTATTTTTATGATATTTACTATTTTAATTAAAGAAAACGGTATTGGTTACCTAAATAATTAAATAATTACTCTTTATCGCATAGAACGACTGTATCAGTGGATGAGTTGTATGTGCTATTTGTAACTTTTGTGGTGGCTGTTATACACTTAAATATTCAGTAACTGTTATGTTACAGTAAAGCCAATGACTTTTTATAAATAATGTCGGATCTTCTAAATGTGAAGAACATATTTTGAATAAATTATTTCCAGCATAATTCGTTACTCAAAATTTTCTTTCGTGAGAGGGGTGTTATATAGTATACTGTATTTCGTCTGAGTTTCTGATATATTATATTACACACGTGAAGTATTACTACTCAAAATAACAGGAATTTTAATTTCAGCTTACTAGTTAATTAAATGTTTACATGTATTAAATTTTTGTCAGTTGCCATCGAGTTTTAAAAAAAATATATTTTTTTTATGCAAACATATTTCAATTTATAAAGATAAAACAAGAGAAATTGTAATAAAAGTTAAACTATTAGTTATCATAAATAATGATTTACATACAAGTTTTACGAGCTTACCGACAACACTGAGTCTCATATCCAGTCTACAACTAAATATTTTATCGAATACTCATGTCCACGCCGAGAAAATTAATTTTGAATTGATATTGTTACGCCTCGATTAAGCTAACGACGTCTTTCTAGGCTAGCGTCACGCCCTTCAGCTTTCTCTCCTGTATCGCGACTTATCTTCACCAAAGCTCTCGACGATACTGTTAATCACTAGTATTTCATACATATCTGACACAGTGTTGATTCATACGCACACGATAGCTCTGAAAATTTCGAGATTTGGAACCAGCACAATGAACAGTTGAAATATACGTTACTGGTAAAAAAAAGTTATTCACAAATAAGCGTAGATATAATAAATTTGGTAAATGAGTTACAGAAAATTTGTATTTCCATATAGAATGTCTAAAAAAATCATATATATCTAGGTATATAAAAAAGAAGTTTACATCTTGTATGTGTGTTTGTTTATCGACGTATCTAATGTTAACAGTTGGAGCATAACAAATGAGGCAGAACAGGTGCATTAACACAAGGAAACAATGTTTTATGAAAAGCTTTGCAGTGTACAAAACAACAATAGAGTACAACTCTCATTAACATTTGTATTAAAAACAAACAGAGAAGAAGTTTAGCTATAAAGACATTATAAACCTAGTTCGAAGTACCTTTCTTTTTTCCATGCTGTTAATAATAATATTAGAAGGTCAACTATATGTAAGAAAACACGTTCTAAAATGAAGTGAGTAAAGATGAGAGTGTGAGCTTCCCACATTTTTAGTGTGAGTCTCATCTTTTACTTCTGCATAATTATATATGCAGTGAACAATTAGTTTTCAGTTTCTGTTATTCTCACCTTGTAACGAAGGCGACCATATAATAGTAAAATATGCAGCACAAGGAGTTATCACGATCAAGCTTCACAAACTAAGTATAATAAACAGTACTAAATTAATCCTTGTCTTCGTATGTTATGTGGGTAAAGCTTAACACTAATTGTTTTGCTAAATTATAGAAAAAAACAAAGTTTATTTTTCATACATCCTTAAGCTGTTTCCTAGTTATAAGTTTGTCTTCATCTTCTATGAGACAACCCTCACGTTTTCTACCTTTCCTTTGATTGTGAGACATTCTTTTACGAGGCTTTAATCTTCTTAGCTTTGATCTATATCTTTTGGATTCGTGTCAATAATGTTATTGATCTGTCATGTTTTGAAAACGTGGGTCCTGAACTCTTCATTTATTTTTCCCGTGTTTTTGTGTTTTCAGTAAAATGGTTTTCACTATGAGCATATTTTCACTACTGTTTTGCTATCTTCACTTCTCAATTTCACTTTTTTCGTATCCAATTCCAGATTACATTACTCTTTGAGAATACTTTATATCTGGTGTGGTTCAACTTGCTTCAAAAATACCCCATCTTTTTTTTCATGCCTTCACTTCCTCTCTATCTTAAACTTCTATAACATAACACACTGTAACAAATTTTGTTTTTGGATAGTATGTACTGCTCGTTATTGCTTATGTTGTAAATGTACAGAAAATGACCCTTCAAACTTTTCTTTTGTTACGTTGTTACGTTTTTTTATTGGACTGAACGTGACAGAAAGACACAGATAGCAGCTTATATAATTTATTACAATGAACTACTTATATGTGACAGACAAAATAAATTATCCAATAGCAATAACAGATATCCAGTTTCAACTTTCAAAACCACTTAGAATACAAAAAGGTACTGGCCTGTGTTTAATTATATCATCCAGAATGTGTGTCCAAATCTGAAATCCAAAATTCTAATCTAGGCGGTGAATTTAGTCCCACGGAGAAATTTTCGAAGTTTGAATGGGTAATTTCAAAAAAAAAAATTCACAGTCCAATTCGAATTGATTTTCGGTATAATCCGTAATCCGACTGAATTGAAAAGATTGACGGAATAAAAAATTCACTGCTTTAGTCGATCTAGCTCTATTCACAAATCCAATTTGAATAATCACACAGCAAATGTTTAAGCTTTCTCAAACGAAACCAACTTCTTGACCCGAGTAAAAAACGGATGACTTCTTCCTTCGCATCGCCGTCTGTTTATATACTAATCACGTAACTTCCCAGAATTCCACAGTACAAACACCAGACCAATACAAGTGATTATTCTATGTAGTTCTAGAAATTTCTACATAAATAATTCTAAATAAATTTTAATTAATTCTAAATGTTATTTTAAATGAATAACTTATTTTAATGGTTTAAACTTCAACAAAATAATATAAATTGGAAATATAATAGATATGGGAATTTAAACACGACATGACATGGTTGTCGTTTACATAACATTTACATAACATACGTGGATAATGAAATTTAGAAATTAAGCTATTTTTAAAGTAGAAACGGGGAAACTTTTGCATTTTCATTTACATGTGGTCTGAATAAATCAATGTATGATTCAAGATTTATACTAAAGTGATACAAAAATGAAAAAAAAAATGTTTAAAAGTAACTTGTTTTTCAAGATTTGCGTCTATAATGTAAATCACTTTCACTCATTAGTTCCAAAATATTTTTCCTATTTAGTTTTCGTTATTATGTTCTACATCACAAATGGAAATTTAGAAGAGAAAAATAGGTCTTTTCATTGACTATAGGTATGAGTAATTGGCAGGTAATACGTTCTGCCCAGAAACAAGAAAATGTAAAAAACAAATTGTTCTACAGTGTTGTTTACCACAGGGACAGTTTGAAATTCTTCCCATTTTTTCTCAAGAGATGAGCATCCAATGACCGAGTGGTATGTCTGCGAACTCACACTGTTAAAATCATGATTTCGGTACTTGTATTGAGCAGAGCACAGATCGGCCATTGTTCAGATTTGTGCTTAATTCAAAACAATTCCAAAAAGTTGTTGACTTTGAAGAGAATATTATCTGTTTCCAAGCAATTTTTGTTATTTAAACATATTTTTTATTCATGTTAACATATGTCTTACAAATATTAACAGAATTGTTTTACTACATTTAACAAAAGCAGATATATGTATCTTTTGCTTCGATATATATCAATTAAAAATTTAAAATGAAAAGTTAAAAGTGAAAATATTAAATATTTTTGTGATACGTTGACATGTCATGGGTTTTGTTATTTGTTTCTATTGTATAGATTATTATAAAATCATACATCTAGTTTCTATGGTTTGTTTTATTGTTCTCTGTAGTCTAAACATTTACTACTCCAAAAGGAAAGTTGTAGTGATATTGAATATCCACATTAAAATTATAGATTTTATATGTTTTTATGGTTGGCCAAATGATGTCTGTATGTTAGTTCCAGCAGACTAATACTTCAAGAGAACAACGATCTCGAGGTGACATCATCAGTTTGATGTAGAGAACACATTTACCACAGAATTGAGGCACACTTAGTACAGCTTCTACCTGAAGACTTACAAGTAGATTCCTATTTGGAGATCAATGTGTTTGGTTTGATGGACTCCTCTCAAGAGCAAGAGACATCTGTAGACCTAATCACAATCCTGTAAAAGTGACTGTCATTTGTGTGCAAAAGTACGTAAATTTTATTTTATTTTTACCATTTATTATACTATTATATTTATTTATGGTATTCTTATTTTTTACATCAATGCATATCATGAAACCTTATATGTTTTAGTTTGTCATTAAATTCAATTGGTAATTGCTTTATTCCTTGTTGTTAATAAAACGACTTATATAATTTTGATTGCTTTTAAAAAGAAATAATTGGAGGAGAGACTTCCTGAAGATTAAACCAATGACTACTACAGGTTGCTTACCTATTATGCAGAATCTCTGTTTAGAGAATGTTTAATAGTGTAAATATTAAATGACTCTTTTATTTTTCTTGTCTTTCAGAATTTGTTTGTGTCGATGATTCTTGTGTTTTACAAGTTTATTCTGTGTCCAGTTGTCCTGGCGTATTCTGCAATGGCTGAATTATGTGTTTTCACGAGTCTTTCACTTGCTAAACTTCGTATCATCAATATTAACCTCAGATCTTAAGCTGTTTCGTAGAAGCTCTAGATGTCCTATTACTTCTGTATGATGTATGTCTACTTGTCATGTCTGTAGTTTTATTCTTCACAAGTATTGGTTATTCACACTATGAGAACATTTCACAAAAGAATATTTGAGTCGCTTTGCTGAGTAAGAAGGCCCAAAACACAAAAGGAAAGACCCAGATTTAATTAATGAGCAAAGCAATAATTACAGATGTATTTTTCTCATTATGAAAGTAATAATGGTACAAACTATCTGTTTTAGAAAATTGCAAAGAAACTTTTACTTGTTGAGACAACATAACCACCTGAAAATATTTGAGTTTCATCGTAGCTATATTATTAATATAGTTGTTTCATGCTTCATATTTGTTATTGTTGCTGAGTGACAAAATTTTATGCACGGATTGGTGATAATGGTTTACATAATTCTGTTTCAAAGGAATTGTTGAAATAAATAACAAATTTATTCCTCCGTAACGTGCACAAATATTACTAAAATTATTTTTAATTTGTTTACTTTCCTTGAATTTGTGTTTTATTCGTGTTAGTACTAAGCCACAGTAAGCTCTCTGCTGTAATCATTGCATGTAATTAAACATCTGATTTTAGCATTGTAAGACAGTAAACTCATTGTTATTTCACGAAAGAGACTGCATTAATGTATTTATAATCATGAATAGACAAAGTTTTTGGAACCATCAATTCGAAATGACGTTACTATCATAGAGTTTTGAATTTTATCAGATAAATAATAAAATTTAATCAGTCAGGATATTGCGTTAGATTTAAAAATAGCCTCTTGCAACTACACACTGTTAGATGAGACCATAAATTATTATAACAATTTGTTATTTTTTTAATTTCGAAAAAACTATACAAGGGTTGTCTGTGCTAGCCGTCCATAATTTAAAAACTAAAGACGAAAGGAAAGTTAGCTAATCATCATCAGCCGCCGCTAACTCTTGCGCTACTCTCTTACCAAAGACTATTGGGATTGACGTTATGTTATTGATGTTATAACGTCTTCACTGCAGATAGGGCGAGTACGTTTTGTGTGATGGGGATTCTAAACTGCCATACCGGGTTTACAATAACGAACCGAGATTTTCTAAACGCATTTCAGGAACACACAAATTTTGCTTCCACGCTGTCTTTTATTGCTATTATTAGTCGACAATGATACCTTAGACAAACTTATACGGCTGCAATAATTGTCTAAATATGCAATCTGTCTTCAAAACACTGTCAGAAACAAAGTTATTTATTTATTACATCAGAAACACAATTTAATAGCTATTATACAAAAAGTATTTTCTACTAATGTAAACATTATGGTATTTCAATTCAGAAAACATTATGTACAAATAAAGATAAAGTGATTGTTAAATATAATAACAATAAGTTTACGAATCTGCAAAACTCAAACATGGGATTTGATTCCTTTAGGTCAACGTACCCAGATAGCTTTCTATTTAGCATGCACCAAAAACAAAAACAAACAGCTAGATTTGTGCTTTTGCGTATTAATTTATTTACTTCTCTATAGACATTATATCATCAAGTTGTTCAGTTTTAATACTTGTTCACGATACCTACAGTCATATGAAAAAGTTAGGACACCCTATTAAAGCTTCTGTATTTTTTAACATTTTCGATATACAGATATTTATTCTCAATTTTAAAAATACTGAGAGATTATAGGAATATAACAAAACATTCAAAACTGAAGAAAAGACTTTTCAAAAACTTCTGTAAATGTAATTCTACAAAAATGCATATTCGAAGTGAGGAAAAAGTTAGGATTCCAAAACATTTTTCCCACTTACAAAGGCTCAACTCATATACAGGTGTATCACACCAGGTGCACATGATCGTTAATCAACATTTTGAATGCGGCTTTCCCTATTTAAACCTGGGACATTTAGTTGGGTGTGCTTCTGACTGTTGATGTGAATGTGAGGACCATAGTGAGAGAAAATGAGCTGTATGAGGCATTCAGAAATAAAATTGTAGCAGCTTATGTGTATTGCAAGGGATTTAAAATGATCTAACAATATTTTGAAATCAGCCATTTCAATGTCCGGAAAATATATTTAACAAGCGGAAGGCTTTCAAAACAACTGCCAACATACCCATGTCTGGCTGTCCAAGCAGACTGCAAGATGGTAAAAAAGACTTCAAAAATCCTAACATTTCATTACGGGACCTACAATAGGCTCTAGCTACTGTTGATGTGAAACTGCATGCCTCTACAATCAGAATGAGACTTGCATGAAAGGTGTGCAAGGAAAAAATTTGCTCTCTAGACAATGACCAGAACTTCTGGAATAATGTTCTTTGGTCAGATCAGTTCAAAATTGAATTATTTGGACACCTGAACAGAGGAAATAATTGGCGTAAACCAAATACAACATTCCAGAAAAAGAACATCATAACAACTGTTAAACATGGAGGAGGAAGAGTCATAATTTGGGGTTGCTTTGGCGCAGCAAGACTTTGACACCTCACAATTTATGGAATCCACCATGAATTCTACAGTGTATTAGGGGTGCTTGAGGAACATGTGAGACCATCTGTAAGAAAATTAAAGCTGAAGCTAAACTGGACCCTGCAGGACGACAATGACGCAAACATACCAGTAAATCCACCAAGGACTGGCTGAAAACTAAGAAATAGAGAGTCCTGGAATGGCCGAGTCAAAGCCCAAACCTTAATCCCACTGAGATGCTGTGGGATGTCATGAAACGGACTGAACATGCAAAACAAACCCTCAAACATCTCACAGCTGACAAAATTATTCATTGAGGAGTGGGAAAATTTTCCTCAGACCGATGTCAGAGACTGGTAGATGGCTACAAGAAGCGTCTGACTGCAGTTATTTTAGCCAAAGGGGGTATCACTAGTTATTAAGGGTAGAATGTCCTAACTTTTCCTCAGTTGGAAGATGCATTTGATTGTAGAATTACATTTACAGAGTATCTTGAAAAGCCTTTTCATCAGTTTAAATTGTTAAGTTATATTTCTATAATCTTTCATTATTGTTAAAGTTAAACTTGAATATCTATTTATCCAAAAATGTTTTAAAAATACACAGGCTTTTATAGGGTGTCCAAATTGATCCCATGACTGAAGGTATTGAAAGCGTAACTTAATCTGATATCTCTTACCAGATTAGTTGATCAGTTTGTCATAATTTTCTTCAAATCATTCAAGTGAAAGTGTAGTTTTTAGGAGAGATGTTTCATGGGTATTACATGTTGTGAAATAGGGCTTAACTCACAATCATTGAGATGCCCCACGTGGCTTTTACTTTTGCTCAAAACTCTACATATCTAACTTTAACTGATTTGTTAAATATCGTTAAAATATCATTTTTGTATACATTAACAAACAAATTCTAACAAATTTATAAATCACCTTTTGGAAGACCTTGGTTGTGCCTTGTTTGGCAGGCATAGCCAAGCGTGTTAAGGCGCGAAACTCGTAATCTGAGTGTCGCGGGTTCGAATTCCCGTATTGCCAAACAAGCTGCCTTTTCAGCCGTCGGGGCGTTATAATGCAACGGACAGTCCCACATTTCGTTGGTAAAAGAGTAGCCCAAGAGTTGGCGGTGGGTGGTGATGACCAGCTGCTTTCCCTTTAGTTTTACACTGCTAAATTAGAGACGGCTAGCACAGATAGCCCTCGAGTAGCTTTGCGCGAAATTCAAAAACTCAAAACTCTTCAGTAATGGAAAATAAATGCCTTTTTTAGTATGTTTCTTGTCAGTCTCTAAATGAAAAATAAACATAGAAAATATGGTGAAAAACTCAGAAGTAGACAAAACCACGAGATTTATTTTAAATTTTATTGTTCGTGCTGAAAAATCTCAACAATAACGTTCATTTTGTTTCTTCAAGTTTCCAACTCAGCTCTTCAACAAGTGCGAAAATTAAAAACTAACACTAACCATTAGTTGTTTGGTAATCATAATAAACAGAAGCACACATTATATTTTCAATCTTTCCTGTCATTATAGTTTGATTACTTGGATAAAAGAGTTTATGATTATTTGTTTTTGTTCTAAGGGTGACCAAAACTTCATGAAATCAGTGGTTTGAAAGATGGGTTTGCTCAAAATAATCAGGGAACAACATTCCACCTATGACAAAAATATAAACATATATGAACGGAAACGCATTTTCCCAACATTACATCGTTGCCTGTATTACCTTCTTCTTGTGGATATAACTTCAAACAACTCTTCTGGCCTGTAATACGTATAACGTAATGTAACAGATTGAAGCTTCCACAAGGAATAAAAGTGAAGCAAACAGGTTTGAGTCACGTAATCTTATTGTTTGGAGGAAACACCTATCTTTGAAACAATCAAATTGTTATTAATTAAATCCAACTACAATTTCTCCAACCCGGAAAGAGCTACGCAATGGTAATTAAATATACCAACAAAGTTCAGATAGTTTTAGGCTAATGACAAAATAGTTGAAATTATTGGCTTAAAGCTATTGGAAGAATTATATAAAAGTGGGTTTTCCAACTGTTAATATTCATCAAAAGAACAAAGTTTTTAACATTCAACATGAAAATCCTGTTTACAGCTAATTTTTTGGTCGTGAGCCTGACCCTGACGAACGGCAACACAATATATATGATGTGAAAATTGATTTGCAGTAAGTTCATTTTCAAAGTTTATTCGTTGATAAAATGTTAAGTAATCGTTCTGTTGAAGTTATTGTTTTCAATTAATATCTTCATTAAGTAAGGAGAAACACAAAGGAACTGAAAACTATATCGAAATATTACACTGGGGAGCACTCATTTTGTTGCATTTAAAAAAGTCCTTTCTATGGTCAATTTGAGGGTGTATATTTCAAATCAGAAGTCGGTTTTTTTCTGCAAGCTACAGAATTTATGCAATTTGACATTTTATTTTTTTAATGTTTCGTTGTTATAGCAAATTATAGGAATAGCTTATCAATTTGTTTGTGTATTTTATTCAGGTAGGAATTTGCGTTTCTACACTTCATCTGGACAATCTCGTTTAATGCTCCAGCAGTAGTCACCCATCATACTTTTGTACCAGCGCCCTTGGTAGCTTTCTTCCATGACCTTTAGGTCTTAGTGGAATCGTTCTCCTTGTTCGTCACTCACAGCTCCCAGGTTGTCAGGGAACTTATCAAGGTGGCTGTTCAAAAAATAAAGCTTGATGCTCATGTTGCACCCGAAATCACGAAAAGCGAGGACCATTCTGTTCACAAGTTCACTCTAGTTCTCAGCTTTATTGTTTCCAGGAAAGTTTTGAACGACTGCCACAAAGGATAACCAGGCTGCCTTTTTTAAAGCGGTCATTTTAACAACAAACTGATCATCACGAATTAGGGTTTGAATCTGTGGGCCATCAAACACGCCTGCTTTGATCTTCTCAAATGATAACCCTGGTGAAGCTGTGATGATGTGTTGGAAACATTTACCTTCGGTTTCTAGTGCCTTGAGAAATTGCTTCATCAAACCTAATTTGATGTGAAGAGGAGGAAAGATGATCTTATCTATGCTTACAATTGGGTCTTTTATGATATTTGGCATGCCTGCTTCAAGGGTGTCACGAATAGGCCAGTCCTTCTTGACCCAATGTGTATCTCATGCTCGGCTGTCCCACATACAGAAGAAACGTGGAAATTTGGTGAAACCTTTCTGTTGTCCAATAAGAAAGTTGACCATCTTTAATTCTACACAAATGATCCAATTGTGCTCATGATATTTTAATAAGTCCTTGACCATTCTCATATCATTATAGTCTTCCCGCAAATGCACAGAGTGACCGACAGGTACTGCTCCATAAACATTCCCATTATGTAAAAGAACACACTTTAGACGGCGTTTTGAACTATCTAAAAGAGTCTCCATTCAGCAGGACTATAGTAAGGTACACCCAGTTCTTTGAGAAGCCCTTGGATGTCATGGCAGTAAACAAACTGTCTGTCTTCTGAAAAGAAGGTCATAAAAAGCTGGTCACGCTTTTTCAAATATGATACTTTAACAGAGTGATCAACAAGATTTCTGCCTTGCAATCTTGATGCCAAAAGCTTTTTTACTTTCTTTGAAATACGTAAATCCCGAACTAAATCATTCAGTTCAGCCTGGAGAAGAGGCTTGGGGACGGTGAAAGGTTCAGTGTCTAAAGAACAGTTCTCCGATTGTGCACACTTTTCTGACAATTCACTGTCACAACTGTCTTGTTCGCTTGTATCATGTCCAATGTCTTTATCGTCGAATGAAGGCAAGCCTTTTTAAACTGGAACAGGAACTTCTTCAGAGTGCGGAGCAGGCCGAATAGCTGAGGGAATGTTCGGATACGTAATCATATGTCGGTTTTTCTTCCCAACAACCATTGTGTTTACCATGCAGAAATAACAGTCAGTTACATGGTTGGTGGGTTTGCACCAAATCATTGGAACACCAAAAGGCATGCCATTGCGTTTTCCTTTGGTCCAGTCTTGAAGCATTTCCTCACAATTGTGGCACACAACATGAGGAGCTCATTGCTTGTCTTGATCACCAAGATGAACTTCAAAATATGCCTTGTAGTCACGCTTGACGAACGAGGATATGTTACGTCTCTGACGATTGAGTGTGTAGCATCCGCATATGTAGCAGAAGGCATCAGACTTGTTTCTGCAATGATATCTAATTTTGGAAGCCATGTTTAATCTGAAACAAAAGAAGAATGATCAAAATATTAGAATCTATCTATATATATGGACGCGAAAATGCTTATACATGGTTTACGCAAGTCCACATTTGCACAATTTCATTAACCTCAAATTGCATACAAACTAGAGCTTGTAGAGATACTATTTTCAGATTTGAAATCTGCGCCTAAAACTCCTTCAGAATCTGTAAAAATATCCATTGCAACTCAAAGTTTCTGAAAAAGGGTTCCCCAGTGTTATCAGAGCAAAGTTTTGACATATGCATTGTTATTTTATTAAAGTTAAGAAAAAGTATTTAATTGACACATTTGGACCGTTGCAATTTTCTGTCAATCTGAAGAGTTGAGTGTCGGTTTTAAAAATTTCAACAGATATTTTTTATCTAGATTGAGCATCCACTTCTGGAGCTATTTTGATGAGTACTAACTTGTATTTTTATAACTCAGCAATGAAAAAAACAATTGAGATTTGCATGAAATTATGTTTCTAATTAAACCAGTAGAATTAAAAACAGAAACTGAAAAGTTTTAGATTTAACCATTAAAAATTGGTGAGTTTCAAACTTACGTAATAAAAATCACAAAAAGGAGTATGTTTCAAATTAAAACATTTAAAAGAAAACTAAACATTATTTGTTTTTCTTCAATAACAATTTTGGAACAGAAAAGAAAACACTTTCATTGATAACTGCGCTTGCAAAGAAATGCCTCAACAAAATTTACTCTGATATTTAATACAGTAATGATAGCTCATTGTAAAATTAAATTTAAATAAAATCACATTTCTCATAGCTGATAAACACTATTGAATGTTAAGTTCCGAAAAAAATAACAGTTGTACCTGCGGGTGTTTCTAATAGTTTATATAATGATTCATCTTCCCAAGTCACATCGATACCTCAAATAATATCTTTTAATTCATCTGGTAATATGTATCGTAAATATGCGAATTAGAAAACTTACGTTTAATAAAATATTTTTATAAACACTGGTTCGTAAAATTAAAACCCACCCCACTAAATAGATCAAATGTGTATTTATATTATGTAGGTATTAAAGACGATTCTGCAAAAGTGAATAATCTGAAAGTGTCCATAGGAGAACGTTTTAAACAACAAGCAGAATGGGTAGGTGTTTTTTTTATAATTAATCACATAACGTCAACTCAGTGTAATTTTGGAAACCGGTAAAAACCGTGTTTCGATATTCGTGGTTGGTTGATCACAGATAAGCCATTGTGTAGCTTTGTGCTTAATCTTGAATAAACAAACAAACCAAAACCTTTTATAAATAACGTGTTGCTGACATGTATCTTCTGTCTTAACATATTTTGGTGTTCAGTTAAAATTCTAAAAGATAATTCTATGAATTAAGGTCTCGTATGCTAGCGATAAGTTTAGGGAATTACTACGCTCGGTGTTGTAGGTTTATAAATCACCTTTCGGAAGGTCTCGATGTTTTACACATCTTGAAAACGAAATTTAAAAATCACAGCAAAATTTTAAAATGTTAACACTATTTGTCCCATCCAAGATTATTAAGTATTAAACATCGATTAAGCAGCAGTTCATACGAGTCGTGCTGTAAAATAGAGAATGTTTTCGTAGTAAAATTCTTCTGGTTATTGGTACAGCATCATTTTAATGACGTCTACAGCGCCCCTTACTTTAACTTATGTAATAAATTCCCACATTGCCTGCATGTGAATCCACATTAATAACATGCGTTGTGCAGAAATAATTACTACAATATAGCAAGGCCTAACATGGCCAGGTGTGTTAAGGAGTGCGACTCGTAATCTGAGGGTTGCGGGTTCGCATTCCCGTCTTTTTTGCCTTGGGGACGTTATCATGAAATGTCAATCCCACTATTGGTTGGTGAAAGAGTAGCCCAAGATTTGGCGGCGAGTGGTAAAGACTAGCTGCCTTTCCTCTGATGTTGCCCCCCAGTGTCTCAGCGGTATGTCTGCGGACTTACACGCTAAAATCCGGGTTTAGATACCCGTGGTGGGCAGAGCACAGATAGCCCATTGTGCAGCTTTGTGCTTAATTCTAAACAACAAACAACAACATCCTCTGATGTTAAACTCCTAAATTAGGGACGGCTAGCGCATATATCACTTGAGTAGCTTTGCGCGAAATTAAAAATAAAAGCAAATAACTTATTCTCTCACTTCATGTTTGTGTGGCTTTCATATAATGCACGTGCTTACGTTAAGCCTTACCGATTATTTCAGATATCTGTTTATAGTTGAACACAAAGATACAGAATGGGCTATTTTCGCTCCTACCAACATGAGTATCGAAAATCGGTTTTTTATAAATGTTGGTTCACAAACGAATCATTATATCACTAGGTGCTGTTTTCCGTGTCTACTGTGGTCCTATTTACTTTTAACTATTTATTTGGTGACGTTTTTTATTTATTTTATTAACTCGTTGTTGAGAGGTAAAAACGAATACAACAAGATTAATTTTTAAAATATTTGTGGTTAAAACATGAACAAAGTTTGTTTGACGCATGTAATTTTCATTCTACATGCTTTAATGTTTTTACTGTGAACTTGATTACACGATAAATGTGTTGTTATATTCAGATGCAGTTTACAGATCTAAAACAATGTTTTTTTCGTTTCTTTTAGTTTTGTTTTCCATCCTCTGTCTTTCATCGAAATATTGTTTTATTTCAATTCTTAAGTGGTTGTTTATGTTTAAATAGATATACCAACTTCATTAATAATAAAGATACAGTAAACATATTTAAAGTTGGTTTATAAGAATCATATGATTTCTTCCATGTGGATACGATTAAACAATTAACTTTCATGAAAACAAAGTTGTAGAGTACAACATTGAAGTTCATTGACCAGAAAGTATTTTTTATTTCAAGCTTCCAGATGCAGTTAAAAATGTGAATGCCCAAGAGTTGGCAGTGGGTGGTGATGACTAGCAGCCTTCTCTCTAGTCTTATACTGCTAGATTAGGGATGGCCAGGACAGATAGCTCTGTGCGAAATTAAAAAAACAAACAAACAAAACAAACTTGAAGTTGAAATGATTACAAATAAACATAACTTTAAATATTATATTAAATAAGCTGCTGTTTTCGGAAATATACATTTTAAATGTAAAAGAAGGCCAAAATTGGCTTAAATTATTCTAGAAAATGACCTTTCATTTTTTAATGAATATGAATCATATTAACAGCGTCGTTACAATAAATAAAAAAATATATATGAAAACGGCTCGTAAGTGTTGAGAATTTTTTTATGCAGAGGAGCGTAAAACGTTTCGACCTTCTTCGGTCATCGTAAGGTTCACAAAGAAAGAAAGAGGTAACTATATCTAAACTAGTAAAGACTATGTTCCTAATACGACGTATAACATGCTAGAAGTCTCATTCATAAACAAAACCCCTTGGTGTTTATTTCTGTTATTGTGTCTCATTTTCTTATCCAACACTCTCTTTCAGACAAACCTTTAGGGCAAATGTCCCCATTATTTAGTTATAAGGAACTGAAGGGACTTGCTGGCTCTCCAAAGTCAGTGAAGAAGCTACGATTTGATAACGTGTTGGTGGAAACATCCACATTTCAACACAGTGAATTTCTTTTGAATTCATCACCAGGAGATATTGCTGTTTCCTTGGGTCATACCATCACTGTTTGTTCTCTCTTCCTGTCGCTTGGAGAGATATATGATCAATCAAAACTTCATGCTCTGACTGAACAGTTGCCGCCTTCCTTTGTAATCCTTCGGGACATTAATTGTCATCATCCTCTCTCAAAAAGTGCTGCTATTCATAGGAGTGGTCGCTATGTAGAGCATATGTTCTCTGATCACAACCTTTCTCTTTTGAATACCGGTTCTTCTACTTAATTTCATGTACCCAGTCAGTCGTCTACTGCAATTGATCTTCATTATTCTCTCACTTTGGGGTTGACAATAAATCACAAGGCAGTGATAATTTCCCTATAATTTTGAGATAAACTGGCCATGGTTGATGCCACTTGACCCCAGTGCCCCGTTGAAAACTGGATCAGGCAAACTGGCCCTCATTCACTGCTCTCGCAGTACTTTATTCTGCCGTCGTCTGTAAGCCATCAATAGACCATTGTGTGGTAACAGTAGCTCTCTATATTATGCAGGCTTTCTTCTCCAAATTTATCATTAATGTAAGAAAATGTCATTGACGATGGTGATGATGTCTATATTGATCGTATTTTTAGCATTCTTGGGATCATAAGCCTTTTGATTCTGTTTTTGGGCTGTGTTTCGCTTTTTTATTGCTTGTATAGAGTTTAATATTTTCTTTATCTTTATTGGATGTTTAGCACAGATAGCCTCGCCGCTTTGTTCCACAAAGCGTCAAACAAACAAACAATTAAACAACGCTTTTAATCAGAAATATGCATAACATACAATAAAAAGGAATGAAACTGTTCAGTAACAAATATAAATCAATGATTTTATTAAATGAAGGAAAGTCTTTTGTGTTTGAATATATCTCTGGTATGTATTTTCCCGAACGCATTTTCTTAAACCGGATAGAACAACGCAATAATTGGTAAATATACAAGGAAACGTGTTAATTTTAGGCTGGATTATGATAAAACAATGGATTTTCTAACATAAAATCTTTCTGAAAACAGTAAACCTTCTCAACATGAAATTTTATTTGCAACTGCTGTTGTTCTCGAAAATATTATTACTGAAATAAAGGTTTTTTTCCATATTTGTGTTTTAGCTCTATTAAACCAAGCAATAGAAACTAAAGAAAAACATAGATTTATAATATATACAATTGCAGTTCTGAACTTTAAAAAAAGTAATATTTTCTGATGTTGATAGTGTGATCATTAGCTATAAAAATCGATAGTCAATTTTGAAATATTCAATAAACGTCTTTGATTTGGATTATACATTAACTTTTGAAATTATCTGACCAGTCAATTGTGATTTATATTCTCTTACTTCGCCAAAAGTGCAAATTCTCCTTCTATTAAATATCTTTCAACAAAAGGTGGTTAGAAATATGAGAAAATAACCAGTTTAAGTAAATCAGAAATGTTCTTTTTATTCAGAGATAAAAAGACAAGTCTGAGAAACTAAACGAGCTGAGAAAATGTACTGAATCCAAAATTATAGATAATTTAGAGTGGGTTGGTATTTCTAAACTGTAATTGCTTCGACAATTCATTCTAATTTGTTAATCAATGTATTGCTGTCTTAAATATGTTAACATTTGAAATAAACTACACAGATCCAGAACGACGTAAGTTTCATTTACTTATTTTATTTATAATTTCCATTTTTTGGAATAATCACACCGTTATTAGATAAACCTAAATGCAATTTAGGAATATCAATAAGTATTTTTGTAGATTATGAGTTATAATGGTTGAAATACATGTGAATATCACGAAGAACATCTTAACAATCTACATTCGAGCTGAAATATGTCTATACATTGATCAAACAGCCAATAAATTGAATTGACATAAACATCAACTCCATAGAATTACTCACAGCTGTTTGATCCAGATATGAATAGTTATCATATCAAAAAGGCGAAAGTATTTGATACTTTTTATCAATATAGCTCTTTGTTTTGTCTTACTTTCTTTAATATTTATTGTATTAAATTGTTGTATTGATAATGTTTGAGTATAAATGCCTATAGTTGATGATATAATAACGGTAAAACTGAACTACTGGCCAAAAACGTAAATGTGCGCTGCTATTTACATTTCTTCTCCCACTAGATTCAGTTTTCCTGCAAACTAAAACTCATGTGAATATCTTCAGCATATGTATCTATTTGCATCATAAGAACTATTCAGCATGGAGAAGCTGGCTGCAGTCAACTGATAAAGTGAGGTCGCAAATGTATTTTTTAAATTTTTGATGATAGATAATATTTTCAAACGATATTTGAATATCCCTTTCAGTTAATGCTCAAGATAAAAGCATCAGAGGATAAAATTAATTTTGGTATTTTGTAAATCGTTAACATTTAGACTACAGCTGAAGAAAAATATTATAATACTTTGGCAAGTATGTGTGTGTTTTCTACATGCAAAGCCACAAAGGATTCTCTACTGATTCCACTGAGGTGAATTGTACCCCACATTTTGGGGTTTTAAATGCGGAAACTTACTGCTGTACCAGCGGGAGACTCCAGTATGTGATGTTTGTTTATGAAATATGTTTATACAGTATTGTTATCACACCAGCTAACACTGTAGCACAAATGTATATAATACTATAAAATGTATTTTAACAGGTCTTCCTGTTTCCTTGATATACATACAAGCTCCATTGAAGTATGCTTGCGTACTTGTACCTTTGTGTTTAAAGACACTGAAATAAACAAATGATAAATATATACTGTTCAAAAAAGTGAAGGAACAAGTGCATATTTCAATATATTTTTCCATAACTTCATTTATGTAAGAGAAAACATATCCGTTATTTACAAGCGTATTTTTTTTAAGTTTGCGAGTAAACTTTGAAGAAACTCAAACGAAAATCACCTCACTCAAAAAGAATACAGTTTAATGTACCCTATGTGAGGCTGATACGTAAAACTATGCATTCCTCCTTCATTACAGAAACAAACACCAACATGGATATTTTGCTGCTCGTTTTGTCAGTGTGTACTTTCATCTTGTTTACCCAAGCAGTCAGGCGCCATCTGACATAAAATCAGGTGAATAGGGAGGTCCAGTTGTTGGTAAACGGTACAGCACTTCGGTGTGAAACTTAGCGTTGTCAATCGACTTTGGCGATGCTACCAGGGGACAAACTCTTATGGTAGAAAAGTAGGTCAAGGCCATCATTGCTGCACAACAGCCTCAGAGGAACACTACATTGTGATTGCCAATCATCAGCAACTGGACTGGGAACTTCGTCAATGGGCCACCTTGCTGTAGACAGACGAGAGCAGGTTCATTGTGTCTCGTGAGGATGAACGTGAGAGAAAGTGAAGATGCCGAGTAAAGTAATTTTCCGCCTGTAACAATGTGCAACTTGACGCTTATGGAGAAGGTCCTGTAATGGTCTTGGCAGGCATATGCGTGGGTGGCCGCTTAAACTTACTCATACTCGACAGGGGTGCTTTGAACGCACGACGATATAAAGACAAAATTCAGAAACCCATTGTGAGGCCTTCTGCCGGTGTTGTCGGGTATGGGCTCATTCTCATAGAGGATAACGCACTAACCAACGTTGCCACACTGTGTATGGACTTCCTTGACGAGGAAGGAATAAAGACTTTGGAAAAGTTCGCCAGATCTTCAGATTAAATTCGATTGAATATTATTGAGTTATATTGTCGAGGCTTGTCAGTGAACGCCAGCACTCTCCTCAGAATTTACAGGAACTCCGACAAGCCCTGGTAGACGAGTGGGCTGTCATGCCCAAAGATAACATCGACAGACTGATTCGAGGTGTGTCACAGCCCGTGGAGATCATACTAGATATTAAATGTTTCAAACATTTCTTGAATTAACACAACTGAACTGTTCAAAGTATTGTTCCTTATGTTTATCAGTTTTGGAGATATTGGTCATTAAAAATATTTCTTTATGCTATACCTTTCATTACGCATTAAAAGTGGAATACAGATGGAATTGAAATTAGGCAGTTTACCTAAAAACTAAAAATATTATTACATTTGGAACACTGAGATAAATTGTATAAAAAAGTGTACTTGTTCCTTTAATCCTTTTGAGCAGTTCATTTCCAGTAATATATACAAGAAGTAATATCATAACCCAAATATTTATTGAGATTTGTTTGTTTGTAATTAAAATCGTAGTCACACAAAAGGCTATTTGGTTCAGCTCACCACGGAATCGAAACCCAGTTTCTAGCTTTTTTAGTTCACAGACATAACGCTGTGCCATACACGTTAAAGAATTCGTTGCTGAAACAAAGGTCGCATGGAATATAATTCCTTTTTCGACAATCCTCTGATGGTTTAAATATTAAGTGAATTAAATGTTTCTTGATATATTTTCCTGGTTTTGCAGTCACGCTGTGATAAACATTAGTTTTGTATATTAAGTAAAGATTATTTTTACAACACGTATCCAGTCTATTTATTCTATGATAATAAACTTGGTCGTTTACCTCAATCCATAAATACTTTGCAATTATTTAACACGAACTTTCCATTATTTACCGGATCTATCTCTCGAAAGTGCAGAACTCAGTTAACTCTTTAATTCAACACAAAATATCAGTGCTCACAGACACCCAACAAGGTTAAAGTATAGTTTTGTCATCAGCTTTTTCATCGTGATTTTATAACGGCTGATGGCATTAGGTAATTTGCTCATATACATATTTCAAATTGTTTAAATATAACGCACTCTCTGTTTCGTTCAGACATATGCACCAAACGTACCTCTGAATAGTCGCCATATCTTCTTTTTATACATCAGAACAATTTCCCTTTACTTGTATCTCTTTTTACCTCTGTTAATTTTATATTCATATAATACTTCATAACTTGCTTTGATACTAATTTATTTTTTTAAAAATAATTCGTCAAAAAATTAATAATAGTTTCGATCTTATCACTAAATATTTTAAAATTATTTCAAATATTTCTGAAGATGCTTTCTTAAGAAAATGGTATAACATATTTCTTCTTCAACATAATTTTTAATATATCTCAGATATACCTTAAGACAAAAGACAAGAGGGTTTCAACAACATCATTCCTACCAGAGATAATTTTGTCAATTATTCCATCAAAACTTTATGTATTAATAAATGCATTATTTAAATTAATATCTCTCATGTTTGAATTAGAGGGGCAATAGAAATGGACGGAGATAATCTAGTTTCCAGATAATCAAGATGTGATTGCTGAATAAAAAAAATAATAGATTATTTGGTAGCCAACTTTGTGAGTTTCTGAAACTCATGTTGTGGCTGTTTATAAGACAATATAGGCAAATGAACTACTTTTACTGCTTTATTCAGTCACATCTACAGAGCAATAAGAGTATAATACCACAGAAACATAAGTCAAACGAAATGGATAAATTTATGCTTTCTTCAGCTTATGTTTTCGTTCGTTATTTTTGGATTACCGTCTTATTTGTTTTCCTTTTATTTGTGTTACTATTGTATTATTCGTGAGTGTTTTGTAATATATTTTTAGTGTGTTTCTCACCAAAGCTCACAACCGAAAATAACCAACATAAAGAATATAACTTCGACCACTTTACTGACATCCAAACTTCCCTGAAACTACTTAAAAATATATTCTCAAAAAACAACTAAAAACAACACAGTAAACGATTTTTTTAAAGAATTTTCTCACAAAACCATCAACATACTTTCACAAAACATAAATTTAAAATACATTTTTACAAAAAAGACATAAGTTTTACAAAAAACCTAAAACTAGACAATAATATAAAAATTCTAAAAGCAGATAAAGGAAACACCATTGTCATATTTAACCCAAATGAATACATCTAACACAAAAGAATATTCTGTCAGACACAACCACGTTTGAACCAATACACACAAATACAACAAAGACACACGAAACACAACTGAGTAAAATACTACTAAAAATGAAAAAAGCCAACACAATTTCGAAAACATTTTATTCCTACCTCTGCAAAATCGACTCACACACAACTTAAATATACGGAATACCCAAACCTAATAAACCAGATTGGCCATACGACCAATAATTTCTACATACGAATCGTTATATTACAATCTTGGTAAATACATAAATCAAAGACTCTTTCATTTCAAGCTTAATCTTAACCAACTTTATCATGAAGCCTCAATGGCCATTTTCGATATTATAACGTTCTTTACGGAAATTTCAACCGCTGAAGCCTGCAAGATAGCCTTAAAATTATATATCCAGGATCCTAACCCGTCAATAAGCATTCCGAACAACGATTTAGCAATCCTCAAAGAATTCACCACGATGAAGAAAAACTTCATGTTCAAAACACAACTATATACAAATAAATGGCCTACGCATGTGCAACTCAATATCACCAGTTCTAGCTAATATTTTTATGACACAAGTTGAACCACAAGCGATTAATATAGCATTACGTCCACCACTCTACTGGAACAAATATAAAAATGACACGGTTGAGGGATTCTCACCTACAGAACACACACTTCATTTTTTTCAATCACAATAACTCTATACATATCAATAAAAATTTCTTAACGTCAAAATTACAAGAATCGATACACAATTTAAAACAGAAACTCATCGAAAAATCACTCATACTGGACTATACATTCTTTGGGAATCAGCACATGAAACAAAACAAAAACTCAACATACTAAGAAACCAAATAAACACAGCCCCAAAACTATGTGTACCAGATAAAATTAACAATGAATTAGACAAAATAAATCAATGCTTCATCAACATCAATAATTTTCCTCCACAAACCGTAGAAAACATTACACGCACACACGTAGACAAAAAATATAATCAACTACCAAAAGTATTTTTTCCCACGAATTAAAAAGTCACGAAACCATATACTGCTGTGTACCATTAATTCCCGACACCAGCAGAAAAATAAGTAGCATTTAGCAAAAACTAGTAACAATGTAAGACATTACAGTTAATCCAAATTTCTTCAAAAATCAGGCACAAAACTATGGTCAATACCGTGTTAAAACTGCACTGACAAATACCACAGCAACATTATTTATAAAATATAATGTGATAACTGCCACGACTTCTACATTTGAGAAACAAGAAGAAAAATGGAAACCAGATTTAAAAAGTACAAAAAGTCACCACATGTTTTCGAACACTGCAAATCGAATGAACACAATATAACCATAAAAAATACCCAAATATTAAATAAACAAAGAGACATAAACGCAAAATTAAGAAAGCCTAACTTATACAACAACTCAAGCCCAAAATAAACCAATACAAAGAAACACCTTTACACCGATATTAATAAACATAATCAAACATTTAAGCACGCCCTCTACATTCCTACACTCAATTACACAATCTTTTCATACATGTGGTCAGTTACCTCTTTTTTTCATTGTGAACCAAACGATAACCGAAGAAGGTCAAAACGTTTTTCGTTCATGTAATAAAAATTTTCTCAACCCTTACCAGCCATTTTCACATATATATTTTTATTTATCGTAATAACGCTGTTTATATCATTCACACCCATAAAAAGTGTATGTCATTTTCTAGAATGATTTAAGCCCATCTTTACTTTCTTTTATATTTTACATGTGTATTTCTGAGAACAGTAGCCTATTTAATATAATATCTAAAGTTATTTTTCATGTTTAAAGATATTTGTTATCAGTTTAGCTACAAGTTTCGACTTTTTTAATAGCGCAAGAACCCAAATTTCATTACTTTATGATCAACAATGACAGATTTAATTTTGTATAGGTCCAGGTACTAATAAATTTTATGAGTCCTATATTCTAGGTGAATTTATAGAAAGCAAAACTGTCAACGAGCCCACCTTAAGATCATGGGCACCGTTGTTGAGCACCCAATGGTTCTCCTTTGAAGACTATAATGATTAATAGTAGCGACAATCCTTTCATTATTGAAGAAAATCACAGAAATAGGAGTATCTTTCAACCAGCAGGTACAAGTTTTCTTAAAAGCCCATAATATTGTAAACTGAAGGACAACAAAACTTCCTAAACCAGATTTGATAAATTTATACTTTTTAACTCATTATTCTGTTGTAGTTCTGATACCAAAGCAACACCTACTACCGTTAGTACTGCTGACATAGCTTGCAATAAACCAAAGTGCTTTTTAAATATTATTCTGGCTATCAAAAATACCATAAGAATTGTGTTTAGTAAAATTACATGCAAGCAAAAAATAGTATATACCGCGCCTCTGGTGACAACCAATTTCAAATAACAAATATGAGATTGTCTTAAGTTTTTCCAAACTCATAATTTATGAATGAAATTATTTCAGAAAAGAAAAAAAATTAAACATTGGAAACACAGTAAAAGTAAATTATACTGCATTGTGTATGTTACAGACTGAAAATATTTTTATCTGAATTATAACTGTTGTTATCAGATTGTAATGTTACAAACACTTAATACTAAATTTTAAGGACGTTTTTTCTCAACAAGTAAAAAGAATATCTTGGTTTTAATTGTTCAGCATAGAATGAAATGCCCAATATAATATTAATGTTTTGTTTAAATTTAACATTTCAGATATTTCTATTTGATTTTGAAATGAAAATTGGAAGTGTCTCACTTCAAATTTACATAAATGCCAGTATTTTTTAAGAATTTGTAACCATCCATCTAAATGATAAGTGAGAAAATCTTAATGACAACTGAAATAGCAGTCTTCAGAAATTTTAAATTCTCAGTTCTTTAAATAAATCAATGAAAGTCGTTCTACTGTTACATTGGATTCAACATGTCCATTGCAAGTGTGAGTAGTGTATGATCAATGCTGATCAGAGAAAAAACCAGCCTGAGTCTTACAGGAAGTCCCTGACCCTCTCCTGGAAACTAAAAGAGGTCACTGGCACATGTTTGTTGATGTTGGCTAATTTATGAAGTGGTCTGAGCCTTACCCATTTGTATAATAGATTGGTACCATATATCACTGAAGTTCCAATTGAGCACTATAAAATACAGATTGTTCTTTTGGAAAAGAATCAGAAAAACCAGAAAGCTAATTTCATCAACCAATTATTATAAGAATGTTGTTATGTGTTATATGTGGTAAAGATTCACACTTTGCCTTTTTACCTCCAGTCTCATAATTTAGCATAAAATGTAAGCTCGGCTACCAATCGTATGCTTACTAATTATATTGATCCTGTAATTATCACTTGCCATATGCCAAGCTTAGGTTTTAATGATATTTACTATTCACAATTGATGTGATGTATGGTCCTCCCACAAAATGAGATACCCAACAATCACCACAAAAATACATGCCTGATAGTATGTGTATATACTCTTCAACAAAAAACACGCAAAAGGGATATTTTACTTATTTTAAAGAGAAATATATGTAATAACGTTTGAAGCTCAGAGTATGTGATGTCACACGTGTTAAGGCACTGATTGTCAGACCAAAATGACAATAAAAGTTGTGCACTTTGAAAACGGAGGAAAAAATCATATTTTTCGCAAAAACGCATTCCTTTCTAATAAATTTGTTTGAAAGATCTGAATGTTCTGCAAGTGCAACATGTGCAAAATCCCTATAAAAGTGACGGGTTCTCGGTTTTCATAGCTTAGTGTTAAGCCACCGACACGCAATTCAGTTTCGTCCACTCTGACTGAAGCGCAACGCAACAACGCCATTGTTTTGGGGAAGCATTCAGATCTCGATCAGATGTTGCCAGAGATCTGAATGTCCGCCCAAGCACCATCACAAGGCAATGGAATCGTGACCAACAACATGGATCAACTTGTGACCGTCCACAATCTGGCAGATCTCGTGTGACCACGCCCTCACAAGATCACTATACCGTATTTTCCGCCTAATAAGCCGAATTTCTGGCCCTAAATTTTAAACCTGATTTTTGGGGGTCGGCTTATTGGCCGATCATTAGCTTTGGATCAAAAAATAACGAAAACCAAATCGGCCCCAAAATCATACCTTTGATCTCACAGTTACGGTAGAGTTATTTCAGTTGAATAAACTTTATTTATTAATAGAAAAAGGTTTATAAATTACGAATGACATGTATTCATAAAAATAACAAAATTCATAAAAAATACACACTTTAATCTAAGAAATTTATTAAAATCCATCAAATTCATTATCTTCATTGTCAGAAGTACCAAATAATAGATTTCAATCCTCGGCAGAGACCTGGTCGTCGTACGGGTCATTCTCTGGTGTTATTAGCTGAGTGAGTGAAATGTTGTCTTTCTCGTCGTCGTTCAACCACACATATCATCTTCCGTTCCATCCATTGCATTTGAGATGCTGTATTTTTAAATGACTTCTCTGCAGTTTCAACACTAATATCGTCCCACGATTTCACGACGCAATCACAGACGGTAGCGAGTGATGAAGCGCGCATATTTCCGGCAGCAGTAAAACTTTGATTGCCGGAAACCATCCACTCATTCCAGCATTGACGGAGCCTGTCTTTAAAAGGTTTATTTAAACACACATCTAAGGGCTGTATCACAGATGTCAACCCACCGGGAATAACTGCAATATCGGTATTGCATCTTTTGATCGCGGCTATAACGTTTTCACACAGGTGAGACTTAAACATATCCCAAACGAGCAGAGATCTAGATTTCATCAGTCCACCAGGACGACGCGCCCACACTTCGTTAATCCACTTGCTGCATCCTTCGTCATCTATCCATCCGTTTTCTTGTATATGAGCGATCACTCCTTTCGGAAATTTCTTCTTCTTAGGAAATCTTTTTCTTTTGAAAATTACCATAGGCGGTAATTTTTCCCACCAGCAAAGCACTTTAAGACTACAGTGAAACGTTTTTTGTCGTGGCCCGTTTGTCTTAACCCAAATGGTTTTCTCGTCAGCTTTGTTAACGGCTCTGTTTCCAACCATATCGAAAAAAATCGGAGTCTCATCCATATTCCCAACCATTTGTAGAGGGTAGTTGTGTTTTTGGCGATGATGAATGATAAATTTCTGAAACGAGGTGATTTTATCATTCAAGTCACTTGGCAGTTTCTGCGCAATCTTCGTTTTCTCTCGAAGTACAAGGCTGTGTCGCTTCATGAAGTAGGTACACCAGCTGTTGGTTGCCTTAAAGTCTCTTGAATTTTCTTTATTTCGACCAGCCCACTTTCGTACAAAAATACAGATCTGGGCACGCGTGACACTCACGCCACTCTGCCGGTTTTCATTCACCCATTCAGCTACATCTTCGTCAAGTTTTGGCCACTTCGGTTGATTTATCTGGATCTGAGAACTCACATCGCAAAAAAGTGGGTTTGTACACTCGTGAAAGTTGAAGCACACAGAGCCAATCCTATACCTTCATATTTAATTCTGAAAAACAAACAAACAAATATATTTTCATATAATATTGTTTTATATTTTTCGTATTTTACGGTGAATAAGACGTTTTTTTTTCAAAAAAGGAGTACCAAAAACCCCCTTCATGCTGTACACCAAAAGTATAAAATCGTATGCCACAGAATAGCGTACATCAAGATGTAGTAACTGGTGTGATCAACTTCTGCACGTCAATAATTCTGATGGTCATTGGCACATTATAGCCATAAAGTTTATTGTTGATTCTTGAACTTGAGAATCTTTCACAATTTTAGTGAACATGCAGAAATTTCACAAAACACATTTACACTGTCAATTACACGTAGACTTTGATATGTTTTCTGATAAACCACATTTCACGATACATGTATAACTGAATACCAAAACATACCATTTTATGTAAGACAAATAATATAATCATAATATATCAAAAGATGTTCTATTCTTAAAAAAAAAAATGTTGCAGCTCTATTCATTGACAGCAGAAAGATGAAACACAGGAACCTATAATTGAATAAAAGATGTTGTATATCAGCAAGTAATTAAGAAGCCTCCCCAGAGTAACTATTTACATTGGTAATACATAAAGAGATGATACACTTTCAACGGTAAATAAATTTAAACACTTTAGAGAATAACTTTCTAAAGCATTAAAATATGACTTTTGCCTGAGTTATAATCAATAAGTCCTAACCTGGTGGAAAAATGCCTTAAGACTTAAACGTATTTAGAGTTTCCGAGTTGTAATATAATTTACATGTCACATAAAACATACGAATTGCACAGTCTGATTAACAGACCAAAACAAACATGGCATTAAGGCTTAGAAGAAGTTGATTAATAAAACTTAGGTAGGGGGTTGTTAAGCAATCAAATGTTAAGGCATTTCTGTTGATACAACCAAAAATCCTGTTTTTCTTAACCTTGACAACAAGCATGCTGCTTGGATAGCTTTAAAAACTGATTGTTACATCAAGATCTCTTTCTTTCATGACAATGTGAAGGTAACTTTTATCCAAGTAATACTTACCATTCGCGTTATGATAATGCACATGCATCACCTTCCAATTATTATAATTAAAACCCAACTCCCATTATTTGCCCAAATCACCAAATAACATAAACCAATTCGTAAAGCACCCGCAGGTTCCACACAACTAGTAACACTCAGTTGCTTTATATCATCTGTAAATTTAAGTAATTAATTGTCCTTTCGTTCATATATTGAACTAATATAAATCAGAAAATACTAAGTACTAACAAGGAGCACTGATGTACCTTGCTTGTAACATTAATTAAGTTTGACCTACACCGCGTATAAGGCGTTCTACTTTCTTTGATCCAGCCACTTTTCTGTCAAATGAATTAACTTATCTCTTTATCCCTATATGCATTTTAAAAAGCCTAATATTTAATTTGATAGCAGTAGATTTGGTGTGGTTGACATATTATTACATACTTATCAGTGTTTTCAATCAGTACTGTCATAATTACTTTTACTGATTCATGTTTTCAGGCATAAATTTTTTTAAAAGTGAACTTGGAGTTGATACTTCATGCATAAAATATTAAAACGACACACAACAAAGATTATATTTGTCATTAGAATTTATATTGTGGTCTAATGTGTTTTATCATCTGTACTTATTCTACAAAATGAAGATAGATTTAAAATGTATGCTAATACAAGTAATAAAATTCTTCTAACATCCAACCATCCAGAAGGAATTTCCAACTAAAACAACTTATAATATGAGATTTTTGCAGAATCTTTATTGTGCAATGTAGATATGGGGTGAATTTCTTTTTACAGCAAAAACAATGTAAGAAAAGAGAAATAAAATAATGTGTTCAAATTACATTCAGTACAAATAGTTCCAAAATGACAGTGAACAAATATTAAATTTATTAGTTCAAAAAATATTATACAGAAAAGATTTATATTAAAAGATACTGATTTTAAAAATTAAATGAAAAAATGCCGAGGAATGAGTCACTGTAGTACAGATAAACAACATTTTTATTGAACTAGAGTGAATGTTTAAACTTTATGAATAGTGTATGTACAAAATGCAATGTAATAGCAAATAAGGTGAAAGTAGGTGGTAAAATAAAAATTAAGTGGAATTAACTGCAATTAATTGCATGATAAAATGAAACTTGGTTGCCCTTAGTCATTATGACCCAAACACTGAATTTAAATAGTGATAAAGCTCAAACTATTGTGATAAGCTTTAGTTTGTTTAAACTCTTCTTTGTGAGCAAAATATAATTGTTACAGCCTTAGCTTGTGGTATACAATATTAAAATGCATTCCACGTAGATATATCCTTTTCTAGTAACCTGTTTGAAATATAGGTAAGAGAAAATGCACGAGAAGTAATTAGATATCATTAAAAATAAAAATTAAATTTAGAAATACCAAAAAAGAATAGGTAAAAGAATAACAATAAAAAATAAAAAAGGCCTCTTTTAGCTATAAACTAAGTAAAACATAAAAATAAACGACGTAAATATCATAAACAAACTGCAAACAATTATAAGCAAAGGTTGCAACATGGACAGAAACACAATTAAGAAAGCAGTGGTAAACATGTTAAATAAAGTGCGATGCATAACATTAGAAATAAACAAAAGAAATTGCACGAAATTTACAAGATTACTGGTTAATTGTAAAACAGTCTTTTTAAACCTATGATACAGAATTTTAACATCATTAAACAAACAAACATAGCAGTCCCTATTTCATGGAGCATGTAAATTTAGAAATAAATATACAAAAATCAAAGAAAATTAAAGAGAAATACACTAGTTAAACTAAATAATGGTAAAATTATATATTTGCATTTTATGTTTGTATTACACAGAATGCTTCAATTAAAAATTACTTCGGGAAATTATATCTTTGTAATTCGTTCTCAGAACTTTTCAAAATTTATTTCTAAAACTTTTGAAACAAGATTAAGCCAACTGTTATTATTTAGCTTTGTTTGTTTGTAGATAAATAAATATCTAAACAACGAGCTATCTGTGACCTTATCGGTGGTGTATTAAGGTTTGGGTGAGAAGGAGCTCAGCCGCAGTGCCACTGGTCTTAATGCGGACTCATTGACAATATTATTCCATGTAAAACTACAAAGGATCTAAGGACCACAAAAGTTATTAGCTCCGGTACCCAAAAAACCTTAAATTCACTACTGCTGACCACAATATAATTATTGTTAGTTTTTTCAATCTTTTTTTATTATACTTTAAGTGCCTTGAACTTGGATGAAAGAGTTTTCAATTATTTGTTTTTTTCTTTCTTCTAAGGGTTGGCAAAACTTTATGAAGTTAGAGATTTGTAAAGGTGGGTTTGCTCGAAATAATAAAGGAACAGCGTTCCGTCATTGGAAAAAAATATATATATGTAAACAGATGGAACGCATTTCCGTTACGCTACAGCGTTACCTGTATTATTTTCTTCTGTTGGGAGTATCTTCAAACAACGCTTTTGGCCTGAAAATTGTATAATGTAATATAACAGATATGGCGACTATTCAGAGGTACGTTTGGTGCATATGTCTGAACGAAACAGAGAGTGCGTTATATTTAAACAATTTGAAATATGTATATGAGCAAATTACCTAATGCCATCAGCCGTTATAAAATCACGATGAAAAAGCTGATGACAAAACTATACTTTAACCTTGTTGGGTGTCTGTGAGCACTGATATTTTGTGTTGAATTAAAGAGTTAACTGAGTTCTGCACTTTCGAGAGATAGATCCGGTAAATAATGGAAAGTTCGTGTTAAATAATTGCAAAGTATTTATGGATTGAGGTAAACGACCAAGTTTATTATCATAGAATAAATAGACTGGATACGTGTTGTAAAAATAATCTTTACTTAATATACAAAACTAATGTTTATCACAGCGTGACTGCAAAACCAGGAAAATATATCAAGAAACATTTAATTCACTTAATATTTAAACCATCAGAGGATTGTCGAAAAAGGAATTATATTCCATGCGACCTTTGTTTCAGCAACGAATTCTTTAACGTGTATGGCACAGCGTTATGTCTGTGAACTAAAAAAGCTAGAAACTGGGTTTCGATTCCGTGGTGAGCTGAACCAAATAGCCTTTTGTGTGACTACGATTTTAATTACAAACAAACAAATCTCAATAAATATTTGGGTTATGATATTACTTCTTGTATATATTACTGGAAATGAACTGCTCAAAAGGATTAAAGGAACAAGTACACTTTTTTATACAATTTATCTCAGTGTTCCAAATGTAATAATATTTTTAGTTTTTAGGTAAACTGCCTAATTTCAATTCCATCTGTATTCCACTTTTAATGCGTAATGAAAGGTATAGCATAAAGAAATATTTTTAATGACCAATATCTCCAAAACTGATAAACATAAGGAACAATACTTTGAACAGTTCAGTTGTGTTAATTCAAGAAATGTTTGAAACATTTAATATCTAGTATGATCTCCACGGGCTGTGACACACCTCGAATCAGTCTGTCGATGTTATCTTTGGGCATGACAGCCCACTCGTCTACCAGGGCTTGTCGGAGTTCCTGTAAATTCTGAGGAGAGTGCTGGCGTTCACTGACAAGCCTCGACAATATAACTCAATAATATTCAATCGAATTTAATCTGAAGATCTGGCGAACTTTTCCAAAGTCTTTATTCCTTCCTCGTCAAGGAAGTCCATACACAGTGTGGCAACGTTGGTTAGTGCGTTATCCTCTATGAGAATGAGCCCATACCCGACAACACCGGCAGAAGGCCTCACAATGGGTTTCTGAATTTTGTCTTTATATCGTCGTGCGTTCAAAGCACCCCTGTCGAGTATGAGTAAGTTTAAGCGGCCACCCACGCATATGCCTGCCAAGACCATTACAGGACCTTCTCCATAAGCGTCAAGTTGCACATTGTTACAGGCGGAAAATTACTTTACTCGGCATCTTCACTTTCTCTCACGTTCATCCTCACGAGACACAATGAACCTGCTCTCGTCTGTCTACAGCAAGGTGGCCCATTGACGAAGTTCCCAGTCCAGTTGCTGATGATTGGCAATCACAATGTAGTGTTCCTCTGAGGCTGTTGTGCAGCAATGATGGCCTTGACCTACTTTTCTACCATAAGAGTTTGTCCCCTGGTAGCATCGCCAAAGTCGATTGACAACGCTAAGTTTCACACCGAAGTGCTGTACCGTTTACCAACAACTGGACCTCCCTATTCACCTGATTTTATGTCAGATGGCGCCTGACTGCTTGGGTAAACAAGATGAAAGTACACACTGACAAAACGAGCAGCAAAATATCCATGTTGGTGTTTGTTTCTGTAATGAAGGAGGAATGCATAGTTTTACGTATCAGCCTCACATAGGGTACATTAAACTGTATTCTTTTTGAGTGAGGTGATTTTCGTTTGAGTTTCTTCAAAGTTTACTCGCAAACTTAAAAAAAATACGCTTGTAAATAACGGATATGTTTTCTCTTACATAAATGAAGTTATGGAAAAATATATTGAAATATGCACTTGTTCCTTCACTTTTTTGAACAGTATATATTTATCATTTGTTTATTTCAGTGTCTTTAAACACAAAGGTACAAGTACGCAAGCATACTTCAATGGAGCTTGTATGTATATCAAGGAAACAGGAAGACCTGTTAAAATACATTTTATAGTATTATATACATTTGTGCTACAGTGTTAGCTGGTGTGATAACAATACTGTATAAACATATTTCATAAACAAACATCACATACTGGAGTCTCCCGCTGGTACAGCAGTAAGTTTCCGCATTTAAAACCCCAAAATGTGGGGTACAATTCACCTCAGTGGAATCAGTAGAGAATCCTTTGTGGCTTTGCATGTAGAAAACACACACATACTTGCCAAAGTATTATAATATTTTTCTTCAGCTGTAGTCTAAATGTTAACGATTTACAAAATACCAAAATTAATTTTATCCTCTGATGCTTTTATCTTGAGCATTAACTGAAAGGGATATTCAAATATCGTTTGAAAATATTATCTATCATCAAAAATTTAAAAAATACATTTGCGACCTCACTTTATCAGTTGACTGCAGCCAGCTTCTCCATGCTGAATAGTTCTTATGATGCAAATAGATACATATGCTGAAGATATTCACATGAGTTTTAGTTTGCAGGAAAACTGAATCTAGTGGGAGAAGAAATGTAAATAGCAGCGCACATTTACGTTTTTGGCCAGTAGTTCAGTTTTACCGTTATTATATCATCAACTATAGGCATTTATACTCAAACATTATCAATACAACAATTTAATACAATAAATATTAAAAAAAGTAAGACAAAACGAAGAGCTATATTGATAAAAAGTATCAAGTACTTTCGCCTTTTTGATATGATAACTATTCATATCTGGATCAAACAGCTGTGAGTAATTCTATGGAGTTGATGTTTATGTGAATTCAATTTATTGGCTGTTTGATCAATGTATAGACATATTTCAGCTCGAATGTAGATTGTTAAGATGTTCTTCGTGATATTCACATGTATTTCAACCATTATAACTCATAATCTACAAAAATACTTATTGATATTCCTAAATTGCATTTAGGTTTATCTAATAACGGTGTGATTATTCCAAATAGAGGTACCTCCTCATAACAATAAGACAGCGACCATCTCCCAATATGATTGGTTTTCGATCTCACCCCCATAAAGCTAATATCTGTAGAGAAGAAAAATTTGATTATAAAAAATCAAAGTGGAAATAATTTCAAAAAGTACTAGACAACTTACTACAAGACAAAATTAAGCATACAGCGAATAACGAATCTGAAATTGATTGTTACAGTGAAATAATCATGGAGTGCCTTCTAAAAGCAGCTACGGACACGGTACCAAAACAGCAACATACAACCACAAACAATGCATGGTAACCAATCAAACATCTATTAACAAAGATAAAACAACGACGATAATTATGAAGACTATTCATGGCAACAAAAGAACAATAAATAAAAATACAAATTAACAACATTAGAAATAAAATTAGAGAAGAAATTAAACAGCTAAAACAGAAAAATGGGATAACTTCTACTCTCAACTTAACGAACAAACCTATCTTAGTAAGTTCTGGCTACACTAAAGATTTACAAATGTAACCACGACAAGAAAATACCCAACACCAGAAAATAACAACACCTTAGCACAAACCAATAAAGAAAAAGCAGAAGCTTTGAAACATCAATTAAAAAACACATTTCAAACACACTATTACTCAGACATAACAATTATTGCTACAATAAAGTAAACAACCATGTAACAAATAATCTAGAATTATATTAGCCACATTTTCCATCCAATATTATGAACAGCAACACTAATACTACATATGATTAGAAAACCCTACTACTCACCAAAAAAATTTACATCAACTGAACTTAAACAAGCAATCAAACAATAAAAAACAAAGCAGAAGGAAATGATAGAATACAAGCAGTTCTCAAATATGGCACTCCAAAATTTTTTGACCACCTATTAACCACATTTCATCTGTCTCTATACTCTGGATACATCCTAGTTTCTTGGAAGCAAGCTAATATATTAATGTTTCACAAAGAAGGAAAACCAGCTAATAAGACAAACAGTTATCGACCGACTACCTCGGGGAATTATTCGCTGGTTATCTAGCTTTTTGAAAAATAGGTAATATAGACTAAACGTAGAGGTAACTGTCTCGGAGTTCTTCACTCCAGAAGCTGGCGTCTTTCAAGAGGGGTGTTAGCCGTCTTCTCTTCATCATGAATGTAAATAATATGCTACTTAAATGGATACGCGTCACAATACGCTGAAGATGCAGCAATTTAGAAAAGTGCTCTGACACCAGAAAAAAACAGCCGCTAACTCACAACCCAACTAAACAGATTGTTGAATAATGCCAAAAATAAAGAAATAAAATAAGCACAACGAAGACACAATTAGTGATATTTTCAAAATCAATGTAACACTGATTACTTCCTGTCATCCTTTTTGTGTCTCCTTACAGGAAACATTTATGAGACCTGTCGAGATACTCACCTTTGGGCGGTTTTGTCATACAGAAATGACTGGCTATGTGAGGGACGAGTGCATGGAGGGGTGGCACTGTCTTTGTCACTGAACACACCCTTGGAGGCCGTAGTCGTCCAAGTTTCCTTGGGTCATACCATATGTGCTTGTTCTCTCTGTCTATTTCCTGGAGAAACATGTGAGTAATCAGACCTTGTTCTTTTTTAACAGTTTTCGTCTCCCTTTTTCATTTTGGACATCATGGACATCATCTCCTAAAAGAAGTGCTGATAAAGATAGGAAGAGTCGCTCTGTAAAGCGTATGCTCTCTGATCACAACCTTTCTCTTTTCAATACTGGTTTTTCTACTTTTTCAATGCGGCTAGTCAGTCCTTTACTACTATCTATCTCTTAATTTGCTCTCCTTCATTATTTTACCATTTTTCATGGAAGGTTGACAATACCCCATTAGGAAGAAATAATTTTCCTGTAAACATGAGTGAGACTGGCCCTGATCGATGCCACTCGACTCTGGTATAAGTAAGATCAAGAAAATTGGTCCTCTTTCACTGCTCTTGCAGAACTTGATCTTCCCCTCGACTCTTAATATACGACTGTGTGACAGCAGCAACTGACTGTATTATACAAGCAGCTGCTCAATGTATTCCTAAAACCTCGACACGTTTTCCACTATATTCTCGCCCCATGGTAAAATACTGCCTGCAACATGGTACAGAATGCTCAAAAACGAGACTGGGATGTTTTCTTTAGATATCCCACAGTCTCGAACAACATTACTTTCCAACTGGCCAGCGCACATCTTTGATGAATAAAACGTCACAGCAACATGGAATATTGGGTTAAATTCAAAATCAGCATATCCTCTCCCACCAGTTTCAAAGTAATTTGGGACAAGATTCGAAAGTCATTAGGAAATATCATCTGTCTTCCTCTCGATCTTGCTTTCTGATGGCCAAGATGTAACCATCTGATAACCAGAGCGTTATTGACACTAAAAGTGAAAGTTTTTACCGGGTATCTAGCACTTCTGCCTCTTTTTTTTCTACCATTTTTGCCCACAAGAATCGGGCAGAGCAATCATCTCCTTCCTTTCAAGCTGATTTTTTGTGACTATAATCGAACATTCACACTGATTGAACTCAAACTGGCCCTTCGTTGGTCTAGTAGTACATTTGATGGGCCTGATAATATAAACTATGAAATACTGTGCCATCAATCCCCTGTTTCTCTTGCATTCCTTCTCATTGTTTTTAACCCTACTTGGCAGAATAATGTATTTCATGATGTCTATCGCCATGTTATTGTCCTGCCTTTTTCAAAGCCTGGGAAGGGTCTCAAGATTCCTTCATACTACCGTCTAGTTGATTTGACGTGCTGTCTCTGTGAGACCTTAGAAAGGATGGTTAATGCTCGTCCAGTTTGACTCCTCGAATCAAACAACCTCCCCTCGCCCACCCAGAATGGGTTATAACGACAGTGCTCTCCCATATACCACCTGATTTGACTTGAAACGTCATGAAAAAAGCCTTCTTCAAACAACATCCTATATCAATATTTTTGACATTGAGAAGGCTTATGATACAACACGGAAGTATAACATTTTGCCAGACCTTCATATATATTGGTTAAGTGGTTATTTGCCCATTTTTATGCATTGGAGATTTCAATTTCGTGTGGATTCGAAGTTTTCCCGTTCTGTTCTATAGAGACTTTGAGTTATTGAGTGCTGTGTTATGAGTTTATCTCTTTTCAGTATAAAAATTAATTCCATAACTGAACAACTTCCTCTTACTGTTGCAAAAGAGCTCTTTGTTGACGACTTTCACATCTCATGTCAGTCGTCAAACATGAGGTATATTGAGCGGTAGCTGCAGAATGCCCTCAGTTGTTCACTGAAGTGAACCACAGCAAACGGCTTTATCTTCTCTCTCTCTAAAACCGTTTGCATGCACTTTTGCCGCCAACGGTGTATTTACCCTGATATTGGACTCCGTTACGGTGAAGTTGTGCTGCTTGTTGTCTCTGAAACTATGTTATTGGGGCTTATCTTTCACCATAAGCTAACCTTTATACTACACATTAGGCGGGTACGGGACCAAATGTGCAAAAGCACTGCACTTCGTCCAAACCGTTTCTGACACCACGAAGCGGATCGCGTTCTGTGCTCTTATTCCATCAAATCTCGACTGTGGAATATTGGTTTATGGCTTTGCCAGACCACCGGCTTTGAAGATGCTAGATCCTATTAATCGTAAAGGCCTTCGGCTCTGGACTGGATTTTCCCACACTTTTCCCAGTTCAAAGCTTATACATACATACATATCTTCTTTGCACCTTTGCCGTTTGCAACTGGTTTTACCATATGATTCTAAACTTTGATCCTTACAAAACCATCAAACCTGGGGCTGTGTTTTCCTTCCTCAGTGGGACATACTTCTTCAGAATAGATGGTCTATCATTGTTTCTTTTGGCCTTTGTATCCCGGAGCACTTGAATGAATTGGGTGTGTCCTTGGATAACATTACTGTATCCACTGGTCAGCCCATCACACCATGGCTTTTTAGAGTCCCCAGATGTGACCCATCTTTAAATCATTTGAGAGAAGCAGCCACTCCACAATAGAAATACTGTCTGTTATTTGCTGAAAATCTTTCAAACCATCTTTCCATTCTTATTTATTCAGATGGTTCGAAATCAGGTGACTAACTAACCGGTTTGTTATGGCTCAGTGGTTGCATGCTTCTGTGATCAGTGCTGAGCTGTACGCAATTTCTATTGCTCTGAATCACATAGGAGCTAATCTGCATTATTTATACTGACTCAGTTGTCCTGGAATCGCTTCACGTTGGTACAGACCCTGTTTTCGCTGATATTGAAAAGCGACAGGCCAATTTCTTTTTAACAACAATTTCTATTCAGTTTTTATGGATGCCAGGCCTCGTTGGTAAAGGCGAAAACGAGCTCACCGACACCCCAGCTAAGTCTATCTGCTCTGGCACTACTACCGCTGTGCCTGTTTCATACATGGATTATGGTCCTGTATTCAAGGCTCGGCTCCGTGCCAGCTGGCAGTCGACTTGGAGAGAGCAACGCAAGAACAAGCTTTTCCAAATAAACCTTAGATTGGCTTTTGACGGATTTGTTACCGTATGGATCGGTAGAGAGGTAATTGTTCTAGCTTGACTATGCATTGGTCATTTTTTTTTAAATTATCATTTTCTTTTATCTGTAACTGACACACCAGTGTGAAGTTTGTGAAACACTCAGATCACAATAACCACCTCTTACTTTGTTGGCATCGTTATGATTCACGACAACGACACCATTTTAAGCATGTTCTCTCCCAAGGTTAGTCCATAACGTTAAACACTGTTATTGGTGATGGTGATAATGTCCACCTTGTTTTTAGAATTTTAAAGGCCGTTGATCTTTTTAATGCCATTTAATTTTTTTAACTTATACCTTTAAACCTTTTTAATGTGCCTCTCTTTTAAAAATCAGAGTTCATCTCTTTAAATTTAAAATTAGAAACTGACCATAACATTAAGTTACTTGAAACCAGGACTGGAAAGGCCAACTTCAGGTGACTGACGGTGGTTTATGTTAGTCTTACTAGGGAGTTATGATTATTACAGTCACGCTACCACTTGAATAACTGTAGTTTTTCTCTTGACGTTGTAGACAAAACGAAAACATTGGTTTTATGCTATTTATTTATTTTTTAACTTTGTTTTGTTTTACCTTAATTTTCTTTTATGAATTTTACTGAATTTACTTTTACCTTTTCTACCGGACTTTTGATGCACACAACCTAGCTCTTTTGTGCCATAAAACATCAAATCAACCAACCAACCTCAATAAACACATCAAGATAATTGTACACAAACGAAAAAGAAACATATTTGAAACTTGTTGTAATACAATTTCGGACAGTTTTATCGTTCCTGACACATTAATTTCAGTATACAATTAAACACTATGAAAACAAAGTTATGAAATATGATATAAAAAATTATGTAACAGTAAGTGTTTTTCATATCAAACTTGCAGGTGCATATCGAGAGTGTGAATTTCCAAAATTTCCTTACCGGAATTATCCAGAGTTCTTGAACGAAATGTGTAATGTAGAAAGATGTGCGGATCTACAGGTGATAAAGAACTGTCATACATATACATTTATATATTTCTATTGTTGTATTACTAGCATTATTACTTACTTATCTTTTAATGTTTTCTATTGAACTATTAATAAGAAAGTTCCTTTTATAACCAACAGCGTAAGACACGATTTGACAGTTCAAATTCACGAGGTTTTAGTACTTTAGCCATTAGGTAATTTGTTAATTTTTGTTACGAGTTGTTGTTGTTTTTAATATTGACAATGAAAACGTTTTATCTAAATTAGTTGTGAAACAGACATAAATTTCAGCAAAAAAAATTTTCAAACTCTGAAAATGTTTTGCTGTAACATGAGCGTGACGGCTTGGAAAAGGAATGTATCATACAACTTAAATTAATACTTACCAAGGACACAAAAGGATAGTGTAGGACATAATATCCTACAATATAACTATAATTCGCTTTAAATAGACACGTTTTATGTTTGTACAAATTTTTAATTTTATAATATCTTACATAACATCAAGTCTTATTTATCTATGCTTGCAGGAAATTGATTAATGCGTTATTGAAATTTGCAGCAGATTAGTATGATCCAGAAAATATTTTTTTATGAAATATTTGATAAGTGTTTCTAAAAAGACGAGTTAATATGTTGACAATACATTAAACAAATATTTTTGGATTTGAACATCTGATGTGAAGAAAAGTGTATAAACGTTATTTTTTACTAAATATTTTTTCCATGTTTCTTGTTTCAAATAACGTGATACATTATATAATGCTTGGACCTTGTAGTAACTATTCAAGTATCAATTTAATGACTTTTATTTTAAGTAAAAATTTTATTATGACAATAATTTTGTTGTAAACATTAATATGTTCATATATTTATTTTGTTTTTCTAGCACAAGAAACTGACACTTTAATTATTGTTTAATTTCTTATATTACAAAATTTAATATGTAGTACTTGATATGTAGGAAAAGGCCAAGAAATAAATGGCTGCCGTCTTTAATATCTTACCATATGATGATTTTAAATAGCTGCCAATATTGACTTATAACTGTAAATACCTAATTACTTTAGTGTTTCTCAGCTTATATAACAGTATTATTCTCTTCTTGTACCACACGTATTTTTTGGAAAATAATCAAAAAGAAAACAATTACTCACCAGTGAATTCAGTTTATAAGTACGTATTATTTCCACATTTCTCAAATAACAGTTTTATTTCCTGTTGCTAGATGACAATTCAGTTTTGTGATCAAAATAATATTTCTCACCTATATAAAAATCAGTGTGCGTCACGTCAAGCTCGATTTCTCAAAATAAGAGTCATAAGAGGCGAAATAAAGTTATTTAGATAAACTCGTGCGATTGCTGTCAACTAACTTCTATTTTACTGACAGGATGTCAGGGAAGTGACTGATGGTATAGTAAGCATATCTAATTTAAGTGTTGGATCACCCAGCCGAGAACAAAGTGCATAAAATTTATGATTAAAGTAAAATATCTGTTTTTTTAAAACGAAGTTGCAGTTAAATGATTCATATAAACAAACGCAAAATCAAAGAAACCCTACTTTTACACCAACTAAAAAATTAACCAATTTAAAGGAGGACCTTCAGATCTACACGAAATAGTAACCTAACATCCACCTGCAACGCACCTTACAATCTCATACCCGTTTATACTCTCGCCGCCAAGACTTTGTCTGTTTCACGATAGGCAAAACTTTCGGCGCCTGTCCTGTGAAAGTGGGTTTTCTCGGGGCACTCCCGTTTCTCCCCACAGCAAAAACTTAGGCATTGAATTTCTAGATCCCAGCCCAGGCAACTTTATTGCCAGACCCTAAATCGTGCCGTTTGATTTGATTTGAATTGTATACATGTTCACATTTACCTGACTTCTTCCTTTCGGGACAGGTCCCGGCCTTTGCCTCCACCCAAGACAACATTTAGAGAGTTAATAATAATAATAATAAATAAAATAATAATTAAAAAACAAAAAACACGCACTTATTCCTAATAAAAATTCACGAAAGGGGACAATGAGGATCCATAACGTTTCTGAACACCCCAGTTGGAGAGATAACTCTTCTGATTTCTCTCTCTCTAAACTAAAAACCTGCCACGTTAGTTTGAGTTTGAGTTTCTGTGTCTGTCAACGGGCACATTCAAACTCTCTCTTTCGTAACCAGAAGATGACCAAGAAAGGTAGAAACATTGTTTCCTCTTTATCAACAAAAGTGTTAATATCCATACCAACTGTTCTGAAATATATTTTTATTTTAAGTGGGTTTCTTGTCATCAAGAATACCGCATTTCTGTTTATTTACTTGAGGTTTTAAGTCTTTATTTCAATAAAATGTCTGAAATCTTATGTGTAAATTAGAATTAAAAACAGTTATTTTAATCTCCATTTACACGTGATCACTCTTCCATCTTACTCAATCCAATAAGTTTGCAATTTTCCTAGATTTGTTTGAAATACTCTACAGCTGATAAATATATTTCGTTCAAAATTGAACTCACAACGAAACACTCAACTTTTATTTTTAAAATTTATCCTTTACTCTGTCAGATGCATAATAGATCTACATAGTAAATAGACAAATGTGATTTACTTGAAGAAAAATTCTTCGTGTGCAATTCAATAACAACAAATATCTGTCTAAATTTACGAGCATATTTGCTTTTGCTGAAACAGCCAATTATTGACACTAGATAACTAAATTAGATCTCTCAACAATAGATATAATACTTGACTTTTAATTTGATTCTGAGACGATGGAGGTTCTATAAAGATAACTTTGATTCCTAGGTCAATATTCATTACAGATACTTACACTGACAATTTAATTTGATGCATTGGTAAATTATTAGTTTAATTAACAATTTAATGTTACTGTGTAAAACTTCGTGACACACGGACAATGGCCTACCCAAAAGAGAAGGTTAAACATTCACCACTTTAATAAATATAGGAGCATATATACGGGAAAGAATACACACAGTAATTTATTGTTGGAACCTTTAGTCGTCCATGTAAAGTTTTATTCCCAAGTGAATCTTTAAGATACAGAGAAGTTATAAAAACAGATTTCGACAGGTTTCATGTTACTATTTACTGATTAGTGAGCTGAAGTTATCATTTTTATTTTGACCTTGAACAATAAAACATATCTTTATACTTACAGAACCCTGAATCATCAGGACAAACATCTCTATGAATTTCGTTTTCTCAATCTTTTACCGATTTGGAAAATAAGTTGTTTCTTTTCAATTATTAAAACGTTCTCAGCGAAAATTCTTAAAATGATTAATAATCTAACCTACAACAATTACTATTTGTATTACACCTTTGTTTGTTTGTTTCTAGTTGAGCACAAATCTACACAATGGGCTATCTGTGCTCTGAACACCACGAGTACCGAAAACCAATTTCTTGTGATTTCAGTCTGCAAACATTCCGCTGTGCTTCTGGAGGAGAGTCTGGTATCACATGACTGTATTTTGTAACTCTCACAAAATGAATAAAAATGGAAATAAAAATTTAACAGAATTAAAAAAATCTTAAAAACTGATACCAAAGTGTGATGGAAATAAATATAGATATATTTTAGTATATGTAAACAGATATATATTTCTGAGAACAATAACGATTGTTTATTTGTTTTTCTGAGTTTCGCACAAAGCTACTCGAGGACTATGTGTGCTAGCCGTCCTTAATTTAGCAGTGCAAGGCTGCTAGTCATCACCACCCAACGCCAACTATTGAGCTACTCTTTTCCCAATGAATAGTGGGATTGACCGTCACAATATAACGCCTCAAGGGTTGAAAGAGCGAGCATGTTTATTGCAACGGGGATGCAAACCCGCGACCCTGAGAATACTAGAACAATAACGAGTACTGCAGTATGTCTCATTAAGAAGTGGGAAAGTGAGTGATAGACTAGACTTCATATTCATTTCTTAGATATTTCGACAATTTATCTAGTTAATTAATAAACAAGAAATAATTAGCTTTGATCATATATGCATTTATATCTGGTAAAAAATTCATTTATGAATATTAGATCAATATATGAGTGAAAAAATTTAAATACATTATTCGCATAATAAATATTCCGATATTATATAACGCCTTCTGTTAGGATTTTGAATGTGAAACAAATCACGCGAAATAATAATGATAACGATGAAAACGATTTTTTTTGCTCCAGATTTGGTAATTATGAATGAAGTTCCCTGAAAATTGTAAACTGAGGTAATCAGTGGTGAATCAGAAAATTTATTGGATCAACAAAGAATATTTAAAGAACTGTATGTTGGAGAACTGGATAAGATTAAGTTTGTGGTATCAATTGGGTATAATCATGAGACATCATATACAAGCACAGAATTACTGTATGATTAAAGGAAGTTTGAAAAAAATACATATAAATTACAGTGCCGATTTAACACTGAACCATTCCCTAAAATATATTTGAATATTTATGTTCTTCCATTACATTAGAGATTAATTAGCTTTATGAAATAATAATGACATCAATTATCAAATTCACTTGAAATAATAACATGGACAATTCTTTAGTTTTAGTATATTTCACCTTATTAATATTATGCGATCATGCAAGCTGTTTTATTATTTCATAAAAAATTCAAATAAAACCATGTTTGTATTTTTTTCCCTTTAGTAACTACACAAACATGTTTTTTGTTGAATTTTGCCAAAGCAACACGAGAGCTATTACTCTAGCCGTCCCGAATTTAGCACTGTAAGACTAGAAAGAAGGCAACTCGTCATCACCACCCACAGCTAACTCTTGAGCTCTTTATTATCATGAAATCGTTAGATTCTGCACACATTATAGTGCCTTTAAGGCTGAAAGAACAAAGATGTTTAGTGCGATAGAGATTCGAACCCACGACTTTCAGGTTACTAGTCGAATGTCCCAACCACATAGCTATACCAAGACAAAAATATGCTTTTGCTCTCTTAAAACGCCACATTCACTGTAATTGTTTATAAAATCATCAATGTTGAAAGAAAAGTGTGTATTTATTGTTCTAAAAACAGCATTGATTTGTATTTAATAAAAATGTTTCAATTTATTCTGTGTTTATATTTCTGGTAAATGTATGACCAATTGATGTACTTCTTAATTCTGTTACCAATTAACATGATACACATTTTTAATTAATTTTGTCGCAATAATTATAGAAATCATCTTCACTACAAGGGTATGTTTGTGGACAATATTTCAATGTATGTGGTGAACAAAAAACAAAAATTTCAATTTTGTAGCTTTGTTCATTATCTCACACAAACAATAATTATGGAAAGTGCTCAGTCTTTTGTGGGGCTTTTCCCTGTAAGTAAAGAGGAAAATATTATTTGCCTTAAATAGTTCTGCTAAATGATGCTATTTATGTATTCTAAATTGACAACCGTATTCAATTTTAATTACGTAATGAAAATAAAATATGGCTTCCTGTGTTTATGCCGTAAGTTTTAATTGTAAACTGTAAGTTAAATTAAACATGATCATATCCTGTTGGCACTCATAAATATAAATTTAATTATAATTTGAATTTTAATTTAGAAGAATTTTTTTTTTCCAATTCAAATCTTGGACACAATTCTGCTATTTAGTGTGTTACATATTGCAATCTGAAATACCCTAAAACTAAGTTTAACAAAAACTGTATCAAACTACCAATATGAAAAAAACTGTTTTTAGTGCGTCTATTTATATATATGAAGTCGAGTTTGTTGAAAGTTCTGTTGGAAACAATACTGGCAACCACATAGTACATTTTTTGTATTCTCACACCTGAGAAGCTTTTAAAAATTTAAAGAATAGGCAAATACTTTACAATACGCTTTAATTCTGTAAGTTACCTGCATTTTAAATATATATATTTAGCTGAATACAACACCAATATCAAAATAAATACATAACAGTAAATCCATTGCAGTCAAAAAAAAAATATCTTTTCCCACAAGGTTTTAAACTGATCGTTAACTTCTGATACATTTTTCAAAACTTTGATGTGAATGTGCTTCCGCAAACAGAGCTCATGTAATATAGTCATGTAAACTGTGTTTATATGTAATCATTTTAACTGTAAGTTTGACTATGTTAATATAACTAAAACTGCAGTTTCATCACTTGGCGATCAGTTCACGGATAGATCAATGTGTAAAGGTGTATTTAACAATGAATGAACAAGTTATTTAATAACACGTAACAACCATGATTCGTTTCTGTGTGAAGAAATTTTCAAAACACATTAAAGTAAAAAGATTTAGGTACGAGTTACCATTAAATTTAAATATATAATATTTTATGGCTTTTTTAAGCTATACAAAAGAAATACTGGATTTTCTTTGTTCAAATAATGTAACAACGGGAACAAGAACATTTATATAAATGAAGTATCCCTTTGCACATCAAACTCAAAAGGAACATTTTAATATGTTACAACAAACTCAACAATTTTATTGCTTTACCAAAGATTTATTTCATAGATAAAGATATAGAGAGTTAAACAAATACTTAAAAGAAGGAAACAGTACAGATTCAGATTATTATCTTGCAGGTAATATTTAGATACTGGTCCTCATCAGTTAATCAGTGAAGTGTTGAAGATGCAAATACAAGTTACATAAAAATAATTGATGTCGATTCACTTGCAATAGAACTATTAATGCTTCCTTTATTTTTCAGTTAAATAATTTGATTCCACATGTGGTTGAAAATAACAAAATATTAACTGATGCCATCAATGTAAGACATAACTTTATAATTTTTCAATGCTTAAATCATAAATCTTCCTTGATAATTATGAAAATTAGTCAGTTTCCATGTTGGATAAAACCAAACATTTTAAATTAATATTTATTTCATTATTTTATCTGATCATATATTCTATACACGTTCTTGTTAATATATCATCTGTGAGGTATTATTTCATTTTGTATATCAAAGTGTTATAAAACCTACAGATATGATGTTCGTTCTTTCAGAATTATTATTCTAAATTTGGTTTGTTGATATTTTCTTACTGCAAAGGCAGTTCAAACTGTCTACGCAGTCCGCCGAGGGGCATTAAACCCCCGATTTTTTTATTATAAATCCGTAGACTTTCCGGTGTACCTGAAGATTTATGGTCATAACTATCTATGACATGTTATATAATAAACTCCCCACATGATTACAAGTCTGAGCATTTGTTTTGGAATATATCAATCCATCTGGAAGATGTAATATAGTTGGTACATTTTGCTTTTCTAAGGTGCTTTAGTACTTTTTGTATATGCGTGTCTTTATTTTTGAATTGTTTGTGAATATTACTCAACTTAATATTCCACTTAAGAATGAAAAAATAATAACAGTGACATATTTTTTATTTGCTTCATTTAAAAATACATTGTTAAAGTTATAAAATTTTGGACAAATGAAAATGAATAAAATGAACAACCCAACTTTAGTGATGTGTCAACTGTTTTCACATAATATTTTAAATGAAAGATGTTTTATTAACCTATTTAAGAAAATGTCTGTTTCTATTATATATTTTAACGACGTTTCAAAATAACGTGTAATAAAGTAAAAACATGAAGTGCCCATTTAAAACGCAAGTAATAAAGGTGATGATGTCGGTGTGACAGTGCCAAAAATAACAGAAATAAGGTGAGTATGTATACATAGGAGCATACAAAACCACTCCACAAACTTTGAAAAAATAACGTTTATTTCCTACAATTGCATAAATTCAGCTTAAGATAAAAATTCAAACTGAATTGTGCTATACCGTCTTGGGGTGACTAATAACCATTAGCTTGTTACAATTGTCTCAATCGATAGGGATTTTTATTTGGTTCTGCGTATTGATTTCTACTGTGTTTTGTTTATTTCAAGCATTGCCATCCTAAAACCACACATAAATTTATTATCTCATTTACGTATTTCTTTATAAAAACAACTTTATTTAAATATGTTAATGAGTGAATATTTCAATTATTTCTATAAGTTAATGGTAATGTATAAAATTAATATAATCTTAATTTTGTGTTTTTTTATAATTTTGGTTTAAATTCTCTGAAGTACCGAGGAGCGTTAGACAGTTATATAATGTACTTGTTTATAATCCTCAAAAATGACTTAGCGAGCATTATCTCTCCCATCCCATAGTATACCTTAGCATCATATTTCATGGCTAACTTGAATAAATGAAGTTTACAAAAATAAAGCTGAATCAACAGAGAGGCAGAAAAGTGCAGTCGAAGCATGATAATTCATGAAATAAAATGGTGACGTTTTCTGACAATAATTATTCTTTACAACAGTTTGAGTAACAGCTTCTAATATACAGAAATGTAGTGCGTTTTGGTAACACAAAGTTCCAACCATTGTTTTTATGTCATGTTGCTTCGCAATTCAACCATAACTAATACTGTTCTTTGTTTATACAAAGAAAGTATAATATAAAATGTATATAAAATAAAACTGTAAAATATTTTAGATTTCTTAATTTGGATTCTCGATTTATTTTGTTTTGTTTGTTTGTTTTCGAATTTCGCAAAAAGCTACTAGAGGGCTATTTGTTCTCGCTGTCCCTAATTTAGCAGTGTAAGACAAGAGGGAAGGCAGATAGTTATCACCACCCAACGCAACTCTTGGGCTACTCTTTTACCAACGAATAGTGGGATTGACCGACACATAATAACGCTCCCACACGGCTGAGAGGGCGGGCGTGTTTGGCGTAACGAGGGCGCGAACCCGGTACCCTCGGATTACGAGTCGCACGCCTTACGCACTTGGCCATGTCAGGCCATATTTATTTTTCATAAACGATGATAATTTCACAGAAATTACATCAATTCAGAAATGATTTAATTTAAAAATTTTATAGATATTTTTACCTTAACGATGCATTTTATGCTTCTAAGCTAGGTGATCCTACACTGTGTTATTATTATTAATTTAAGACTGATTATAGTAATACTCACTGCACTTACACCTTATTACTATATTCGTAAAGGGCGGATAGTAATCAAACTATTCTCTGTCGATCAATAAATTTTGGATTTTATTGCTTTTCCTCTTTCAAGAAATCAATTATGGCAGGACACACACTGGCTATTATATAGGTTAAAAATATTGTTTCGAGAGGCAACGTTCTACCCTCTAACAACACGAAATAAAGCTGTTATTTGTGAAATATGAAAGTAATATACCTTTATAAACCGAATTCACTTCTTTGTTGTAGTTTTCCTTCAGTTTAAAAATAGAATAAAACTGCTTTTACCCAATAATAGGAATTTTTTATTTAAATAAGGTTATGGCTCAACTTTAACAGTTATTAAAGTTAGCAGTTAAGCATCTAAGAGTAACAAATTAAATGCATCAGCCATTTTTTTTCTCAGCTAGTATACACATACTAAATTCAATCGTGCTTTGTAATAACTACATACTTTCATAAAATTATGTAATTTAGAAAATAAAAAAAAAATTAAAACTCCAGTTTACAATACTTCGAAAATAAGTATTAAAATATAATTAAACATACTAATGGAAAATATTATCTGCAAGATATCTTTTATTTCATTTAGTTGAATTGAAAGTTATAATTTTACACGAATATTTACTATAATTTCTAACCATTCTACAACATATTAAATTATTAAAAAAATATAAATATTTTAAAATATTTTTGAAGAAAATAATATTCACACACTTTTAGCATACGACATTATAAAGTCCAGATATTATTGATTAATGTATTACCACGTAATTGTATGCTTAAATTTATTAACATACCTCTTCACCTCTTGATAATCGTTTCACGCAGAATATATTCTGGATCATATTGAACTGCTGCCAATATTTTACCTCCTGCATGCATATTTATGCAATATTCAATGTCATGTAAGATGTCACAAGAATAAAATGTTCCATTGTAGAACATAATATCTAAAACCGTTCTTGGTTACTGTTAATTAAATTTACATCATCTTTTCCTTTCTTTGTAGTTTTCAAACCAAAAAAGTACAAATTAACGATAAACATTTCCTCAGTTTGAAGACTTTTCCTTTTATACTTACATTATTTTCAAAATGAATTCATATAAAATTTATATATGCATTTGCATGTTATTGTATTCTCTTTATCAATATTAAAAAGAACAACAACTCACAAAAAGAAGTCACAATTTACCTAATTCATAGTACGCTAAAATCCAACTTATTTGAACTCTGAAACGTGTATCCTGTTGAGTATAAACCGAACTTTGTGCGTTATTTCATTATTGAACATTTCAAGTAAATATGTTTCAGAAGTTAATTTTATAAGTTTAGGCAATATATATATCTAAATATAAAAGTTCATCATCACCTGCACATCATCATATTTTTCTTCAGTGCATGTATTTTAACAAGAATTCTTCATACTTCTGGAAAGGAGATTTAGCAAATTCACAATCTCAAAATGCACCTGAAAGCTTCAGATAAAAAAAAACAACACTTTCTCTAAAATCAACTTTTATATAACATTCTACAACTTTGTTTTCATTACACTTATCATTTATTTCCGTTAGTTTACAATGAAATTATGTTTTTGTATATATAGATGCCCCCCAGTGGCTCAGCGGTATGTCTGCGGACTTACACGCTAAAATCCGGGTTTCGATACCCGTGATGGGCAGAGCACAGATAGCCCATTGTGTAGCTTTGTGCTTAATTCGAAAACAACAACAACAACAAAACAACAGTATATATAGATTACCACAGGTAAACTGAAAGTAAGTATCATTCTGAAAACAAAGACAGAGTATAAAAGAATAATTATTCCTACCTGAGCTACATTTGCCCATTAGCCTGCTAAAATTTTATCTATTGAGAAAGGCAACTTTTAACTAAACATTTGTCATATCGAAACGGGAATATATTACAATGACGATGTTAGCCTTGTTCCCATAGCAAATTATCAGCTTGGTCAAAGATATCATTGCCGAATAATAATAATAATAATAATAAAAGATACCATGGTAGCAAAATTTGTGAGTTTCTGAAACACGTTTAAAAAATCTCCGTTCGTTACTGTAGGTCCGGTATGTCCAGGAGGCTCAGACACCTGACTTTTAATCTCAGGGTTTCAGTTTGGAATCCCCATCACACAAAACATACTCGCCCTTTCAACTGTGAGGGCGTTATAATATTATGGCAATCCTAATAGTCGTTTTACAAAAAATAGCTTAAATTTATTATCCACGTAGCGAAAGCAAAGTTTGAAGGACCATTTTCTGTACTTTTACAACATTAACACTCTTTCAATAGAACAAGTTTTGTCAGAACTAGAGAAATACAATCAAATATCCAAGAAAAGCTCAAACGCCTGTTTGTTCTTACCAGGACATCTACAACACAGTTTGGTTCAACTTTAATATTACGGTGAATGTGTATTGAGGCCAGGCCATTCAAAAAATTTTCAGTGGTGGTATTTCTCAAATACGTTTTGATTTTTCTGATAGTTGGAAACGAACACTAAACTGAGCCCATTGACACATGGAGCGTGGCAAATACTTTCAAAAGTCTAGAAATTACTGGGAAAATTTCTGCATTGCAGATTACATATGCATCTATGACACTTTTTAGTCTGTTGTTTGCAAGTGATTTGTACCAAACCCAAAGTTCACTTATTGCAGCTAGTGAAGTGTTGTCAATGTCAGTCTTGTATGATTGACAAACTATTTAATTTGTTCACATTGTTGTGCTGTAGGTTCTGACCGTTCTGTGGTTGATTCTGATGGTAGATGGCACATGAAGTTTGTAAGGAGAGTTTTTTGACTGGACAGACGGTCACATATTTGTGAAAAAAGGTGATCAACAAATGGTAAATATGCAACAATACGAAAGTACTCCTTAGGGCTAGTGGTTTGTGGGTTAGCACGGTAGATCTGTCTTTTAGCCTGTGATGTCGAGAAAACACACTTGTAGAGAAATATATATGCAAAAACGGCTCGTTTGGGTTGAGAAAATAATTCGTTTAGAAGGGAGAACCGCTAAAGGCTGCAAGATAGCCTTAGAACTCTATATCGGAGACCCTAACCCAACTACAGACATTCCCAGCAACCAATTACCAACCCTCATATAATTCACCACGATAAAGACAAACTTTATGTTCAACAACCACAACTATATACAAACAAATGGCCTAAGCATTGGCAACCCTGTATCACCAGTTCTAGCCCATATCTTTATGACATAAGTTAAAACACAAATAAATAGCACAGCATTAAATCCACCACTATACTAGTACATATATTCAGATGACACGGTTGTGGGATTCAGATCTACAGAACACACACTTAATTTTTTCAATCATATTAGCTCTATACATCCCAACATTAACTTCACATGTGAACAGGAAGAAAGCAATCAAATATCATTTTTTAACCTCAAAATTACAAGAACCGACACACAATTCAATCCAGAAAGAAATCCACTGAAAAATTACCCATACTGGACTATACATTCCTTGGGACTCATCACATGAAACAAAACAAAAACTCAACACACTAAGAAACCAGATAAACACAGCCATAAAACTATGTGTACCAGATAACATTAACGATGAATTAGTCAAAAAAACAATGCTTAATCAATATCAATAAGTTTCCTCCACAAACCGTAGAAAACATTATACACACACACCTAGACAGAAAGCAAAATCAACGAACAAAAATAAATATATCTCAAGAATAAAAAAATCACGAAACTATATACTGCTGTATACCATATATTCCTGACATCAGCAGACAAATAACCAACATTTTGCAAACACTTGTAACAGAATATGATATTCCAGTTTATACCAAATTTATTCAAAAACCAGGCACAAAACCGAGGTCCATACTAAGTCAAAACTGCACTGACAAACACCACACCAACATTATTTATCAAATACAATGTGATAACTGCCACAACTTCTGTATTGGAGAAACAAGTAGAAAAATGGAAACCAGATTCATAGAACATAAAAAGTCACCTTTACACGTTTTTGAACACTGCAAGCCAAATAAACACAACATAACCACGGAAAAAATCAAATACAAAATAAAGAAACAAACATAAACAAACGCAAAATTAAAGAAGCCTCACTTATACAATAATTTGAACCCAAAATAAACCATTATAAAGGAACGACTTTATACCTATAATAATATAATAAAATTATATATTCAAACATCTAACACCGCCCTCCACATTGCGAAACTCAGTTACACAACCCCTTCCAAACATGTGGTGAGCTTCTGGTCAGTTACCTCTTTCTTTCTTTGTGAACCTGACAATGACCGAAGAAGGTCGAAACGTTGTTTGCTGTTCTATGTAAAATATTTTATCAACGCAAACGAGCCGTTTTAGCATATATATATGTCTTTTAGCCGGCCTTGACATCATGATGTCAATTTGAGGCTCATTCCATAGATTTTGAGTCTCACAAAAAATGATATTAAATACATTCACAGTATTATTTCTGAGTGAACGGATTAAATCTTCTACTATTTTTGTGTGATGTATCGCAGAAATTAAATCAATGTTCTATTGCTGCAGTAAGTTGCACAGAAGTAAACTAAATAAAAACAATTTAACAATGGTAAGTGGAGTAGCGATGAGTTCTGACTGTTATAGAACACAACAATTGATTGACTTGCAGGAAAGAATCACTGTCTTGCCAACCTGATATGGTCTCAATGGCATCTGCAAATAAATGGATTAATTTTCTATAGACAATCACTCAGTCATGACTTTCAACTCACCGGGTGGGGCAGAGACCTTTCAAAATGTTTTTGTCGATTCAGGTGCTTTATTCTCTACCGAAAGAGCCAAAAGCTAATTCCGTTTTGGTGTATTGAGAAAGTTTTTAATGCTTTTGTCAGAGTTGTTCTGATAACATCAGCGAAATATCTGTTTGTCACATCATAAAAAGGTATAAATTGAAAAAACATCTTCTCTTATTGCAATAGAGTTGTCATTAGCATACAAATATCTAACACAAAGTGACAACTGTTCAATACCTGAAATATCTGTTGTTTCGTCAGCTAATATTGAGAAACACTTTGAAGCATTAACCCTGTTGACCAAAGCATCAAGGACATGAGTATAAGAGACATTGACGATTTCATTTTGAATTTGAGGAATCAGATACGTTGCATTCATCTGTGTACTCTTAAGGTTTGCTTAAAGCAAAATTGCCTCAAAACTCGCATCATTATTGATGGGCTCCTCATCAGATTCACTAACAAACAATGCACCAGAATCGTATTTTTCCCTCAAAGCTAAACCTTGTCTCCCAAACAGCAATACAGTATGAGTAATAGGCATTAAATATTACCTGTTCTCTTTAATTTCTTGCTTATTAGTTGGATCAACGTGCAAGTGCATATATGAACTTGTGTTTACGACGTGCAGAAAATGGCTGGCTTTTTTTCTTTTCTGTCTTAGTAATACTGTTTCAATTCATGTGCCTTAAAGTCTTCAACAGCCTTCTTTTAGTTTGTGTATGGAAATTTTTCAAGTTGTCAAATTTCTGGCATTCCAACACGAGCACCATCCGGAGAAAAAAGAAGGCAGTACTTGCAGAAAGCACCCTTTGCATGTTGACTGCAGAATAGTCATCTCCAATATCAAAGCCAACGACGCTGAAAACGCAACTTTCTTGGACCACACTGGGGGAAACATAATCACTTCCCGACTTCCAAGCATTATCAAAGAGGAATTTTTTATTTAAGCGTTTGTCTAAAAGGGAAAGAAAAACATAGATCTTTTGGTCGTATGTTATTTTGTACATCAGAAAGTTTGTCAGGCCAAATACAAATTTCATAAATAAAGAATACAGTATTCACAAGTTAAACTGAAATAATAAATTTACTATAATGTATGTAAATTAATGCTAGTATTATAAGAAGACCATAAAAATAAGTATTATTAATGTGTATTGAAGCAATTATAGTCTTTCACTTTGAATATTAGATTATCTGTTACAACCGTGCGCCGAATTTTTACTAGTAGAGATGGGATTATGGAGACAACAAATGTTCTAATATCAACATTTACAACATCACGTTCTACTACCACAGTCAAGGCAGGTCCTTATATTCCTAATCCTGTTAGATGTTTTCATTGTCAACGATTCGGTTATTCGAAATCATCTTGCGATGGTTCCTTTACATGTGTCTATTGTGGTGGAAATCACCATGATGTTTTTGAATGCCAAGTACAACCGCATTGTGTTAATTATCATGGTCCACATTCTTTCTATTATTTTTCTTGCCCTAAATGGGTGGAAAAGAAAGAAGTACAACATCTCAAGAACTTCATGATGTTACTCATCCAGAGACTCGATAATTACTCTTCCTAATTCCATCTCGGTTCTATTCTGCTGTAATCTAGTTCATTACTACAGTAGGAGTCCAGACAGATCTTTTTGCCTTCTACAGAATTGCTAACAGCGCATCTTAATCTAGTACCCTCCAAAATCAACAAAGTTAACGAATCAGTATCTACTTCTATCTCTGTCCCTACTACATCTTCCAGTCATTGCCCAGCTTCACCTTGTTCAAGCTCAGGTGTTTCCATGGTGTCTTCCTCTCTTGAAACCCCAAAATTAAACAATCTATTCTTTCACGTCCTCAATCACAGGAATTTGTGTCTACAAACTCCAGCCTCCCTACTCGATCCAGAGCAGAATCATTAGAGAGTGACCGACCCACATCCAGTAAAGTAAAAATATACGGTTGCAAGCAGAAGGTCTCCGTGCCATATTTTACTCAAAAATAAAGCAAAATGACCACACTAATCCAATGGAACTGTCAAGGTTTTAAATCAAATATGAATTACATCAAAGATGTGATTGAGTTTTATCATTCCAAATGTCTTTCTTTTCAGGAACATTTTTTTTAAAACCTACTAACACAGTCAAACTTCGACATAACTTTTTATTCCGAAATGACAAGTCATGTGTAAAACAAGGATATGGGGGTAGCAACGCTGTTTGATCAACATATGCCAACCCAGTCCCATTAAAGAGAAAAGAATAACATGTGCAGTTCACTAAGAATATGTAACTTTGAAACTAAAAGGTGTCTTACATGATACGAAGGCTAAAAAGCAAAGTTTTAAAACTATGAAATCCAAATTTACTTAACATTAAAGCAGGACGGCCATTCGGCATCTCCGAAACTTTTCCTGCTGTTTGATCGAACTTAGAAATTGACTGTAATTTCTATAATGTTCCTATAGCTGATCTGCACCTTTTGGGAACTTTCCCGTTGGGCGACATCTCACTCAACTGCCCAAAGACGCAATAATTTTTTTAGACATATTGGTATTGAATCGTAAGTTTAAAACCCACTATAACATATGTAGGGTATTACAGTATGATATAAATTATTTATGTGCATAAAACAATAACAAACATTCTAGTCTTTTGAAGAATATAAAATACAGATGACAAGAGGTGAATAAGAAAAAATATTATTCATTATTCGGCTTACCAATGAATTGAAGGTGTTGTAAAAGTTATTCTTTTCTCTTTAGTGTCACTAAGAGAATCAGTGTTTACTTTGAATACTTCTTTATCTTATGCACAAATTATAATTCTACATTATTATTACTGAATTTGGTAATGTTGTTCTCAAGTTATTCATGTGGAAAATTAACTTTTTAATGGTATAAATACAGTAACAGCAAAAATATTTGTACTTATAGGTGAATATTGTTGGCTCAAAAACGTTATTTCACAGTGTCAAAATATTTAAAATAGTAATGAATGAAAACATGGAGGAACATGTAATAATACGTTAACCAAATTTTTTCTACCATATGCAGTGCCCTTGGTAATTTTCTTCCACTACCAGGCCTCATCTAGCTGTTTTAACATGACATAATTTTTATGATGTTTAAAAATGGGAGTTGTATAATGTACAAAATTACATTTAGTATTAAATAATAGTAAATTTATTGATTAAGTAAAATATTTACTTGAATAATTACGGTAAATATAATAAAATATAAAGAGTAATTGAAATTATTAGAAATCCTATTTATGTGATATTTTGAGTTAATATCTGAATCCCAACTGTTATTGGATAGTTTTTCGCTAATAACAGCAGATTTGCTTGTTATATAATGACATTGTTTCTGAATCTGATAACTTATTTTTTTCCCATCATCTGTGAAATGTATAGTTTACATAATAATAAAGGACCGGCATGACCTGGTGGTTAAAATGTTCAACTCTTGGTCAGTGGGTTGCAGGCTTAAATCATGTTGCTAAATGTGCTTGCTTTATAAGCTGTAGGGACATTAGTATTATTTAGGTCAATCTCACTACTCATTGATAAAAAGTATACCAAGAACTGCTGTGTTGACTTGTCTAAACTTTCATAATTATAGATGGCTAGTGCAATATTTTTAAAACAAAATGCAAACTATGAGTGCATGTGAATAGTTTACTTTTTTTTCAGGAAATAGACTTTAAATATCACTGTGTACCACTTAACAAATAAAGAAAAAACAATTATTACAATAAATTTTAGTTCAAGGGAAGAAATTCCTTCTTATTGTCTTTACTGTAGTGTTTTACTCACAGTTAACTTTTTCCAAGTAGACATATTTACATTTTGATTTAGGACTAGGTACATATTGGTGACAAAAGACAGAAGTATGAACATTATTTATTCTCAACAAAAAGCTAAATTTTCAAAACTAAGTTAAACTTACTTTGAAAAGTTAAGAATGATGTGCTTTTCCTGTAAGCTTCATGCTGTTTCAAACATTTTGAAACACTAAATAAAACAAAAGGAATCACTTTTACCGTTTTAAATTACAAGTCAAAGTGTTGCCCAGTTCCAGTTTGTGATACGACAAAATAACCCATATTTGACTGCAGATAATGTTGAAGTACTTTACAAATAAACAGCAACATGTTAAAATTTGAAACTGTGCACATCTGTTGTTTATTCTGTGAATTTTAAGGAAATGTTTTTGTTATATTATCAAAGTGAATAATGTGCACTAAATTAAATTGTATTTTGACTTCATAAGTAATATATATTTATGTGTAGCTTCAAAAGATGAAAATTTGAAAAGGGAAAATAAAAATAAAATACTTTTTTAGAATTTAATAGTAAAAATGTAAACATTATAAAATTAGCCTAAATACTAACTAATCAAAAGTTTAAAACCATACCTTAAAGAAGTTCTAAGCATGGTAGGAGATGCTCAGTAGTGAGTTGCACTGCCACCATTGCGAATAACTTCAAACAAACATTCGCTTTGGTATGGCCGATATAGGCGTTTACAGAAGGCTAGCTGGAATATTATTCCAAGTGGTGAAGATGGCTTTACAAAGATCATGCATTGTTTGGAAATGTCGTCCATTTCCATAAACTTCCCTTGTCATCTACATTCAAATATTTTCAATGGGGTTCAGTTGGGATGAATACGATGGATGGTCAAAAAATCACGTTATTCGCCATGGAAAAATCCTTTGTCCTGCGAGCATTGTGGATTCCAGCGTTGTTCTGCTGAAAGATCCAGTCATTTCTAAACAAGCGATTGCCTTCGGTCAATAAGGATGCTCTCTCCAACATGCCAATGTACCCAGCTGCCGTTCGATGCCTCTGTATAACCTGAAGATCCATTATTCCATGAAAAGAGAAAACACCCCAGATTATGATGGAACCTCCTCCACTGTGTCATGTAAAAAATGTCTCCAGTGGGATATTTTTATCGTGCCAGTAACGTTTCAAGCCATCTGAACCATCCAGGTTAAAGTTTTTCTCATCAGAGAACAAAAACTTTTTCCACTTTTCTACGTCCTATGTTTGGTGCTTTTCAGTAGATTTTAACCGAACTGTTTCGTGGTGTGTAAGAAGGCGTGGCCTTTGAAGACGTTTACGGTTTTTAAAGTCTTATTTCGTAGATGCCGCCTTATTGCTCTTTAGCTGCATCCTGTGTTCTTAAGGGTCTTAATCTGATTCGACGACCTGCTGGTGTTTTGCCGGACAACCCTTAGAATCGTCCTGCTCAACGCCTGGGTAATTTTCTTGGGTCGACCACTTGAAAATTTTGGTTTCGTATGATTCAGGATCTTTTAGGGAATTTGCAACAGCAGTTTAACTACGCTCACTCTCACCAAAAATGGCACGTTGATGAGACCTTGCTTTTGCACCTCAACAATTTTACCACGTTCAAACTCTGCCAAGTTTTTACCCAAATTAACACAGACGATGTTAGTGGGAGATGTTGAGAACGCTAATGTTTGAACACAAATTACTAAATTTCGTTACGTGTTTACCAATTAAAATTTCGTTTTAGTGTGGTCTTAAACTTTTGACCAGCTACTATTTCGGCAAATTTCATAGTGTTCACATTAAGTGCTAATTTTTTTTTTTCCTTTTCTGATTTTCATATTTCGAAGCCCTACCCAAATAAGTGGTTGAGTCTAACAACGTAAAATGAATATTTTTCTTTATGTTCATTATGCTGAGAATTTTGCAAGCAGTGTATATATATATGTGTGTGTGTGTTCTTTCATTACACGTACAAAAATGTACAATTCATGTATTTTTTGTGAAAGGCGAGTGACATGGAAACGGATAAAATTATTTAATTGTTAGTCGTTAGTTATATAAAGAGTTTGCAAATATTAGTCTATGGATTTATATTATTTAAATACGGTTCATGAACATGAAACTTTATATTTGGGGATTCAATATTTGCGAAGGCCACAGCGCAAATAGCAAAAAACCTCATGAAAAAAAACTTTTCGTTGCACAAATCGCTAGTACATTATCAATAAAATATGTTACACTTGAGGTATAGCGAAACTTGTATGATTACAAATAATTTATTTTACTTACTCTGTTTGTGTATTAAAAATTTTTGTGCTAAAAATATTACGTATAATTACCTACCCATTTCTTTAATATGTCAACTTTTCAGTTATTTTTCTCTTTCCGTGTTCACATGCTTTCTAATTGACGTTCGTACACAACTTTTAAAATCATTATTATCATTGATTGTTTTAGAATGATTTATATTCGTCTTTGACGTTTTATTTATTTCTATAACTATTTAATATAGTGTTTAATATCATATAATAATTTTTGCTTTAAATATTGACTACTTTATCAGCAGTGAACATCATCATTTCATTATAACCACTGTAAAAAAATATTATATTACACTTGAGTTGTACTACCAATAAATATTCAACATATATATGCAAAAACGGCTCGTTTGGGTTGAAAAAATATTTTACATAGAAGAGAGAAAAACGTTTTGACCTTCTTCGGAAGCTGACCACATGCTTGAGAGGGATAGTGTAATTGAGTGTTTAAACATCTAACACCGCCCTCTACATTCCGACACTCAGTTACACTACCCCTTCCAAGCATGTGGTCAGCTTACGGTCAGTTACCTCTTTCTTTGTGAACCTAACGATGACCAAAGAAGGTCGAAACATTGTTCGCTCTTTTATGTAAAATATTTTCTCAGCCCAAACGAGCCGTTTTTGCATATATATTTCTCTACAAGTGTATTTTCTCGACATCACTAAATATTCAACACCATGTAGCTTATGTTTAGTACGTTATTAATTATAACATCACGGTAAGGCCATTTGATCCGCAGTTATTAAATATGCCCTTTCAGCGTAAGTCTGTTAAACTGTGATATTTATTCCCACGCTTTTTGGTAAGAATTACGCACGAGTCAATGGTGTATATCAGTGACTGGTTAACGTCTCTCTTGTATAACTGCTTTGCTATTACATGTTTATTTTATTATCTACGTTTGTTTCAGTTCAATGAGTACTGCAAAAGTACCACTTATCTCTGAATTTGTAGAAGATTCATGAGTGTAAGAATGAACAATACATGTTTTTCATGGTTGCCAACTTAACTTTCTGGAATCTCGCCTAAAGTTTATAAATCGATGCGCCACCAAGAAAGTGTATTGTTGGTCTGATACAGTTATTATAATAGAAACCTCTGCAGCAATAACTGTGATTAAAGCTTATTAATAGAAAAACTACAGATCTTTTACAAGGAACATTTCTAGGTTTTTAACATTTCAAACCGTTAACTTCAGTAAATTAACATCAGACGTTAGTATTTCTAAGAGAACATTTGATATTTTCGTCGGTGAAAAACTATTATGTGAACAAGACAGATATTTTCCTGTCAAGAGAAAAATACCTGTGTATCAACAAAGAATAAATTCGCTCATCGGGAAACGTCGAAAAATATTCAGTTTTGGACCAGATGGAAGACTCGGCATTGTTTGTAAGTTTGTAATACAGTTTAATATAAATCATAACTTCTAATAACTGTCATTATCCATTTTAAGAAAGTTGTATGTATCAATGTTTTTGGAAAATTTGATACATATCGACATTAAATAGCTTTTAAATTAAGGTTGAGTTATTTTATTATCACAGAAACTTGGGTTTCTTTTATTAGTTTGATACATTTAAACAAACGGATAATTTTCAAATACTCTTATTTTCACTTTCTGTTATTTAAAATTCGTGGATGTCTCGTTCGTTAAAATATTCTGTATGAGAATAATATAGCAGATTTTATAATTAAAAACGAAAGAGTACATTTTCCTTCTTTAAAGAAGAACCTGATAAAAACCACAACAGGTATGTAAAACAATGATCGTTTTGATTCACCACAACTTAACTTTATTTAATAAACCACGAGAAGTATAACAGTTTCGTTGCTTTATTAAAGTTTTATTTTCTAAACATAGGTATTTGAGAGTCAAACAAATGCCAAAAAGAGGAAACCACTGCAAATTCAGATTATTATACAATAGGTAATATGTAGATGATGGTCCTCATTAGCCGTTAAATGATCCGTTGAGTCGTAAATATCAGTTTTATTAAAATAATTAGATATTACAAGCAATTAATTTAGAAAAGAATTACCGTATTTTCCGGTTAATAAGCCGAGGCTAATTTTTAGCTCTGAAAATAAGGGTTTTTGCTTATTACCGCCCAATAAGCCTAGGGTCGTGAAATCGTGGGACGATATTAGTGTTGAAACTGTAGAGAAATCATTTAAAAAATGCAGCATCTCAAATGCAAAGAATGGAACGGAAGATGATATGTTGTGGTTGAACGACGACGAGGAAGACAACATTCTACTCACTCAGCTAATAACACCAGAGAATGACCCGTACGACGACCAGGTCTCTGCCGAGGATTGGAATATATTATTTGGTGCTTCTGACATTGAAGATGATGAATTTGATGGATTTAAATAAATTTCTGAGATTAAAGTGTGTATTGTTTATGAATTTTGTTATTTCTATGAATACATGTCATTCTTAATGTATAGACCTTTTTCTAATAATAAATAAAGTTTATTCAACTGAAATAACTCTGCCGTAACTGTGAGATCAAAGGTATGATTTTGGTCTTCGATATTTTTTGGTCCTAGCCCCCAAAAATCAGGTCCAAAATTTAGGGCCAGAAATTCGGCTTATTAGGCGGAAAATACGGTAATAACATTTAATGTAAAACGTAACTCAAATTAATACCAAAAGCTGTAGAAATTGACAAAAATACTGACCAATGTTATAAACTGGGAATGACACCATGTTATCTTTCATTTTATAAATCCTAGCTACATACCTTTTAATATATATTTTGTTATTTTCCTTGATTTCAGATTCTAAACATGTTATAGTTAATATTTCTTCAATGATGTTGTATTTCACTTCCCCGAAAAAGTGTTGTAATACATGTATTTATGAATGAATTGAACATAAACAGGACCTAGTTGCCTATAGTTTCCAGAAAATGAATAAAGTTCATTGTCTTTAAACGTTGTAATTAATAACAACATTTATATTGATTTAAACTTAACTGTGATGGAATTTTTTACTTAATCCGAAACTCTGATTAAGTTAACAATAATTGTTAACACAATGACAAACCGTTGTGCAACACGTTATGTTATTTGAAACTACAACCATCTAAAATGTTTTACAAATAATAATGTTAACAGACTTTTCAACAAATAAGATGCTCACCTTTGGATATAGTTGTTAACTTTTTTGCTTATTAACTTACGTATTCACACACAGCTGCAAATCAATGCAATGAGTGCAGATTCTTGATTCTCTTTAGATTCTTCAAACTTCTCGATGATACATTGTTGGATTTCCTGCATATTCAAGTTTTTAGGTTATGTAAGATATTAGAAGGTTGGAAATTGCTTGTAAACTGTAACACTTCCGATGAAAAATATGTAACGGAAACTATAAGTAACTGAAGTAAAACTAATTAAAAATTACTTTTTGGAACTATAATTTATTTCTAAAGTTAGCACATTCACATTAGCAAAACATTGTTAACCAACTCACAATAAATTACCGAAATACTTTTGATTACAAGAAACCACATTGAAATAAAAGTGTATCTCAGAACGGCTGGTTTGAGTATTAACACTTTTATTGATAAGCAGAAAACAACGTTTCGACCTTAGTAGGTCATCTACAGGTTGAGAAAGAGACAGTTTGCAAACGAAGCACTATTAGTCATAATATAACTGATACCAACCCAGTCTAACTTGTCTTTAATAACGGAGTCCATGCATTCTTTCAGCTCGTTCGCTTTTCCAGGCTTTTGTACTTTCACCTCAACATAAAAGAAAAAAAAAACAAATTTGATATCCCTGAAAAGGATATGTTTTTCACGTTACGAACCAGCCTTTCTGGAAACATTCTATTAAACAAAAGTAACAAATTACCCTATTTCATTCAATAACAGATTGTAAATCATAAATGTGACTAACAGTGTATATCTCCATCGTCAAATTACTCCAAAAATGAATATAGAACCCAGATGAAAGTTGTCTGTTAAAATTTTCAAAAAGTAACTCTTCACACAAATGATGAAATTACAGTTTTTGCTGTTTTTAAGTTCAGAAATGTAATTGCGTGTATGAAAAAAAATGTTTAATAATATTTTACTTAAGTTTATGTAATGTTGTGTTTCTACTATTTGAAAATATAATATTTAATCCAGTAATACGATTATTTAGTATTATATACACCAAAAAAACTTGAAAAATAAACTTACTACACATCTTTTCCCATACTGAATCAATAAGGACACCCGTTATCAAAGACAGGCTTAAGAGTACAACCAGAGCTGCAAATATAACTTTCATGTTGAGGATGTTGCTGTTTTAATTAATATTTCAGCTGACAAGACCATTCTTATATGATTGGTCTATCTAATTTAAGCCAATAGTTTGACCTGAATTTTAATTCTTCAAACATTAACAGAGCTTAGCTAGAGTATCTACCAATCCTTGCGCTACTTATTTCGGATTGGAGAAACTGCATTTGGTTTCATCCAATAAGAGAATGATTGCAGCAATGGTTTAGAGACTCCTCATTTTCTTCAGTGGGACAACGTGACTCAATCTTGTTCGTGAACATTTGCATTTCCTCAGGAATCTTCACGTTATACACACAACGGACAGGATTAGTTGTTTGTAGATACATCAACCAAAGTAAAATATAGTGCAGGTTAATTCTCTTGCTTTCTTTAGTATATAAGACTAATAAACTAATATGTTCTACGTTAGTTTCTATCCATAAATACTTTATTTCATTCTGTAAGTTTTAATCTTACGTGTCAACACCAATATATTTCGAAGAGGGTAGCTTTTAAAAGGCGCAGATAGTTGGGTCCACACTTTCACCTGTGGGACTATTATAGAAGTTACAGTCAATTCCTTGGTCAGATCAAACAGTAAGATAAAGCCTGAAGTTGCCAAATGGCTGCCCTGCCTCTCGCAAGTAATTTAAAATGAATTTCAATAAAGTTGAATATTATGGTTTTAAAACTTCGCTGTTTAGCCTGTGTATGGTATAAGATACCATTAAGTTTCAACTTTACATATTCTCAATAAACTGTACATGTTAGTTGTTTAAAAATGGGTATAAAGTAGGAAGTTTAAAATGTCTTCTGGAGCGAAAAGACACTCGTTACGCACTTATATACACAGAAGTAAATCACGGTAATGGTGTTGTAAGTATTAAACAGATATGTACATAAGTTGACTGTTACGTTGTTTTTTATGTTGTTTTATGTAGACCGAACGCAACAAAAAGACACAGATAACAGCTTGTATAATTTATTACAATAAACTATTATGTATGTGACAGATATAACATAAATTATATAATAACAATGATAGATATTCAGTTTCATCATTCAAAATTAATTACAATACAAAATACTACTGGTTTCTACCTTCAAAGTTAATTACAATACAAAATGGTACTAGTTTCAACCTTCAAAGTTAATTACGATACAAAACGGTATTGGTTTCAACCTTCAAAGTTAATTACGATACAAAATGGTACTGGCCTGATAATGATTTAGAATGAAAGTCTTAAATTCCAGTCTAGGGTGTGAATTTGGTCCCACGAAGAAATTCCGAAGTTTGAATGAAGAATGACGAAGTTCTTTTTACGGTGTTTTCGATGAATGTCTCAAATTTGTTGTTTTTCCAATTTGCTTCGGTCCTCCCTGAACAGTCCTATATGTGTTGACCTTCAGTATAACCAGTAATTCGAATGAATCGTAAAAATTGACGAAATAAAATCACAGCTTTCGTAGATCTAGCTCCAGTCACAAATCCAAGTTGAATAAACACACAGCAAACGTTTACTTTCTCTCGAGCAAAGACAATATCTCTTGAATTGAATAAAAACTAATGACTGACTCTTTGTCCTTCTTATCGCTGTCTGTTTATATACTAGTAGGCCTACCGTTTTCTCGAACAATCGCGTAACTTTCACAGAATTCCTGAGCAATCCGCGCATGTCTGTTTTTGCACGAGACTCGTCTAGACCGCCATACATTTCCATTTACAGGCAAATGATCGATCTACTTAATTCTAGAAATTTCTCCGTGAATACCAACGTCTTTTATTGGTTTAAATTTCAAAACAATAATATAAACAACAACATGGCATTTCAAACGCTTTATACATAACATTGACACTTATTACCAAATCACTTCAGAATTTGGTTAGTTGAAAATGTGGTAATATCTTTGTACCACAGATGTCACTACGTGTTTAAAAGAGTATGAGCAAAGTCCCACATGCATGAGAATTTTCAGCGTTTCAAAATATGATATCGATCATGGTTTACTATTCTAATTTTTCAAAACACCAAATGGGTATTCGAAGCATACGCCCCCATGTACCAGAGCCTAGCGACACCTCTGCTTGACCCTAACAGCCATCTGCAACTGTTACATAAATATGTATAATTCGTACTTTTCCAGACGCCTGGCCTGGCCTAGTGCGTTAAATCGTGAGCTTCGTAATCTGCGGGTTGTTGGTTCGCGCCCGAGTTGCGCAAAACATGCTCTCCCTCCCAGTTATGGAGGCGTTATAATGTCACGGTCAATTCCACTTTTCGTTGGTAAAAGAGTTGCCCAAGAATTGGCAGTGAGTGGTGATGACTAGCTGTTTTCCCTGTAGTCTTAAACTGCTAAATTGGGAACGGCTGGCATTGATAACCTTCGAGTAGCTTTGAGCGAAATTCCAAGAACAACCGTACTTTCCCATCTCTCTAGCAAGGATATATAATTCACTGTAACCATGAACAGAGTTATCACTTGTGATTAAACATAACTTCCTGCAGCAGTATATTTACATATATATAGTAAAACTTTAGTAATGAAGTTAACAGTTACCCAATGTTCTAATAATAATTTTAACATCACATTTCAACTACTTACCACTAGAAAAACTATTTGGCACTTTCTTTTGAGTTGTCAGAAACTGACACTTGTTACTCTAATTCTTGCATATTACCTCATGAACAGAAATTAAAAACAAGAATTCAGATGACAGATATGCCTATAAATGTTTGGTATATTATATTAAAAAAAACGATTTTTACTGTTTGGCTTGTTAACAGTTTTCGGTTAATAATATTTAGAGGCTAGTACTGTTATCAAATATACGTTCAATATTATCAGTTATTCTCTCCCCAAAAATATTTTTAGGATTTTCACATTGAAGTTCAAACACAGATTTCTGAGAATGTGTGTCAAAAATGTTTAATAGTTGGAGGTAAAATGATTTTTATTTTAAGATTTATTTTAGAAACTTCAGAGGTGTGACATAACCATGAAAATGTGAATACAGTTAAATTTATTAAATAAATTGTTGTATAAGGTATCCTATTTTTTTATAATTAAAAATACTGTTGAATGTCAACTTCAAGAAGAGAATTTCGCGACTTTTCGCTAAATACTCGCTGTTTTATTAACAAGAACTGATAAATTTTATGATTACTTTGATGGGTTATAAGCCAATTTCATTTATGTTTAAGAGAAATGGAGAAAGAGATGTTATCGTATTTCTTCATTGCAGGTGTTGTTCAACCGGGCTATATATTGCGTTGAATTTGACACTTTGAGTAGCGCTAAGAGAAGAACACGTTTTATCTTTTGACCTTACTGTTGTTCGGTAACAACATTAAACTAACACACTTACTCTTTCTACTCTAAAGTTGTATTCTCAAGTTAATGATTTTTGGAATTAGTTTACCTTATAAATACATGAATTATGGTTTGTGTTTTACAATAAAGACTATTTTTATTGCATGTTACATTCCATTCAGTCTTTCCTTCAAGAACTAAAGTAGTTTCAGATTTACTTTGTAGTAATTATCTGGATGTAAACTCTTTTTTTAGTTAAGTTCTATATTATATATTGTTGTCAGAAATATATTTACCTTAAAAAAAACCAGATTAAATAGCAAGAAAAAACTATTGGCGCCATAATCAACGCATATTTTGAAGAGTTTTTATTTTCTTCATCTGTATCTGTTTTCCTTAGCTTTAACATCATTTCTAAATTTTAAAAAGTTTCTTTTTTAAAGGAATGAGATTTTCTTCTGTTTGTCTTTACCAGTTTGGCTAGATATATAGTTACTACAATAGTGAAACTGTGTTGTCTTTAAAAATGTCTTGAAAAGGTTTATTAGATAACGGGAGATTTGCTTAAGAAATTGATTAATGTTTTGAGTTTATGTGGCATCAACTAATGAGACTGAAGATAAAATTTTAACACAAAATGAACATTTTTTTGTTAGAGTACTAATGAAACATCCAATGTATATAATTATTGTTAAATACGTGCTGCAGTTGCTTTTACTTGATCTCAAGACTTATTATTGAAAACAAGTTCCGGATTAGACCGTATAAATGTTGTTTCAGACCATACTGAAAGTTAACCACTGATATAACTGGTGATGTTTATTATAATAAAAATTGACCTGTTACCTCTCAAAGTCACTTGAATAATCAAAAGACACTACTATGTATGTATTTTTATCACATTGTGTTGTGTTAAGCAATATTGTCTCAAGGCAGTAATAGGTATTATCTGTTTCTAAGAGTAATGAAATTAATTTAACGACGTTCTCGACTATGTGTTATGCAAAACTCACACATATATAGAACAAACAATGAAATATGAATACATACTATACAAGAAAACAGATATGCAGAGCATATTAAAATATCAAAAATAGCTCACAAAATATCCTTACCTAATGTATTATGTAACACAGTTGTTTCTGTAGTCTAAAATCAGACAAAATGTGTGAAACGAAAATATTAATCGAAATCATCATCAAGAGATCATCAAAATAAAATATAGAATTATTTACATGTTTATCGCTTCTTCTTAATTTTGGTAAAACGTGCTTAAGAATTATTTGTTATTCACAATGAAGATTTGCGCTACTAACTTTCTCAGGATCCATTTATTGCTGCTAACTCCATTTAACTTACTTTACATTTACACAAAGACACAACAATCTTCTCTATCCATAAATCATAGCTACTATTCTACTTTGTTTTAAAGGTAAAATTTATGAACTACTATCGAAATCACATGGCATGGAATATAATATTTTAATGTACACTTTGCATCTTTACGCTATTCTCTGGTCCTAATAATATCTGATGTTAGTGACAAAGTGTTTCACATCAGACATTGATTTTTCACTTGTTAGCAAAAAATGAATTTTCATGGAAAGAATAAGAGCAGCAATATTTACTTATGCTATGCTTAAGATTAACACAGAGCCCGGCATGGCCGAGCTCGCTAAGGCGTGCGTGAGATTCGTAATCTGAGGGTCGCGGTTTCGCATTCGCGCTGCGCCAAACATGCTCATCCCCTCAGCTGTGTGGGCGCTATAATGTGACGGTCAATCTTACTATTCGTTGGTAAAAAAGTAGCCCAAGAGTTTGGCGGTGGGTGGTGATGACCAGCTGCCCTTCCTCTGGTCTTACACTGCTAAATTAGGGACGGCTAGCACAGATAGCCCTCGAGTGGTTTTGTGCGAAATTCCAAAACAAACAAACAAAGATAAACACAGTATGACTTACTTTTCAGAGTAGTAGTGCAACATATTTCTATAGGATCAAGTCGAAGTATTCATGATGAGTGAATTAAACAAACAGTAGGTTAAATATCACATCAAATGCAAACTTGGAAACCTTGTGCTTTAACAGATGAAATATGTTCCACCATCCAGAATAAAATATTTACTAATCAAAGATTTTGAAATTAAGATAATGTCTTCTTGATATTCGAAATAAATAATATTTGTAGCTACTTTTTACTCTACAACAATCATGTTTTTTTTTAAAATCATTAAAGAACTATAATCGTAGTATAAAAGGTGGGGGAGGTGTTTACCCTTATACAAACTAGAAAGTAACCTTATCCTACCAATTTGAGCTAAGCATGGCCAGTTAGCTAATGAATAGGTCTTTTAATCAGAGGATCTCTGGTTTGCGTCCCGTTTCAGCATAATTGCGCTTCACATTTAAGAGTAGTGTGTCTGATGTTAGTAGATGCTGTTGAGTAGGTATCAGTAATATGTTTTGTTTTATGTAAGTTTTAAATGTTCATTCAACAGGATAACTAAATGTTCAGAATTTCCATAATGAATGATCCGAGACATAAATTTGGTCATTTTTTTTGTAACACTTTGTTATAATACAAGCCCTTACTGCTGGATCCAAGTTTAAGGTTTCAGTACAAATATTTAAACTTATGTTTACACGTGTATATTATAATACAAATGTAATATTGTTATGAAACGTTAAACAGACCTACTGTTTTATTTATCAAAGTGAATAGTTATATATGTAAAAATATGTATGTGATAAATATGTATATTTATATATTAACAATAAAACTTCACTAGTATGACGTGTCATTTTGAATAAAATATATTCATGCCGAGAATGAAATGTACACTTCTCTTGTTTTTCTTTTTATGTAAAGACAAAAGTTTACAAATGTTTGAAAAGTTAAAAAAATAACTCAGAAACTTTTGACATGCACATAGACCCTTTTAATTATAACTTATATAAGTGAGAAGTAGACAGAAACAAAGGAAGTAGAAAGAAACGCAATTCTTAACTTTGTGAAATGAACAACACTTTTAAATATCGAATATTATATGAAGTGAAGAGGTCGTTTTTTTCTTAACTTTTATCAAAATGTTTAAACCCCTCCAGTATGCATTACAAATTGTGAAAGACAACAAAAGTATTCATGATATATGTATTATGTGAAAGACATGGGAACTACGGGAAGTGGAAGACGTTTTAGCGTTAAATATCCATTATCCCTGTTGAAAACATGTTCTCTTGCCCTGCCAGCGATCAGTTATGTGTGGATTTAACTTACTCGTCTCTTTATATCATTTTATTTATTCTCTGTGTCACACCCTTTCGTGAGTTATTGTGAGAGGAATGTCTATAGATTGTTAATGCACATGGCAGAAAAACGGAACCTAGTTTGTACACGTTAGTTTGCGAGTCACATGGAAATGAAGGCATGAGTTCAAATCTGTTGCCAGAAGTTAACGTTTACAGGAAAGGCCCTTTAGGGCAGTCTATACTGACAGCTGCAAAACTCAGCATTTACCGTTCCTATTGCTTTACGCTGAAGAACTCTTAACAATAACAAGAACTAATCTCAAATTATTATTCTTTCACCTGAATTTACCTGGTAAGAAGTGATGTATTCATCATATCTTCATGAATGTATCGTTTTCTGGATCAGAAATAAATTTTTGCTGTTAAAGAAGATGAAAGTTTATTTAAACGTCTATTCTGATGACTTTGTTTCCATGACAATACATCATTCAAGCAATCGGTAGATGAACTGAGTTGGTTCTTCAGTTTCCGTTGGTTCCACATTATTTAGAGCATTGGTGTGATACCAAGTATGAACTATAATCAGAACAACAGTTTAAACTACTTCCACAGTTCTCACTTATAGAACCATAGATTGGAATTACGTAATGTCATAGGTTTTTAAATATTTCGTAAGCATTGTGTGTACATTTGCACAAAATTCCACATTAGATTAATTGGACTCAAACCCGAATCTCACTGTAAAACGAGAACATGGGGGTAGCACTGCTGTTTGATCAACATATGCTCACTCAGTTCTTGTCACTGAATACGCCCTTGGAGGTTGTAGCCATTCAACCATTTTGGGTCGTACCATCACTGTTTGCTCTCCATTCCTTAACCCTGAAAAAAATTATCATCCCTCAGACCTTGATGATTCATTGAGCAACTGCCAACCTCTCTTTTAGTTTTTTGGGAATCTTAATGGGCATAATCCTCTATGGAGTGGCTTTGTATTGATGTGAGGGGTCGTGCTAAGCAGCATATGCTCCAGAATCACAACCTAAACTCTCTTCAATACTGGCTCATACACTTAATTTTATGCACCCAGTCAGTCACTTACTGCTATATATCTTTCTGTCTGCTCCCCTTCGCTTTTCACTTGCTTTACTTGGAAGGTTGACATGAATCTACGGGTTAGTGATCATTTTCCTATTATATTAAAAGAGACTGGCCGTGAGCCTCAATGAAAATAGGACCATGCCAACTGCCCTCTTTCACTGCTCTCTCAGAACTTGATCTTGCCACTTTATGTAAATTATTAATATATGATTGTGTAGCAGCAGTAACTAACTGTATTGTCCAAGGAGCTACTCAGTGCATCCTTTAATCCTCAACATCTTATACTAGGCATCCCAGCTCTTGTTGAAATTTTGCTTGTTCTGTAAAACGAAAAGCTCAGAAACGTGCTTGAAATTAATTTTGTAGATATCCCATTCTTAAAAACCGCATTGCATTTCAGCAAGCCCCTACACACGCTTGTCGAGTTAGACTTTTGGTGAATATTTCTTTCATGTATCTAGCTTTTCAAATTGATCCTCTTCCTTCTTAGCTGCTAAAACACGAGTTAAACATCTGTCTCTTTCCTTCTTGACTGATCATCCCTATGACTACAATCGCTCTCTTACACTGGTGTAACTCATACTTGCACTTCATCAGTCTAGCAATATATCAGTTGGACCTAATGATATACATTATGAAATGGGGAACTTGCATGTTCACAAGTTATTTTCGTTATATCAGTGATTGTACAATATGAAAATATATTGTATTATTACAGTTACACAAGCTAAGATTATCAAATTATGTATTCTATTGCCATTTCTTCAAGAAAGGGTATCATGTCAACAGGTGACTCAAATACAATTAATATTGTTTCTTAGTTGTACAATCGTATCAGCATTGGATGAAAATCCATCTTCAGGATGAACATTCCCTTACCTGGTGTTAACTAATGAGACTTTTCCGATCCTGAAAAATACACAAAATTATCAGAAGATACAGTTTTAAACAACTTGTAAAAAAATGTTTAAAAATAGTTTCAAATCCAAACTATCAGATGTTTGGTACATGATATATTAAAAGTGTTTCCAAACAAAAGTGTTCATAAATACAGCATGAATATGAGAAGAAAAGTTCCGACTGCTACTTCTCTTCTGGTTGTAAGCCGAACTACTATGAATGCAAATGGCTATAATTAACTGGTGTGAAGTATGCTATTTTGTCTCTTACAATTTGAACAACATAATTTCCATAATGCTATTTAAATGAGTATTTTTTCATTCGCTTTTTACAGAAGCAATACAATGAGTAAATATTTTCCACCAACATATTTTTGTAATCTGTATCAAACATACTGCTGTTCAAGCTTGACTTAACATTTATCTCTAGCATGTAAGATTGTGTAACATAAGTGTTCAGTAAAATGAAAATTAAAATTAAATATACTGCTAACCTTGAAAAATTAAATAACCAAACTGTTTTACACATTAGCAATGTTGTTACACATAATGAACCTATATGGTTTTGAGTTTGTCATTATCAAATTCAAAGTTTAACATAACTAACAAAGTTTTATTTAGAAATAAGCATTGCGTATTATCGGTGTAGCAGTAGTTTCCACTGTTTACTATGGTTCACAATTTTAATATTTTTTTTCTGGTAATACTCTAAGTCTATAAATGTCTATGGTCACTATTTGAAGTTCCCAATTAATAATCATTAATCATTGTTATAATTTCTGATATTTACAGTGAACCAACTATAGCAAACCAATAACACATACTATTTCTTGGTGTTGCAGCAGTTAATTTTATAAACACGAGGCAAATTAATACAAATTCCAGTTTCCACAATAATAATGGTGATCAATAGCACTTACATAGCTGCAAATTACATTGTTGATTCTTACACTTAAAAATATTTTACAATTTTAGTGAATAGGTAGGAATTTCACAAAATACATTAAACACTATAAATTACATACAATGACTTTAAGATGTTTTCTGACATACCACAAATAACAAAGTATGTATCACAGAATACCAGAAAAATACTATTTTATGTAAGACAAATAAAAACATCAAAATGTTCTAAAACAGCCCACAACAAAACTTTAGTTGTTGATTTATAAAAGTTTAGAAGGAGGGTTGTTAATCAATTAAATGATCAGATATTTTTGTTGATACAACCGAAAATCTTATTTTCCCTAACACTACCAACAGAACACTGCTTGGATGGCTTCAGAGACTGATTAATTGTTACATAAATATCTATCTCTCTTTCATGACATTGTTAAGGTTATTTCAATCCAAATGATACTTATAATTCATTTTATGATGACCCATCTACATAACTATGCATTTATTACAATTGAAACCCAACTCCCATATATCTATTCAAACCATCAAATAATTTAAACCATTTTGTGAAACAGCAGTGGCATCCTTACAGCTAGCAACACTCTGTACCTTAATATCATCTGTAAACTTAAGTACTGCATTATCTTCTGTTTCATCTGTTTCACTGATGTAAATCACAAAGGATTCATATGTTGACATTATTGGTCGTAATGGACAATCTGGTTTATGAGGTTTGGGGATGCCGTATATTTGCGGTGTGCGTGAGTCGGTTTTACGTAGGTAGGAATAAAGTGTTTGTGAAATTGTGTTGGCTTTTTTTATTTGTAGTAGTAATTTGTTTAGTTGCGTCTCATGTGTCTTTGTTGGATTTGTGTGTATTGGTTTAAATTTGTTCGTGTCTGATAGGATGTTATTCATTTTTTGTATGTATTCATTCGTGTTCATTATTACTATAGCGTTACCTTTATCTGCTTTTAGAATTTTTATGTTTCTGTCTTGTTTTAGGTTTCTAATGGAATTAATGTCTCTTTTTGTAAGGTTGTTTTTTAGTTTTCTGTTTTGTGAAATTATGTTGATAGTTTTGTAAGAAAATTCTTTCAAAAAATCGTTTAAGATAATGTTTTTAGGTGGTTCTGGAAAATATAAATTTGTAATTTTACCTGGGAAGTTTGGCAGTTGGATGTCAATAAAGTTATCTAAGTTGTCTTCTTTCTGTTTGTTGTTTTTGTTTTCTGTAGAAAGTATCACAAGTCTCCTGGCTAGGTCTTCTAAACATGTTTTGATTTCTAAGATAGCCTTAGAACTCTATATTCGAGACCCTAACCCGATCATAGACATTCCCAGTAACCAGTTAGCAACCCTCATAGAATTCACCACAATAAAGACAAACTTCATGTTCAACAACCAAAACTATATACAAACAAATGGCCTAAGCATGGGCAACCCAGTATCGCCAGTTCTAGCCAATATTTTTATGACACAAATTGAAACACAAGCAATTAATACAGCATTACATCCACCACTATACTGGTACAGATATGTAGATGACACGATTGCGGGATTCGAATCTACAGAACACATACTTAACTTTTTCACTCACATTAACTCTATACATCCCAACATTAACTTCACATGTGAACAGGAAGAAAGCAATCAAATATCATTTCTTAACCTCAAAATTATAAGAACCGACACACAATTCAAAACAGAAATCCACCGAAAAATCACCCATACTGGACTATACATTCCTTGGGACTCAGCACATGAAACAAAACAAAAACTCAACATACTAAGAAACCAGATAAACACAGCCATAAAACTATGCTCACCAGATAAAATTAACGATGAATTAGATAAAATAAAACAACACTTCATCAACATTAACAAGTTTCCTCCACAAACCGTAGAAAACATTATACGCACACACCTAGACAGAAAGCAAAATCAACCAACAAAAGTAAATATATCTCACGAATCAAAAAATCACGAAACCATATACTGCTGTATACCATATATTCCTGACATCAGCAAACAAATAACCAACATTTGGCAAAAACTAGTAACAAAATATAACATTCCAGTTAACACTAAATTTATTCAAAAACCAGGCACAAAACTAAGGTCTATACTATGTAAGAACTACACTGACAAACACCACACCAACATTATTTATAAAATACAATGTGATAACTGCCACGACTTCTATATAGGAGAAACAAGTAGAAAAATGGAAACCAGATTCAAAGAACATAAAAAGTCACCCTCACACGTTTTCGAACACTGCAAGTCAAATGGACACAACATAACCATAGAAAACACTAAAATACTAAATAAAGAAACAAACATAAACAAACGAAAAATTAAAGAAGCCTTACTTATACAACAACTCAAACCCAAAATAAACCAATATAAAGGAACACCATTATACCTATATTAATATTATAGACAAAATTATATATTCAAACCGCGCCCTCTACATTGCAACACTCAATTATACAACCCCTCCCAAACACGTGGTCAGCTTCCGACCAGTAACCCTTTCTTTGTGAACCTGACGATGACCGAAGAAGGTCGAAACGTTGTTCGCTCTTCTATTTGAAGTGTTTTCTGGGCCCAGAACAGCCGTTTTTGCATATAAAAGTTCTCAACAAGTGGGTTTCTCGACATCACTGATTGAATATAAATTTATAATTTTGCCCTCATTACAGTTTTTACATAAGTACGTTTAACTGCACATAACAATATTTTTAAAGTGAGTATTATGTGTAAATGCATTCATATGTTTCAGCAATTTTGCATTATCTTCTGAGAAGAAACATTTCTTCCATAGCATAAGATGTTCATATATAAAAGGTTTCTACCAATCACTATATTAAAGATTCACACGTTTATTAGTAAAATTCTATTACATTCGATATATAACGAAATTTTTTGAAATAGAGTTTGTGATCGTATTCTCTACAATTGATTTCATTCTCAGTTTTCGGGTTTTACTTACAATTCTTTCGTTAGAACATTCGCCTTTCAGCTGTATGAGTGCCTCAGTTTTAAGATCAATCCTGCTGTATTTTGATAAAGAGTAGATTAATGTTGAATAATATGTTGTTTTTCTTCAGTTACTCGCCAAGAAAATATTTTTTTTCTAAATTATAAATGGTACATAAATTCTGATACTAGATGTTTAAATGAGCCCATCTTCACTTTTAAATAGTATGAAGTGAAAATAACGATGTTTGAAACCACATGTTTTCAAAGTAGATGATAATTCGTACTTATAATTTTCATTAATGTGTCTGACAAGAATGATCCATGTTCACTAGCTGATCTTTTCTTTTATTACTTCGAAATGAAGGATGTATAGCATTGTAGGTTTTTGCAAAATTCAACAGACAAACGCCATCATTTCATTACGTACAATAGAAATTTAATATTTATTATTCTGATTTGTAATCAAGTTCAAAACCCTTGTTTCTGACATTAACTGATCTTTCTCCTATTTATTTAGGTTTGATACATGTATATATATATATAAAATTCAACTCAAATAAGAGAAGCAAAAATAAAGGAAATTCTGAAGCAATGTAAGCTCACCTTTGGTTTTTTATTTATCTTAACAACTTTGATGTGTGCATTTCCAAGAACATCAGCTATTCTACAAAGAGTTCAATAGTGTGTTTATTTATAATAATTTTAACTGTGAAATTGAACTACTTTAATATTATATAAAGTCACGTTTCATCAGCCGCAGGGGGGAAGAAAACAGATAGCTTCTTGTGTTTGATAGTACGTTATGGTCATGGATCATTCTTGTCAGACACATTAATGAAAACTATAAGTACGAATTATCATCTACTTTGAAAACATGTGGTTTCAAACATCGTTATTTTCACTTCATACTATTTAAAAGTGAAGATGGGCTCATTTAAACATCTAGTATCAGAATTTATGTACCATTTATAATTAAAAAAAAATATTTTTTTTGGCGAGTAACTGAAGAAAAACAACATATTAAGTAGAAGATGTAAATTACATTGTACTGTGTTCGGTAAAAACTAAAATAAAGGCATAATTAGTTAATGACTTCAAATTCTACGCTTTGTTGATTTATTAGTTTTATTTTGGAGATAGTACCGTATAACAGTTAAACATATCTCCAAAAAGAGGTAAACACGACAGATTTGTATTATTATATGATAGATAATATGTAGCTGCTGGTGTTTATCAGTCGTTGAGAGATCCATGTATGCTGTAAGTAGCAATGGCATTTAAACAATTAAATATTAATTTAAATTAATAAAGAACAAACATTTCATCCAGCATATCATCGATATTATTTAATGCCGAAAGTGATAGAGAAAAGAAAATGCTAATAAATAATTTAAAATAGAAATAAACACTTTATTAGCTTTGGATAACATAACCTCATATATCTAAGCGTGGGAGTTATGAAGATGAAAACCTCACAGTAGTTATCTTACATTATTTATAAGTTAGTTTTCCATGTTGGATGAAATGAATATATATTTTGAGAAATATTCGTGTTTCATTATTTTGGTTTATTTCAGTTTTAGCTTTTCAGCACATAAGATGTTCAACTTCAGTAGAAGTTTTTGTTTTGCTCATATATTGATATATTTCAACTTTATTACCTCACATATTCACACTCAATGTTTAATGATTTCAGACAGTGTAAATACTGGATTCTCATGAAATATTTTAAATGTTTCAACAGACATTTTTGGCTTCCTGCATATACCGATAAATAACACTTAATAAAGGGCAAGATATTACAAGATTGGAAGCATAAACAACATGAAATGTATTTGCTTAAAGCTTTGAAACTGAATTATAATTGTGTTTTAGAATATTACAAATAACATTGTCTTGAATGACTGTTAAGTTACTTCGTGCATTCATTTCTTTATAACTTCTAAAAAGTAACGTATACATCAGTGAAAATATCTATGCTTACTCATGGTTTTAGGGAAAGGCACTTACAGAGTTTGAGACTCTTCCTCATGTATGTTATATCTGTTCCTAGTTTGAAAATAAATTTGATAAAAGATCTACATGTAAGGAAATCTGTTGCATCAGGTATTCTGTTTCAAATAATTAAAACTCGTAACACCAGGTCATAAATTATCATTTCTCTTAAGTGCTGAACTCTCATTTATTTGATCTGTCAAATGCATAATGTCTTGGAAGTTTAAAAAGGAACTTTTCTGTAATAGTTCGTTACACTGTACATTAGCATATCTTTTTCCAGTACACATTTCAGTCAAGTAATCTTCATACTTTTAATCAATCAATTCTGCAAGTTCACACTTTTAAATTATAACTGAATTGCTTGATATGAAATATGCTTTTAGTTATTTCGACTTTAGTGTTATAATATTTCTTTCATAACAATTAATTGTGCACTAAATTTGGTGTATCAGGTAAAATATATTTGCCCTAAATTGTATCATAACTACTTTCAAACATATTTTTCCTTTTTTTATAATCAGCTTGATACGTTTATTTAGGCAAAACTGTGTATCTCTGTTTACACCTACAGCTTATAATCTGAAGGTATGTAACATTCTTGAACTAAAGACAGAGAATGGAAATCATAAATAGGGAAAAAGGAAATGACCTCATACTTTATTTTTAAGTTGTGTTTAAATTTGATGTAGTGTCTATTGTTGATAATAAATTCAGGTTTTAAACATTGTGTGAAGAATCTACACGATTTTAAAGTACGTAAAAGGAAGAGTTGATAAAATATTTTCCTGTCGTTCTTGAATACTGCCACTTTAAAACACTTGGTTCTAAGCACTTTCTAGTGAGTCAAAGATACAAAAATAAATGAAATTTTAAATATAATTTTCACATTAAGAGGGCTTTCTGTGAAGAGAAGTTAAGGTTATCGTATAAAAAATACACATTTTTCCCAGTTATGATGAGTTAACAAAAGTAATTAATCATGATATTAAAAATATTTGTCCATCTGCCTTTTTTTGAAAACTTTCTCGAAACACACTCTTATATCATTCACTTTCTGAGATGTATCTTTATCCATCTCTGAATTAAGGAAAAAATGTTTCATTTATACAAAAAATACATTTTTTAATGCTAAAAACTAGCTTTCGTAAAAGTATAGCAGAAGTTGCTGTATTTTTTCTTGTGTGACAGATCACGAAATATATTTCTATATGATAGGTCTACACTTTTATTCCTTATGGAAACATAACTCTCTAGTCGTACGTTATACATATTTAAAGTTAGAATTGCTGTCTACATGTATAATAATTACAATAAAATATACAGTGAAATCTGAATAAAGTAGAATCGCACGATACCAAATAAACTTTTAGGCTTACAGCAAGTTGTCCGTCTCAGACAGTAAACAAGAATCTCCTTAATTATGTATAATTTTTGAGCGGAACGTTATTCTTGCTTAAATCAATGGAAATAAGACGTATGTGAATAAAGTTATTATAATGTTTATGTTATAATTATTAGAATGATAACAAAAGTAGACATTCAAAAGATACATAAGTACACAAAATCTTAATCAAAGTTATTTAAAGAAAGTGCCGTGATTTAACGATTTCATTTTTTAAAAAAAGCTTTCTCATGCGGATAAAAGAGAACGCCAATTCTATGGTCTTTTGATGAAGTTTATTTTCCACCCTTCATTTTTGCATACAGTTTAATTGTGTTAATATAACCCAACACTTGCGAATTTCTATTTCCTTACTATCTTTTCCATTTTGTTCATTTCTGAATCACTCGCACTATCATCATTTTGTGATTCTACCATAGATTTTAAATCAACTTCTACAGTTTCTTGTCAACAATCTTGTCAACGTTCACTCAACTTTCCTCGTTCATAAAATCATCTGTATCAATCTTCTAAATCAGTGTTTGGATTTCATTAGAATCGTCATACTAAACTTCTCCACTACCTCTGCCATTATCAAGAATAAATCCACGGTTTGGAAAGCACTTTATTACGCATTTAATTGAATTATTTTAAAATGCAATTGGATCTAACACGTCAGGTTCCACGGTCATCTCAGATGCTCTCTAACAGTCGTTCATGTTTGCATTAATATGCTGAAGGATCATTTTTCTGTATTTCAATTTTGTATATGGTATAATTCTACTATCTGGTGACTGGAAGTAGAAAGAACATTTGAAAGTTGAACTTTTGGGTGACAAGTTGCATTATCTAGGAAAAGTAAAATATTTCAAGTTTCTTGTTCCATTATTTTGTTTAATTTGTTCAAAAATTCCTCAAATATACCACTTGGTATCCACGTTTTATTATTTTCTTTTCAATCCAAATGAAATTTATCTTTCTTAAATTTTGAAACGGATTTTCATTTTTCCTGTTACTCATGGTTTCTCTAGTTTTCCATCAGCAAATGCCATTAAATGTACAGTCCATCTTTCTTTCGAATAGCGATCTCCAAAATTATGACAGCAGAATTTTTAAAAGAACAGAATATATTTAACCAATATTTAATGTAAAAAATTGTCCGAGATTTTATTAATATTTAAACAAGTTATTGATTAAGCAAGAATTTGTCAATATTTAAACAAATTATTAATTAAATAAGAAATCAATATTGAATCAAAACATTTTTTCTGCATTACTTAGGTTCTAATTCTGCTATTGATACATGAGGTAGGTAAAAGATTTTCAGTCCGCGTAACGCAAATTTTATCATAAAGAGGGTCTTTTATGAGACAAATCTTAAGATAATGCTGCAAAATTTGGATATTTTTTGCTTCAACAGGATTTACTGTAATAAGAATATTTATGAAGTATTTACTGAACAATTGGTAACGAAAACATCACTTGGAAAAAACATCACTGAATTGAACTGATCATGCGAAACTCCTCAAGGTCTGCCTCCCATTAGTACAGCGGTATGTCTACAGATTTACAACGCTTCACTCAGGGGTTCAATTTCCTTTGGTCGGTTTAGCAGATAGCCCGATTTGGCTTTGCTATAAGAAATCATACACTCACTTTAGGACTTAAGCGAAAGTATTCAGACGTTTAAGTTTATATTTTTTGTGTATAGCCTTTTTCTATCTTCAAAATGTATTTGTGAAAATATAACCATTTCTCGCATTAGTATCAATGCTTTAGTCCTGTTTTTTGTTCATTAATATTCAATATTACATGTATGTAACAGAAGTATTTAAACTTAAGATTCGACTCCGTTACTGAGAAGCAAAAATTTATTTTTTGTTTGAGTTTTTCATTTACATTTTCTTATCTAACCCGGTATGTTTTTATTACTACACTTTACTTACCTTTCTTAAAAGAAGTGCAAGAGTAAATAAAAAGTATACATATAATATTATAAATTTGTCACCTGCATCCTATAACTTTATTTCTGCTAAAGAAAGTAATATTAAGCCTTTTTTTCTCAGGATATCAATCCTTCAAATGTATTTCATGTACCTTTGAAATATTTGTTTTAGAATTAATCAAAGATAAGTTTAGAATAGCCAAAATCTCAGAATATGTAACATGTAATAAATTTTTATTACTTCTCGGAGCAATATCTTCTGTCTAAACCCCAACGATTGGCCCGGCATGGCCAAGCGCGTTAAAGCGTGCGACTAATAATCCGAGGGTCACGGGTTTGCATCCCCTTCGCGCGAAACACGCTCGCCTTTTCAGCCGTAGGAGCGTTATAATGTGACGGTCAATCCCACTATTCGTTGGTAAAAGAGTAGCCCAAGAGTTAGCGGTGGGTAGTGATGACTAGCTGCCTTCTCTCTAATCTCACACTGCAAAATTAGGGACGACTAGAACAGATAGACCTCGAGTAGCTTTGTGCGAAAACAAAAAAACTCATCGATTTCTCCAAATCGGAAGATTTATGAATCGCAAAAATTATTCTTGCGTTTGGTGCAAAAGATAACCAAAAACAACGTCAGAAAGAAATACAGACGTTTCTTGTCAGACAGAAGTTATGAGAGAGATGTGTGGATGCAGACAGAAAACGTTATGAAACTATAAAACTTACTTTAAGTTCAACATGATTGAACGTCACCAAATCACACATGCAAAAATGACAGACAGTGCAAAATTTAGTTCTTTTTAAAGCAGAGTTTTCATAGATTCACAAACATACTTTTATTACACAATTACATAGACGTTCCCATGTTGTCATTTTGACGTCAAAATGGATGAGTATATTTCTGTTTATTATATATCGCTAAGAACACTTTAATACAACGAACGAGAGAAAAAATAGTTTATACAAGAGAACACGAAAAATTTACACCGTATTTTTATGGAGTGACCTTTTGTAATGTGCTTGCAGTGGCTGCATATTGTAAAAACTGATTTTCCCAGCTAGTGGGTCAAATGTATATTTGAATGTATGTGGACTTTATCCGCGACACTCACGAACCAAATCAGCTTGGGAGAAGGGAAATAAAAGTTGAGGGTGTACCTGCTCCTCCCTGATCATTCGAATAAATGACGATCAATGGTCTGAGTAGAAAAATAAAGACGTATCGTCACAAACCATGACATGCAACTGTCTCTTTCTGCCTGCTTGATTCCGATCGTCCATTTATACAGAACACAAAGAGCTTTACTGGATCAAGACGTTAGTCAATTAACAGAAAGTCATTACAAGGAATAATAAACAATAATTGATTCAGTGATCCGGCGGCTGTCTATTGTATACCCAAGTAATTACAATCTCTTCTCTCTTTGTGTTTCAAATATTGTTTCTACACTTTATTTCCAACAGCGTTTCGCTTTTTCTGGCACGGTGCATTCATTATTCTAAGTTGATTCAAGCTAAATTTTGTATTGTGTTCCAGAACTTATGTGTAAATTTTAATAAATGTTTAAACCCTAGGTAGAAGTATTTAATCCCATTTAACTTCTATTATCAAGCCTTTTATCAGTGCTTTAATACCAAACACGTTTAATGAGAAAATGTACCATTGATTTCCTTTACATAACAATAGTTGACACATATTACCATCACAAAGTTTATAGTGTTTACCTGTCTGAGGTGGAATGTAGGTGTTCGTGTGTTTAAAATACTGTTTGAATTAACTACAATTATGACAAAAAATGTGGAATTATATAATGACTGTTTTCACTTTTTTTCCTACATCTCTTTGAATTCAGGACGTTTTATAATGAGTTGCTACATTCGCTGACACTGACTTTAATTTAAATTTATTATTTGTTATATATTACTTTCAGAATAACATATAAAAGATGAATTATTCAAAATGATTTAGAGGTCAATTTTCAGGCAAATAATTTAGAACTAGTGAAATATGAGAAGGCGATTGCTAGTCGAAATAGTGATGTTTTGCTGCCTTCTCTGCATGTGGTTATATTTGTGAGGTTAAGAAAGTCATTGGTCAAAAAATATTTTGCATAAAGAAAGCAAGTCACCCAAGAATGTAAACCGTAGTATCTTCTACTGGTAGGTTATGTGATACCTCGAGGTTTTAGGCTATTTTACATGTGAGTTATAATTATCAGTACATGAATATCGCAAGTGGTTCTGGATAAACTCAAATCTCTTGTCGAAAAGCAAACCTTTCAGACAACACCGTAGGAATTTCCACAGCTACATGTATTATCAGCGAACGTTAAAACCCTACTGTCAGCCATTTCTATTTACATTTCAATTCTTTCCATCCCCATGATAAGAAAAGACAATTCATGAAAGACAGTTCCTACCTTTAAAACGTCTGTGCTCCAACAACACAGTCTTCAGATGTAAAGCAAATGACATGGCTCGTTATTTTAAACATCACAACTATTCTGACAACACTACTGAAAAGGTTAAACTTACTACATTCACTTTATCACAAGCTGTCTCTACTTTAAAGAAAAACCACATTGTAACCGAGCTCCTTTAGCCTTTACATATCATACTTTAACCGGACTTTGTAGAATTGTCCAACGCAACGTTATCTCACCAACTAGAAATACACCACGTCTCACAACCTTTTTACAACTCCAACTGTAATTTCTTTCAAATATAAGAGAAATTTGAAAATCTGTTTGTGGCAATTCAAATTATAGACTGGATCGTTTTCACTCACACAAACTATAGGAACGCGCCACTGTGGACGAACTATTTGCCGAACACGGTATTATATCACCAATTTATCGACTCACTTCAACTTTATCTTTTCACCCAGAAGGCCAATTCACCTGTATATTAGATTGCATTATTTATTATATTCGCTGTACTAAATGTAAAGAACTCTATACTGAGTAAACTGTACACAGATTAGTTTCCATGAACATACATGACTTGAACGCAATGCTCTCAGCTGTAAATAAGTGAATCATTCGTGCTGGATAACTGAGGCAAATAAGTCTGATTTATTTATTCTCAAAGTAAAATATTTCTAAAGCAAAGATACGAAAAGAAGAGAGAAGTATGCATATTGATATACTACTGCATGGTCAAAGTGTTAAATGTAAAAATATCACAACCTGTAAATCAGTTTTGACAAAAATACCTATCTACAAAAACTGTAGCTTTGTATGAATTCCAATATCAGAGTATATGGATTGGGATAATGTGAGCTCAACATATTTAACATAGGAAACATAATCACAACACTATTAATGTTCAAAAATACTCGAATTTTTTGTTTCGTTTTGAAACCATTATATGTTTCGTGTGATCTTGTTTGTTGACTTTTTTATCACAATGTTATGTTCTATCATTCAAGGTGATCTTGCCAACTAGAAACATAAAATCATCTAAGAAATGAGCATACTGAAATAAAACAGTTTAAATTGACATGTTCGTTATCAATCTAAATATCCAGAGAAACAAAAGCAAAACCAATAAATATGATATCCATATCACACACAGTGAACTCTGTTAATGTTATATGTTGATCCGATCATTTTAAAGATCATAATCTAAACTGTTTTTTAAACATTCATTTTTATGACTGAGTTTTAATACAGTAATTGTCAATAAACTGTGTATTTTTTTCTTGGAATATATGTCTGGTTTTTTATACTTACATTCAACAAGCCAGTTTTTAAAAATCAACATTTTTTTTATTTTATCTGGTGATTTAACTCATCTGTATTGGACATTTTGTTACATAAAAAAGTTCGAAGAAGAAGACCTATTTTAACCTCATAAATTATTTGTTTTTTGTCGATTCACCATTTCGTCGTTTTGTATTCATTTCAAACGATAAATGCGTACTTAGTATTAAATTCAGTAAAGTCTTCGAATTCAAAATGACGTTAGTAAAGGGAATAGTGTAAGCACAAAGAGTGTGACCGCATTTTTTGTCTTTGGAATTTTAGCTAATTTGAGCAATAGCGTATAATACCCGAAGTACTCCACCACCTGTATTCAAAACCCAGCAAAATAGACAAATCGAACTATGAAATAGAAATATCTGTAAGCTGTTATTATGTTAAAGCAACAAATGGTGCATTGTATCATGAAACGTGTGTTCGTTGAAAAGTTCTGGATTAAAACGAGGATTAAAGTACTTCAACCCTAGGTAGGTGCGTGTTCTATGTATCAAAGTTTATACAAAATTTCTGGAACAAAACACAAAACCTAGTCTGAATATTAACCTAAAATTATGTATTGCAGCAGAAAAGTTAAAATGTTGTCGAAAAGTAAAGCATTAGAGAAATGTTATTCCATTCTGCTACTAGTTTTATTTTAATAACATCATAGATTATTTTTCTTTGGACCAGTGAATCACCTCTCGTACATCATCTTTTTGTATTTTATTTCAAACAAGAATGCATGTTCAAAAATAATTTACATAAAAGGCTTAAAATTCAGAATTGCATCGATAAAATGAATAATTATACCATTCTGAGGTTAAAATTTAAATACTGGTGTTTCTTTGCACGAAGTACTAGAACACATCCCTTCCATATCTGGCAGTATATGTCCACCGAGCTATGAAATCGAAAAAAAATGTTTCCAGTTATTATTTTAAAATAGCAACTGAAAAACTATTTCATAAAGCGTACGTATTTGTTTAAAAAGTTATGGATTTAATAACTTCTAGCCTTGGTAGATATGTGGGTTATACACATAACACACCTAGCTTATAACAGAAGCTATAGAAGAGAACACAATCATTAAAATATTGCAGGAGATGTAAAGCATTTGATGATGAAGTACGTATGTACAACATTTACTGTTTATAAAGAATATATGTAATAGCTTACTTTGAAACCAATAGTGTATTTGATACAAAACTATATGCCACACATATTTCTGTTATGTTTCATAAATGTTTCACATCTCACGTTTTAATCGATTTCTTGGTAAATTTTTATTATTTTTGACCAGTGTAAATATTAAGTCATAGAGGCATTAGGTAAGTTATAATAGCATAATTAAACTTAAAATCATTGCAGTTTATAAAAATCTTACTAAACTACTTGTGGTTTATATATGATAACCTTCAGTTTGGATGTGTAATTACTTAGTGAGAGACATTTAATAGTAATGATATTTCATCGTATAGGTAGATATCGGTACACAAAATATTTACTAATTAGTTAAACAGGGTAGTCAATCCATTTGAAAATTAGTAACCAAAATAATGTTTATTCTGAATATTCAAAATAAACAATAAGATGGTCGTAGAAAAATTGGGAGTGAAATAATACTGTTAAATTTACGTGGATACTTCATTTATTTTGAAATCAGTACACTACAAAGAAAACTTATAATAAAGTTTCACAATCGCAAATATGCCTCTATGCTGTCGTTTTTTAATTTAAAATTTAAGTTCGATAATTGGCTATCTATGTTCTTCCCACTAATAGTATTGAAACTCAATTTATAGATTTGTACATCTGCAGCTATATCGCTGTGCCATTGAAGTGCACATCTCTATGCTCGCCTTCAAGTGTAAATAGTGAAGCCAGAGACATGGACCCAATGCTTCCGAAATCAAACGTTTAACTTAATGAATTAGTGTCCGATTGCGTGACAGACAGAAAGAAATTCTAGCCATCTTTTTATCATTCTATAAAGGTTGGTAAAAATACAACATGTCAGTATTTTAATTTGTTATTTTGAATTATATTTCATACATACATATGTGTATGTTACACAAGTAACCACTTTTTAATAGCCTTCATAACATACATTTTATCTAACAATCAACATTCATTCCCTAAGACACTGACCAATCACATAACCAAGATTCTTTTCTTTTCATAACATCATTAACATTATTTATATCCAATTTATACTTGTAATTGAAGTTTCAATTTATAATATGCTTTTTCTTACATTTATTATAATTAAAACTAATCTGCCATATATTTCCTCAAATCGATAATTGATATAAATTCTTTTGTAAACCAACAACATGCTTTTCAAAGCTAACAGCACCCAAGATCTCAATATCATTAGCAATTTTATGTAATGTATTGACTATTTCTTCATATATGTCATTAATGTAAATAAAAAAGAACAACGGTACTAGAACAGAACCATGTGGTGCCCAACTTATGATATTAATCCAGATTGACTGAGCTCTATTCATAAAAACCATCTGTTTTTTTTCATCCATCCACTCTTCTTTCCAATGAGCTAACTTGTCCTTCCCATTTTTAGGAATTCTTTTTTACTTGCATTTTATGTGACGCGTTACAAAATATTTTCTAAAGACCTAAATACACCAAAATGACACTTTTATTGTCAACTGTGTAAATAATAGCCTTTTCCATTATTTGTGTTTTTTCTTGGTTTCGATCCTAGGTATTGCACATACATTCTCAAACATTAACATCAAAATATAAGGAAAAGTTGCAGCTTTATATTACGTGAAATAAATTTGTTCACAAACAATTATATGAAGAATTTAGACCTGGATTTTAACTATAATATAGGTCTAAAAAGCTTCTATTATCACCCGTTTATCTTACTTATCTTACTTTTAAAAGACGCAAATGCACTATTAAGCCTTACCTAAGAAAAGAGTGAGATTTCATAAGTTACATTGCACAACAAAGTTTTTACTTCTTGAACTCTTTTGGGTGTTCCTTAGAGATTTTTGGCTGCTAATCACAAAAAATCACACCCAAATTTGTCCATAACGTACCGTCTCATTGAAATCTTTAGTTTTGTTATGATGGGAAAACGATATCAGGACAACTGGAATCCGTCAATGCATGCTGACTCCTTTTGGACACTATAACGTGATTACTGGACATTGAATACAAACGAAAATTAGGAACAAAACACTTTTAATTGTGTTGAGCTTAATAGCACATTAGAAACATAAATGCAATTAAATACGTTATTGCCCGTAAACGGATAACTGTATTTCTCAGAGTTCCTACGTGATGAAGCTAAAGCAAAACTATATTTGTGCATACCTATCATTTAAGTTTCACAATCACCAAAAATTATTCAGGAAGAAAAACTTTTCAAAAAAATTGTTGTTCAGTATTATTTGTGTGTGGTTCTCTATATTTAACAACCTGATAACTTATGTTAGGGCTTAAGTAAAGGGTAGAATGAATGAAAAGAATATTCTTTGTTTATTCGTCAAAATGCTAAGCCTCTTTCTCGCAACCACCTTGACACACCATACAAAAAACATGTTATTGTTTATCGCTTAATCTAGCCGTTTAGCCGGATATTTCGTTTCTTCTTCCGTCAACTTATACTTTCTACTAATGCTTTCGCTTCCACTCTGAAAAATGACAAGTATACCGTGCCTGCATTCATCAGATCAATGTAAAACCCATCAGCTCATTCGGTCCAAAACAAATGATAGCGCCTCAGCTAAACTACAAACCTGCGGGATGACCTCCGGACTGCTCAGGCTTCGACACCCTAGGGAATTAAATTTTCTTCAAGAAACAACACAGGAAAGTTGCGTTGTGTTTTTATGCAAGCACAACTCCACACATGGAAATTATACACACAAGTAAAATAAAAATTTTAAATATTCGGAACGAGTTGTAGGGGTAACAGGAGCGTGAAAAAACATAAAAAATAAAGAGTTGTTGATATTACGCTGTGTATAAATCCATCCATCGCCCCAAACTTTCTTCATATTATACTTTAACAAGGAAAAGAAGCACAAAATATGCCTTTTTTATCGTTTCAGTATCGTTTACTTTTCTCGACTGCTTAATTATTAATTTTCTACACATGCACTGCTGGTCAAAATCTTAAGGTCAATGAACAAAAAGAAAAAATATACATTATGCGTTGTTAGACTCAACCACTTATTTGATTAGAACTTCAAAAGATGAAAATAAGAAAAGGGAAAATAAAAATAAAATATTTTTTAGCATTTAATAGGAAAATGTGAACACTATGAAATTAACCGAAATACTATCCGATCAAAAGTTTAAGACCATACCATAAAGAAGTTCAAAGTGTGGTAGGAAATGCACAGTAGTGAGTTGCACTGCCATCATTGCGAATAACTTAAAACATTCGTTTTGGTATGGTCGATTGAGGCGTTTGCAGAAGGCTGTGTGAAATATCATTCGAAGTGGTGAAGATGGGCTTTACGAAGATCATGGATTGTTTGGAAATGACGTCCATTTCCATAAACTTTCCTTGCCATCTACATTCAAACATTTTCAATGGGGTTCAGTGTGTATTACACGTACAAAAGTGTATCCAATTCATGTATTTTTGTGAAAGGCGAGGGACAAGGAAACGGATAAACAAATTTAATTTATAATCCTCAATTATATTAAGAGTTTTCAAATATAAGTCTATGGATTTATAATATTAAAATACGGTTCATGAACTTGAAACTCTATATTTGGCGATTCAATATTTGGGAAGGCCATTGCGCAAATAACTAAAAACCTCATGAAATAAAAAAAACTATACGTTCCACTAATCGTTAGCACATTATCAGTAAAATATATTACACTTGAGGTATATTGAAACTTGTATGATTACAAATAATTTATTTTACTTAATTGGTTTCTACGTTAAAAGTTTTTGTGCTGAAAAATTTACATTTAGTTATCCCTTTCTTTAATATGTCAATTTTTCAGTTATTGTTTTCTTTCCGTGTTCACACACTTTCTAATTGACGTTCGTACACAACTTTTAAAATCATTATTATCAATGATTGTCTATAGAATGATTTATATTTGTCTTTGACGTTTTATTTATATCTATAACTATTTAATATAGTTTTTAATAGCATAGCATATAATAATTTTCTATTTAAATTTTGACTACTTTAATTGCAGTGAACATCATCATTTTATTATAATATCTGTAAAAAAATATAAAATTACACTTGAGTTATACCTTTCTACTACCGATAAATATTCAACATCATCTAGCTCATGTTTGGCAAGTTATTACTTCAAATACCACAGTGAGGTCACTTGATTCGCAGTTACTAAAAATGTCCTCTCAGCGTTAGTCTGTTAAACTGGGATATTTATTCCCACGCTTTCTTGGTAAGAAGGTCGCATGAGTCAATGGTGTATTTCAGTGACTGGTTAACTTCTGTCTTGTATAACTGTTTTAATATTATATGTTTGTTTTAAAACCTACGTTGGTTTTAGTTCAATGAGTATAGCGAAAATTCCACTTATATCTGAATTTGTGGAATATTCATGAGTCTAAGAACCAACAATATATGTTTTTCATAGTTGCCAACTGAGCTTTCTAAAATTTCACCTAAAGTTTGTAAATCGATTTGCCAGAGTTAAAGTGTATTGTTGGTTTGCTACAGTTATTGTGAGAGAAACCTCTGTAGCTGTAACTATGATTAAAGATTCTTAATAGGAAATAATGATCTTTTACAAGGAACATTTCTAGGTTTTGAACATTACAAACCGTTAACTTCAGTAAATTAACATCAGACGTTACCATTTCTTCGAGAGCATTTGATATTTTCGTCGGTGAAAAAAACTAATATATGAAGAAGACAGTCAGTTTCCTGTCAAGTGAAACTGATACTATGTGTATCAACAAAGAATAAATTCGCTCATCGTGAAACGTCGAAAAAAATTCAGTTCCAGACCAGATGGAAGATTAAGTATTGTTTGTAATTTTGTAATACTGTTGAATATAAATCATTACTTCTAATAACTGTGATTATCAATTGCATTGTTGTTTGTATATTAAACTATATTTGTGTTAAAAAAAGAAAGTTGTATGTATCAATGTTTTTATGAAATTTGATACATATCAACATTCAAATAGCTTCTAAATTAATGTTGAGTTATTTCAATATCGCAGAAACTCGGGTTTCTTTTATTAGCTTTATACATTTGAATAAACAGATAATTTTCAAAAGCTCTTATTTTCACCTTTTGCTATTTGAAGTTGGTGGATGTTTCGTTCGTTGAAATGTTATAAGTGAGAATAATAACGGAAATTTTATAATTAAAAGAGAAAGAGTACATTTTCTTTCTTTTAAGAAGTAGCTGATAAAAGCCACAAAAGGTATTTAAATGAATGATCTCTTTGATTAACCACAACTTAACCATATTTAATAAACCACTACAAGTATAACAGTTTCATTGCTTTATGAAAGTTTTATTTTCTGATAAAGCTATTCGAGAGTTAAACAAATACCAAAAAGAAGAAAACCACCATAGATTCAGATTATTTTACGATAGGTAATGTGTAGATGATGATCCTCATTAGCCGTTTAGTGATCCGTTGAATCTGTAAATATCAGTTTTATTTAAATAATTAGACATTACAATCAATTCAATTAGATAAGAACTAATAACATTTCATGTAATACATGTACATCAATAAATTATTTAATATTAAAAGTTGTAGAAAATGACAAAAATACTGACCAATGTTATAAATTAGGAATAATAAAATGTTGTTTTTCATTTCATAAATCTTAGCAACAAATAATATATATTTCATTATTTTACTTGATTTCAGATTCTAAACATGTAGTAGTTAATATTTTTTTCAATGATAGTTATATATGTATAGGACATAAATAGAACCAAGTTGCCTATGGTATCCAGTAAACGTATAACGTTCATTGTCTTTAAACGTAGTAATTAATAACAATAACCACCTAAATTTAAACTTAAGTGTAATGGAATTTTTTACTTTGAATTTTTTGTATCCGAAACTCTGATACAATAATTGTTAACACAATGACTAATCTGCGGGTTGTTGGTTCGCGCCCGAGTTGCGCCAAACATGCTCTCCCTCTTAGTTGTGGGGGCGTTATAATGTCACGGTCAATTCCACTTTTCGTTGGTAAAAGAGTTGCCCAAGAATTGGCAGTGAGTGGTGATGACTAGCTGTTTTCCCTGTAGTCTTAAACTGCTAAATTAGGGACGGCTAGCATTGATAACCTTCGAGTAGCTTTGAGCGAAATTCCAAAAACAACCGTACATTCCCATCTCTCTCTATGAAGGATTTATAATTCACTGTAACCATGAAAGAGTTATCACTTGTGATTAAACATAACTTCCTGCAGCAGTATATTTACATATATATAGTAAAACTTTAGTAATGAAGTAAACAGTTACCCAATGTTCTAATAATAATTTTAACATCACATTTCAACTACTTACCACTAGAAAAACTATTTGCACTTTCTTTTGAATTGTCAGAAACTGACACTTGTTACTCTAATTCTTGCATATTACCTCATGAACGGAAATTAAAAACAAGAATTCAGATGACAGATATGCCTATAAATGTTTTATATATTATATTTAAAAAAAAACTAGAAAATGATTTATTTCTAACTAAAAATATTTTGTTGCATAATATATTCTTTAAATTACAAAATTATTCTTACAGGAATAATGTTGTGAATAAAAATTTCAAGTTTATACTTGTATTTAAACACAAGAAACAAATCTTGAATAATATATTGGCTTTTTCTGACGTATAAAAAAAAGCAATTACCAACAAAGATGCCCCTTAGTGGTTCAGCGGTATGTCTGCGGACTTACACTCTAAAATCCGGGTTTCGATACCCGTGGTGGGCAGAGCACAGATAGCCCATTGTGTAGTTTTGTGCTTAATTCAAAACAACAAAACAGCAACAACCAACAAAGATACGTGAGTCAACTTTGATTCTTCCAGCCACCAGTGCCTCAGTTGAGCGTGTTTGTCTTATTTAAAAAGAATGCGCTACACCAGAAATACATAACAACAAGAAAAACTTGCAAGGTTAGCTTTAATCGCGATTGAGAAAAAAAGCTTCCTAAGGAAATAAGATTGATGGAATTAACATATTAATAAAATTAGAAGCCAAATATGTTATGTTTTTATCTTTCCTTGGAAGTAATTAATCTTAAGTACGATTAATGACTACAATTTTTTTTATCTTTATTGTCCAACCTGTACATGTTCTTTTATTCTATAACTCACTATTTTATACTTTTTCTTCCCCATCAGGATAAGTCCTAGCACGCCCCAAGACAGTATCACCCGTATTATGAATACAAAACAATGTTAAAATGTAGTTCTAATACAAAATGTTCCACTACGAATTTCTTATATCTGTGGTTGTCACGAAAATTCTGATTTTCCTATTCAAAATTGTTTTAATGTGACGTTATCAACGCATTTCGTTAAGACGCATACATCAAAGAGATCTATTTTACCTTTGTCCAGTTGGTACAAACGTTCCTTTGTAGTCAACAGTTTTTATTATTTTTAACACGTATTTCATTGTGAGTGTTCATTTCATGTTAGTTTGTTATTTATACTAACGTCCATAAAATTTAATAAAAAATAAAAAAAAATTATGAGGTGATGGTGAAAAGTCTGTGAAGTGAAACACTACTGAAAACAGTTGAGTGATATGTATCATTGATTATTTTCTAAATATACTGTTAGAGATATCGTATATAAATAACAAATGTCACACATGCATACTTTTTAATAATGCCTTACGTTTCTTTCAGGGTTTTAATTCTTCATACACCATACACAATTTTTGTTTGGTGTTCAAACTCAGGTTTGTGTTCTGTCCTGAAACTTTGGTCTATTGTCTGATATATAGAACATGTGCCTACTTAGATTAGAAGTACTTTAATCCTCTTTTATAATAAAAACCAACAAACGTTTCATGATCCAGTGTACAATTTATTACTTTCGCATTATGGCAAGTTACGGATATTTCAGTTTCATAGCTGGGTAGGTTTGTTCTGCTAGATGTAGAATGCAGGAATTTGTGTACTTCATGTATAGCGATGCTGCTGATTAAATTAACTACAGTTCCAACAAAACGGATAAGCAGACATAGAATTTCACTAACTTACACTGTCATAAACAGTATTTAGTTTGAAAAATACTATATTTATTATTAGATTAGATAATAATAAATATTATCAATATTGTTCACAACAATGTGAACTATGCAGAAAGAAGTAGAAGTCAAGGGACAATGATTTAAAAATAGTTAAAATATGAGAAAGCGAATGTTAATTGCCTGTATTGTTGTTTTGTGGGCTGACCCCATGGTTATACCTCTGAAGCCATCTTCGAAGTCACATTGATCTCAAAACATTTATACACTATAATATCAGATGCATACAAAGTAAATTCCCAAACACTATTGAGGACAGTGACGATCACAAATTGGTGTTGTTGAATTTATGGATTAAAAAATCGTCATACATCCCTGTTTGAAATACATAGTTAATCTTGAGTATTGTATTATGTGAACACACTAAACGTTTTCTAACTCCTTATTTTAATGCGAATTAGTTAATTATTCTGATAATGAAGTTTTCACATATAGCATGCTCAAAGAAGTCATTATAGTGTTAAAGTTTTTTTTATTATTTTTCAGATATGACATTTATAAAGCATTCTGTGGATTTGTACGTCTGTAGTCTGTAATGATTGTTGCGTAAGAATATCAATAGCTACACCCAATGGTAGCCAGGTGATGTTTCTAGGCTACAGGTTTGAACGATAATTACCAATATGTGAGAAGCTAGCTGTAAGTGTTCTTAGTAAATTCCACATCACCTGTTAAGTAAGAAACGTTAAATTGAAACAGTTTCCTTTAAGCTTCACCAGTAGAGTTAAGAGAGAACAGATCTAATCAAAGTGTCAATTTATCGTGCAAGCAAGTACACACATCCATTTATGTTTACTGTTGTAATAAAGATTGTACTTTTGTATTTGATATTATGGTTTTCTCCTGAATTTTGCGCAAAGCTACATGAGGGTTATCTGCGCTAGCTGTCCTTAATTTTGCAGTGGTAGATTAGAGAGAAGGAAGATAGTCATCATTACTCACCTCCAATTCTGGAATTACTCTTTTACCAACGAATATTGGGATTGACTGTTACATTGTAACGCCTCTACAGTTGAAATGGTGAGCATGTATGGTGCAACGCGGATTCGAAGTCTTGACCCACGAATTAGGAGTCGAGTGCCTTAACCACCTGGCCATGCCGGGCCTTTATATTATTTATAGCTTCTGTAATAAATGACCCTGGTGAGAGAGCGATAAATTTACAAACTTTCAACGCCCAAATCCGGAGTTTGATTTTTCGAGATTGAGAAAGCAGTTAGCTTAATGTGGTTTTGCTCTGAAACAAACTTTATTATGCTTAATTGCTTCTTTGGAATTAAGCAAAAACCTGCACTATGTGTTTTACCAACCACATGTATCGAAACCAGTTTCTAGCAGTGTGAGTCTGCAATCATACCGCTGTGTCACTGGGAGCCTTTAGTTCGTACTCATAAACTCGAGTGTAAAAAGAAACTAGTACTATTGTGTAACAGACAATTAGTTTGAATCTGCACTTCATGATTATCTACCCTCTACAGTTATTGTGAAAGACCACACTGGAGTTTTTAATAATAACATGAGAAAAAATAATTGTTTTCTGTCCTTTCATCAAAATTTTGTTTCTTGATTATCACCTCAAGAGTCAAATTTTCTTTGTACGGTAGAATAAAATCTGTAAATTTAAGAACTACTAATGGCACAAGCTGTGAAGGTCTGTGAAAAAATGGATGGGTTAGGAAAAAGAAAGAATTGATGCAGGTAACAAAGTAAAAAAAATGTTCCAGCTGAAGGAGAGGTTTTGAACAATGCAAAAATTAGAACTTTGATAGATGTGCAGGTTGGTAGAAAGTGTGTGGGTATAACTGACAGATTTATAAACGGTTGATAACGGTGTTGATTAATATTGATTGGTAGAAAAAAATTCTGCCCCGAAATGTTAAACAGTGAAATCTTTTACCATAGTGATAATGAACTCAAGAAAAACGTGTAAGGGCGAGTTAGAAATTGTGTTAACACAGAAACAATAAAATAAATGTATTGGAATTACACGTGATTCATTACCTACATTGCAATGTTCCACAACTGGTTTTAGTTGTTTTCAATACACTTTTCAAGAAATTTATGTTATGGAACTTTTTTCTTTAAATTGCACATGTTTTGACAACTGATAAACAAATCACTTTTTCTCTCTTACAGTTAATTTTTCTATTACATCTGTTTTGCATCAAATTTCTTTCTATAAGGTGTGAATATTAAGAACTTAAGATGGAGTATGTTTTAAATGTTAATAAATCTATCTTTAATTATTACATTGAACAATTTTGTCTTGTTAAAGAAATTGTTTAGGTTTCATCTTAACTGTTGTTCTGAGTAACTATGAGAGCGGTAAGTTTCAGACGCCTTTAATGTCACATCTATAAGTTTTAGGGATTAAAACATTAAAAATCGGGTTTAGATACCTGCTTGAACAAACTAAAAGTATCCTATTGCGTAATTGTCTTGTGCTTATAGAGAAACAAACAAACAAACACCAAAACAGTTGAAATACAATATGTTCGAAAAGTGACAGTCTTAGCAACAGATGTTGCTGACTGGTTGACCTTTTTTCAGTGTTACCAAATTTGGTATGACTATGCCTGCATATCGATGTTTCTGACCTTATCGTTTGTCCCAATTTTTCTCAAATTGTTAATACAGTATTTACGAATAACAACAACATATGCTCCCCTAAATGTTAGGTTGTTGAAACATCAAAAAATGTTTTTTATTGCTATTTCAAATTAAAAACAAGAATTTATTAATTTCACACTCACTAACATCTTTTAAAATATCAGTTGAATTCATGTAAAGTACTTAAAATTATGGTTTTGATTTGTAAACTTATATATTTACTATTCTTCTGTGTACAATAGTAAACATACAATGCTTCAGTGAAACTGGTTTTGATGTAAAACATATGTAGTTTATGGCCATAAGTATAAGAAAAAAAATTGTGTTATTTTGTAATCTTTAACAACAACAAACAAATTGTAGCTGTTCAAGTGGAATCGTGTGGGAACGAAAAAGTATTACATATTAATATTTAAAATGGTAAAAGATGTAAATGTGGAATCAGTCAGTGATTGTACCTTATAAAGTAAATCATACATGAGTGCTTTCGGAATTTGTGTACAACTACTAGGATTATAAATCAACTTTCTTTTTGCCATCTAGTGCTCAATATTAAAAATTTGTTGTATTTTCATTTTATGAATAAAATCTAATATCTAAAATTGTTAAATCTCTTTCACATAAGACATGATTGCACTAAAGTTTTGTATTAATTAATTTTTCAGTAGACTGTTTCAGCTTACAAAGTTATCAGTTACCAACGAGAATGTAGTTTATAAAAGTAACAAAATGTAAAGATGTTCATATTATGTCAAGTTTCAATACAGATTTGTTGCAAGAAAGCAGAATGACGTGTAATTTAGTGATAAATATTGAAAGTTTAACAGCAGCACATCGTTAAAAATATCTACAGAGAGACATTTTTCCTATAAAACTTGTTTATATGCTCTTTTATACACAGCTAAAAATTGATAAGGATAAACCAGATATCTCAATTTTGTATCTATGAGTGCACAATTACTGCTATTAAATAATGTCAACTGCATCTCAGAGTTCATTTTCATCGAAAATATATGAGCTTGTGATTTGATATATAAATAATTCGTGTTGCAATTCATAACGAGAGATAGTTATGATTACTAAGAAATGTAAACTGTTCACGAAAAATAACATAAATTGTAAAAAAATAAAATGAGAATCGTCTAACATCAAGATATTTGCTATAAAAAGTTTGAAAGAAAGGAAAACAATTAAGATTTACACAAAAATATATATTTCAGAGTTAACCAATAAAAATTGAAAATAAAGTATTTTACGCTTTAGATCACAAAAAGGAAATAAGTTTCATACATGAAACCATCAGAAAACAATTTAAAAAATATTTGTTTTTTCTTTAGTGAAAATTTCATGAGTTTTGCGATACAAAAGCAAAACGCTTTCATTGACAACTGAATCCACAAAGAAATACTTCAACAAAATCTACTTTGTGACGCAATACAGAAATAAAATTTACCGTATTTTCCGGTTAATCAGCCGAGGCCAATTTTCAGCTCTGAAAATGAGGGTTTTTGCTTATTACCGCCCAATAAGCCGAGACTTATTGATAAAATTACCTCGTTCCAGAAATTTATCATTCATTATCGCCAAAGACACAACTACCCTATACAAATGAATGGGAATATGGACGAGACTCCGATTTTTTTCGATATGATTGGAAACAAAACCGTTAACAAAGCTGACGAGAAAACCGTTTGAGTTAAGACAACGGGCCACGAAAAAACAACATTTCACTGTAGTCTTAACGTGCTTTGCTGATGGGACAAAATTACCGCCTATGGTAATTTTCAAAAGAAAAACATTTCCTAAGAAGGAGAAATTTTCGAAAGGAGTGATCGTCCATGTATTGTGGTTGGACGACGACGAGGAAGACTCACTCAGCTAATAACACCAGAGAATGACCTGTATGACGACTAGGTCTCTGCCGAGGATTTGAATATATTATTTGGTGCTTGTGACGATGAAGATAATGAATTTGATGGATTTTAATAAATTTCTGAGATTAAAGTGTGTATTTTTTATGAATTTTGTTATTTCTATGAATAGATATCATTCGTAATGTATAGACCTTTTTCTATTAATAAATAAAGTTTTTTCAACTGAAATAACTCTGCCGCAACTGTGGAATCAAAAGTATGATTTTGGGGCCAATTTTATTCTTCGGTATTTTTTGGTCCAAAGCTGGTGATCGGCCAATAAGCCGACCCCATAAAATCAGGTCCAAAATTTAGGGCCAGAAATTCGGCTTATTAGGCGGAAAATACGCTAAATAAAATCATTTTTCTCATAGTTGATGAATATTGTTGAATGTTAAGTTTTTCCAGAAAAGATTTCACGCTCAGTATCCTTCCGAAGGAAATATCAATTATACCAACGGATATTTCTGACAGATAACATAAGGATTCAGCTCACCAACTTTCATCGATGCAACAAGGAATCTGTAGTAACACATGTTTTATGTTGTATTGTAAGTATGTAAATAAAAAAAATTACGTTTAATAAAGTAGTTTTACAAATGCTGGTTCGTAAACTTCAAAACTATTCTTTTCAGTAGATCTCACATGTTTTTATTTGATACAAGTATTAAAGACAATTCTACAAAAATGAATCATCTGAAAAAGTGCACAGAAGAACGATTAAAAGAAGAAGCAAAATGGATAGGTGTTTTTTTTGTTATAATTAATCATATGTCATTAAACTGATAATATTTGAAAACAATTTTTTTTTAGTTTAATATCTTTTGATGTGTGAATTTCCATTAAAAGTTAGTCTGACGTTCTGAAACATAATTCTAAGAATCAAGCTTTCTGTGTTAGTGGAATTGCAGTGTTGGGTGTGGTAGGTTTCGAGACCACCTTACAGAAGATTTCGATGTTTTACACGTCTTAAAAAGGAAATCAGATAAATTAAAAAATTACCTATCAAACATTATTAAGTGTTAAACACCGATTACTCAGCAATTCATACAAGGAGTCGTAAAAGAAGTTTTAGTATTAAATTTTTCTTCGTAGTTGGGATGGCACCTTTGCAATGATGTTTGTAGTGCCCATTATTTTAACTTATGTCACCAATCGCCATATCGCCTGCACGTGAATCCACGTTTGCATCATGCGTTACACAAAAGTAATTGCTACTATACAGCATATTACGTATAGTCTTACTTCAAGCTTGAATAACCTTTATCTGGTACACGTGCTGACGTAAATCTCAGCGATTATTTCTGATACTCCATATGTATTTGTTCGTAGTTGAACAAAAAGATACACAATGTTCCTCCCAACATGAGTAGCGAAAATCAGTTCCTTGCGTTGTGGGTCCGCAGACGTATCGTTATATCACTGGGGCTTTTTTACGTGTCTACTGTAATTCTGTTTGCTTTAAATTATCTATTTTCTGACATTTTTATTTATTTCCTTAATTTGTTGTTTTGTTCTTCACGAGGGGAGAAATTTAAATGAAGACTATGCGATCAACTTACAAATTATTAATGATTAAGATATAAATAAAGTTTGTTTGACACGAGTAATTTTTGATGTACTTGTTTTATTTTTTATTTTGCTATTTGTTATGAGGTAAAAATGTTCTGAAGAAGACTGGTGTCTCTGCCAGTGAGACCCTAATATTGCCTGTATATATCTGTAATAGTAGTAATATATTTCCCTGAATACATTAGTGACTCTTGTAAATAAGATTTACCTGTACCAACGTTGTTACTTCGTTCTTTAACTTTAAAAACACTAACAAAATCAAATTGGAGTAACTTTGGAGGTGTGAGTGGTTAAAGTCTGGCAGAACGTGACAAATTAGGAATGAAGATGGACAGGGGAAATTTTGCACTTTTTGTGTTTATACTTTTAAAGTCATTATTTCTTACATAATATATGAAAAAAACAACATAAATTTATTTCTTTTTAAACCAATATAATCAAGGTCAAAATTGTTCTGAACTTTATTTTAATTAATGTTTTAATATTCATACCAGCAGTCTTTAGAATAAATTTTTATTTGAAGTGGGTTTCTTATCATCATGATGCACTTACTATCGATTGTCTTGCCAGTACTGTTTCAAAATATTATATACATTAATTTCAATACTGATTATCTTAATTGAGAATTTATTGTGAAAAGACTGACTCGAATGAGAATAGTATCAACGATATAGTTTTGCCTTAACTATGAATTACACCTGTTATTCCACAAGAGAACAAGCAATTTAAATAAATGACCAATGTGATTTCATAAAAATGGTAAAAAAGTATATAAGCTTAAAGGTGTGAAATCAGTTTATTAAAGTGAAATAAATTATTTGGTTAGTATCTCAATACATCTTTGATATTGGATATTAGAGTGGATTCTTCGTATTAATGTTTTAAATCTGTGAATGTGTCGAGGTATTGAGTACATTATATTAAATTGATTGCACAGAAAACCAAATGTCTTAATAAGGAAAAACATTAATATTCTTTAGATTTTTCAGCTAAACTGATACACAGTGGAAGCATTCCAATAACTTTGCATTTCAAGACAAAGATTGCTCTTTGATTTTTTGTTATTTTACATCACCTGAACATGTAAACGGCTCTTTCTGCTTAGTTCTGTGTTAGTGTTACAACGAACCTCGATTTTTTTCTAAAAACACAAAGCTGAGAATATGTAGTCACACGAACGTGTCTTGTTAGAACTCTTTAATATCAGAATATAATGGTACTTTTTAAAACAAATTAGAGTTGTTCAGTTTAAAAATCTCAGCAAAGTACTTCCTCCCTTATTTGGTGACTTGATACTGCAAAGTTCTAGACTTATGTTCAAAAATTAATGTAAATTGCAGTTTATCTTTATAAAATATATGCAAATATAGACATTTAAGTAAAGAAATAGTGTCTAACCAAAAGCTATTCTTTATCATTAACTTTGGAACTTGTAAATGGCAACAGTTTGTAAGTATCACTTAATTTTGGTATCCAAACTTTAGAAATTGTATCAATGATGGCTTGTCCATAAGAAAGAAAGAATAATTGTGTCAAGATAGACACATCTTGACAGGTGATATTTATATGTTCACAATGTTTGTTTGTGGAAGACATCCGTTCTTAGTTGCTGTAAAGCATACGTATAGTACAGGTCCTCAAACAAAATAATTTTACATCATAACGCACTTGATTACGTAAACTAACTATATGAACAGATCGGTTAGTAATTTACAAAACGTGCATGACTTTCTTTTAATGTAAGTAATTAATAGATAGTTTATACGTAACATACATCATAGGATATTTGAACTTAACTCAACAGTAATTTTAAGTTTTAAGTCTCTTAATTCAGTAGAAGATTTAAAAATGAAAATCGGGTGACGGAAAATTTTCTAATTATTATGATCTCACTTCAAATATAATTTGTCAGAAGGCTCGTACGAAGAACCAGCAGTTGAGAGATATTTAAGTACTTTTGTGTAGATATATGAAACCTGTAATATTAAAATATATTCAAGGTGAGGTATTTGAGAGAACTTTCTAGTGCTAGGCATATTTTAAACTTATAAATTACTTCCACCATCACTTTTATTTCCAGCTCCCACACCTTTCTGTATCTAATATTTGTAATACACCTTTTCATTTATAATCTATATCATTCCCACTTGTACAGATACTATTTGTCCTGTGTGCTATTACTTGTGATTTTAAAATTCTTAAGTAATATTTTACGTTTAATTTATTACTTGTTATTGATGTAGTTTCTTTAAGTATCTGCCACATACAGTGCATTTGTTGGTCTCTACTATTTTTCACATACGCATTACTTTCTGAAGTTCGTAATTTCTCCTTGGTATCAAGTTTTTAGTTTTTTACACTCATTTTTATTGCACTTCACTCAATATATTCGACTTATTTTTTCCTTTGATATCCAATATTTATCTCACTGTTTTCCGAAACCGAACTTATCACGTCTTTTTCAGTTTAAAGTGTATTTCTTTAATCATATGTTTTTGTACAGGTTCTTAAGTCTTGTTTACTTTGATTAGGTAATACATCATAATATAAAGTTTACTACACTGATTAAATGAATATTTCGATACACTTGTTACGGTGAACGCACATACTTATATGGTTAATGACATTTGTAGCTAATAACAAGTTTTATCTCTGGCATTTTGAGTGTGATAAGTATTGAACACGCTTCACCGATGTAATGGGTTTAAAAACTTTTTTATTTGATTTGCTGGCCAAAGCTGTGTTGATGAGCCTTGCATAGGAAAGAGACCGGTCTACAGCAAAGGCTACAGTCAATCAAAGAATGTGTCAGGCTTTCTTGTCATAGATTTTCTCTTGTGGGAAAGAAAATAAATATTTCACATATATATATAAATATATAATGTTTTTACTAAAAGGTTTCAGCTCTGTTGAAATAAGTGTTAAGAGTTGTTCAATTCAGAAATAAATAATGGCTAGTCAGTAGCTAGTAATGAAAAAATTATCATTTTATTTGTTAAATAATTTACCTTTAGTAGAAAAGTTTACAGGGATACAAATTAAAAATTAGTATAATTGAATCAAAGCAACTCTTAATAAACTTCTTGATGCTTTTTTCTCTTGAAATGTTTTATTTCAAGATATAAAATAAGGTGTCCAAAAAAGTTACATGGTAGCCCACAATTTTTTTCGTAACCTTAAAATGAAATATTATAATCTATCATTAATATTGACAGTTATAAATTTGGTCGCAAAGCTTAATATTTGTAAATTAATAAAGAATTGACATTTATGAATTATTAAAAACAATATTATTAGAAAAGTTGTGTTATAACTTAAGAATGTTTTTTTATTAGATATTTTTAGATATGGAGAACATTGAATACTTTCTGAGAGGAAAAATATTGAAGGAAAAGTATAATTATGAAGGAACAATGGCATTAACAAAACCACAGGATTATAAAGCCCCTTTTCTTAAAAATAAATGTTATTTTAACATTATTTTCTTAACTTTTATTTATTTTATTGTTTTAAATTGTAAGAGAAACAGCTAAAATTGGTAAGGTAACTCTACAAGTTGAGAGAAACTAATGAAATATCTCTTATAATTAGAGAAAAGATTAATTTAAAAACAGATACGAAAACCAAAGGAAAATAATAATAATACATTTTGATGAAGACATGCAAGTTCAGCATAGACATTAGATGTACACAGCAAAGATACTTACGAAATACGTAAAAATCTAGCTTTTATTTAATGAAGTTGGAATTAAGTAAACATAAAATTCATTTGAAAAATGTTTATACAATGAGAGGATCCTAAAGCCGATAAATAACATTGAAATCTTTTTGTTATTATTAAGAGTTTTAGGTACAAGATTGAAAGTACAGAAAATATATTTAAAGATTACATTATGTAAAAACACATATTTTAAAACATAATATTTCCAGTTGTATCAAACAATGAATGTGATTTGAGCAAACAATTTTTAATACATGATAAAAAACAAAGTAAACGTGATTTAAAACACTATTGGTGTTACTGGTCAATATATAGTGAGGATACTATGCACAGAAATCAAAAGTTCTTACACAAATAAAAGCATACAACTTTTTTAAAACCTACAGTTTCATTTTCCAGAACACTTATTTTCTTTTGTGTCTTATTCGTTTGTGCATCTAACAGAGAATGGGATAACTTCTGCTTATAACATTTCTGTTTGTCGTGTGATTAAAATTCAAAATTCTGAGGGTTATACCTTTTTTATCCATGATTTATCAAATAATTGTAAAGGCAAAAAATCACTTTTTATTTGATATTGCTTGTATTAACAGAGAAAGTTATGTATTTAAGGCATCTAATCCTCCCTCTACTCAGCCACTGTGCTATGAAGAAAGTCGTTCCTTCAACGAGTTTTACTGTGCAATGTTCTAATGAAGCAATATGTTCTCTCTGCGGTCATCAGAATTATCTTGTAAATACAAGCAGCTGCATTCCATTCTTATTGCTTTCTTATACATTCATGGAATCAAAACAATGTTCTTATTGTTATAACTGTACATGTCTCTGTATAAATAGGAACATTATACTCTCTCTAAATATAAACCCTGAAGAGCAGTTAACCGTTGCAATACACAATGATATGGCTCAAAGTACAATCAGGCATGATACACAAGACATTGTTTTGTAAGAATACATGTGGGAATACAAATTCCTTCACATAAACACAAGTAACTACCATGTATCCTAAGGTATACTGAATGTCATATGAATAATAATCACCCTTCTTACAAATCAGCATCCATAATCATCCTACAGGACAAAATCACATAATATACAGATGAATCATCATATGCAGAATTATTCATCAAATGGAACCAACTGAAGAAATTTGAATTTCTAAATGTGAAAAATCAATTAAAATTCTACTTTAAACCTGTAAGGGCTATGATAAACTTTGTCAGCAATTCAATACGAATATATCGTTATTGTTACTTATTATACAGATTTAATAAGCTATTTTGAGAGCAAGCTCTTTCTAACTATAAAGTTAAGCTACACAAGAAAGTCATTCAGTAACACCACCTTGGATTACTCTAATTGTAGAGTGCACCCATATTTCAACAATGGTCAAAAATAGAAGTGTGCATTTTAATATAGTATTTTTGAGACCAGGTCAAAAATTTTGGATCTACAATCAGTTCTATCTGAAATCTATATATTGCAGTTGATATCAAACGTTGTTTTATTTTGAATTTATTTTTGTTGTTTGCAAATTCACGATTAAAATTTATTTGTGAATCTGTTCAAAAGATATAAATAGTAGTCCAAAATGGACATGAAAGCCCGGCATGGCCAAGCATGTTAAGGCATTACCCTCGTAATCCGAGGGTCGCGGGATCGAATCCCGGTTACACCAAACAAGCCCGCCCTCTTAGCTGTGGATCCGTTATCATGTGACGGTGAATCCCACTCTTCGTTGGTAAAAGAGTAACTCAAGAGTTGGTGGTGGGTGGTGATAACTAACTGCTTTCCTTTTAGTCTTACACTGCTTGATTAGGGACAGCTGGTGCAGATAGCCCTCGAGTAACTTAGTGCGAAATTCAAAACAAGCGAACAATAACCATGAAATCTTTGATTTTTACAAATTGTATAAATAAAATTAAAAAAAATATTTTTGTAAAATACTTCATTTAGTAAATATATAATGATTGAAAACACAAATTTACAGAAGTTATTATGCCTTCAGAACTTTAAACTGTGGAATTAAATAGAAATAGTGCAATAGAGGAAAATCTAGAAATGGAGCTAAATCAGTAACGCAGATTCATTAAATACAGAGATATCCTGTTAAGTAGGAGTTACCCATTTTAAAAGACATCTTATTTCTCATATGCCGAAGACAAAGAGTATATAAACGAAAATTTCTGTTTGAATCTAGAAAGGCTTTCAGAATAGTACATACATACATCGTTTTTGGCCGTTAACAAACACGAAAAATTATCAATTTGTCCAACGTTTGCAGTGGACAGGAACCATTTCTGAAAGGACTGACGACAAATAATAGTGGCCGGCCCTAAACGGGCCGTATTTGTATCAATATAAACACAACATTTAATGGTTATTGATTAAGTATGATAATTTCATTTTCCTATTACCACAAAATTCCAGCAAGAACTGAGGATAACTAACAATCAAATAGAAGTTTATTGGACTGGGTCAGACCTTATAGAGATCCATGTTGTAAACATTTTCTTTCATTTTTACATACATAGTACTTAAGACAATTTTCATTACAGTCACTGTGCTACAAACAGTTGATAAACATTGACCCACCTGATGACGGAAATTGAACAGCATGAGTTCTAACAATAATATTGTCGAGTTATTAGTGATTTGTGAAATATCAATTTCAGGTTGTGATGAAGCAAAGGTTACCGTATGATTTGATAAGCTAGTTAATTATCTGTTGTTTCTTTCAGTATCTTGTTGACAAGGAAAAACTATAGTGTGTATACTTTGTAAAATAACTTAAGAAATATCTTAAATTATTTTCAAACAAATAGGTCTAATGAAGAAAACAGCCATCATTTTCAAGTGATAAAAAAATCAAAATAAGAAATTTTCCAAATTACATGAGTTCAAAGTAGTAATTCATTCTTCAAGCTTATTTATTTGGTATGGAATCTTTCTTCAGACAGAAAGAAACCACAGCTATAGTGGTCACGTGTTATTAAATAATTTTGTGTTTGTTGTTTGGTGCAAAGCTAAACAGTAACATGTCTGCAATCTAACCACCGTAGGTATCGGAATCTGACATTTAATTCCATAAAAATAGTAAGTTCGTTTGTTTATTTTAGAGCAAAAGTGAAACTTTATTATCTTTCATGACCACCGCGCAGAATTTAACACCTGGTTATAGTGTTGTAAATCCATAAATTTAAGACTGTTCTGTCAGTGGGACTTATAACAGTTGCAACTTATAAATGAAATTCTTAAACATAAACAAAATATTCACGCTTCATTAATTACCAAAAAGAGTAGAATTCAGTGTTAAATCCTTCCAACATTTTTCTTTTTATTTATACATATCGAACATTCTAATAGTGTTACTAAGATCAATAAGAAAATATTTTACTAATGATAAAAGTTGGTTGGACACTTTATCAGAAACAGCAATGTTAAATATTAAACTTGAGATTTAAGTAAAGAGTTGATAATGATAGAAATGTATACTTTGTGCAAGTTAATCTTTATTTATAGAAATATGTTGTGGCTGAAAACGTTAAACCTCTAATTATTTTGAATTATTTCCATGGTCCTTATTACAGTATTGACCTCAACTGCATGTATTTTAGTAGATTTCTATATTTTAATTCTAGCCATCTTCAGTTTGAGTGGCACATTTTGTGTTTTTTTCTGAACTTGAATTTGAACATAATTTATACAGTGATACTTATGTTTTCATTTCAGTTTTTACACAAGAACATCTACTGCTTGTAACAGTGAGGTAGTTTTGAAACATAGCAATGATAATAACACTGCGAAAATAAATAGAAAAATTACGTTTCTACAAGAGTGTTGCACAAATCACTGTGCTGAAAACTTTGCACCTTTATTTGTACAAACATTCTACATGGCCAAAATGAAAATACAGAAATCTACTTAAATATATGCAAATGATGTCACGAGAACTATGGAAATAAAGATTATTGCTGTTGATCCAGACGGTGATATTGCACTTTAATGTGTGAACTGACTTATTTCGTATACGTTTTTAACAAAATGTAAAAATATTAAAACTCGTTAAAACGTTCTTTCATAAATATTCTCATTCTGTCTCTTCTTGAATTATTTGCCGGGCAATTCATCTCTGAATCATCTTTTATAGCTCACTTTTTTGTATTGCATATACAATGGTAATTCATAATCAATAATAAATATTGATTTGTGAAAGAGAATACGAAAGTCAGTGTGAATTAATGGAGTAACTCACACAAAACGATATAGGTAAAGGAAAAGGTTAAACCAGATATTATGCGACTCCTTATCCGTCAGTTAGAATTGCAGTTAATTTAAACAGCACCGTTTCTCTACGTGAAGAACACGCCCGCTTGCGTGCCACATCTGAGAGAAGAAACACAATAAGTAAAACTACATAAACACATTTGAGCTATTATTTTTGTTGTAAAACAAATGGTACGCTTACTCACGAAACATGTTAGGGTTTAAGTACTGATTAAAGACTTGTTCACTGAAGTTCAATGAGGATTAAATACTTCTACACTAGGTACAAATGTGCACCAAATATTATCTGTTTGGTCTTAAATGGAAAATAAACCTGAGTTTGAAATAATTCCAAATATTTCGTACCAGAAAAATTAATACGTTGAAGGAATTTTAATTTTGTTTTTCATTTTGCGCAAAGCTTCACGAGGGCTATCTGCGCTGGCGATCCCTAATTTTGTAATGTTAAAGTGGAGAAAATGCACCTAGTCATCACCACCCACCGCCAACGCTTGGGCTATTATTTTACCAACCAATAGTGAGATTCACCTCCATAATATAACGCCCCCACGGCTGAAAGGGTTCAACTTGTTTGGTTTGAGAGGGATTCGAATCCGCGACTCTTGGTTTACGTATTGAATGCCTTAACAACTTTTCCATACCGTGCAACGTTGAAGGAAATGTTAAGCATTATCGATCAGGTTATTATAAAGCATGTGGGAATAACAGTTGTTATTTATGCTCGATGTCACCAACAACGCAATCAGAAAATAATGAATGATATATTTTCCTTGTAAGTTACTCTTCAACATAAAATTCTCATGATTGTTTATGTTTATGCGAGCCCAGGCAATCTAAAAGTAGCAAAAACAAAGATAAAAAAACAAAACACAGGAAATTATATATTAACAAAGGCTAACAGAGATCCAGGATAAAGAAACGCGGCATTCTCACAAACTATTCATATAATACTTTGGAAACATGTGAGGAAAACCATGCTTTCGTGGAACGACAATAGCCCACTGCTTGTACAGCGGAATGTCTACGGATTTACAATATTGAGATCAGAGGGTTCGATTCCTCTCGGTTGGCTCAAAAGATAGCCCGATGTGTCTTTGCTGTTAGAAAAACACAAACACGCAACGACAATATACATGATCTCGATATTTCTCCCTTCAAATGTTATGAGGAAAAATCTAGAAAAAATATTTTTGTATGTACATGAGCAATAGATGTAACAGTGTAGTGAGTATAGAATTGTATGTGCAATCTTACAAAAGTATACTCTGATGTAAGTGTACAAGATGCTAAAATGAGTAAATGGACATGGCTGATTAGGGTATATTAATTAAAATATCAGCGTATAATTGCACATAAAGTCACATAACGCAAGTAAAGCAACGACAAATAGGATATATTATTATAGAATCTGTGAAAAGAAACAACTTGTTAAGAAAGAAGCCAGACGTATGCCGATCACCTAACCGCCCATCGTATAAAACACTTGTTATAAATTTAATTCCAGCGCTGCAGATTCTTTATGAGGCGGTTTATCGTTTAGTGTATTATATCGTCCATTTGACTAATTCAGTGTTCTTAACCTATTTATATTTCAAGGCATCGCGTTTATTACATGTGGAAAACATTTCATTCAACGTCATCTTGTGGCACAATGGCATCTTAGAAAACTCACATCGTGGTCGCAAGGGCACAGACAGCCCATTATATAGTTTTATTCTTTATTGAAAATGAAATCGTTCAGCAATTTCACAATTTTTGTGGAAATTTAACTTATAAAATGTCCGTATTCGAAATATTTGACTGCACAATTGCTTCGGGGAATTGTTGATTTTTTTATCACCGATAGACTTTGAACCACTTCAAGCAGGAATCGGAGTAATAGTGTCACTGTTAAATGTAGGCTTATAAAGATATGATACTGACATGCAAACTTCATAACTGTCTACACCTTTACAAAAAAACACAATTTAACAATTTTGTAATTTTAATTTTTTTTTTAAACAGAATGTTGTTCTTCATGATATTTACTATTGTAATTAAAGAAAACGGTATTGGTTACCTAAATAATTTACTCTAAATCGTATAGTACGACTTTATCAGTGAATGAGTTGTATGTGCTATTTATAACTTCTGTGGTGGCTGTTTTACACTTAAATTTTCAGTCCTGTTAAGTTACAGTAAAGCCGGTGACTCTTTACAAATAATATCGGATTTTCCTAATGTGATATGCACTGTGGAGCACATATTATGAATAAATTATTCTCAGCATAATTCGTTACTCATAATTTTCTTTCGTTGGAGTGATGTTATATATTATACTTTATTTCGTCTGAGTCTCTGATTTATTATATTGCATACGTTGCGTATTACTACTTCAAATAACCGGAATTTTAATTTGAGCTTACTAGTTAATTAAATGTTAACATGCATTATATTTATGTCAATTGCCATTGAGTTTGAAAAAAATAGTTTTCTTTTTTAATGCAATATATTTCAATGTACAAGGAAAAAAATTCAAATTATAATAAAAGTACACAAATAATTATTACAAATGATGATTTATATACAAGTTTTACAAACTTATCGACAACACTGAGTCTCATATCCAGTCTACAACTAAATATTTTATTGACTACCTTTGTCCACGTCGAGCAAATAAATTTTGAAATGGTATTGTCAGGTCTCGATTAAGCTAACGGTGTCTTTTCAGGCTAGCTTCACGCCCTTCAGGTTTCTTTCCTGTGTCGCGACTAATTTTCACCTAAGCTCTCGACGATATTGTTGATCACCAGTATTACATACATACCTGATAAATTGTTGATTCTTACGCACACGAACGTTCTGAAAATTTTGAGATGTGAAACCTGCACAATAAACAGTAAAAAATATACGTTACTGGTGAAAATGAAAATTATTCACAAATAAGCGTAGATATAATAAATGTGGTAAATCTGTTACAGCGTTATTGCATCCCCATATGGTATGTCTAGAAAAGCAGATATGTGTGGGTTTGTAAAAAGAGAAGTTTACATCTCGTATGTGTGTTTGTTTACCGAGGGATGTAATGTTAACAGATGTATCATAAAAAATAAGGCAGAACACGTGCATTAACACAATGAAAAAATGTTTTATGAAAAGCTTTGCAATGTACAAAAACAACAATAAAGCACAATTCTTTTTAAGATTTCTATTAAAAACAAACAGAGAAGCAGTATAGCTATATAATACATTGTGAACCCAGTTCGAAGTACCTTTTTTCTTTCTATGTTATTAACAAGAATATTAGAAAGTCAACTAGATGTCAAAAATCAGTTTCTAAAATGAAGTGAGGAAAGATGAGAGATGGAGCTTTCCACAATTTTAGTGTGAGTCTCATTCTTTACTTTCTGCATAATTATATATGCAATGAACAATTAGTTTTTAGTGTATGTTATCCTTTCCTTGTTACGTAGGTTACAGTACAATAGTAAAATATGCAACACAAGCAGTTAACACGATCAAGCTTCACAAACTAAGTATAATGAACAATACTAAAATAACTACCCGTGTTCGTATATCATGTGGGTTAAGTTATACACTAATTGTTTCACTAAACAATAGAAAAAAACAAAGTTTATCTTTTTATACATCATTAAGCTGTTTCCTAGTTGTAAGTTTGTCTTCATCTTCTATTAGAAATCTCTCATGTTTTCTACCTTTCCTTTGATTGTGAGACACTCGTTCACGAAGATTTTATCTTCTTAGCTGTGATCTATCGCTTTTGGATTCATGTCAATAACGTTGTTGATCTATCATATTTTGAAAACTTAGGTCCTGAACTCTTAATTTATTTTTCTCGTTCTTTAGTGTTTTCAGGAGATTGGTTCTCACTATGAGCATCTTTTCATTCCTGTTTTTTTAATATTCACTTCTCACTTTTACCTATTTCGTATCCAATTCCAGATTACAATACTCTTTGAGAAAACTTTATATCTGGCGTGGTTCAACTTGCTTCAAAAATACACCACCTCCGTTTCTTATGCCATCACATCTTCTTTATCTTAAACTTCTATAACATTACTCACTGTAACAAATTTTGTTCCTGGATAGTATGTGCTATTCGTTATTGCTTATGTTGTAAATGTACAGAAAACGGCCCTTCAAACTTTACTTTTGTGACGTGGATAATTAAATTTAGAAATTCAGCTATTTTTAAAGTGAAAACGTACAAATTTTTACATTTTAATTAACATTAGGTCTCAATACAACAACGTAGGATTGGAGATTTACATGTTTTTACACTAAAGTTTCAGGAAAATAAACAAAAATGTTTAGAAGTGAATAGTAGTTATGGGTTTGCGATTATAATTTAAATCTCTTTCTCTCATCAGTCCTCAAATATTTATTCTAATATGCTTTTGTTATTTGTTCTCAGATCAAGCAAAGTTAAAAGAGAAAAGTAGGTCTTTTCCATTTACTTCAGGCATAAGCAATTGTGATGTAACACTTTCTGCCCAGAAACAAGAAAATGTAAAAAAAAACCAAATTGTTACACAGTGTTGTTTACCACACGGAAAGCTTCAAATTCTTCTCATTTTGTCTCAAGAGGTGGGCATCTAATGTGGTATGTATACGGACTCACACTGTTAAAATCCTTATTTCGGTACCTGTATTGGGCAGAGAACATATAGGCCATTGTGAAGCTCTGTGCTTGATCCAAAACAAAATGGTTGACTTGGGAGAGAATATTAGCTGTTTTCAAGCAATTTTTGTTTTTAAAACATATTTTATTTATGTCAACACATGTTTTACAAATTTTAACAAAAATTTTTTCTTAATTTAACAAAAGCAGATTTATGAACATGTAGTTTAAATATATATCAATTAAAAAAATTTAAAATGAAATGTTTTAAGTGAAAAAACTAAACGTTTTTGTGATGCACCGACATGTAATTTGTTTTGTTACTTGTTTTTATTATACAGATTTTCATAAAAGCATATATCTAGTTTCTATGCTTTGTTTTATTGTTCTCTACAGTTTACACATTTGCTACACCAAAAGGAAAGTTGTAGTGATATTGAATATCTGCATTAAATTTATAGATTTTATATGTTTTTATGGTTGGCCAAATAATGTCTGGGTGTTAGTTCCAGTAGACTAGTACTTTAAGAGAACAACGATCTCGAGATGACATCATCAGTTTGGAAAAGAGAACACATTTACCGCAGAATTGAGGCATACTTATTTAGTACAACTTCTACCTGAAGACTTACAAGTAGATTCCTATTTGAAGATCAGTGTTTAGTTTGAGCAAGAGACATCTGTGAACTTAATCACAATCCTGTAAAATTGACTGTCATTTTTGTAAAAGTACGTAAGTTATATTTTCTTTTTACCATTTATTATAATATTATATTTATTCATGGTATTCTTGTTTTTAACATCAATGTATATATTGGAACCTTATATATTTTAAATTGTCATCAAATTCAATTTGTAATTTCTTTATTTCTTGTTGTTAATGAAACAACTTTCATAATTTAGACTGCTTTTCATGAGAAATAATTGGAGAAGAAACTTCCTGAAGATTCAACCAATGACTGCTACAGGTTACTCACCTCTGATGCAAAATCTCTGTTCATTGAAGGTTTAATAGTGTAAATATAAAATAATTCTTTGATTTTTCTAATCTTCCAGAATTTGTCTGTGTCGATGATTTTGGTGTTTTACCAGTTTATTCTGTGTCCAGTTGTTTTTGGGTACTCTGCAATGGTTTAATTTTGTTTTTACATGAGTTTTTCACTTGCCACACTTAGTATCAGCAATATAAACCTCAGTTGAGGAAGTTGTTTCAGAGAAACTCTGGATGTCCTGTTACTTCTCTATGATGTATGTTTACTTTTCATATCTGAAGTTTTATTCTTCACACGTGTTGATTAATCACACTATGAAGAAGTTTCACAAAATTATATTTGAGTCAATTTGCTGAATAGGAAGGCCCAAAACACAAAAGAAAAGACTCAGATTTAATTAATGTGTGAAGCAATAATTACAGATGTATTTTGTCTTAGCTATCACAATTAAAGCAATAAGAGTACAAAATGTGTGTTGATTTTAACACAAATTACAAGAAAACTATTTCTTAATGAGACAACATGACTGCATGAAAATATTTGAGTTTCATTTTAGCTATGTTATTAATATAATTGTTTCATTCTTCATATTTGTGATTGTTATCCAGTGACGAAATCTTAGTCACGGATTGGTGAGGATGGTTTACATAATTTTTTTTCAAAGGAACTGTTGAAACAAATGACTAATTTATTCCTTCGCAACGAGCACAAATATTATTAAACTATTTTTAATTTGTGTGCCTTCTTCAAATTTATGTTTTCTTAGTGTTAGAAAAAAGCCACAATAAAGAATCTGCTGTGATCACTGCGTTCAATAAAGCATCAAATTTTAGCATTGTAAGACAGTACTGTACAGAAAATAGTCAACAAGCGGATGGCTTTCAAAACAACTGCCAACATACCCATGTCTAGTTGTCCAAGCAAGCCAAGAGCATGTTGTCCATTTTAATATACATGTGCCACAGTAAAAGATATTTACTACATCATAAACACTCTTTTTGTGTTTCATGTGCCCAGGAAAAATAATATCTTACAAAACCTTGAAGTTGAAATCAAAGAGGCACTCAGAAGGGTACATACATCTGTCACGCAGCATTGATGGTCTTCGATCTTTAACTAACAAATACGTAAATATGTGGATATGTCCATCATTGCAAGTGGAGAGGAATCATTTGTGGGAAGATATACGATGAATAATCGTTGCCGAACCAAACGAGCATTACCAGAAAGTTAACATTTATTGGTTACGAGTTAAGTATGGTAAAATAAGAATCAGGATTTCCAAAACACCTATTATCACTAAATACTGAAGAATAACTGACAATCAAATTCCTAACAAGATTATTGGACTGGATCAGGCTCTTTACAGAGCCATGTCGTAAACATTTTCTTTCACTTTTATCTTGAACTTCAGACAGTGTCCATTGTAATCACTATTCTACAAATAAGCTAAAAAACCCTGCCCTACCTAAAGACGGGAATTAAACATTATGAGTATATTTGCTTTTCAGTTATGTAAATTTAATGCTTTGTTCAGAATGTTTCCAGTTCAGCCTCTGAATGGAAAATAAATATAAATACATGGTGAAAAACTGACAAGTAGAAAAAGCCAGGAGATTTACTTTTAAAATTTTATTGTCCGTACTGAAACATATGAACAATAACGTTCATTTTGTTTCTTAGAGTTTCCAAATCATTTGAAACAAGTGTAAAAATTAAAACCATAACACTGACCATGAGCTGTTTGGTAACCAAAATAAACAGAAGCATACATTATATTTTCAATCTTTTCGTTCATTATACTTTGATTACTTGGATGAAAGAGTTTTTGATTATTTGTTTTTGTTCTGAAAGTAACCAAAACTACATGAAGTCTGTGGTTTGTAAAGGTGTGTTTGCTCGAAATAATCAGGGAACAACATTCCACCTATGACAAAAAATATATATGTGAACGGAAACGCATTTCCACAACACTCAATCATTGCCTGTATTACCTTCTTCTCCTTGATGTAACTTCAAACAACTCTTCTAGCCTGTAATACGTATAACGTAATATAACAGAGTGAAGCTTCCACAAGAAATAAAAGTGAAGCAAACAGGTTTGAGTCACGTGATCTCATTGTTGGAAGGAAGCGCCTCTCTTTTGTAGAGTTACATCGTTATTAGTTAAATCCAAATCCAATTTCTCCAATCAGGAGAGATCTACGCAATGATAGGTAAATTACCAACAAAGTTTAGATAATTTTAGGGTTAATATCACAATACTTGAAATTATTGGCTCAAAGCAATTGGAAGAATTGTATAAAAGTGGGTTTTTCAACTTGAAATATTCATCAACGGATCAAAGTTCTCAACCTTCAACATGAAAGTTCTGTTTACAGTTTTTGTTGTGGTCGTAAGCCTGACTATGACAAACAGCAACTCTATAGACATGATATGGAAATTGATGTGTAGTAAGTTTATTTTCAAAGTTTACTAATGCATAAAATGTTAAGTAATTGTTCCATGGAAGTAAATATTTTCAGTTAATATTTTCATTAGATCAGGAGAAACACAAAGAATCTTAAAACTGTACGAAATATTATCAGAGCAAATTTTCTCATATGCATTGCTATTTTATTTAAGTTAAGAATACATGAAGTTGTTGCATTTCGACCATTGCAATTTTCTATCACTGTGAAGAGTTGAGTGTCGGTTTTAAAAATTTCAACAGACACCTTCTATCTTGGTTGTAACATCCACTTCTAGAGCTATTTGGATGAGTACTAAGTTGTATTTTTATAACTCAGCAATAAAAAAAAACATTTGAGATTTGCATAAAATTAATGTTTCTGATTAAAGTTGTAAAAAGTAGAAACAAAACTGGAAAGTTTAAGATTTAACCATTAAAAACTAGTAAGTTTCAAACTTAAGTAATAAAAATCACAAAAAGGAGTGTGTTTCAAATATAAAACCTTTAAAAGAAAAACTAAACATTTTATGTTTTTCTTCAGCAAAAATTTGGAACAGAAAAGAAAACACTTTTATGCAAAGAATTGCTTCAACAAAATTCAATCAGTGATGTAATACAGTAATGATAGCTCATTTTAAAATTAAATTTAAATAAAATCATATTTCTCATAACTGATAAACATTATTGAATGTTTATTTTTCGAAGGAAATAGCAGTTGTATTTGAGGGTGTTTCTAATAGTTTATATAATGATTCATCTTATCGACTCACATCGATACTTCAAAGAATCTGTTTAAATACATCTAGTATTATATGTCGTAAATAGGCGAATCAGAAAACTTACGATTAATCAAGTAGTTTTACTAACACTGGTTCGAAAAATTAAAATCTACCCCACCAAATGGATCAGACATGTAGGTATTAAAGACGATTCTGCAAAATTGAATCATCTGAGAGTGTGCGCAGGAGAACGTTTTAAACAACAAGCAGAATGGGTAGGTGCTTTTTTTTATAATTAATCACATAACGTCAACTCGGTGTATTTTGGAAACGCCCTCCATTAACACAGCGGCATGTCTGCGAACTTACACCGGTAAAAACCGTGTTTCGATAGTCGTGGTGGGCTGATCACAGATAAACCATTGTGTAGCTTTCTGCTTAATTCTAAATAAACAAACATACCAAAACATTTTTGAAATAAAGTGTTGTCGACATGATTCTTCTGTCTTAACATATTTTGGTCTTCGGTTAAAATTCTCAGAGATAATTTTATGAATCAAGGTCTCGTTTGTTAGCGATAAGTTTACGGATTTAGAATGCTCAGTGTTGTAGGTTTATAGATCACCTATCGGAAGGTCTCGATATTTTACACATCTTGAAAATGTAATCAGTGAAATTTAAAAATGTTAACACTATTTGTCCTATCAAAGATTATTAAGTGTTAAACGTCGATTAAGCAGCAGTTCATACGAGGCGTGCTATAAAATAGAAAATGTTTTTGTAGTAAAATTCTCCAGGTTGTTAGTACAGCAGCGCTCCTTACTTTAACTTATGCAGTTAATTCCATATTGCCTGCACGTGAATTCACGTTAATAACATGCGTTGTACAGAAATAATTACTACAATATAGCAAGGCCCGGCATGGCAAGGTGGGTGAAGGTGTGCGATTCGTAGTCTGAGGGTCGCAGGTTCGCATCCTCGTCACACAAAACATGTTCGCCTTTCTTTGGGGGCGTTATCATGTAATGTTAATTACACTATTGATTGGTGAAAGAGTAGCTCAAGATATAGCGACGGATGGGGAATACTAAGTGCCTTTTCCCTAATTTTACATTCCTAAATTAGTGCGGATATCCCTCGAGTTGCCTAGTGCGAAATTAAAAATAATAATAATAAAGCATATAACTTATTCTATCACTTTAAACTTATGTGGCCTTCATCTAGTGCAAGTGTTTACGTTAAACCTTATCGTGTATATCTGATATTTCACATGTATTTGTTCGTTGTTGAACACAAAGACACACAATGGGCTATTTGTGCTCCTACCAACATGAGTATCGAAAATCGGTTTCTAGCGTTGTTGGTCGCAGACGTATCGTTATATCATTGGGGGCTGTTTTACGTGTCCACAGTGATGCTGTTTGCTTTAAACTATCTATTTGCTGACTTTTTCATTTATTTTATCAACTCGTTGTTAAAAGCAAAGACAACCTGATTAATTTTTAAAACATTTGTGGTTGTGACACAAATAAAGTTTATTTAACGCATGTAATTTTCATTCTACTAGCTTTAATTTTTTATTTTGTAAATGATTACACAATAAATGTGTTATATTTGGATACAGTTTACCGATCTGAAACAATGTAGTTTTGTTTCTTTTAGTTTTGTGCCCCCAGCGGCTCAGCGGTATCTCTGCGGACTTACACGCTAAAATCCGGGTTTCGATACCCGTGGTGGGCAGAGCACAGATAGCCCATTGTGTAGCTTTGTGCTTAATTCAAAACAACACCAAAACAACTTTTAGTTTTGTTTTTCATCCTCTGTGTTTCCTTCGAAATATTGTTTTATTTCAATTCTTAAATATTCTCAATTATTTATATGAATAAATAAATATATTAACTTCATTATTAATAAAGAGAAAGTAAATATATTTAAAAGTGGTTATAATAGAGTTCATAAGAATCATATGATTCCTGCTACATGGATATGGTTAAACAATTAACTTTCTTAAAAACAAAGTTCATTGACCAGAAAGTATTTTTATCTCAAGCTTCCAGATGCAGTTACAAAATGTGAATATTCAAAATTTCCTTATGGTAATTTTGAAGAGTTCGTGAGAGAAATGTGCAAAGCAGAAAGAGAAGCGGATAAGAAGGTAATGTTTATCTAATATATCATTTTATGTTTTATCTACGTTTATATCACTAGTCTCAAAATTATCTTATTTAGTTTTGTTGTATAATTAACTAGCGCTCGAAATGTTTTCTTTTGTAATCCCAAATGTTTTGAATACAATACGATACTAAGGTCACTCGATATTTTGGATACAGCGTAAGTGGGTGAAGCTTTAGTCACGGGATCGGGCTCATATTTAGTTTGTTTCAAGCTACCCTGTTTTGAAAAGAAACTGGACTGGCTTATGAAAGCATATTATTTCGGAAAGCACGAGACGAAAAACTTGGATGAATTAAATAAAGAATAATTTAATACGTCTGAATGAAAATATTTTCAGTCAATAAAGATCATTTGTGCCTGATGAAGTGCGACTGCTCGAAACTTCACACAATATGAGATGAAAAATATTTTCTTCTGGAAGTTTCAATTTATTATTTATTATCTTTCATTTAACTTTAATCAGTTTAAATCAATTTTAACTTATGCTAGGAAAATATCAAGTAATTGTTATTTTAAAATTTAATTGCTTAAAAGGCTCTTTGTAGTATATTTTAAAGGCTATTATTTAGATATTATATATTCCCATTTATACATACTATTTACATACTAGATAATTAATTTTGACAGTTGCTCTGTTTTTTAGGTGTTATGAGGAAACTCTTCTGAATGTATCTTTAAAGATTAATTTCAAACCTTATTCATTATCTAACTATATTTAAATATTTATGTTTAGATGTATAGATGCAGCAACATGGTACTATAAGATAACTAATAATCAAATTTGAAAATTGCACAACAACACAGAACTCTTTTAATACAACGTACGAACTAGAAGTACTAGATGAAATAATTTATATACACAGCGTCATAAAATGTAATACATAACTATAATATTACCACATACATTTTGAGTTGCCTAAGAATAGATGGAGATGTATAAATCTATGGTATTATAAGTCAACTATGAACATAATATTAGAGCCATAGGTAGCGATTGCTCCATTTACGCAATGGCCTGACCACTTATTCATGTAATGTATAGCTACAACTTATGTATTGAATTTCACTTCTCTTAATTCAGTGACTCAAGATTTCATCTCACAGTTTCAAATCTTCAAAACCTTTCTTGGGAGCGGACATATGATCCCAGAACTTCTAGAAATTACATGTTTTGCATCCTGGTAAAATAATATTCACAAATCGTATGTCTTTCAATGTTAAATTATTTTTGTTGCAAAAGGAAAGAATTTTTTATTGTTCAATCCATTCTCATATGGTAATGAGAAATATTCTGGTCCATCTGGGCTATGCAAGCGATTAAATCACCTCATAACCTGACATTTCGAAACTACCCTTTATCGGTAAATATTTATTTAGTTTCGCTTTAAATTATTTGCATCTCAAAAACCTCAAGGCAAACAGTTCCAAAAGCAAATAAGCTGTTAAGAAATCAAATCTGACTAAGTTGTAGTTTATTTCTACCGTGAGAAAATGTATATTTGTTCCCCTACTCTTACCACTGACATCATTAAAGATGGAAGAAAAATGAGGCATCAGCAATATTACAACTTGAAACACCTCATTCGCATTCCATTTTCTGAAGAGTTATTAAGTTCAGAGATCTTGATCTGCTCTTTTATAAAAACCTATCTTTAAATAGACGCAGCAATAGAGGAATATGATATAAAAAACAAAATTGAATACAGTTACCTGATATCCACAATAGTTGTTTGAAGGCCTGATATGAAGGACAAGTGCAGTGATTTGTTACATATGAAAGTATGTGTGTGAAGAGATAAAAAACAAAATATTAACAAGCAGAAGACTGGCTGAAAAAAATAGTTGGCTTTATTGTTCAGAATAAAGCTTCTGTCATCTGTGGAGAATCAAACTCTAAAGCTTAGCGACCACAAGTTTATTGCTCTGCTACGAACTAACTCTTTAGTTGGAGATGTAATTGAAATGAAGATTAATTGCATACAACTAAAAAGCATAAGAACTGTATATTAGAAACTGAAAATTTAAATATTATTTGTACTTGAAATAAGTATTAAAACTGTGCTTATTTACATAGAAGTAGAAGCAAGAATAAAAAAATGAACAAAGCAACAAGACACCAAACAAAATGGTCCGGCATGGCCCGGTGTATACGACACTGATGGTCACGGGTTTGAATTCCCATCACACCAAACTTGCTTGTCATGTTACCCCTGGGAGCATTATAACGTTACGACAAATTCCACTACTCGTTAGTAAAATAATAGCTCAAGAGTTGTCGGTGACTTCTAGTGGCTACCTGCCTTCACTCTATTTTTACACTATTGAATAAAGGACGACGAGTCCAGAAAGCTCTTACGTAACTTTGCGCGAAAATTCAAAAAAAGTAAAATTCTGGACTCTTCCGAGTCTTCCTACAGCTGACCATTAAGCTGTAGCTTAAGCTGACCATAAAATAAGGTAAAACACAATACGGTTAATTATGTCATAAAAGAGAAGAAACTGGACACTATGTAGGTCTGAATCTGGCAAAATTGATGTAAAAAGTAATATATTTCTGGAGGTGTGTTCCACGACTTCTTCTGTATTCGTATATTATTTTGCGAAAATGTTTATTACAATTTGTTATGACCAACAGAATTAACAAAATAACCATTTACAGCTCACCCATGAGGATGAAAGGTAAACTTCTCAGGTTATGGAATCTCTATTATTTTGTATTATTTCTGTGTTTTCTTCAAACTTTCAATTTTAAAACATCTCCCATAACATTTATTGTATTTACCTCTTCATGCAGGAACTAAAGGAATGTGTCGTTAATGAAATTTTAAAAGCTGGAGAGGATCTAGACGATGCAATGTCTGATGTTGTTTAAGAACTGTTTATTGGAATGATAGGTGAGAATCTCAAAATAAATCAATACATCAGCAATAAATGAAATGAATATCTTCAAACGTCAACATTATATGTGCTAGAGAGTGTAAACGTTTTCTTTACAATATTTTTGTTGTTCCATATAACATAACTGTTTTACAAGAGTTATACAGTCGTTATAATGACTATTTACACAATTTCACTTGATATAAGGAATTCCACGACAACTAAAATGTACTGTAAATGATATTATAAGTTAGTATTTTTAATTTTATTCTGACATTTATTTTATTTGTGGACACAGTGGACTGGCACTAAATTATTCACATATTTGCTTAATGAGTGGCTATTTTATAAGATGACACTCTATCTTTTTCTTTTAATACGTTATTCTTTTATATAATGTCAAAAGACATTTAATAGAAATCCATATTTGTCACTATATATCTATAAAACTCTCTAATCCACACAGTAACACGTTGGTATTTCTAGGGATTTACACAGCTTGAAACCGAGGTTTGATATTTGTGAGAGACAGAGCATAAATAACTCATTGTGTCACTATTATAGAATACTGACTATATGTTGTTGGTTTATCATGCAATTGGTATTAAATAATTTGACCAATATATTTAATGAAATGATGGTGGATCTGTTGTAAGTAAACTGACAACAACATTTATGTATTTCAATGTTATTTATAATTACAGCTTCAATGGATCACTTAACAACTGATGAGTACCAGCATCTATATAAATTACCAATAATATCATTATTTGAACTTGTTATGGTTTTCTTCGTGTTCGATTATGTTTAACTCTTAAATAACTTTTGTCTCGAAAATAAAACTCCTTTAAAGCAATTCAATTGTTCAGTTTGTGTTTTTTAATTAAATATATATTGTTTGTTCGGTGTCTTGTTTAAAGAAAGAAAATACGATCTTTCTTTTTACAACGAAATAAAAATGTTTCCTAAATATGTGTAACACAGAATATTTCAATGAGGAAAGAAAATGCTTCTGTAAATTATGTTTTTGTGATCCGTTCTTAGAACTTTTTTATTAATGTATTGATAAAACTTTCTGAACACATGAACGAGCCAAGTGTTATGAATTAACTTTGTTTGTTTGTTGTAGAGTAAACTTTCAAACAATGAGCTGTTTGCGACCTGACCATTAATGGCGCATTTAAGTAGGTCCTTGGGAGCTCAGTTCCGGTGCCCATGATCTTCATGTGGACTTCTTGAGAGATTTATTCTCAATAAAATCACATAGGATGTTGAACCCATAAAAGTTATTAACTTCTGGTCTTAAACAAAATTAAATCTTTCATTGTTGATCACAAAGTAATGAAACTAGAGTCTTTGTGATATTAAATCTGTGCAAATTTGTTACAGGCCAGGTATGGCCAACCGTGTTAAAGCGTGTGCGACTCGTAATCTGAGAGTCGTGGGTTCATATCCACGTTGTGCTCAACATGCTCGTCCTTTCATCCATAGGGCGTTAATTAGTGACGGTCAATCCCACTAATCAATGGTAAAAAAAGAAGCTCAAGATTTGGCAGTGGGTGGTGATGGCCAGTTGGCTTCCCTTAATTCTTACACTACTAAAGCAGAAACGACTAGCACAAATAGCCCTTGAGTAGCTTTGTGCGAAATTAAAAAAACAACAACAACAAACAAACAAAACACACTTGTAGTTAAAATGATTAAAAAATAAACATAATTTTAAATATCATATTAAATAAGCTGCTGTTCTCCGAAATACACACGCAAAATATAAAAGAAGGTCAAGATAGGCTTAAATCATTCTAAAAATGACCTTTCAGTTTTTATGGGTATAAATCATATTAACAGCGTCATTATGATAAATAAAAATATATATGTGAAAACGGCTGGTAAGAGTAGAGAAAATTTTTATGCATTGGAGCGAAAAAGGTTTCGACCTTTTTCGGTCATCGTCAAGTTCACAAAGAAAGAAAGAGGTAACTTTATCTAAACTAGAAAATACTATATTCCTAATATGACATGTAACATTCTGGAAGCCTCATTCATAAACAAAACCTCTGGGTGTGATTTCCTGTACATGGTGAGAAGACTTTTCAGGGAAAGTTCTGCGAACTCAACATAAACTCACGTGGTTGCCATGTGTGGTGACTCGTGGAGGTAAAAAGAGGATATTGGGGTTTAAGGATTGAACACTAACATACCACTTTGACCCTGAATTTCTGTAGAAGGAGGTGTTTGGGGTGGCCCCCCTTGAGTCAATCAACTTGTTCACTGGAGTTAAGTTCAACCAAGTGCCAGTGTTGGAAGTTCTCAACATGCATTGCGACTATTGTATCTGTTGCTGGTGTTTTGGTATAGTGCTCACGAAAACCTGGCGTTCATGTTGTTTCCTTGTTTTATATTGTAGTCCATCACCTCTTAGGGCTCCAAATAGGAAGGGATCAGTGGGACACGAAATTTCACTTTTTAATTATGGATACTCGAAATACAAATTTAAATAAAATAGAGAAAAAAAACAGTCCACAGATAAACGACCACGTCTTTGTGCAATCTTCAACATCTCTACCACCTGTTGTACCTCATTTTCATATACGACTCTCTTTCAGACAAACCTTTAGAGCAAATTTCACCATTTTTTATTCAGAAAGAATTAAAGTGACTTGCTGGCTCTTCAAAGTCAGTAAAGAAGCTTCGACCTGATGATGTTTTGGTGGAACATCTCAACGCAGTGAACTTCTCTTGAATTCATCAGATTGAGATATTGCTGTTTCCTTGGTTCATACCATCACCGTTTGTTTTCTCTACCTGTCGATTGGAGAGACATATGATTAATCAGAACTTCATGCACTGACTGAACAGTTGCCGTCTTCCTTTTTTATCCTGGAGGATTTAATTGACATCATCCCCTCTGAGGAAGTGCTGATATTGATGGGAGTGGTCGCTATGTAGAGCATATGTTTTCTGATCACAACCTTTCTATTTTGAATAACGGTTCTTCTTCTTAATTCCATGTACTTAGAAAGTTCTTTACTGCTGTTGATCTCTCCATTTGCTCAATTTTATTATTCTCCCATTTTCAGGGTTGAAAATAAACTACAAGGACAGTGATAATTTTCCTATAATTTTTAGAGAAATTGGCCGTGGTCGATGCAACTCGATCCCCGTGCCTCGGAGGGAGCTGGATCAGATAAACTGGACCTCTTTAGCGCAAAGCTACCCGAGGACTGTTTGCGCAAGCCGTCTCAATTTTACCTGTGTAAGACAAGAGGGAAGACAGCTCATCTTCCCCACCCATCTTGGGCTACTCTTTTATCAACGAATAGTGGGATTGGTTGTAACGTCATAACGTCACTATGCCCAAATAAGGTCAGTATGTTTAGTGCGCTGGGATTTGACCACGCGATCCTCATATTACGAGTCGAACGTCTTGATCCACCTAGACATGCAGGACCTTGACGAAAGGCAGAACTTTCGATGTAGGTTAACAAACGTTATGCAGTTGCTTCAATTTCAAAATTTATCAGTGCATTAAATTTTTAGTAATATTATTTCTGAAATAAATGTTTTTCTCCTTATCTATTCCTCAGCAGTATGAAACCAAGCAATAGAAACTAAAGAGAAGCAGGGATTTATAATATATACAATTGCAGTTCTGTACTTTAAAAAAAAAACAATTATAGTTTTCTGGGTTTAAACATTTGATCATTAGCTCTAAGAAATTGAGGACCCAAAAAACATACTCTTTGGAATGATTAACAAATGTTTCTAAAGAGATACGTTGAAAAGTCATATCTATAATTATACAATAATAGTGGAAATACATTAAACAGCTGTTTTTAGACTTAGATATATTATGTGCTAAAGTGTATAAATGTTATCATATAACATAACGTGTTATATATAACGGTTATACTTTGAAGTATCTTAACTTTAAGATGAAGTAAAAAATACCGTCACAATCACAGTGACATAATTAGTGTACCGTATCATGCGCGGTTGAAATGGGTTTGAATTTTACCGTAGCTTACGGATTATTTATTTACATATAAATACTTTTTCATTGCAATTTCATTCAATCCCACTATTCGCTGGTAAAAGAGTAGCCCAAGAGTTGGTGGTCGGTTGTAATGACTAGCTGCCTTCCCTCTAGTCTTACACTGCTATATTAGGGAAGGCAAGCACAGATAGCCCTTGAGTAGCTTTGTGCGAAATTCAAAAAACAAACAAACAAACAAAACTAACTGCCTTCTGACTAGTCCTTCAATTTTAAATTAGGGATTGCTAGCCGAGATAACTCTTTTTTAGATTTTCGTGACATTGAAAAACAAACAAACAAACATTACACTACTAATTTTATATCACATTTATATCATATATTTCGATAACATTTTATCACAGTTTTCGCGCATATCTTAGTCTTTCAGTTTTTCAGAATACATAACTCTGGCTATTTTTCCAAGTGATTCCAAAATGAAACGATTATTGCAATCATCTACTTAATATCAGCCATAAAAAAAACATGGGTTTGGGTTGAAAATGAAACCGATAAACCAGAGGACATAAAATCCTTTAAGATGTAAACCTGTGACGAGACAAATAAATAAAATCAGAATATCTTTAAGCATTTACGCCCATTAACGAATTTAAAAACAAATTCTTGAAACTCCCATATAACGGTGTCAGGTAAGACATTAAGTTCAGTGTGTTTTGCAACTGAATTTTCTCTTGGAATCCACATCATCACCCAGAGATAAATCTCAAAATTAATTTTCCATGAAATACGGATTGACTTTATTTTACACTTTTGACAACTGAAAACCGTTCACAATTTAAACATGTTAAAAGTGTTTCAAGAGATGTGCAGAATTTCTTAAGACCTCAGTTAAGAACTCAAGTGGCTTAGCACTGATTCTGAAGGCTTATAAGGCAAAGTTGAAGGTCTGATAACTGTTTTGTTTGTTTTGAATTTCGAGCAAAGCTACTCGACGGTTATCGGCGTTAGCCGCGTCAAATTTAACAGTGTAAGACAAGAGGGAAAGTAGCGAGTCATCACCACCCATTATCAATTGTTGGGTTACATTTTTTAACCAACGAATAGTGGAATTGACCGTCATATTATAACGTCCCAACGTCTATCAGAGCGAGTATGTTTAGTGCGACCGGAATTCGAACCCGCGATCCTCATATTACGAGTCGAACGCCTACCTGATAATGCTGTTCCTGGTTCTTATAATTCTGTAGTTTCGTGCTAAGCGTCATAGAAGCAAAAATATTATAGTGCATGCAAAATTTGTAAATCGATTAGCGTGTTCGACGTACCAAAGAATTTGAGTTTACAAATTCTGCTCAACAGATGACAGATCTTCCGTGATGACAAGAAACCTCTAAAAATAAAAATGTCTTTCTATGACAACTGATTTGAGTGTTTGCACTTTAATTCAAACAACGTGTACAACAACGTTTCGACCGTCTTAGTTCATCTTCAGATTAACAAAGAGAGGGTCTGCAACGAGTCGAAGTAACGAAAATGTAAAGGTGTAGGGGTTGTAGAGGGCGTCGCAGTTGAAAGTTAGGTAATTAATTAGCAGAAGTATAAAGGTGTTCCGTTATGTTGATTTCAATTTGTTTTATTTATTGTGCAAGAAGGACTCCTTAATTTTGATTTAAAGAAGTTCACATTTCTTTTTTTTTGGAAAGAAAAACAATTTTATTAATAACATATCTGAAGTTATTTAGTTTCGTCTTGAAATCAAGTCGATATTTAAATCGACATCATCAATATTTATTTTTACGGTCTTTATTACACTGTTGAAACAATGTGAATATACTAATATAACGTTTCTTTAATTGTAATTAAACACGAAGCTACACAACGTGCTATCTGTGCTCTGTCTACCACACGTATTAAAACCGCATTTTACCAGTGTGATTCCGTAGACATACCACTGTACCATTAGGGGTAATATACCTGTAAAAAACAGCTAATGCTGAGGAGCAAATACTTACACTGTTATTTATAAATGCACGGGTGTGAATTTTAATATTCGTGTTCAAGGTATTGTGAAATGATAATTATTACTTTCATAATAATCTGATGACATATATACATATTTTTTCTTTTACATGCAGTAAAGTTAAGTTTATAATGAAATAATAAGCTGCTGCATCTCTTTGTTGACAATGAAATGTCAAAGAACATCATAATTAATAATCGTCTACGAGATCGACTGTTGCAAGATTGTTGAAAAATATATGTGTAAAAACGGATAGTAAGAGTTGAGAAAATTTTTATGTTGAGGAGCAAACAACGTTTCGACCTTCTTCGGTCATCGCAGGTTCACAAAGAAAGAAAGAGTTAACTGACTAATAGATGACCGCATGTTTGAAAAGGGTTGTGTAATTGAGTGCAGGAATATAGAGGGCGAGCTTAGATGTTTGATTGTATTTTATAATATATGTATAAATGTGTTCCTTTATACTGGTTTATTTTGGGCTTGAGTTGTTGTATAAGTGAGGCTTCTTTAATTTGCGTTTATGTTTGTTTCTTTATTTGGTATTTGGGTGCTTATAAAGGTTATGTTGTGTTTATCTGATTTGAAGTAGATCTGTGATACTTTTCTCAGAAAATAAACGAAAATAACCAAGAGAAAGAAGACAACTTTGACCATTTATTGGCATTCAAACTTCTCAGAAAAAATTTAAAAAATATATTTTCAAGAAACACCTAAAAATTACATCTTAAACTATTTTTTCAAAGAATTTTCTCACAAAACCATTAACATTATTTCACAAAACAGAAAATTAAAAAGCATTCTTACAAAAGAAGACACTAGTTTTGCTAAAAACCTTTAACAAGACAAAAATATAAAAATTCTAAAATCGGATAAAGGAAACGCTATAGTTATAATAAACACGGATGAATACATCCAAAACAATAACACATATTGTCAGACACAAATTTGAAGCAATACACACAAATGCAGCAGAGACACACGAAACACAACTAAACAAAACACTACTAAAAATGAAAAAAGCCAACATAATTTCAAAAACACTTTATTTGACACGGTTGAAAGATTCACATCTGCAGAACACACACTATTTTTTCAATTACATTAACTCTATACATATCAATAAGAATTTCTTAACCTCAAGATTACAAAAATCGATACACAATTTAAAACAGAAATTTACCGAAAAATCACCCATACTGGACTATACATTCGTTGGGACTCAGCATATGAAACAAAACAAAAATCCACATACTAAGAAACCAAATAAACACAGCCATAAAACTCTGATTATCAAATCAAATTAACAACGAATTAGACAAAATAAAACAACACTTTATCAACATCAATAAGATCCCTCCACAAACCGCATAAAATATTATACGCACACACCTAAACAAAAAGTAAAATCAACTACCAAAAGTAAATATATCCCACGAATTAAAAAGTCACAAAATCATAAACTTCTGCATTCCATATGTACCCGATACCAGCAGAAAAATAACTAGCATTTAGCAAAAACTAGTACCAAGGTATGACATTCCAGTTAATACCAAAGTTATTAAAAACACAGGCACAAAACTTTCGTCAATACCATGTAAAAACTACACTGACAAAAACCATACCACCATTATTTATAAAATACAATGTGATAACTGCCACGACTTTTATATTGGAAAAACAATAACAAAAATGGAAACCAGATTCAAAGAACACAAAAAGTCACCTTCACACATTTTCGAACACTGCAAATCGAATGAACACAACATAACCATTAAAAAAACACAAACATTAAATGAACAAACAGACATAACGCAAAATTAAAGAAGCCTTACTTATACAACAACTTAAGCCCAAAATAAACCAATACAAAGGAACACCTTCATACCAAATTTAATAAATACATTCAAACATTTAAACACGCCCTCTACATTTCTACACTTAATTACACAATCCCCCTATATTTTGGTCGCTGACGGTTAGTTAACTCTTTCTTTCTTTGTAAACCTGACGATGACCGAATAAGATTGAAACGTTGTTTAAACAGTGGCTTAGGTTTATGAGGCCTACATCCTAGTTGAATTGATAGAATGATGAGTGAGAAAATGTTAATAACTTTGCTAAAATAGCACTCTTCAGAGATTTTAGGTTCTCAATTCTTTAAATAAAACAATGAAAGTTGTTCTTCTGGTACATTCGACTCAAGATGCCCATTGCTGGCGTGAGTAGTGCATGATCAATGCTGTTCAGAGGAAAAGCCAGCCTATAAAATTATTGAGTCTCGTAGGAAGTTCCTGGCCCACTCCTGGATATTGAAAGAGGTAACTGGCACATGTTTGTTGATGTTGACCACTTCATGATGTGGTCTGAGGCTCACCCATTTGTCTAATAGATTAGCACCGTTTATCACTGAAGTTACAGTTGAGCACTGTAAAACACAGATTGAAGTTTTAGAAGAGAATCATAAAGACCAGAAAGCTAATTTCATCAATAAATTATTCTATGAATTATATAATGTGTTATGTGTGGTGAACGTTCACATTCTGCCTTTTCACCTCCAGTCACATAATTTAGCATAAAATGTAAACTAGGCCTCCAAGTATAAGCTTACTAATTATATTGATCCTAAATGTAATTATCACTTGCCATATGTCATACTAATGTTTTTGTAATATTTACTATTCACCGTATCTCATAAGGAGATACCCAATAATTACCACAAAAACACATGCCTGACAGTATGTATATACTAGTGTTTTCGATTAAGTACAAAGCCACCTTGGGGTCGAATATCGTGAATCAATTTAGCTTCATAACTGTTTTATGAAGAGAACAAACAGCACACATAACATAACAATGACATTTAATTAGTTTTACTTTCGACAGATATATATCTTCATTTTTGCTACACATATTTGTAATTTAGGTCCTCAAGAAGTCAGATTTGTAACTGCTTTCATAAAATCTGTTTTTTCACAAAAAGATATTTTTTTTATTTTGACCATTTCAATTTAATCGTTTTCTTAATCATACTGAATGCAAACCCCACAGAAAGTAAACTCTTGATTTATAGTGTATTTAAAATAATATTTCCCTTGAGAGATTTTACGATCACTCTGTTTTCATTTGGATATAACCTTTTTTTCTGACAGAATATTCTTCTTACTTATATTTGTAGATATTTAGGCTTTTTGTCCAAATTTGTCACAATTAAAATGTATTCAAAATTCGATAATTTTTATAGCTAAGATTTTTTTAGTGTAATTTCGATTTCAATCTACCAATAAATATCTTTTGTTGCATCACTTAAAACAAAATTTTGTGGTGGTTACATTAAAAATATAAGTTATATTTCCAAGGTCAAATTAAAAAAGCTCCTTCTACTTTTCTACACACTCAAATTTCAAGTATACATGAGATAAATGTCCTGTTACTACTGGGAAATGGTTGTGTTAACAAATTGGTGTGATTGAATGTATGGATAAAGAATTGATCCTATGTTACCATATAAAATATACAGTTAACCTTGAATACTATTGTATATAAACGTATAAAACAATTTCAAACAACATATTTCAATGCCGTCCAGGAGCAGAGTGGTATGTGTGCGAACTCACATCAATAAAACGTGGGTGTGTATACTTGTGGAAGGTGGAGCACACATACCCCATTCTACAGCTTTATATTTTATCCAAAAAAACAAACAAACAAATATATTTTCAAATAATATTGTTTTTAATTTTTTGTATTCTACGGTGAATAAGTCGTGATTTTTTTCAAAAAAGGAGTTCCAAAAATACCCTTCATGTAATACACCGAAAGTATAAAAATAGCGTTCAGTAAGATGTAGTAACTAGTGTGATCAACTTCTGCACTTCAATAAATCTGATAATCACCAGCACTTTATAGCCATAAAGTTCATTGTTGATTCTTTAACTTGAGAATCTTTCACAATTTTAGTGAATAGGCAGAAATTTTACAAAAAAAACATTGAACACTGTCAATTACATGTAGACTTTGATATGTTTCACAATATATGTATAATTGAATACCAAAACATACCATTTTATGTAAGACAAATAAAATAATCATAATATATCAAAAGATGTTGTATTATTAAAAAAAGATGTTGCAGCTGTCTTCATTGACAGCAGGGAGATGAAACACAGGAACCATCAATTGGATAAGTAATTTTATATATCAACAAGTAGTTTAATAGAATCTACAGGGTAACTATTAACACTGGTAATGCATGAAAAGATAATACACTTTCAACTGTAAATAAAGTTAAACACTTTTAAGTGTAACTTTTCAAAGCATTAAAATATGACTTCGGCGAAATTTAAAATCAATAAGCCCCCACCTAGTGCAATAAATTCTTGAAGACTTAAACGTATTTAGAGTTCTTAGTTGTGACCTAATTTACATATCACATAAAACATACGAATTGCACAGTTTTATTAACAGCCGAAAACAAACAGTGCATTGAGGCTTAGAAGAAACTGATTAATAAAACTCAGGTAAGGGTGGATAAGCAATCGAATGTTTGGGTGTTACTGTTGATATAACCGAGAATCCTGTTTGCCTTAACACTAGCAACAAGCATGTTTCTTGGATGGCTTTAGAAACTGATTGTTGCATCAAGATCTCTTTCTTTCATGACACTGTGAAGGTTACTCTCATCCAAATAATACTTACAATTCATATTATGATATTACCTTCCATTTCTATAATTAAAACCCAACTCCCAATTAATTGTCCAGGTCACCAAATTACTTAAACCATTTCGTAAAGCACCCGTACAAAGTACTAACAAGGAGGACTGATGAACCTTTCTTGTAACATTAATCAAGTTTGACCTACTCTACGTGTAACAGCTTTCTGCTTTCTTTGATTCAGACACTTTTGTTTTAAATGAATTAATTTATCTCTTTATAAACAGATGAATATTAAGAATCCTTATATTTAATTAGCTTGTCATTTCAGGCTACCTAACTAAATATAAGTTATCTTTACCTGATATCCTTTTTTTTTAAAAAAAGTTCCTATAATTATCAAGCAGGAAACATGAAAATGTGAGAGGAATGAAAATGGTATTAAAAGAAATTTTTCGCATTTTAAGATATGCATATTCTTTTTCTCAGTATTTTTACTTTTGTGATTACATTACTACTTTACAAGAGTTCCATCTAGTTACAGTATTATAAAGTAGATATTTTAGAATCTCTGTAATCTTATTTTATCACCATTTTGACATTTAAACATTCTGCTCCTGGTAAGCTGAGAACTATATTTCAAGAGCCTTACCATCCAGTAAAGGGTAAGTGGTTGTATTGATAACAAATAAATTATAATAAAAAGAAGGTGTGGTTTATACTTCTGAATGATAACCATTTTAATAAACTTAAGACCAAACTATATAAATCCCCTGTTTACATGCAAGATTCAGACGTGCTTTTCGGAAATGACAACTTTAACACAATTTCCTTTCATGTTTATTTGCATTGTGCAGTATATAAATAGCATTTACATTAAAGTATCAATTTTAAATTTCATACGAAATAAGATGCTACTATTGTATCAAAGATGTGAAAGTAGATAGGCAAGAGTACACTGGACACCTGAAGTGTCCAAAACAAATATACCTCGATTAAGATTAGTTAATTTACACATTACACATAAATGTATGTTACTTAAAGTCAATACATGATAAGAAAAACGTTTGTGCATATCATTCACTTTGATCACATAATAAGAAAGTTATACCTAAAATTCACAGAGTACACAACAAGTGTAGACAGTTTCAAATTTTAAATGTTAATGTTTACTTGTAAAACGTTTGAACTTCATCTGCTTTTAAACGTCAGTTATAGCTCATTTTGTTGTCTCACAAACTGGACGTGGGGAGCAATGCAACTTGTGATTTAAAATGGTAAAACCCATAGGTTGATCCCTTTTGATTTCTTCATGGTTTCAAAATGTTTCACTCTGTATAACCAAGGCTTAATATAATGAATAATGAACACTGGTTATATATATTCACATCTGAAACTTTATAATATACAACACATAGCATATGTCTGCATAGAATTGTAAATATTTGCTCATATTACACTTATTTTTGTGTTACATAATTTTCCGTTATTCAAGGTATAAGATGCAACTCATAAATTCATTAAATATATATTCATTTTTTTGAAAAACAATTCTTTTGATACTAAGCTTTATTCTTATAATTGTTTGGTTTTTTACTTGTTCTGTTTCACAGAGTGTTATTTAAAAGCTCTCACCTGAAAATAAAAACTGTAAGCTATTCAAATTCACTCATGTTTTGAGTGTTTTAAAGCTTTAAACTAGCCATCTATACTTCTGACGTTATGGACAACACAACACATAAACACTTAGATTCATTTTCATCAATGAATAGAGATATTTATCTTCTTATAATAATGCCCCTACAGCTGAAAGAGCAAACATATTTCACGACAGCGTTCAATCCAGCAACCCACGGACAAATATTTGAGCATCTAAGCAACCAGCTCATTCTGGTCAATTGTAATTATTATATAAAATATATATTTCATAGATGACAGGAAAAAATCACTTACATAATTCAGAAACAATGTCCGTCTATAACAAGCAAATCTGTTATAAGTGGATAGTTGTACAATACCAGACAGGATATAAAATATTAATTGAAGACACAACATAAATAGGAATGATAGTAATGTCAATTACTCTATATTTTATGATATTTATAATTAACTATTTAAATAAACATTTTGTTCAGTTAATAAAATTACATTTTTTTAATATAAATTATAATTATGAATGTTATAACATTATAACAATCGTGTTTGTCAAACTAGAGCAGCCTGATGAGATCTGATTGTGGAAGAAAAGCCGTAGTAGTAGATAGAGTGTGATTGAAATATAGATATTTCTTAGTGTGTTCACTCAGTACTAACATTATTATTTTACTGATTAATTTTTTCATGCATAAGAATTTAAAATGTGAATATGCAGAAAATACTTCACGTATGAAATACTAAAACATAAACATATTTTGAAGCAGTGCTTTACAACACACAACAAATATTATATTTTTAATGAGAGCTTATATTGTGGTATGATGTGTTTTATAATCTATAGTTATTCTACAAAATGAAGAAGGATTTAGAATGCATGCTAATACTAATAATATTATAAAATACGTTTGTATAAAGAAACGACATGATGATACATGATCACAAATCTTACAATATTTTACCATCTATAATGAATTTCCAACTAAAACAATTTATAATATGAGATTTTCCCAGAATATTTTATTGTGCTGTATTGATGTGGGGTGAATTTACTTTTATAACAAAATTAATGTAAAAAAACAGAAAGAAAACGATGTGTTCAAAATACATTCAGTAAAAAATTAATCCAGAACGACGGCGAACAAATATTGAATATATTAGTTCAAGAAATATATCACACAAAGAATATTTTCATTAACAGAACCTGATTTTAAAAAGTAAATGAAGGAATGCTGAAACTGAGTAAATGTAGCACTCATAAACAACATTTATAATGAATTAGAGTTAATTTGTAAACCTATTGTATAGTATATGTACAAAATCCAATGTAATGGCAAGTAAGGTGAAAGATGGTGTTAAAATAAAAAAATTAAGTGGAATTAACTGCATTTAATTGCATGATAAAATGAAATGCGGTTGCCCTTAGTTATTATGACTCAGACATTGAATTTAAATTACGACAAAGCTCAAATCATTATAATACGTTTTAGTATGTTTGAACCCTTCTTCGTGGGCAAAATATAATAAATAAAGCCTTAGCTCGTGGTATACAATATTAAAATGTATTCCACGTAAATAAATCATTTTCTATTTATTTGTTTGAAATACAGAAATGAGAAAATGCACTAGAAGTAATTAGATATCATTTAAAATAAACAATTAAATAGAGAAATGCCAAGAAAGAATAGGGATAGAATAAAATTTAAAAAATAAAAAAGAAAAGCATCTACTCGCTATAAACTAAGAAAAACATAAAAATAAAGTACATAGATATCACAAACAAACTGCAAACAATTATAACCAAAGCAGCCACACAGAGGAAATTGACTCCAATCAAAAACTTTGCAAAAACCTTCAACGAGAGAACGTTGATGAAATTAGCAACATGGACAGAAACACAATTAAGGAAGGAATGGTAAACAAAGTGCGATCTATAACATTAGAATTAAACAAAAGAAATTGCATGAACTCGTAACGCTATGGCAAGATTACTTTTATTTGCAAAACAGTTTTCTTTAAACTTATGTTACCGAATTTTAACACAATTAAATGAACAAACATAGCAATACCTCCTTCATGGAACTAGTAAATTTAGAAATAAAAAGGAAAATTAAAAAAATTAAAAGAGAGACAAATTAGTTAAACTAAATAATGGTAAAATTATGTATTTGCATTTTAAGTCTGCATAACACTGAATGCTTGAATAAGAAATAATTTAAGAAATAATGTTTTTGAAATTCATTCTCAGAACTTTTTAAAATTTATTTCTAAAACTTTTGTGAAACAAGACTGAGCCAACTGTTATTAATTAACTTTGTTTGTTTGTAGATAAGTAAAGATCTAAACAACGAGTTATCTGTGATGTGACTGGTGGTTTATTTAGTTTGGGGAGAGAGGGACCTCAGACCCAGTGACAGTGGTCTTAATGCGGACTCATTGAAAATATTTTTCCATGTAAAATTACAAAGGATAAAAAGGCCAACAAAAGTTATTAGATCCGGTACTCACACAACCATAAATCCACCACTGCCAAACACAATGTAATGATTGTTTGTTTTTTGAATTTCACGCAAAGCTAATCGAGGACTATCTGTGCTAGCCGTCCCTAATTTAGCAGTGTAAGACTAGAAAGAAGGTAGCTAGTCATCACCTCTCATCGCCAACTCATGGTCTACTCTTTTACCGACGAATTGTGGGATTGACCGTCACATTATAATGCGCCATGGCTGAAAAGTCAAGCATTTTTGGTGCGACGGGGATTCGAACCTGTGACTCTCGGATAATAGGTCGAATACCTTAACCCACCTGGCCATGCCGGGCTACAATACAATTGAACTTGAGTTCTTGCAATATGAAAGTAGTCCAAAATTATAGTTAAAATGATTACAAATAAAAACAATTTTAAATATCATATGAAATTAGCTATTGTTTTTGAAAATACACAAGTAAAACATAAAATGAATTGAAGATAAACTCAAATTATTCTTTTAAATGACCTTTTAGTTTTTACCCAAATGAAACATTAAGAGCTTCACCACGATAAATAAAAACTAATGAACCAATTTTAGAACAGTGCGTTTCTTACATGGTTGTAAACTTGAATGATAACTGTAATAATGAAAGAGGGTTAAACACGTATGGTTTTACGATATTTCATTGTCGATATACAGATACAACAATTTATGATATCACTGTGAAGTTTACTGCGTGTAATAAAAACAATATACATATATATATGTATATATTATCGTAATATTACAAAAGAAACCATTATCACGTCAAAACACCTTTAAAACGAAAAATAAAATTTGTATCCGTGGAGTCAAACTGAACGAATCATTTTAAAGGGCAGAGATTAAAATGAGAGAAGTCTGAGGAATTTTTCCTCAATAAGGTGTTTTTTTTTCTTTTTGAATTTTGCGCAAAGCTTCGCGAGGGCTATCTGCGCTAGCTGTCCCTAATTTAGCAGTGTTAAAGTAAAGGGAAGGCAGTTTGCCTTCACCACATACCATCAACTGTGGAGCTACACTTTTTCCAACGAATACTGAAATTCACCGTCACATTATAACACCTCCACGGCTAGAAGGGCGAGAATGTTTGGTGCGACAAAGATTCGAACCTGCGATCCTCAGATTACGATTGAATGCCTTTACCATTCTGGTCATGCCAGGCCCATCAGGGGTGTTTAGGAACGTCGAATTTCACCTTCGTCCCTGCTTGTGGAAGATTATTTATCTTTTCGTGAAAGTTTTCCTGTATTTTAATTTGGCTTGTTTGAGGTAATGAAGTGAGTTGAGACAGTTTGAAATGTTGAGTGAGAACGCAGAGCAAACATAGGTGGCAAAAAGGAAGTAAACGTAAACAGTGTTCAACGTATTTGCTAAACACTGTTAGCTCTTTCTCTCCAGAATATTGATTCTAGAAGGAGAGCAGAATGTCTCCTCTTCCACTCCGCTAAAACCCGGGTTTCAATATCTGTGTTAGGTAAATCACAGACAGCCCAATCTGTAGCTTTGTGCTAAATTACAAACAATCGATGTGTCAGGACAGGCATATTGCTTCAACATTGTAACAAAATCGTGAAAATAAGTATTGATGATGTCGTTTAAATAGTACATGTTATTTAATAAAATTATTTTCACTCCCAAATGTATAAATTTTAACCTCTTTAAATCAAAACAAACGAAGCTCTACTTATATAACAACTAAAAATAAATAAATCAACATAAAGGAACTCCTTTACACCTATAGCAATAAATAACTTCTATCTGCAACGCCCTGTATAATTCCGCATTCGTATTCGCTCTGGTACCTTAGAGTTTCCAGCAACCGTCAATTGTAAACATCCCTTCCTGCTCTGATGATGACCTAAGAAGGTTGAAACTTTGTTTTGTTTTTGAAAGAATGTATAGCTTTATGAAGGAGATTAAAACTAATTAACTTTTTGTACTGATTCTTAAAAAAATATAAAACTTAATGAAATTCAGTTATACTAAATAACTTTGTGTTTTGATATTCAAAGAAATGTGTAAGTATATGAAAGACAACTATACTAATTAACTTTTTATTCTGAAATTTGAAGGAATGTATCAGTTCAAGAAACAGAGATATACTAAATAACTTTGTGTTCTGACACTTGAAGGAATGTTTAAGTTTATAAAAGACACTTTTTCTATTTAACTTTGTGTTCCTGATACTTAAAAGGAATGTATAAGTTTGAAGGTTATTAAAGACAGATGAGTTAATGAACTTTGGATTCTAGGCCTTAAAAAAACATATTAGTTCGTAAGAGACACTTATACCAATAAACTTCTAAAACTTAAAAACAATTTAATAGTTTATGAAACACCGAAATATTAATTAACTTTGTTTTCAGATAAATAAAGAAATATATACGTTTATTAAAGATTGGAATACTAATTAACTTTAAATATTGATACATGAAAGGATGAATAATTTTATGAAAGACTGATGTACTAAAAGCTTTGTGTTGTGATATTTGAAGGAATGTATAACTTTATGAAAGACAGGCTTACTAATTAATTTTTGTTTCTGTCAAAAGTGGAATTTAGAAGTTTATGAAGGACAGGTATACTAATTAACTCTGTGTTCTGATACTTCAAGAAATATAATTTTGACTTCATGAAAAAGTGTATAATTTTCATCTTTGTGTTCTGGTAATTTTAGGAATTTATAAGCTCATGAAATACAGATATACCAATTAATTTGTGTTCTGATAATTAAAATTGATGTATATATTCATAAAAAACAGGTATACATGTAAACGTTTTATTCTGGTATTTAAAGGAATGTATATGTTTATAAAATAGAGTTATACTCATTAACTTTGTGTTCCTGTACTTGAAGGAATCTGTAAATTTAGGATATTCGGGCATGCGAATTAACTTTGTGTTCTGGTACTTAAGAAATGTATAAGTTTGAGTTTATGAAAAAAGGTACAATAATTTATTTTGTGCTCTAATACTTAAAGAAATGTATAAATTTATGAAAAACAGATATACCTATTCTTGTTTGTGAAATTATTCTTTGTTTTCAAATATTTCAAAACTGAAACTTTTTAATATTCTGTATTATTAAGAACAACCAGTTTTCCATGTTATTAAATTGAATTCTGTTTAAAAAAGTTTAACTTCCATTTCTCAACAAGTACAGTACGTTTTTCATAGTAGTTCTTTCATGTAGTCTTTTAGGACATTATTAGAATTCAGCTTACATGACTATCCATATGTATATATATGTTCATCGTATTCAAATGTATTTCTTTTTCTAAAAAGGCTTAGATTTCATCTTCACATTTCAGATTAGTAACATAGATCATTTATTGTGCTGTGTCATAAATATTTTTATAGAAATATACATTCAACACTGTCAACACAATATAGTACAAGGAATTCAAGACAGGAGTAATAGTCAACAGCATAAAAACAATAAGTGATAGCTTGCATTGTGGTCTTTTCTGTAGTGTAAATCACAATCACTTAATGATCCAGTCAGTGACAAATACCAACATTTTTTGTAGTATTCCTTCTTTTGCTTTATAATCCCTTTTTGTCTTTAGTCAATATCTGCTGTCACAATTTTCTGTTTTTTATTTTATTTCTTCACATCTTATCATGTGTATAATGAAACATCTGTGAACAAGTACTTCCATTCGTTTCATCTACTGTATAATGTACAGGTAACTATTATAACCTTGCAATCTTCATGATGTCTTAAATGGTACTTCAGTTGGCCTTCATAAAGAAATAACATTAACACCTAAGATTCTATTTCTCATAGAGGTTAGGTTTGTATTGAATTTCGCATAAAGTAACACCAGGCTATCTGCACAAGCCGTCCTTAATTTACCAGTTTAAGACAAGCGGGAAGGCAGCTAGTCATCACCACCTACCGCCACTTTTGGGCTATTCTTTTATCAACGAATAGTGGATTGGCCATCACAATATAATGTCACCACAGCTGAGAGGGCGAGTTTGTATAGTAGTGACGGTGTTTCGAACTCACAACCCTCGGGCTTAACCACCTGGCCATGCCGGGCCTTTCCGCAGTGAACATAGTACTGAATACCCTATTGGGTAGCTTTACAAGAAAAAGCAAATAACCTCGCACTAGTAAAGATCACAAAATATCAGATAAATTTCTTACGCTACATAATTTCATTCTATTGCTAGAACTATTGTTAACCCCTTTAAACTATTAAACTGATAAACGTTCATATTTGACATCACATGATGACCCTAAAATCTACAAAGCCAACGTCAACAGAAATTCCAACCCAGATTTATTTCGGCCGATTGAACGATATATTCCAATAAAAATAGCATTACTTTTGACTTCTGCACTTTTTAAAAGCGAAAGTTTTTGCCTAAACTACGGAACATATACTCGCGGCTACATGAAGAATACGCCACTGTTTAGCAGGAAGATCTAAGAAGGAGGAGGTAATTCGACACCGACTCTTGGAATTATCAGATCTAAATATTAATTTTAAGTACTCTTAATCTATAAACAAAACTTCTTACAACGAAGACTGCTTTAAGATAACAGTTGTCCGAGATTCGTTCAAAACTCATGTGGGACAAGCACAGCTGAAGCTAACTTTGAATGACTAACCAGAGGGTCAAGAGTCAGTCAGCGGCAGCAGCAACGTGTTGTTTTGGTTTTGGTTTTTTGAAAAGACCTTTCTATAGTCAATTTGAGTGTGTTGATTTCAAATCTGAAGTTGGTTTTTGTCTGAAAGCTACAGACTTTATGCAATTTGAAATTTTTTTTATTTTTTTATTTTTCGTTATTATAGCAAATTATAGAAATAGCTTATCAATTTGTTTGTGTATTTTATTCAGGTAGGAATTTGCGTTAACTTTTGCGTTTGTACACTTCATCTGGACAATCTCGTTTAATGCTCTAGCAGTAGTCAGCCATCATACTTTTGTTCCAGTGCCCTTGGTAGCATTCTTCCATGACCTTCAGGTCTTGGTGGAATAGTTCTCCTTCTTCGTCACTCACAGCCCCAAGGTTGTTAGGGAACTTATCAAGGTGGCTGTTCAAAAATGAAGCTTGATGCTCATGTTGCACCTGAGATCACGAAAAGCGAGGAGCATTCTGTTCACAAGTTCACTGTAGTTCTCCGCCTTATTGTTTCCAAGGAAGTTCTGAACGACTGCCACAAAGGATAACCAGGCTGCCTTTTCTAAAGCGGTCATCATAGCAACAAACTGATCATCACGAATTAGGGTTTGAATGTGTGGGCCATCAAACACGCCTGCTTTGATCTCAAATGATAACCCTTGTAAAGCTGTTATGATGTGTTGGAAACATTCACCTTCGGTTTACAGTGCCTTGACAAATTGCTTCATCAAACCTAATTTGATGTGAAGAGGAGGAAAGATGATCTTATCTCTGCTTACAATTGGGTCTTGTATGATATTTGGCATGCTTGCTTCAAGGTTGTCACGAATAGGCCAGTCCTTCTAGACCCAATGTCTGTCTCGTGCTCGGCTAGTCCCACATTCAGAGGAAACATGGAAACTTGGTGAAACCTTTCTGTTGTCAAAGAAGAAAATTGACCATCTTTAAGTCTACACTAATGATCCAATTGTGCTCATGATATTTGAATAACTCCATGACCATTTCTCATATCATCATTGTGTTCCCGCAATTGCACTGAGTGACCGACAGGTACTGCTCCATAAACATTATGTAAAAGAACACACTTTAGACTGTGTTATGAACTGTCTAAAAAGAGTCTCCATTCAGCACAACTATAGTAAGGTACACCCAGTTCTTTGAGAAGCCCTTGGATGTCATGGCAGTATACAAACTGTCTGTCTTCTATAAAGAAGGTCACAAAAAGCTGGTCACGCTTTCTGAAATATAATACTTTAACAGAGTGATCAACAAGATTTCTTTCTTGTAATCTTGATGCCAAAAGCTCTGCTGCTTTCTTTGAAAGACCTAAATCCCGCACTAAATCATTCAGTTCAGGCTGGGGAAGAGACTTGGGGACGGGGAAAGGTTCAGTGTGTGAAGAACAGTTCTCCGATTGTGTATACTTTTCTAACAATTCACTGTCACAACTGTCTTGTTCGCTTGTATCATGTCCAATGTCTTTATCATCCAAAGAAGGCAAGCCTTTGAAAACTGGAACAGGAACTTCTTCAGAGCAGGCCGAATAGCCGAGCGAATGTTCGGATACGTAATCTTATGTCGGTTTTTCTTCCCAACACCCGTTGTGTTTACCATGTAGAAATAACAGTCAGTTACATGGTTGGTGGGTTCGCGCCAAATCATTGGAACACCAAAAGGCAGACCATTGCGTTTTCCTTTGGTCCAGTCTAAAAGAATTTCCTCACAATTGTGGCACACAACATGAGGAGCTCATTGCTTGTCTTGATCACCAAGATGAACTTCAAAATATGCCTTCTAGGCACGCTTGACGAACGAGGATATGTTACGTCTCTGACGATTGAGTGTGTAGCATCCTCATATGTAGCAAAAGTCATCAGGCTTGTTTTTGCAATGATATCTATTTTTGGAAGCCATGTTTGATCTGAAACAAAATAAGAATGATCAAAATATTAGAAGCTATCTGTATATATGGACGTAAAAATGCTTATACATGGTTTACGCAAGTTCACATTTGTACAATTTCATTAACCTCAAATTGCATACAAACTAGAGCTTGTAGAGAAAAACTAATTTCAGATTTGAAATCAGCGTCTCGAAACTCCTTCAGAATCAGTTAAAATATCCAATGCAACTCAAAGTTACTGAAAAAGTGTTCCCCAGTGTAATTTATTATTACAAATAAGAAATAATCTTTTTATGAAAGTATGCGTGTCCGTAAAAGAAGAATATAACCTATATTCCACATTAGGTAATACATGATAATTAAGAAAATCAAGATTAGCTAAGATTTAACATTTAATATACCATTTAGAGTAAAGCTACAAATCAAAAGAGAGATAACATAAATACATAGTTTACATAGCCGAAACGAATTTTCCAATGTGAAGTTAATATACTCTGAGAAATAGTGAGGTCACTATCAGGCTAACTTTCTTTTATCATGTTGTGTTTATTGTCCATATTACTTCAAAATAATGCTCCTATTCTTGTGATTGGCAGTAAATATGTCTATAAAAGTATCAATATCGAGTTGTTTCGTCCCTTTGAAGTTTACTTACATGACAGCAATACTGCTGGTGCGGTTGTTACCACTGCTGTTGCACTAGTGTGTCTTCAGAAGCTTCAGACATGAGAAACGTCTCTCATAAGCAGCTGAAGCTACAGACGAGATCACAATGATGCATACACGTTTGTGGAGACCCATGAAAGCATCCTTGTGAGGCTCCAGCACGGTTGCAAGCTCCAATTGTGTGGATACTTCCTGCCCTTGGTTTTTCTTCCACGAAATTAGCCGGTTCAACTGGTGGACCTTAACTACGAGGTCATCTGCTGCCAAAACTATAGTTTGCTGCCTTTCCTAAGCGTGCTTGCTTGTCAGAAATGCGGAGTGTTTGGGGTTCAATGCAGTTGCATTGAATCTTTTATGCAGCTCGTTGAGCATTCTGTGTATCATGGCATAGAATGTGTGTTTCCTGGCATCTGGTGTTATTTCATCTCTTTGGTCAGAACTAGATATGATTATAAAGTCGTCCAGGTGTCTAGGGGCAGGTCGCTGTCCACCTTGACACGTTATCTCAGTGTGTATTCCCACTTTCTTACATATATCCTCAGCAGACTCTTCCAAGACTTTCTGTGCTGCTTCAGTTCTTATTTATTAGAGACCAGAGATAACAGATTCTACTAGGTCATCTGCAGTTGCCAGCTGAAGGTTAGGTGGTCTGATAGCTGTTTTGTCATCAGCAGTAGTTTTTCTACGACCACTGGACTTGTTATGAACTGCTAAAATAGGAGGATGCACAGGTCCTTTGATTCAGTGGCTCTATGGATATTGTCCACAAGACGTTTCAGGGTTGTCACAAAGGCAGGGACGGTTTTTTCATAGCAAGAGAAGCAGCATGCTGACAGGCTCATCTTATGTCTGGCAATTGCTTCAACTCTTTGTGCTGGTTTATGGGTACAAGCTCCTTCTGTACATTCAGAATTTCTTCATGAACAACCGATGTGAAGAAGAATTTGTAAAGCTTTTGAATTGTCACAAGAAACTCTGCTGCAGCTTGGACGTTGTGCTTACAATCAACTATCACAAAATCGAGCCTGAATACACAACAATGGACATACACAGCATGAGACACCTTTCTTCTGAACCTCATCTGTACGCCACTGATGTGCCCTAACATGACTGTAGCTCCGTCATTGCACTGGCAAAGCTTGCATGGCAAACTTGTGTCCTGCAGAGTTATCACGGATTATCAGTGATGTATTCGCCTTCTTCCAGTTCCGAAAGTCTTCATTGATGAAGGACTTCTCTGTTTCGCTGAAGTATGTGTGACTAAAAGACGACATACGAAGCATGTCACATGGTCAAAGTGTACTCCAACCACGAGTGCTGATCACGCCAATTCTGGTTGAATGACCTTGACTGGTCGCTCTAATCTGCGGCCGTATATCTCCTTAAGTCTAATCAAGTAGGACCACTATCTGAAAGCTGGCTCAGGTCCTTGGGTCCTGGTGGTAGTTTTCATCCTGGATGTGAGTGGTGCCCTTTTGTGGCTAGGGTTTCTCACTAAAGGTGTCCGCATTTTCACCATCACGATCACCACTGTCATCCTCACTTGCACCACATCTGTTTGTATTACCATCTACTCGCTGACTGTTCTTGGATGGCAGGTAATGTTGCATAATGAACCTTATGTGTAGTATGAGAAATTTATGTTTAATTGGGTGATGTTTGACTCTTTTTTGTGTTGGTGTGTTTGAAAACGAGTTGCTAATTTTGATTTCCTCTTTTATTTACTCAAATTGAGTGTGTATTCCAGTGTGAGGCCGAGTTCCAAAGAAAGAAAGTACCGCGTAAACAAACATAACCCCCTATTTAAAAAGAGCGCTCAAACCTCAAAGTGACGACCGAGCCGTGCGACTGCATTACGACTTCCTACTTCCAAGTTGTGTTTGTTTACATGAAACGAATGATAATTTCAATTTTTATATTGGCATTAGGGCTTAGAAAGGATGTTAATTTTAAACATCGAAATATGAAGACAAAGATATGACACACACACAATTGGGTATTTGATGAATAAGGAACAAATAACAACTAAAAATTGTTCAACAATCCAAATACTGCTCGGCGGCATTGAAATCACCAAATTATATTAATAGCACATAAAAATCCAGAACATATCCATGAAATACTGTAAGAGAAAGTGTTGATCTTTATCCATATAGAGCAAGTATTTAATTAAAGGGTATTAATAATGTAAAATTAAAAGGCTAATTAGGAAACACAAACAGAGCATTGATTGGTCATGTTGTAAAACTTTGAGAAGTGTGGTGTGTGGCTGGCATCTGGATTTCGATCTGGCTGAGCCGATCGTTAGCCGTTGGCAGAGTTTACAGTAGGGCTTGCACATAATCGGTAAAGTCATAATCGATTAATAATCGGAAAAAATTATAATCGATTAATCGTTTCCTCTTAATATTATTTATGTACGGCCGCTACGATTCTTGTAATGGATCACGTTTTGCATCATAACTCTGGAAAGATGTGCTTCACAGAAAAGTATAATATATCAAAGTAAAGCTCTGGATGTCGACAATGTAAAAAGTCATTAACAATCAGTGCAATTACAGTATATCGAAGTGTAATTTTTCTGTTTTTCATTTTTCTGACTTTCACTGTATGAGCTGTTATTGTGGAAAAAATAACAATGGCTCATGACTATTTTTAAGTTAAAAATGCGCATGTGTTATAAATATATTAAAGTTACAACATATATCGCCAAACAAAAATTAGAAAGATGCGAAAAATACCCATGTATATTGACCATGTAGTAAACGAACAAAAGAAGAGTTCTAACTTCCAAATTCAACTATTAACAGGATTATAGATTTACAACATATTGAAAAGTTTTAAATTTAATAAATTTTGTAGTTTTTAAAAAAGAACATGCTAAAAACATAAACTATTTTGTGTCAATTCATGTCAGTACTCAGTATATCAATATTTATTCTTGAACAGATCCTTTAGGAAACACAAAACATTGACAGTTTCATCGGAGAGATTTGATCTTATCTTCGTAATAAAAAGACCTGCTGCAGAAAAACTTCTTTCTGCCTGAACGCTTATAGCTTGTATACTTTTCATGTCATAATATAACGTAAAGATATTCTCACTTCTTGTCCCAGTTGCTTTATATGATTTCAGCTCATCTTTCATAGTTATCATTTTTGAATCAGCTTCCTCCAGTTCCTTGTCGAAAGTGTTCATAGCCTCCATATACTCCTTATCAAGTGAAAAAGCTGAGTCCTCTTCATTTTTAGCTTCATTTTCAAGCTCAACTGACTGGTCTTTACCTTTTGCATTTTTCTCCTACATGTTGTGCAATCCTTCAAATGTATGCTCTCCATTTTTTTTATTTTTTCTTTGTGCAATAAACGAAATCATATCCTGATTGACTTATTAACCTAGAATTGTGAAGGTAACAAGGAAGTGAAACAGCATTCCTTTGTAGCCTGGCAGTGTATATCTCTAAAAGATGCTTATATAATTGTTCAGCTACGAGATTTTCTTAGCTGTTGAGTTAGACAATAAAAATGAACTGAATTTTCAGCTATTAGCAAGTTGTTTGCTTCAGAGCAAAAATTTTCAGCACGATTTGGACAGGTTTCAGAGCATCAACAAGGTTGTCTAATATTTTCCACTCAACATCAGTGATAGTTTCAACTAACCTAATAATTCTCAGAGCTTTGGGTATGTAAGCTTTAACCTTCAGAAATCTTTCTATCATTATCAACATACTGTCCCATCTTGTTTTACAATCCAGAGACAATTTCAGTTCTTTTCCAAATACACCTTTAATAAAGTCCTGCAATTTTTCGTTTTTTAATGGTGACTTTCTAAAAGAGTTTGCATATTTTTTCTGACTTTGTCAATCACTTGTTGAAAATTTTCGTGAATCTTACCATCTGAATCATAAATATCCTTTATTTGTTCAAAAGTAAAACAGCTTTAACAATCTTCATTATCATTCTCTGTTTAATTGTCACTTGCAGCTTCTAAATTTTCATCTTCTTTCTTACCCTCATCTTCCTTGACCTCCTTCCTTATTGCACATAATACATCACAAACTGCCAAGTATATAGTGTGTACGACACATTGCTGGTGAAAGGGGTTAATATCATTTCCAAATTTGACCATGACTAAAGCCCCATCTGTTGTACATCCGATAATATGATGGTTAAGGCTGAGACCAAAATCTTCAAGTTTCCTGGACACAATTCATGTTGTTCTAGCACTTGTTAAAGATCCACAGATTTTTGTTAATCCTAGAGACCAGTGCTTTTCATCACTATGAACATTGATATTGATGTAGCGTCTGTTTTGAATTGACGCCTATTCATCAAGGATCAAGGAAAATCTAGCACCAGACTCAACCTGGGCTTGAAAATAACTGCGTAATTCTTGCTTTTTCTGTAAAGCATAATTTACTTCTATTTCTTTTCACGCCTGAATCACTGTTTGGTACAGATTCATCAAATTTCTTTTTCTTGAGGTATTTTACATTTAGCACCAGCAGTATTTTTATCGAAGTGATTCCAAACATTAGATTTCCTTTTTTTAGAACCTTTCACCATTTTTGTGATAAAAAATATAATTCAGTGGTAAACGCTATTTATTTAGTTCCGTCTGTTCAAAATTTGGTGACAATGCGCAATATCATAGAAGCTATCGATTAAATCTGAACCGAATTACTTGCGCAAGAATATATCTACGTCATCAGGTTCACACATTTTTACGACTTTTAGTGAAAATAATCCCAATTGGAACCCCACTTCAAAGTCATTTTTTACAATGTTTTTAGAAGGTGACTACCATTTTTATCAATTTAGAACATTCCTTGAGTATATTTAATAAAATAATGCCATAATATTACAAAAGAAATAATTATGAAAGAAGTAATTATGACGTAAATAAGAGAATAATTAATCACGACGGAGCAACAGCGTAGTTTTCGAAGTTTCCCCTATCAATAATATTTTATGATATAATTGGTATATTGCACACCAAATGCTCCAATGCCACATAAAATGCCTGAAAATACTTCGAAAAAAGAAATATATAATTATTAACGTAACGCTGGGCATTAATTTTTTTTTTAACATCGAGTGTCTCGATTTGCCATTATCGCTCATACAACTAGCTTAGCCGATTATTTGCGATTATCGAGATCGATTAACGGTTAAGCAGCGACAAATCTTAACCAATTATTAATCGGTTATTTTTAACTGGGTGCAAGCCCTAGTTTACAGTATGATCAGTTGCTGCATGATCATACGCTTGAGGCGTTCGAAGCGGGAAAGGCGCGCTCGAACAAAGCAAACCCCGCGGCCCGGATATCGAATGGTCATTGTAGCACTAAAATAAAATGTATAAATTGCAGTTGACCTTCACAGAAAGGCTGGTTTCTTCATAATGTTACATTATTCATACAGGCCAAACTACAATTGTTTGTTTGTTTCTTTTGGAATTTCGCACAAAGCTACTCGAGAGCTATCTGTGCTAACCGTCCCTAATTTAGCAGTGTAAGACAAGAGAAAAGACAGTTAGTCATCACCATCCACCGCTTGGCTACCCTTGAGCTACCGTTTTACAAACGAATAGTGGGATTGGTCGTCACATTATAACGCCTCCACGGCTGGAGGGCGTGCATACTTGGCGCGACTCAGGCGCGAACCCGCGACCCTCAGATTACGAAACACAGGCCTTAAAACGCTAGGGCATGCCAGACCACTGCGATTTTGACATTGTTCTTGTTTTCACAAGTGTGACAAGTAACTGCTACAATAATGTATCTACAACATTACACTTTAACCGGAACTATAACTAGCTCAATGACAATTTCAAAATTCATTCTAGAATTGTTTAGAAATATTATTTGGTCAGTTAGCATGTAATGTTATTACCTGATCATAAGTGTAACTTTAATTGGATTGTAAGTCACAATTTTAAGTGTTTACCACAATCATTAGTACAGTGTTGGATGGTTGATACATAATGCAAAATGATCTCTTAGAAGACACAACAGTGGCTAAATGCTTCATACTTTCGACCAATACAAAATACACTTATACATGCATGCTATATTTTATTTTTCATTAAAAGATAAATTAAATTAATCGGTAAATACCTCTGAAACCTTTGGTTTATCAAGTGAAATTCCTGATGATCAGTTGTAGCTTGAAATTAACGTAGTTGTCTAATCTTCGTCAAAGCTCAAGATAGAATGGCATTACACAGGGAGCTTATGAATCTCAGTACATTGAGTACGTTGGTAAAGAACTCATGATACATACTTTCGTCTTAATAAAAACGTTGAGTTCTACAGATCTGTATCTCTTTGATGTTAATTGCTGAGCAACAACGACGATTGTGTTTTCCATATTTTACAAATATATATGTAGATAACAATATTCGGGGGCTGAGAGGGTCTTGGCTCATTGGGGGATTCCAGCCCCAAAGCACTCCCCTCTTTGGCGCCGCCAATGAGAGTGGGAGTCATTTTTGAGACATTTTATATTTGAATACTAAGTTTAAGAGTTACACTGATGTGCATGTGTGTGTATAAATATATATTTACGTTACTTGTCAATGAGAACTAATATGTTTGTGTTTCCATGACAATATGTTAAAGATGAAAACGTGAGAATACACACATAATATTACAACTAAAGCACATTAATGTTTTATCAAACTCATTAGCAAGTGTCCACATTTATTTTAATTTAGTAAGATTGACATGCACACAATAATAATTGTACTATATTTTCCTGGAATTGATATATCTTCAAACACTTTTTCCAACCTGTGATATTTATAACAGAATTAAGCTTCCACAAGGAGCGGAATTGAAGACAAAAAGACGCGAGACACGTGATCTTGTTATCTCCAAGGAAAGCTTCTGTGTTTGGTATGATCACTCTGTTATTGGTTTGTACCATTTACAGTTCGTCCAAACTGAAAAGATTCGCGCAATAACTGGTTGATATACCAGCAAAACTATTAATTTAGGATAGTCAGAAAATGATATAAATCGTTGATTCAAAGATGTTGCATGAATAGCATTAAAAATGGTCTTTTATGCTGAAATCTTCGTAAAATCAGCAACATTCTCAACATGAAAGTTCTGTTTGTTGCACCAGTAAGCCAAGTGACGACGAAAGGCGACACCATAGATATTAGTTTGCCACTTTATTCGTGTATGAAATATTACGTAATCGTATTGCTGGATTTAAAAACCTTTTTACTTGATTAGAAATCAAATAAATCAATAGAGAAATAAAATTAACATTATTAAAGCACACCTTTATCATTCATGCAACTCTAATATCGTAGTCAAGAAAAATGTTTTATTCGTGTCAATGTAATCTTCAATTGTTCCAATAAGTTGAGAACCAATTTTGAAACTTTAACTAAAATTTCTCATGTTCACAATATATCAATTTCTGGGATAATTCGAGCAAGTTATGCACTTCTATACCAAACATATTTCATAATCTAATTTGTTCCATAACTTATTTTTACAAAAGTTAGTTGGCAATATTATATAAATATTTAGTTTCTTATGAATTTTGCGCAGAGATAATCAAAAGGTATCTGCGCTAGTCGTCCCTAATTTAAAGGTGTAAGACAAGAGGGAAGGCAACTAATCGTCACCACACATCGCCAACTATTGAGCTATTCTTTTACCAACGAATAATGGGATTGACCGTTGTTACGTATTTTTTATGTTTTATGTTTTTCGTAGACTAAACGCAACAGAAAAACACAGATAACAGCTTGTATAATATATTACACTAAACTATTATCAGATATAACAGATATAACATAAATTATATAATAACAATGACAGATATTATGTTTAAACCTTCAAAATTAATTACAAAACAAAATGGTATTAGTTTCAACCTTCAAAATTAATCACAATACAAAATGGTACTGGCCTGTATCTAATATAATGATCTAAAATGAAAGTCTCAAATTCCAGTCTAGGAAGTGAATTTGGTCCCACGAAGAAATTCCGAAGCTTAAATGAAGAAGTTCAGAAACAATTCACAGTTCAATAAATTCGACGAAGTTCTTTCCACGTTGCTTCCGATGAACGTCACAAAATTGTCGCCTTTAATTTTTCCGATTTCCCGTAAATAGTTCCACACGTGTTGACTTTCAGTATAACCACTAATTCGAAGGAATCGCAGAGATTGACGAAATAAAATCACAGCTTCCGTAGATCTAACTTCAGTCACAAATCACAGCAAACACTTAAACCTTCTCAAACCAATGACTGACTCTCTTCTCTTTTGAATAAAACTAATGTCTGACTCTCCTTTCTTCCTCGCATCTTTGTCTGTTTATATATCGTAGGCCTAGACTCCTCGAACCACCGCAAAACTTCTACAGAACTCCAGAGCAATCCGCGCATGTCCGTTCTTGCACGAGTCTAAACATCTAGACACGAGGTCGCCAGCATTTCATTTAAATACATATGATTGGTCTACCTAATTCTAGACAATTCTAAATGTTATTTTAAATCAAAAACAACGTATTTTATTAGTTTAAACTTTGAAACAATAATATAAATATGGAAATAATAATAATATAAATGAAAATTTAAACACAACACGACATGTTGTCAATTACAAAATATTTACACGACATTTACATAACAACCGTCACATTATAAAGTCCCCACATCTGAAATTTGGTGTGACAGGAATTCGAACCCATGACACTAGGGTCAGGGGTTTAGTGCCTGAACCACCTTGCCATGCCGGGCCTCATTATAAGAGTGCTAAATATAACTACCACAGAAATATACTCCATTTTAAAGTTTTAAACAAACATATTTTTTGATTGTACAGACTTTCAATCTTTTTCATAATTTACGTAACATTAAGTATTTTTCTGTGGCTGATAAGGTCTTCGGGCTATCTGCTGGATTCATTGAGGAGTTGAAAGGCTAAGAACTATGGAAATCTGTGATAAATGTGGTTGAAATATATGACATGAAATGTTGCCAGTAAAATGTTTGTTTTTAAATTTCACACGAAGCTAAACAAGAATTATCTTGGTTAGCCTTCCCTCATTTAAATTTGAAAAACTAAAAGGAAGGCAGCTGGTAATCAACATAATTTGAAAACAAAAATTATCAAATGACTCAGCTTTAATTAGATCCCAAATCAATCAAGGCATGAAGAATTATGCAAATAGTTTCTACTCAAAAAACTTACCCCTTTCTAATAGCCCCTGAAGCTGTGAAATCTTCACATGTAAAGTTTTTTTTTTCATACCTTCAGCTTTTGAGCTGTTTGTTTATTTAATTATTATAATAACCTTTTTCTAAATTGCACATTTGTGAAAAGTCTATCTGACAACAAACAAGCAAGTTGTTAAAATGCATACTACTATTATAACCACGATTGAAAAAAAAGTTGTTTTGGAAACATCAGAATCATGCACAGTACACATTATAAGCAGAAGCAATGTTTCCAGGTTTTTTTGATAAAAATAACTTCAGCAGATAATTATTTTTCTTTAAGTGTTATTTTAAATGATTTGAATAAAAATATTTAATTAGCCAAAGAAATGACGAATAACATGAATGATTTATTCAAAATATCTCAAGATATTTAAAACCATTTTCATTCGAGCATGGACGAATACTTTATCAGTTAACAATGTTACTTTAACTGTGCCAGAATTTTTTACTTCATCTAAAAGTTATGACACATGAGACGTTACTACAAAGTCAGCTCGGCATGGCCAAGCGTGTTAAGATTCCGACATTCTTTTTTTTAAGGGTGATGAAGACTAGCTGCCTTCCCTTTCGTCTTACATTGCTGAATTGAGGACCGTTAGCACAGATAACTTTCGAGTTGCTTTGAGCGAAATTCAAAAACAAAAAAAATACAACAAGGTATAATTCTTATATAACACGTTATATCATTTGAAATTCCAGTAAACGTCAGGCTTATGAGCATAACAGCAGAGGAAAATAAAACTTTCATGTTGAGAAATTTTGCTTTTTTTATGAAGATGTCTGGTTAGAAAAAAAAAATTATGCTTTTTTCTAACAGGTTAGAGAAAGTAATTTGAACTAATTTGTACCTACTATAAAGTTAACATATGTTTCTCAGTTTATTTACCAATAGTTGCGTTCACTCTTTTCGGATTAGAAAAATTGCCTTTGTCAAAACCTAATACCCATACCAGTCGTCCTGAAATACATTTAAACACAGGAGATTTCTTTTCATAAAATAATATGAAGTAATTCACATCTATTTCTCAACATTTTTATTTCTTCTGAAAGCTTTACTTTGTTATCTTAAGCCCCACAGTGGCTTAGCGGTATGTCTGCGGACTTACAAGCTAAAATACGGTTTCGATACCCGTGGTGGGCAGAGCACAGATAGCCCATTGTGTAGCTTTGTGCTTAATTAAAAACAACAACATTGTTATCTTACATTCCAGATAATACCGAATGGAAGAGTTTTTAAATTCTGTGTTTGTTTAATCCTTTATGGCACAAAGCCTGCGCTATCTGTGCCAGACATCTGTTAAGTATAATGAAAATACAAAACTATAAACAAAATGCAAAAAACAGAATAAAAACGGCAATGACTCCAAAAAAGCTAAAATTACGATCCGTACAAACATTATCACAATGTTCAATGACATTTTCCAATGTTAAAGGTAAACCTGGAGAAAAAATATGCCTAGGGTAGTGCTGCTGCTCACAATAGTAAAGAAGAACTAAAGCAAAGCCTGATTATCATCAAAAATGGTAAAATTTTGTGGATAAGACCAACGTAGGAGAAAAGAACAAAAAAACTGTAAAATGTGTAGCACTAGACAAGATAACATTTTTCCATTGACCTTTATCAAAACTAGATAACGAAATAGCAACTGCAGGGTTGACTTGGAAAAGCTTGTTATGAATATGTTCATGCCAAGTCTACTACCAACTGGAAAGTCGTGCCTTGTTCACGAGGCCATATACAGGACAGGCACAGCTCTCACAACACAAGAGCAGACAAAATTAGCTTCAGCCTCAGCAGCTTGTTCCCTAGAATAACATTAACGTTAAGTATCCATAAAAGCTGGATAGAAATCGGTGGCTCACAAAAACAGGCAAGTCTTTTCTGAATTTGTCAGAGAAAAAGGCGAAAACACGCTTTAAAAGAAATCAGAACCGTTAGAGAACTACGGTATTTATTGTAGAAAGTACAGTTATTTTATTACTTAGCCTTTATAAGGTTCGAAGCAGTCAAGATAGCATTCAATTCAGCAGTGAATATAGAAACTCTCAAGGATATCCTGTGAATAATGACAGAGCCACAATAAACCACGACAAAGATCAGAGAGTCAACTTATTTCGAATCATCCACAAAAATGGTTCGTGAAGAATGGTTTTAAAGATCTTTTAATATATAAATTTGCTCGCCCTTTACATTTCGACACTTAGTTATACAACCCCTTTCAAACAGGTGATCAGCTTCCAGTCACTTACCTCTTTCTTTCTTTGTGAACTTGACGATAAAACATTTTCTCAAGTCAAACGAACTGCTTTTACATACATATTTCCCTACAAGTGGATTTTCTCGACATCACAAGGTAGATATATGCTGGTCAAATAGCATTGGAACGCCTCTATAAACTGGTCCATCATACAACCTTTTTCTCTATTATTAAGAAACATGTTGAAAGCTTACATCACTGAAAGGTCTGAGAAATGTTTTCTGTGAGGAGAAACGCATATGGGATGATATAATTGATGAATTCCTTAATGTAGTTCCTATCAGGAAAAATCCTCGAGAGTTTCACGGTATCAGTGGTGCCATTTTTACTAAGAAGAAGGATAACTGGGTGGAGAACCGTTTTATGTGCGATCACGAAATTTCTATTCAGTAAAAAGGATTAAAGAAAGTTGACAGAGCAGTCACTGTAATTCGATAGTGTGGACAGAGACAGGAATAAATATAGACTTAGCAGGTATGGCAGTTCAATGAGACTCTTTCCCACGTTATGTGAAGAGCTTTCGTTTTCTGGAACTGCCATACCAGCTTAGTCAATATTCACTCCTGTCTATTTCCATAATTTTGAATTACAAATACTGCTCTGTTCACTTTCTTTAATGGAATACAATAGTATATGTTTGAAATTGAAGTGGAATCAAAAACTTCCTGGTCTTAGAAGAAGAGATCTTATTTACAGTACATAAAGGTTGCACCTTTTGTTATCCTCTTATGAAGGGAGTGTTTTTAATTGTTTTATCACCAATGGCTTCAATGTTGGCAGTAATGCTTCCACCAAGATGACCTCAGAGATTTATTTCATAACTGACTTTGGAGTGCCAGCATATCCTTCCAATTCTATCTTGATGAAGAAGGGAGACATTTGTCATGATAGATTTCTCAAACAAAGTATGGAAAATGGAAACAACGAGATGCATGAAAGTATTTAGGTGATGGTTGGTGATCAGTCTTCTAAACGTGGTCTCTTTCCATTTAATATATTTGTTTTATTTTATTTGAAATTACTGAATGTAGAATCCCTACAAAATGGAGAACATTTAGTGCCATTGAATCAGTCTACCACTGATTAGTAGGATGAAATGAACGTCAACACTCACAATGACATTGTAGTCACATCTCATTCGTGAATTAATGGCCCGAGTGATGTGTCAAAGTGTTGTCAGTTCACATGATCTTTCTATTACCTTAAGAAGAATCCAGTCTCAAGGAACACTTAAATAAGTGTTTGAAATTCAGTGGAGTTAAAATGAAGAGAGAGAACCTTTCTTGATACATCTACTCATTATATACAAGAATACATATTAAGGAAAAACTATTTAAAATAAAAAGTCGAAAAATAATTTGTTACAAAACGTGATTAGAAAACAAAAATATTAAAGTGTTACACTTCTTGTTATTCTCTGTTTCTGTCTTGTTCTCAAGATGATAATTAAATTTAAATAATGCAAATTACCTTTACTTTTACGACATGATCGAGGAGTACATTAACTTACCTTTTCTCCCAAGAGAACGTACTCTCTCCTTGACAATTTATTTAAACCGTAAGTACGCAGTAAATACGTTTTATCGTTGGGAAAGTTTATGTTCATGATCCAATAAAAATCTTTTGAATATCAAAAATTTAACCACCTGTATTCACACTTTATATCATTGAAATAGAAATAAAAAATGTAGCTACCAAGTTTTCCCACAATTTAATAACAAAGAAAATTAATAAAATGTTTTCAAAAATGTCTTGAATAAAACAGTGTAAAAGTTTTGATGACAACAACCCACTTGAAATGAAAATAAATCTCAAAACGATTGATATGTGTATTAACAATTTTATTGATAAGTACAAAACACGTTTCGACCTTCCTACGTCATTTTCAGGTTATTTTTTATTCTTATGTGAAAAAAGAATGAACAGTCACATAATAAACGCTAGTCGCCCCGAGTAAATCCAAAGTTAGCTTTTAACAAGCTTTAAAATATCTGGTAGAATTTTAAATTAAGTATAATTTATAAAAAGAACTGTTCTGATCAAATGAAACTGTCAGTTTATCATGAAAGCATGTGCACACAATGTGTTATCTACCATAATAAACACTGTACTTTTGTGTTTAAAATTTTGCCAAATCTCTTTATTTCATTCTCATACTAACAGATAGCCTTTTGTGTAGCTTTGTGCTTAATTATAAAACAAAAACTTTTAAATGTATTATTACCGTTTCTATAACTATTTCCAAAACTGTAAAAGCAATTGTAATTTTTATAAGAACTGTAATTCACAGAAAAATATTATTAAATTGTTTGTCGTTTCTTTATGGAAATCTACACTTTGATTTTAAGGTGTTTAGCTGAAGACAATGAACAGTCAAGACGTTCTGTTGTAATTATATAGGTAAATCCTGGTATTCAAGGTACTGACAGTGTTATTAAAATAGTCAAATTCACTACTGATCATCACCATCTTTCATTAATATGAAAGTAAGATTGAATTTTTCTAATTCTGTTTAACGTGATATATAAAACTTGTGTTGGTTTGGATTTAAAATTCTTAGTTCCCTATTAGGATTTAAATATCTAGGTTTAAACATTCACCTGCTGTAGTGAGTCTAAATATACAATCTGGCTGTAAAACAATGAATATTTTAACAACGTAAAAAAACAATTTAATTAAATAAATCGAACGTAATATGATAGCTATAACACCAGAATATAGTATTTTGATATAAATATGATGTTTTTCATTATATGTGTTATCAGTTTGTCATTTTTTCATCATATCATTCTACTCAAGATGTTTAAAGAAGAGATGTTTCGAAGTTATTACATGTGATGGAATAGGGTTCACATCGCAATCATTGCAATGATCCGCACGGTCATCAAATTTATTCAAAACTATACATATCTAAACTGTTTCGTAAATAATTTAGGCAAGTGATTTAACTATTTGATTACTTCAAATACACAACACTACTTTACATTTTATTTATTTTACGCATTCAAATACAAAATACCAGAATAATAAAAATACATCGTACGAGAAATATGAATTTTCTCTTATTTTTGGTTGAATAAAAAAAACGGCAATTTGCTGGCCCAGCATGGCCAAGCGCGTAAGGCTTGCGGGTTCGCGCCCGTGTCGCGCTAAACATGCTCGCCCTCCCAGCCGTGTCGGCGTATAATGTGACGGTCAATCTCACTTTTCGTTGGTAAAAGAGTAGCCCAGGAGTTGGCGGTGGGTGGTGATGACTAGTTGCCTTCCCTTTAGTCTTACACTGCTAAATTAGGGACGGCTAGCACAGATAGCCCTGAAGTACTTTTGTGCAAAATTTCAAAACAAACAAATTATCTGCTACCTGAAATATAAGATATAACTGGGTATTTCATCACTGCAGAAACGTTGTAGCCGATATCTTCCTCAACTGATTTGTTTAATAAATGATATTTAAAGTATCACTTTTAAACACATTGATTGACAAATTCCAACAAATTTATAAATTAACCATTTGTAAGACTTGCTAAAGCTTTTTTTTTGTTTTCGACTGTCTGCAAACAATACTTTTCATATATTTAACATGAGACGTATAAATAACCTAAAACTTGAAAATGACTTTTAACCATTTGAAATTTATTGAGCTAAATACGAATTTTATTTTTTAAAATGAAGTTTAGATATTGCTAATTTACTTTCAAATTCAGAGCATCCAACACTTCTATAAAACAATAAGTTAGATTAATTATGGCATTGTTGTTGACAGAGTTATATACTCACAGAAATATGAAAGAAAACTGCTCAAAATGATGTCATTGAAGTTTTTATCAGTATTTCCATAATTTGGTAGAGCTATCGTCTCCTATTACGAAACAATGTGTAATAAAAAGACCAGCATACAAAGAGTTTTAATGTATACATTGATGTACAGTGGTTTTAAATTCAGAAAATTTGCTTATACAGCAGTACAATTATTTGGGAACAAAACTAAACAAGGCTTGCTCTGATGTCAGTTGCATAAATAAAACTCCAATTGCAACTGATAATGTTTAAAAATCTGGAACAACAGTCTAATATCTTTATTTTAGCTCTATTTTAATATTATTATCATTATTTTAAATTTGATTTTATCTCAGAGATCTGATACAAAAATATAACGGCGAAAGGTGTTTAGGTGTCTATTTATCATCTGTGCAATATCTGTCTCGTTCGCATAACAACTCATTTTTTCGCCAATTTTTTATCAAAATATATTATTGCACTATATAAAAGTCTGTCTGGCATTGTTTGTGAATTTGAGTATTTGTGCATGAACTTTGAGAAAGTGGTTTTCGGTACTTGATATGCTGATGTAATTAGTGCATTCTATAATGTTTGGAGTTTGGTTTGTAATTGTTTTTCACTTACTTTGATCCATGCAGATGCTGCATAGTCTGTTACTGGTCTAATGTATGTATTGTATATTTTAATGATGTTTTCTCTCTTGTTCCATAATGTTTACCAGTTAGACTCCTAGCATAGTTTATTCTTCGCCAAATTTTTGTTTTTATGTTACCTACATGTTTTATCCAGGTACGTTTAAAATCATATGTTAACCCTAACAATTTTGTAGATGTAGCAGTATGAAGAAACTCTCCGTTCATGCAGACATGGGATTGAATTTTTTACGTTTCGTTGATTTTGTAAATATCACTGCTTTTGCCTTTGCTGTGTTTATTTTAATTCCATACTTTTTGCTGCATTAACTTTGTCTGTTTAGTTTGGTTGAAAGTTAGAGGCTGCTATTTCTGGTGTAGGGGCACTTTTCCAAAATTTTCTACATCATCAGCGACCTGTGACGCGTATCCATGGTTTAGATCTTTATGTGGAATATTATTTAAATACATGATGAAGAGAATAGGACTAACCAACCCTCCTTCAGGGAAGCCAGCTTCTGGAGTAAAGAACTTCGAGAAAGTTCCCTCGATGTTTACTTCACATTTTCTATTTTCCAAAAGGTTAGATAACCAGCGAGTAATTCCTCTCGGTAGTCCCATTTCATACATACGGAACCGAAGACCATTGTGCCATACTGTGTCGAATTCTTTCTCGGTATCGAGGAAGCAGGCGGCAGTGGACTCTTTTTTTATTGAAGCTGTCTATCATTGTTTCAGATAATCTAATTGAATGAACTGATGTTTGTCTGTATTTTTTTAAATCCGTTTTGTTCTTCTGGTAATTTAGAAGTAATCTCCAAAAGTGTAGAAGGTCTATTTATTATTATACTTTCAAGAATTTTGCTTGCACAGCGGGACAGGCTGACCGGTCGAAAACTGTTTGGCTTATAAGCTGTTTTTTTATCTTAGTGGGACATTAATATATTTGCTTGCTTCCAAAAAACTGGGATGTATCCATAATATAGAGCAAGATTAAGTATGGCTGATAGGTAATCAAATAATTTTAGAGTGCCTTTTACGAGGAGAATTGTTTGTTTTCCATCATGGTTTGTTTGTTGAATTTTTGATTGCTTGTTCAAGTTTACTTAGTGTGTTTCTTTTTGGTGAGTAGTAGAGTTGTGTAATCATATCTACTATTAGTGTTGCTGTTTATAATGTTGGCTGGAAAATGTAGTTAATATAATTCTATGTTATTTGTTACATGGTTGTTTAGTTTATTGTAGTAATAGTTGTTCATGTTGTGTTTTAAATGTGTTTTGTTATTGAAGTTTCAAGGCTTCTGCTTTTTCTTTGTTGGTTTGTTGTTATATTTCAGAGTTTGTTATTTTCTTGTCGTGGTTACATTTGTAAATCTTTTTATGTGTAGCTGGAATTTACTGGGATCTGTTTGTTCGTTTAGTTGGAAGTTGTGGAGTAAAAGTTATCCCATTTTTCTTTTTTTTGCTGTCTAATTTCTGCTCTAATTTTAGTTTCGTTTTTTGTTGCCATGAATAATCTGCTCAATTGTTTTTGTTGTTTTATCTTTGTTAATAGTTGTTTGGTTGGTTTCCATGCATTGTTTCTGGCTGGATTTTGCTGTTTTGTTACCGTGTCCATAGTTGTTTTCAGCACGCACTCCATGATTATTTAACTGTAACAATCAATTTCAGATTCGTTATTCGCTGTATGCTTAATTTTGTCTTGTAGTATGTTGTCTTACACTTTTTGAAATTATTTGCAGTTTATTTTTTTATTATCAAATTTGACCTGCCTACAAATATTATCTTTTTGGGGGTGAGATCGAAGGAACACTATAATGGCAGATGGTCGCTGTCTTATTGTTATAAAGAGGTACCTCTATTTGGATTAATCACACCGTTATTAGTTAAACCTAAATGCAATTTGTCCAATCCGGAGAGCTATGCAATGATATGTAAATACACTAATTTTAGCGTAATTACAACATAATTCAAATTCTTGGCTCAAAGCTTTCGGATAAACTTTGTAAAAGTGGGTTTTGTAAACTGAAATATTCATGAAAAGAGCAAGTTCTCAAAATTTTACGATGACGAAAGACAACTCTATGGACATGATGTGAAATCGAATGTGCAGTAAGTTCATTTTCAAAGTTTACTGATATAAAAGATATCAAGTATGCGTTCTAAGGAAAGAAATTTCTCTTCAAGTATCTTTATTTGCTCACGGGAAAAACAAAGTGTTTGAAAACATTCACAAAATATTGTTAAAGAAAAACTACCGTGCAGTTTTCAGTAAATCTGAAGTATTAACAATCGGTTTTGAAAGTTTCGACAGATATAAGTTATACATCCACCACTGGTATAATTTTTATTAGTTCTATGTAATATTTTATGACTGAGAAATAAGAAAACAAGTGAGATTTCAACATTTTTTTTCAAATTTAATCTAAATTAAAAAACAAAAGCATGATGATTTGAGATTCAAACAATAAACATCACAAAAAAGAATAAATTTCAAAAATAAATCTTTCAGAAAGCGAACTAAAAAAGTATTTGTTTTTCTTCAGTGACAATATTATGAATGTTGCAAGAGAAAATCAAAGAACTTCAATTGATAACTGGATATACAAAGAAATACTTCAACAAAATCCACTTTGTGACGTTATTCAGTTATGATAGCTCATTTTTAATTAAATTTAAGTAAAATCATTTTTATCATTACGATGGTACATTGTTGAATGTTAAGTTTTCCAGAATAGATTTCAGGCTTAATAACAGTTAGTATAAAACTTTTCAATAAAAATATTTGTGCAAGAGTATGAATTTTCTTTAATATTTATTTAAATTTTAAGTCACCATACATAAATTTGTGATCAAAAGTGATATTATTCCTGACAAGAATATTCATCATTTGAGAGCCATCTTTTGCACAAAATGTATTAAGATCATATTTTGAATGACTTATTTTGTCCTGGCTGGCAATAAAGCATGTGTTGACCATGTGACAGAACTCTTGATTTTAGGTCTGTTACGCTGTTTCAAATCTCTGGTAAAACACAATTTTTGTTTTTCACATTCTATGGCTGTTGGTAAGCTACAAGGCAAATTAAAATCAATTTGTGTATTTGAATGAAAATAGTTGTACGTTGGTGGTGTGTTTTAGCTGCCTTAACTACATCTATATCTTCAAAATATTTTCATCCATATTATAAACTTGTATTCAGTGTCATGTAAGATGTTACAAGATTCGATGTTTATACAAGAATAAAATGTTCCATTGTAGGACGTTACATTTAAAACTGTTATTGGTTACTGTTACTTAAATTTACAACATCCTTTTCTTTCCTTGTAATTCTCAAACCAAAAAGTACAAATTAACGATGAACATTTCCATAGTTTGAAGATCTTTCCTCCTGTACTTCCATTATTTTCAAATTGAATTTATATAAAATTTACATAAATATATATACATGTTATCGTATTCTTTTTAACAATATTAAAAATAACAACAAGTGGTAAATAAAAATCACAATTTACCGAATTCATAGTGTACTGAAACCCAATTTATTTGAGCTATAAAACGTGAACCCTGGTAGTTATAAACAGATTTTGTGTGATATTTCATTAGGAAACATTTCAAGATAAATAACTACATATGTTTCAGAAATTAATTATATAAGTTTAAGCAATATATATGTATAAATATTATAGTTCATCATCACCTGTACACCATCATATTTTTCATCAGTGCATGTATTTTAACAAGAATTCTTCATACTTTTGGAAAGGAAATTAAGCAGATACACACCCTCGAAATGCACCTAAAAGCTTCAGATGAAAGAAACACTTTATCTTACATCCACTTTTATATAACACTCTACAACTTTGTTTTCATAACACTTAATTGTTTATTTCGGTTTGTTTACAATGAACTTATGTTTTTGTATATATGGATTACTGCATGTAAAAAGTGAGTATCATTCTTGAAATAAAGACAGAGCATAAAAGTACAATTAAAGCATAGAAAATAAAATGATTCGTTGACTGTTTGTACTTAAGGAGAAAGCAACAGAAATTGCTCTCTGTGCTGTGCTCACTAAGCGTATCAAAATCCGATTTCTAGAGATGTGAGTCCGCAGACATTCGACTGTGCCGGTGAACATCAGTGTGGGAAATTGCACTACATATTTTAGCCTAAAAATCCATGACCCTAATCGTTAGTTAAACATGGGACTCTGACTTTTAAGATAACTCTTTTGTGCGTCAAATCAACCAAAATATAAATTAAATTTTATTACGAATTGCTCTTGTTTGTATATATCAATTTACGGCTTTAATACTGGATGTATTCTTGTTGTTTATAACCTCTATGAGGGTCAAGTATGTCACTGAAATACAATGTTCAGATTTTTTTAATATAGTATAATCAATGTTTTTTTTTCAGATATCTGCACCAAATGCAACTTTGTATAGATGCCATATATTCATTTTGCTACACATCAACAATTTCAATATATTTTTCTCTGTTAACGTATGTTAAATTTATATTTATACAATAAGTATATTGTGATTTGGTACAAATTACCAAAAGAAATAATTAAGACTTACATTAAATAACTAAATGTTTTGACAATATTTCCTTAAAGAATGTTTCATTTTAAAAAGTAGTTCTTCTTTCTCACAAGTCATCCTGAATAAGAAAGACTGAAGGTTTTCCATAAAAGTCATTCCGATCTGAGCTACTGTTGCCCATTAATCTGCTAATTTGTGAAAGAAGGTGATCAACAAATGGTACTAATGAAACAATACGAAAGTACTCCTCAGGACTAGTGGTTTTAGCCTGTCTTGGAATTATGATGTCAATTCAAATCCCACTACATAGAGTTTGAGCCTCACAGAAAATGATGTAAAATTCATTCACAGTATTATTTCTGAGTGAATGGATTAAATCTTCTACTATTTCTACGTGATGCATCGCAGCACCTATATCAATGTTCTGTTGATGCAGTAAGTTGCACAGACGTAAACTGAAGGAAAACAATTCAGCGATGGTAAGTAAAGTGATGATAAATTCTGACTTGTTGTAGAACACAACATTTGATTGGCTTGCATGACAAAATCTCTGTCTTGCCAACTTGATATGGTCTCAATGGCATCTGCAACTACATGGAATGATTCTGGAAAGTAAATGACTGAGTCATGACTCTCAACACAGCGGATGGGGCAGAGACCGTGTTTTTTTTCGTTTCAAATGATCTAGTTCTCCACCGAAAGGGCCAAAAGGTGCTTTCGTTTGGGTGTATTGAGAAAGTTTTTAACGCTAAGAATTACTCCCATGTAATTTCGCACAGAAACCTTTTTACAAACATCAGAAATTCCATAAGTTTACTGCATTGTACACCAAGTGTAAGTGAGAATTTATCAGTTATGTGTTTCTGGACACCATTCAATTTCCCATTCATTGAGGCAGTACCGTTGTACGTCCTAGCTGGTAAGCTATGTCAATACCATATTTTCTCAGAGCATGCAAATATCTAACACAAAGCGAAAACTGTTGACTTACCTGTTTACAACTGCTGACATAATCAGACTGCGGTGATGCCTCTAACAATTCAGTTGACACATCTGATTCAACCTGATTTGCTGCAGCAGATTGATCAGGTTCAGCCTCATGAATGGGTTTAAAGAACCCATGCAGTGTCTTTTGCTTTTTAAAGCTTGACACAATGAATGCTTATTTGCCGCAACTTCTGTTTGTCAACGTCACATTCGTTTTGTCAAGTAACAAACACATTTAACACTATAAATCACATGCAGGTATTCATTTGCTTTCTGATAAAGCAAAGTTCACAACACAGGTAAAACAGAATACGAAAAAATATCATTTCTTGTAACATAAGTACCAAAAATCAATATCAAAAGATGATGCATTCTTTAAAAACATGTTGCAGCTGTCTTTGAGTTTATGATTCTTTATCTTCTAAGAGTAAGCAAAACTTCATGATTTTAGTGATTTATAAAAGGTGGGTTTGCTCGAATAATCAGGGAACAACGTTCTTTCTATGACAAATATATTTATACAGATGGGAACGCATTTTAAAAATACAACTTCATTGCCAGTATTACCTTATTCTTGTGGACGTATCTTCAAAGAACTCTTCTACCCTGTAATACTTCCAAAGTACAGTTTTAAGGAATAAAATTGTGGCGAACAGGATTGAGTCACATGTTCTTATTGTTGGGAAGAAGCATTTCTGTTTGATATAATCTGACCTTTATTAGCTAAATTTAAATAAAATTTGTCCAATGTATATAATGATAATTCAATATATTAACAAATTTTATCAACTTCGGGTAATTACAACATAGTTCAAATTATTGGCTCAAAGCTGTTGGATGAACGATATAAAAGTGGCTTTTCTAACCTGAAATTGTCATAAAAGAACAGTATTCTCAGCATTCAACAATAAAGTTGTTTGAAGGTCCTGTTGTGGCCGAAAGCCCGACGATGAAGAAAGTAAACTCTGAAGGCATCTCATTTCCTTTCCTAATTAATGTATAAAAAATTAAATAATCGTTCTATGGAAGTAAATGTTCTTTATTAATGTCTTGATTTAATCGGAAGAGAAACAAAGTGTCTGAATATTCTATCGAATTATTACTAAAACAAAATTTCCCCATATACATAGCTATGTATTAAACTTAATTAAACGACTGAAATTGTTAAAATTCTGACAGTTGCTTTTCAATCAATTTGAAGCGTTGAAAATTGCAACAGATATATTTTGTATAGGTTATACATCCACTTGTGGAATGATTTTGATAAGTTCTAAGTAGTATTTTTATATCTGAGCAATAAGTAAAACATTTAAAATTTCCACAAAAATTATACGTTTCAGATTTAACTAATGAAAATTAGAAACAAAACCTTTTGAGTTTTAAATTTAACTAATATAAATCACAAAAAAGGAATAAATGTCCATTATCAAACTCTCAGAAAACAAACTAAAATTTGTTGTTTTTCTTCAATTAAAATTTCATGAGTTTTTCGACACAAAGCTAAACACTTTCATTGATAACTGCGTCTACAAAAAATACTTCAACAGAATCTAATTTGTAATGTAACACAGTAATGATAGCCCATTTTAAAATTAAATTTAAATAAAGTCATTTTTATCATCGCGTGTGAACATTATTGAATGTTAAGTTTCCCACGAAAGACTTCAGGCTCAGTAAACTTCAGAAGGAACTATCAGTTATGCGCACGGTTGTTTTTGTTAGATAATATAATGATTTACCTCACCAATGTACATCATGCAACAAGGAATTTGTAATAATACATCTTGTTGTTGTTGTTGTTTTGAATTAAGCACAAAGCTACACAATGGGCTATCTGTGCTAATAATACATCTAGTACAGAGTATTGTAAGTATGTAAGTCAGAAAACTTACTTTTAATAAAATAGGTTTTTTATTAACGTTAGTTCGTAAAATTAAAAACTACCCCATTAGGTAGATCACATGTTTTTCTTTTACAGGTATCTTGATATATAAATTATGTTGAAAATTTCATTTATACTGAATGTAAGTTTGACGTTCTAAAAGACAATTCTGAGAATCAAGGTCCCATGTGTTAGTGGTAAGATTACGGTATTACAATGCTCTGTGTTGTAGATTTCTAGCCCAACTTTCGGATGGTCTCAATGTTTTTCACGTAATTGTAATCAGCTAAATTTAAAATTTTACCAGTATTTGACATATCGAAGATTATTAAGTGTTAAACACCGATTACGCATCAGTTCATACGAGGCGTGGTATAAAAGAGGAGATGTTTTGGTACTAAAATGCTTCTGGTAGTTCACACAGCACCTTGGCAACGATGTTTGTAGCGCTCATTATTTTAACTTATGCCACCTATCGCCATACTGTCTGAACGTGAATCTGCATTATAATATTCGCAATACAGAAATAATTGCTATTATACAGTATATTACGCAAAGGATTATTTTAGTTTCTATGACTTTCATCTGGTGCACATGCTTACGTTAAACATTTAACGTTATTTCTGATATTCCTCATGTACTTTTTCGTAGTTGAACACAAAGGGCTATTTGTTCTCTTCCCAAAATGAGTATCGAAATCCGGTTTCTTGCGTTCTAGGTCCGCAGGCGTATCGTTATACCACTGGGGTCTGTTTTACGTGATCTCTGTAATCCTGCTTGCTTTGAACTATTTATTTGCTGACTTTTTTTCTTTATTTTATTAACTCATTGTTAAAAATGAAGACAACGCGATTAATTTTTAAAATATTTGTTGTTATGATATAAATAAAGTTTTTTGACGCATGTAATTTCTATTCTACTTGCCTTATTTTTTATTGTCTAATGTATTACTCTCGAACATTGAGGTCTCGACCATACAACTGATTCAATGATACAACCCAAAATTCCATTCTCTAAAGTGAACAAAGCGCATAATACGATTGTCCTATTTTATGCAAACAGAACCGAAGACCATAGTATCATACAGTGTCGAATGCTTTATCGATATCGAGGAAGCAGGCGACAGTGGATTCTTTTTTATTCAAGCTGTTTATTATTGTTTTAGTTAATCTACCTAAATGATCTGTTGTTTGTCTATATTTTCTAAATTATTTTTTCTTCTGGTAATTTAGAAGTAATCTCCAGCTGGACAGGATGATCGGTCGATAACTGTTTGGCGAATTAGCTGGTTTTCCTTCTTTGTAGAACATTAACATATTAGCTTTCTTCCAAGAAACTGGGATATATCCAGAGTGTAGAAATAGATGAAATATGGCTAATAAGCAGACAAAAAATTTTGGAGTGTCTTTTTTGAGAAGAGTTGTTTGTATTGCATCATGCTTTGTTTGTTGAATTTTTGATTGCTTGTTCAAGTTCAGTCAGTGTGATTATTTGGTAAGTAGTAGGTTATTGTAGTCATTTGTATTATTAGTGTTGCTGTTTATAATGTTGGCAGGAAAATGTAGTTTATATAATTCTATGCGATTTGTTACATGGTTGTTTACTTTGTTGTAGTAATAGCTGTTCATGTCCGAGTCATGGTGTGTTTTAAATGTGTTTTGTATTTGATGTTTGAAAGCTTCTAATTTTCTTTGTTGGTTTGTGCTAAGGTATTGTTATATCCCAGTGTTGGGTGTTGTCTTGTCGTGGGTTTTTTAAGTGTAATCAGAACTTAGTAGGGTCGATTTGTTCGTTTAGTTGGGAGCAGAAGTTGCCCCATTTCTCTTGTTTCAGCTGTTTAATTTATACTCTAATTTTATTTATAATGTTGTTAATTTGTGTTTTTATGTCTTGCTATTTTGTTGCCATGAAAAGTCTTCTTAATTTTCTCTGTTGTTTTATCCTTTTTTATAGTTGATTGGTTGGTTTCATGCATTGTTTGTGATTGTATGTTGTTGTTTTTCATCGTGTCCGAAGCTGCTTTTAGAAGACACTCCATTGTTATTTCCCTGTATGTTAATTTTGTCTCGTAGTATGTTGTATACTACCTCATGAAATTCTCGTCAATTTGCAATTTTGTAATCAAATTTGTCTTGTCTGCATATTTTATCTTTCTGGGGGTAACATCAAAGACATACTACATCTAGTACAGGTTACCAGAGAAAAATAAAATAAAATTTAAATTACTCAAATTAACTTTAGAATAAAAAGAGAAATTTCACTATGATATTTGTAAAACGTTTTGAATACTTAAAAATATGTGACATTCCATGTGTAAATTAAGAAATAGCCACACAATTTCTCTTATAACGTAATTATACTTTCGTATTATTTAAAATATTTCTAGACATTGATTTAAATAATTTCAAAGCATTATCATGAATTTAAACAGTATCATAATGGAAAAGACAATACGAGTAAAAAGTTTTGAAATCTATATTTATATAAAACACCAATATTTTCCACACAGGTGCATCCATAGGTAGTAAATGGCAGTATTTGCTCAAAATAATACATAATATACGAAAACATAATTATTGTTACCCCTGATTTTCTTGAAGTGCTTGGAAATCTCTGAAGAAAAACAGTTGCTCGTTGAAAAGAGAAATAACACGAGGAAGTTTGAACAGTGTAAACTCTTCTGGCTCATACAGTTTGCAAGCCTTTAAAAGTTGTCTTAAAGGCACAGAATATTGTAAACTGAAAGGCAACAAAACTCCTTAAACCAGATTCAATGAAGTTGCACTCTTTAACACATTAGTGTATTGAACTTCTAAAGGCAGTTTAGATACCAGAGCAACGCCTATTACAGTTAGTACAGCTGACATAACTTGCAATAAACGAAAAGGTTTTTTAACATTATTCTGGCTATATATCACTGAAGGTCCAGTTGAGCACTGTAAAACATAGATTGAAGTTTTGAAAAAGAATTAGAAGAACCAGAAGGCAAATTTCTTCAAACAATCATTCTATGAGTGTTGTAACGTGTTATATGGGGTGAAGGTTCACACTTTGACTTTTCACCTTCAGTCACATAATTTAGCATAAAATGTAAGCTCGGCTACAAAGCATATGCTTAATAATTATATTTTATATGCAAAAACGGCTCTTTTGGGTTGAGAAAATATTTCAAATAGAAGAGCGAACAACGTTTCGACCTTCTTCGGTCATCGTTAGGTTCACAAAAAAAGAGGTAACTGACCGGAAACTGACCACATGTTTGGAAGGGGTTGTGTAACTGAGTGTCGTAATGTAGAGGGCGGGGTTAGATGTTTGAATATATAATTTTATCTATAATATTAATATAGGTATAATGGCGTTCCTTTATATTGGTTTATTTTGGGTTTTAGTTGTTGTATAAGTAAGGCTTCTTTAATTTTGCGTTTGTTTTAATTTGTTTCTTTATTTAGTATTTCAGTGTTTTCTATGGTTATGTTGTGTTCATTTGACTTGCAGTGTTCGAAAACGTGTGAAGGTGACTTTTTATGTTCTTTGAATCTGGTTTCCATTTTTCTACTTGTTTCTCCAATATAGAAGTCGTGGCAGTTATCACATTGTATTTTATAAATAATGTTGGTGTGGTGTTTGTCAGTGTAGCTTTTACATAGTATAGACCTCAGTTTTGTGCCTGGTTTTTGAATAAATTTAGTATTAATTGGAATGTCATATTTTGTTACTAGTTTTTGCCAAACGTATACCATATATTCCTGACATAAGCAAACAAATAACCAACATTTTTTTCATCAATACAAAGGAAACATTTATATATGATACATTTTACAGAACATGTTAAATTTTACAATCAACAAGTACACGACGTGTGTCTGTTTTTAGATTAAACCTGCATAACGTTACCTGCTGTTTGAACCACAGAGAAATTGAAACTTGCAATTACGCATTTTAAGACCATTAGCTTGCTGCTCTCCTATCAGAAAACTTGCATGTACAAATACTATTTTAGTGATACCAGTGACTGTACAACATGGAACTATATTGTATTATTATTGTTACATCAGCTATGATTATGAAATTTAGGATTTTATTGCCATTTCTTCAAGAAAGAGTGACGTGTAAATAGAGGATGTCTCAAAAATAAATAAAACCGTGGCCTCTTTGTACAATCATATCAGCGTTGCGTAACAACTCTATTTTCATAATTAATTCTCTTACCTTGTGCTAACTAAGTAGACTTGTCCTAACCTGATGTCCCTTGCTTTTACAGTGGTAAGTCTAAAGATTTATAACGCTAAAATTAGGGATTCGATTCTCTCCAGTGGATTCAGCTGATAGCCCAGTGTGGCTTTTCTATTAAAAACACAGACCCTCTTTTACTTAAAAGATACACAAAATAATCAAAGAATACAGATTTAAACAGTTTATCAATAAGGTTCTAAATTTGTTTCCGATTTAAAATGATATGTGTTATATTAAAAGGGTTTTCAAACTGAAATGTTCATAAATACAATAACTATCGAATGGCAAAAGTTCAAAAACTGTTAATTCTATTTTGGTTTTAAGCGCAACCATGACGAAAAACGATGCATCTTATTCACAGGTTTGTAGTATGTTACCCGTTTCCTTACAGCCTGAACAGAAAATACATAATACTATTTAAATAAATATTTTTCATTTGCTTTTAGAAAGGCAATACAATAAATTGAAGAATTCTAAAAAAATTGTTTGTAATTCATATCAAACGTGACTCAACCTTTATCTCTAAGATTTGAGATAGTGTAATGTGTTCAGTAAAATTACAGATAAAATGAAACATACTTTTAACCTTGAAAAGTTAAATAACCAAAACAATTTCACATGTTAGTGATGTTTTTACACATAAAGAATTTGTATGCTTTTTAATTTCTCATTATCAAATTCAAAGTTTAACACAACGAACAAAACATTACTTAAAAATAAGCACAGCATATACCGTAAAGTCTGGCGTATAAAACCCCTTTTCAATAACCAAAATTTAGCCCCAAACTTGAGAGGGTCTTATACGCCGAGGAAGAAAATCATAACTCAATAAAACAATCTAAATTAAATGAAAATGTAGCATAAAATTATTTAATTTGTTTAACAAAGGATATTGTGTAAAAGTATATATTTTATTAGTTATTTGGCGCTATACAACAGTTATAGATGAAGAGCTCGTAAATGAATTAGACTCAGAGGAAGATGATTTTGCTGGATTTGATGAATGAAATTTTTAATTTTAAACTTTTTGTTGTTTTGACGAATATATTTTGTTACCAAGCTAGTCTTTTTATTACTTTTAATGTTTTTTTATTATATTTATACGCAAAATATTTTTCTTTCGAATCAACAACTACCAATAGACTTTTTCATCTTCAAGTACGTATATTTTAAATGAGGAGTCTTATACGGCAAGGATATGCTAAATCCTAGTTTTTACTTTATAATTTAAGGTAGGGTTTTATACGCCGAGGGGTGTTATACGCCGGACTTTACGGTAATTGGTGTAGAGGCAGCTTTGATTGTCTAAGAACTTTAAACCTTTTTTTTTCTAATCAAAATTACGCCACTTGAAATTTTTTTTAATTGTTCAATAAAAAACCCAAATCCTTCAACAAAATACATTACACGATTCAACTTTAAAAGTTTTTATTGTAATGTGACTCTTATTATATTAATTTATGCGTTTTATTGAAATCATGACGTTTTTTAATGTAAATAGTGTTATTACACGATAGATTCTACACTTTCGTGAAAGACTTCAGCAATTTCTTTGTGCCATCTAACATATTACATTCAAAACCATTTCAATCAGTTACGTGTTATAATTTATTTCAAACAAGCCTCCATTTTATTAGGTTACATGTTACAAGTTATTTGATAATTGAAATTGAAAAATTAATCAAATGTTGATGTGTATTAAATTTATATTTGTCAAAAATATTGATGTACACCATTTTCTTTCTCAATACAAATACATTTTAGTTTACATGCAATGCAATTTATAATAATAGTAGTTAGATATAATAATTTATATTCAAAAGTTTTACAAATTTACAAACAACATTAGTCTTCCATCTGATCCAGATCTTCTTTGATATCTTAGTGAGGGTTTACGATGAGCGAATTAATTTCAAGTTGATTTTGATACAATTTACGAAAGAGGAAGCAAGCTAATTCTTTGCTTATCACATGCCGATTACAAGTCAAGTTTCTTACGAATGAAGTAATGCAATGTTTCATAAAAAATACCAATATCTGATGTTAATTCATTGAAGTTAAACGATTTTAATGTTTGAAATCTATAAACGTTCCTGTTTAGTATTTGAAATTGATAAGCTTTCTTCTTCTTCTACATGTTTCAAATCTGCGGCAGTTATCGACGACCATGGCATGCCAGACTTCTCTGTTGTCAATCCTCTTTATCAACTCGATGTTGCTCATTGATTTTTGGTGACATAGTTATTGAGGCTGTCGAAATATTTAGTTTTTGACACCCTCTGCTTTTCCTCCCTTCTATTTTCTCACATAGCATCTGTTTCTCTATCTCATTCTTCCTGCAGGTGTGTCCTAGAAATTCCATTTGTCTCTTTCTTATAGTTTTATGAAGGATCTTTTCTATCCTGCCAGTTCCATGACTTCTACAATTTGTTTTTCTTTCAGTCCATCATACTTTTAACATCTTCTGAGGAACCACATTTCAGCAGCTTCTAATCTCTTTTCTGTATCTTTGTTCAGTGTCCAGATCTTACAGCCATATAAGAGAACAGACCATACATATGATTTCAAAGAGTTAATTTTAGTGACATTTGTTATGTTCCTGTTTGTGAATATGGACTTCATTTTATTGAAAGTATCCTTGCACATTGCAATTGTTTTCTTTATTTCTGTGTCACTTTTTGTATTTGATGTTATAGTATTTCCAAGATAAGCCTTAATCACAGTTATAATTTCTCAGGTTTACAGAATACCAAATACAGCAAACCAACAATACACACTGTCTCTTGGCGTTTTAGTGGATAATTTTAAAAAAGTGAGGCGAATTTCTTGAAATTTCAACCTCCAGAATAACCTTTATTCTCACAACCACTCATATATCCACAAAGTATGTCGTTCATTCTTGAACTAAAGAATAGTTCATAATTTTAGTGAACAGGCAGGAATTTCACAAAACACATATAACTTTATAAAGTACATGTATACTAATATATGTTTTCTGATAAACACATTTTTCAATATATGTATAACGGAATTCTAGAAAATACCGTTTGATGGAAGACAAAAAATAAAATCAATATCTATCAAAAGATATTGTAGCTGTCTTCACAAACAACAAAGAGATGAAACATTCGATCATGTAATTGATTGTGTAATGTTATATATCAGCAAAAAGTTTAATAACCTCCTCCAGTGTAACTGTTTACAGTTGTAATACATTAAGAAATGATACACTTGCACCCGTAAATAGATTTAAACACTTTAAGTTTCACTTTCCAAACCATTAAAATATGATATAGACCTAAGTTATAATCAATGTCCTCACCTAGTGGAATAACTTTCTGCAGACTTAAAACTATTTAGAGTTTTCAGTTGTAATTTAATATACATGTAATGTAAAAGATATGAATTTCATAGTTTGATAACACAATATAAACAAAGCATTAAGTCTTATAAGTTGATTTACAAAATTAAGGTAAGGTTCTTGTTGAGCAATCAAATGTTCAGGTATTTCTGTTAATACAACCTGAAATCCTATTTGCCTTGACATTCGCAACAAGTACAACACTTCGATGAATTTAGAATTGAATAATTGTTACATTGAGATCCCTTTACTTTGAAGACTTTGTGAAGGTTACTCTCAACCAAATAATACTTACAATTCCTATTATGATAATGCACATGCATTAACTTTAATTTATTATAATTAAAACCCAACTCCAACTAATTACCCAAGTCACCAAACAACTTATACCATTTTGAAAAGAACCAGCAGCATCCTTAAAACTAGTAACACTCTATTCCTTAATATCATCTGTAAATTTAAGTAATTTATTGTCCATTGTTTCATTTACTTTATTGATGTAAATTACAAAAAACAAAGTACTAACACTGAGCCCTGAGGTACCTTTCTTGTAAAATTAATCCAGTTTGACTGAACTCTATTTATAACAGCCTTCTTCTTTCTTTCATCCAGCCATTTTTCTTTCAAATGAACCAACTTGTTCCAAAATCCATAGATGTATTTTAAAAAGCCTTACATTTAGTTAGCTGTTCATTGCCCTCTAGATAAATAAATATAAATTATCATATAATGATATCCTGTATTTAAAAAAAAAATGTTCATGTAATTATCAAGTAGGCGACAAACAATAATCAGGAAATATAGGGAAAGAAATTTTTCGAATTCTGAAATGTGCATATATTTCCCAGTATTCATACATTTGTTATTACATTACTACTTGCTCCCCAGTGGCTCAGCGATATGTTTGCGGATTTACGACGCCAGACACCGGGTTTCGATACCTGTGTTGGGCAGAGTACAGATAGCCCTTTAAATAGCTTTGAGTTTATTTAAAAAAAAAACTACTTTATTCTGCAAGAGCTCCATCTACTGTAAGGTAGACATATTAGAATTATGTCATATAATTCTGTCCTGTAAAGTATTTGCTCTAGGAAAACTGAATTTCGAGAACATTACTACTTAACAAAGGGTAACAAATAAACTGTAATGAAAAGAAGGTGTGGCAAATTATACTATTAACTGATAACCTTTTCGTAAACTCATCACCAAACTTTATTAATGCCTTGTTTATAGGCAAGATTCTGTTGAGCTTTACAGAAATGACAGTTAGAATACATTTTTGATGTTTCTTTATATTATACATTGCAACTAACATCAAAGTATTAATTTCTATTTTTACACAAAATAATATGCTGCTATTTTACCGAACGTAAGAAATAAGACATGCAAGAGTACACTGGACACCTGATGTGTCCATACCAGGGATACCAGGGTTAAGATTAGTTAATTTACACATTAAACATAAATATATGCGGCTTAAATTTAGAATTAATATTTAAATAAAATTCACAGAGTAAACAACAAATATGCAAATTTTCAAATTTTATCACATTAATGTTTTCTTGGAAAATGTTGCAACTTTACCTGCCGTTAAACACAAATTATAATTTATTTTGGTACCTCGCTAATGGAACTGAGCAACATTTCGACTTGCGATTTAAAATGGTAAAACCCATAACTTAATTCTTTTTGTTCTCATAAAATATTCAAAATGTTTCACTTTATACAACTAAGGCTAAAGGAAATGAACAACAAAGACTGGATCTATGTATTCACGTCTTTAGCTTAAAATAATATTATATAATACAGTGTATATCTTTGTTCATATTACACTTATTTTTGTACCATATAATTTTCCATTAACGAAGATTTCACCTGTAATTTATAAATTCATCAAAATTATATTCCTTTTTTTGAAAAAGAAACATGAAGGTTTTTGAAAAACAGAGAAAAACACATTCTTTACATCTCAAAATAAATAAGTTTTATTCAGTTTTGAAAATTTCATTCTTTGTTAAGAATAAATAATGTTCGTACTTCTGTTATCCGTTGACAACTGGTCCTACATCGAAATGCAGATATGTCTTTTTGGAAAAAAGTATATTGTGACAAATACTCCACGATACACACAGTATCTATTTCTTGGAGCTTGTAAAGTAAGAAATAAATAACAAAAAATCAAGGAGAATAAAATGAGAAATACACGAGATAATACTTAATAATACTGAAATTATATATTTCCAATGTAAATTTGTGTTACACAGAATATTCCAAAAAGAAAAAAATACTTAACGAAATAATGTTTTGGTAATTTCCTCTGACAACATTTTAATGTATTTTTAAAGTTTTTTTAACACAATATCGAGCCAAGTGTTATTCATTAACTTTGTTTGTTCCCCTCAAGTAAACATCTAACGAATGAGCATTCTGAGATATGACCACTAGTGGCGTATTTAAGTATGGGGCAAGATGGGGCTCAGGCCCAGTGTCCATGATCTTAATGTGGACAAACTATTAATTTATTCTGTGTAAAATTACTTAGGATTTAAGGCCAACGAAATAAAAAAACTTGAATTCTTGCGATCTTGAAGTAGTCTAAACTTATAGTTAAAATTATTACAAATAAACACCCACCCCGTTTGTACAGCGGTATGTTTTCGAATTTACAACACTAAAATCAGGTGTTCGATTCTTCTCGGTGGGCTCAGTAGATAGCCCAATCTGGCTTTGCTATAAGAAAACACACACAGACACAAATAAACACAATTCAAAATATTAAAATAAATAGCAGCTGTTCTCAGAAATACACACGTGAAATATGAAAAAAATAAAGATAGGCTTAGATCATTCTAAAAAATGATGCATGTGTATAAAACATATAAAAGCGTCACAACGATAGATAAAAAAGAACCAATCTTACAGTAGTCATTTTCGTATATGATTATAAACTTGAATGATAACTATAGTGACGAAGGTGTGTTCAGAAATATTGTTCTGTTGCATTTCACTATCGATGTAGAAAATCAGCAACTAGATATTTTATTGTAAAATTTACTGCGTTTCAAAAATATATATTTTGGAATATTATAAAAGAATACACGACCATTGAACACGAATATTAAAATTTATACCCGTGCATACATAAATGAGAGTGTATGTATTCGTCACACACCGTTAGCCCTTTTTTCTCAAGGATATTGCTCCCAAGAGAAACAGTAAAATGTGTGCGGAATTACTTCGATATAATTCAGGTTACGATACCCTTGGTGAGCAGAGCATAGGTAGTCCATTGTGTAGCAAACGTTATTATATGTTGCAACAAAGTAACAAAGGCCGTGAAAATAAATATTGATAAAGTCCGTTGAAACAATGACATTGACCTCTACTTAAGACTAAACTAGTTTGCTTTTTACATGTTTTTAAAAAAAATTATTTTCATTATAAAACAGAGGAAATGTAATTTTTTTTTTGAAATTCAAAATCAAAAAAAAACTTTAGTTATACAACAGCTAACACCAAAACTATTTTAACCTACCTTCCAACTGCAGTGGGTTAAAGCATGCGACTCGTAATCTGAGGGTGGCGGGTTCGCATCTTTGTCTCACCAAACATGATCGCCTTTTCAACCGTTGGGGCGTTACAGTGCGACGATCAATCCCACTGTTCCATAGTAAAAGAGAAGCCCAAGAGTTGGCGGTAGGTGGTGATAACTGGCTGCTTTCCCTCTGGTCTTACAGTGCTAAATTAGGAACGTCTAGCATAGATAGCCCTCGAGTAGCTTTGTGCGAAATTTGAAGAACAAACAAAGACAAATAATCTTATTACAATGCCCTCTACAATTATGTACCTTTACACTCTTAAAACGTTGTTCTATACATTGTTTTAATTAAAGCACTAATACCCGTACCAAGTCCTCTTGAGGACCATTGTTTTTTTACTTTTAGTGGTTTCTTTTTATGACAGAAGATCTGCCACCTGCTGAGCATAATTTGTAAGCTGAATTTTTTTGGCATTCTACTTTAAAGAATCTATTCTAATATATCTGGTGTTATGTATCGTAAATATGCGAATCAGAAAACTTACGTTTAATATTACCCATGGAGTAACTTTAAGTTTCTGTTAACGTCATCAAATGCACGCTCACGTTAAATCTCAGCTTTTATTTGTGATATTTCACGACCTTTATTTCTAGTTGAACACAAAGATACACAATGGGCTTTTTGTGCTCCTTCCAACATCAGTATTGAAACTTCTTTTCTAGCGTTGTGGGTCCGTAGACATATCGCTGTACCATTGGATCCTATTAAAGATGTCTACTATGATCCCGTTTGGCTTTAAACTATTTATTACTCACATTTTTTATTTATTTTAGTAACTCGTTGTTTTATTCTTCATAAGACGAGACGTTAAAACGACGATTATGCAAATAATTTTTAAAATATCTGTGCTTAAGATTTAAATGAAGTTTGTTTGACGCATATAAATTTTTATTTTACTTGCTTTAATTTTTTATTGAGTAAGTTATTACAATGTCTTCGTATCGAGCTCTATGGTCTCACTCTCGATCACTGTGGACTCGATTACAACACTGACTCAATGCTACAGCATTGAGTTACATTTCCCAAAGTGGACTCATACCGATGGAAACCGAGTTTTGATATTTGTAAGGGACAGAACCCAGACAGCCAAGTGTGTCCCCATTATAAAACACTGACTACATGACGTTGTTTTATACCACAATTGGTATTAAATAATTTCACTAATGTATTTTATAAAATGTCAGTTGATCTGTTGTCAGTAAACTGACACCAACATTTATGTATTTCAATGTTATTTATATTTACAGCTTAACGAGTCTCTTAGCAGTTCATGAGGAATAACATCTACATATAATCTCTCACGGTTTTTTCCGTTTAGGGATACGTTAACTCTCAACTGCCTTTTATTTCGAAAATAAAACTTCTTTGAGGCAAAAATAATTTTACTTTGTGTTTTTTTTTATTTGATATATGTTGTTTTTTGTTTAAAGTAAGAAAATTCGATCTTTTTTTTTCAATAAAATAAAAATGTTTCCTGAATATGTCTCACACAAAATATTTCAATAAGGAAAAAAAATACCTTAGGAAATCACGTTTTAGAAATTCTTTCTTGGAACTTTTTATCAATGTGTTTCTAGAGCTTTCTTTTTTTGTTTTTCTTTGTTTTTGGAATTTTGCACAAAGCTACTCGATGGCTATCTGTGCTGGCCGTCCCAAATTTAGTAGTGTAAGACTAGAGGGAAGACAGCTAGTCATCACCACCCACCACCAACTCTTGGGCTACTCTTTTACCAACGAAAAGTGGAATTGATCGTGACATTATAACGCCTTCACGGCTGGGAGGGCGAGCGTGTTTAGCGCGACTCGGACGCGAACCCGTGACCCTTAGGTTACGAAGCGCACACCTTAACTTGCTAGTCCGTACCAGGCCAAGAGCTTTCTTAACACGTGATCGAGCTTAGTGTTATTCATTAACTTTGTTTGTTGTTAAGTAAACTTCTAAGCAGTATACTAAGCGAGGCCCATGGTCTAAATGTGGGCTCATTGACAGTTTTATTCCATGTATAATCACATAGAATGTTGGACCCATAAAATTAATTAGCCACTGGACCTACACAAAATTAAATGAGCTGCTCATCTCGGAAATACACACGTAAAATATAAAAGAAAATAAAGATACTCTAAGGTCATTCTAGAAAATGACTTTTTAGTTTTTATGCGTATGAAACATATTAACAGCGTTATTACGATAAATAAAAATATTCAACCAATCTTAAAACAGTGGGTTTTATTACACGATTATTAATAATGTGTTTCTTTGATATTTCACTGTGAAGAAAGAGATGCAGCAACTAATTATTTCATTATAAACTGTGTGGGAAAGAAAAAAATATATAATAACTAGATTATTAGAAGTTCTATTATTATCTTAATTAATAAAGTGTATTGAAAGGTATTATATTAACGTCATATTAAAATTATCTCCTCTCATTATTTCAAAATTTTGAGAAAATTTTAGGCAACATTATGTACCGTACTTGAGATACTGAAGTGTGTAATTGCTTACGAAGATGTTTATTTCTGTTAGTGTAGTTTCAGGAAAAGCCACTTTCTAAAACCAAAAGTCTGTAGATTCATATCAAACAAATAATTAAAATATTTTTATAACTATATTTTATTGTTGGTTTTTGAATTTCGCACAAAGCTACTCGAGGGCTGTCTGTGCTAGCCGTCCCTAATTTAGCAGTGTAAGACTGGAGGGAAGTTAGCGGTAAAAATGGTAAAAATTTGATTTTTATTTATATTATTAATGTTAATAAATCTGTTTCATCACTTCTGCCAAAGTATTTAAATATTAGTACAAATGAAATATAATGCTTTTAGATAAGTCTGTTAAATATTTCACATAAGTGTTCATATAGATTGAACTAGGATATCGTGTTCTTTAAATTATTTAACACTAAAATTACAAATAACTCAAAGTTGTACAGAATTTAAAAGTAAAATTAAAAGAAAAATACTAAATACACTTAAAAGGATTCAACTAAACAACAACAAACAGTTGCATCTCTAACATTTAATATGTTATTGGGGAAATTCTGTATAGGTACCCAGAATCTTCCCTTGTTATTCAAATAGGCATCAAACTTTTCTTCAAAATGTTTTATTTTTTGTATTATATAATTTTCTAGGTTGGGTACAGGAAAGGAAATTGATGATAGCTCAGAGAACTTTTCTTGATGTAGGAACCTTCAGAAAATTATATTCATCTTCAAGGGGAAAATATAGAGAGAATCATAATGATATTTGATATTCAGTTTAATAATAATTACATATTGTTTGTGTTATATACATCATGGCTGTCTCGGGATTTACAGGTTCAGAGTTTTTCTTGCAACCACTCTTTTTGTCCATAAAAAAGATATATATTTAATAACTTCTTTTAAACATATTGTACATTTGATCAGTATCTCAAGCTATTTCAGTTGCCAAACTTACAAAAGATGCTTCTTGTTTCCTAATTTAAATATTTTCTGTCTCAAAACATTTTATTCTTAATCTGTCTTTGCAGTAAACCGTTAAATATAATTGAGCAATGATCACTTACATTCACGGACTCAGCATTTTTCATACTATCAACTATTGTTTGACTGGAAATTAACAGTAAATCAAAAATACAATGGACTGCTGAATAAAACCATCTTGAACAGTTTCTAAAAACTATTTTTACTTGTAATTTGATTCTAGAATTTTGTGTGTTTAAAATTAAAATTTTGCAGTTATATCCTCGCAAATAACTGAATTTTCTATGTCATGATAGAGTTTCTTACTAGCGCATCAGTTTCATCCAGCTAAAAGAAACAAAAATTGAATCAATGTCATTAGTCTTAGATTTAATTTGCTTAATTTATACAGGCTGTAACTCACATTTTACACAAAAGCTACTCCTTTTTCATCATCTTAATAAAAGAGCTATAATCTTGTAACTAAGAGACATTGAAATTGTAAATTAATTGTCAATATTTAACTAGTTATTAATTTATCCCATTCGATCAGAATCCTCTGCTCAGACTAGTTTCTGAGGACATTTGTTTTATATTTTATACTCCTAGCATTTCAGCTTTGTCAAATTAGCCTGCTGTTAAAACTATCTTGTTACACTGCTATACTCTTCTCTCTTTGCTATTTTTTTCTTCAATGATATGGTTTCTGCACTGTTTGATCCCATTTATTTTTTCTTTCAAACAAAAGTGCACATAACTTAAAATTTAAAATTTCTTAAATATCATGATCATGAATCCTCATTAATTTCATTTTTATTCTTAAACTTCAGTTTGGTTAGTAAAATATTATCTTATAAATTCTGTAACATGGAAACTTCTTGATATTCAATAAAATTCCATGTGCAGATAAAAGCTAGATTAGTTCCTCAGTTTAAGCATTCTTATTTCAAGCTACTTTGGATGTTCAGAGAAAAAAATAATTTAGTTTAACTCTTAACAGATTCCAGATTTCTAAACATGGAGTTGTGATTTCTCAACTGAACTAGTTGGTTTTAACCAAGAAAAATTTCACGTTTCAAAATATGATCTTACTAGGTGTTTTGGAATTAACATAAAAAGTTCCATAAAAACTTGTGAAATCGTTCATAACATTTTTGGTGCTTTTGTCCTTGCTTGTACTTTAGATATATTTTGTAGATAGACAGTTAATTTGAATATGGGCTTTAATTTTAAATTTACGTTAATTGTGTGTTATTTATCTTTTATAATGCACGTCAGAAAATCTTAATAATACTTTACAATATTAGTCAAACTGCTTTGTTTCATTAGGATTAGTGCAGCAGTTAAATGTTCACCTCTTTTGAACTAAACTGGTGTTTTTGCCTACTTATACCCTAATATTGCCAGTGAATACCTGTTAACATGCATTGCAATAATAATTAAGTTTTAACGGACAGGAAAAAATACAAAACATCAACATTGAATCATATGCAAAAAAGTACAAACTGACAGTTGAGAATATAAGAAAAAATAGATAATTTAAGCTTAATCAATCAGAAATGAAAAGTCATGTACATAATTTGTTTATCAGTTTAAACATTTTGTTGGATGATACATTGTTGATAAAACTAAAATTATTTAGTCAGAGTAGAAATAACTACACGATAAAAATAACAATTCTTTAGTTACAATACATTTTAAAATAATATCATTCTTTTTGTACAAAATATTTGTATTTTTTAATAAAATCTTACCCATTGTTGTGAAGATTTGAAAAAAAAGCTAAGAGTCATATCACATGTTGTTGAGCTTTGGATCACAGAAATAGCCAAATGGGTTCAACTCCGACTCTACAAGGTTAAACAGTGAGCAATGAATTATATTCAAAATGTGTAGGTGGTTAAAACATGAAAAAAAACACACACATATATATATATGAGAAATAGTTGTGTAAGACTGAAATGACTCAATATGTTTCAGTGCTTAATTCTCATTTCAGACACCAATTCTTGATACTAAATGCAGCAAATGTTAAGATATTTCAAAAGTCTTTGCTCATTATTTTCATACTTATTCTACTTTTAATTTAATTGACTAAATAATTTTATTACTGCTCTTCAACACTTTTTATTTTTCGTTTTTAAATTAAAATTGGTTTATGTTGTAAAGAGATTGAACTCATTAATATCAGTTCTTATCGTGTTTTTTGCTAGTTAGATACTCACACAAATTTTAATTCTATTTAAGATGACCTAATTACTTTCTATAGTTTCTGTAGTTATAATACTAGTAGTATTTTCTTTTTCTGAATTCATTGGTAAGGTTTTTAAATAAGATTTACTTGTGGTAATGCTGCTACTTCATTGTGTAATTTTGCACTTGACCACTACAAAATCAAATTCGAATAATTTTTGAAGTGTGAATAATGAAGAATTTGCACTACGTCAAATATAAGGACTTAAAGATGTAAAGTGGGGCATTCCTCATTTTTATTGTGTTTGAAATTTTAATGTCATTGTTTCTAACATACTTATACGAAATAAACAACATACATTTATTATTTTTTAAATTAGTGTGTTAAAAACTAAAAACGTGTCAATGGAAATAAAAAGTTTGATGTACTTAAATCTGGGCCTTTTTTATCCAATTTAGATGATGACTTCAATTACTTAATAACCAAAGGTTACCTGAAATAATTGATTATTGACAATAAAAAGCCAAAATTACAAGGTCAAAACATTGTTACTACGTAAACTAATTGCATGGACAGATCCGTTACTAATTTACAAAATGGGCATGACTTTCTTTTTTAATAAATTAATTATTTTTAAATTAAAGTAATTAATGAATAGTTTATTCGCAATATACATCATACGATATTTTAGCTTAATTCAACATTAATCTTGAGTTTTTGATCTCCAAATTTAATATAAAATATAGAAAAAACATTGAGCGAAGGAAAATATTATAATTGTTATGATTGCATTTGAAATATAATTTGCAGCATGCTTGTACGAAGAATCAGCAGTTGAAATATTTTAAAGTAATTTTGTGTAGAGTTAAGGAACATGTAATATTAAAATATATTAAAAGTCTGATATTATTTGAAAAACTTTGTAATACTAGAAAATTTCAAATTTATGAATTACTTAGACCATGATTTTTATTTCCAGCTTCCACATTTCTTTCTGTATCCAGTATTTATAGCATACCTATTAATCTATAATCACTGTCATTCCCATTGCAGCACCTAACATTTGTCCTTATGTTATTACTTGTGTTTATGAATATCTTATTTAAATCTTTACGTTTAATCTACTATTTGCTATTGATGTAATTTCTTTCAGTGTTAGCCACATACAGTGCATTCGTCAGCATCTGCTATTTTTTATGTATGCGTTACTTTCTGAAGTATATACTTTCTCGATAGTATCTGTCAGTTTTCGGTATATCACATCGTTTTTATATAAAGCTTTTGCTTCAATATCTTCAACTTATTGTTTTATTTGTTATCCAATATTTATCTCATAGTTTTCCGAAACTAAACTTATCACGTCTTCTTCAGTTTAAAGAGAATTTCTTTCAGTATATTTTTTTCTGTAACTTGAATTATATTCAACAAGACTCAGGTTCTTAAGTGTAGTTTATTTTCATTAGGTAATTTATCAAAATATCAAGTATACTACACTGATTAAATGAATATTTCGATAATATAAACACTTGTCATGGTAAGCGCAAACTTATATGGTAAAAGATCGTTGTAGATCAGTAAAAAGTTTTATCTCTAGCATTTTGAGTGTCTTCAATACTGTATACGTTTCACTGACGTAATGGGCCTAAAAACTGTGTATTTGATTTGCTAACCAAAGCTGTGTTGATGAGCCTTGGACAGGCAAAAGTCTGGTCCTCAGCAGAGGGTACAGTTATTTAAAGAATACATTAGGTTTTCTTGTCATAGATTTTCTCTTCTGAGAAAGAAAATATATATTTCACAAACACTCACACACAAAGATATATATATATATATTGTTTTAACTGAAAGGTTTCAGTTCTGTTGAAATAAGTTTTAAGAGTTGTTTAATTCTGAAATAAATAAAAGCAAGTCATTAGCTAGTGATGAAAAATTTAACATTTTATTTGTTAAATAATTTGCTTTTAGTAGAAAAGTTTATAGTGATACAAATTAAAAATTAGAACAATCAAATCACCGCAACTCTTAAGAGATTTTTTTAATGTTTTTCCTCTGTGAAATATTTTATTTCAGGTATAAAATAAGAAGTCCAGAAAAGTTACATGGTAGTATACAATTTTTTTAACTTCAAAATTAATTATTTGAGTCTGTCACTGATGTGATTGTTATAAATTTCGTCCCAAAGCTTAATATTTACAAACTTAATTTTTGTAAACTAATTAAGAAATGGCATTTGTAAATGATTAAAAACAATATGATTAAAAGCTATGTTAAAACTTAAGAATCTTTTTTTATTAGACAGTTTTAGGTGTGGTACACTTAAATACTTTCTGACAGGAAAAAAATTGAAGGAAAAATGGCAACATGAAAACCATAGGATTATAAAGTCTATTTCCCTCTGAAACAAATTTGTCTCTCTTTACATTCTTTTGTTAACTTTTATTCTATTTATGTTTTTAAATTATAGATAAAACAGCTGAAGTGGGTAAGATAACTCCACCAGTTTTTCAGAAACAAATGAAATATTTCTGATGATTACAGAAAATATTAATTTTAAACACAGATATAAAACCAAAATATAATAATCATAACATATAATTCTATTACATGTTCGTAAAATAGTGGCCCAAGAGATGGTGATAGGTGGTGATGAATAGCTGCTTTCCCTCAAGTCTCTCACTGCCAAATCAGAGACGGCAAGCAAAATTAAAACCAATCATGCCTCAACAACTAGTGAAAATAGAAATTGTAAACACAACACTGGTAACCCACATTTACAAGTTCCTGTACACTAAACTTCAGGCCCGACAAGACCAGGTGGGTTAAAACGTTCGATTTGTAATCTGAGGGTCACGGGCTCGATTTCCCGTCGCACCAAACATACTCATTTTTTCAGCCCTGGAGATATTATAATGTGACGGTAAACTTCACAATTCGTTAGTAAATGAGTAGCACAAAAGTTAGCGGTGGGTGGTGATGACTAACTATGTTCCGTCTAGTCTTACACTGCTAAATTAGCAGGTTGCCTCTGAGTAGGTTTGCGCAAAACTTATAAACAAAACACTTGAGAATAACGGTTCTCAGAGAATGAATGGTATTTGCTTTATGGACACAAAATATAAATATGTCCTCTTCACGTTTTACACATTTATAACGACTTTCAGTTGATGAATGAAATTCGAAATTCACTGAAGATATATTAAACGGTACATACAGAACGGTAGAATCTGAATCATGAACTAAAACATTAAAACTTAAATATCTGGAGAAAGACAAGATTCATTTACTCCAAGAAGGAATTTTATGTGTTTGTATTTTTTGTATAGCAAAGCCACAATGGGCTATCTGCTCATCCCACCGAGCGTTGTAAATCCGGAGACATATCGCTATACTCGTGATGGGGCAGGAAAATATTTTAAAACAACCAAGTTTTGTCACTATTTTAGAACGCTGGTCAGTATTATATGATTTTTCGACATATTTGGTGTAAACTAATTAGACTGATATTCGAAATGTAATTGACATAATACTGAATCATTTTAATGTTATTTATATTTCTAGCTTCAACGGATCATTTAACAGCTAATGAGAATCAGTATCTACATATCATTTATAATAACCTGAATCTGTCGTGGTTTCCTTTCCTTTGAAATTTGTTTAACTCTTAAATACGTTTATTTTGAAAATAAAACTGTCAAAACAATGACATTGTTGAGTTATTAGTGATTTGTGAAATATCAATTTCAGGTTGTGATGAAGCAAAGTTTACCGTATGATTTGATAAGCTACTTAATTATATGTTGCTTGTTTCAGTATCTTGTTCACAGGGAAAAATATAGAATGTATACTTTGTAAAATAACTGAAGAAATATCTTAAATTATTTTTAAGCATATAGGTTTAATGAAGAAAACAGCCATCATTTTCAAGTGCTAAAATAATCAAAATAAAAAATTTTCCAAATTACTAGAGTTCAAAGTAGTAATTCATTTTTCAAGCTTATTTATTTGGAATGGAATCTTTCTTCAGACAGAAAGAAACCATAGCTATTGTGATCACGTGTTATTAAATAATTTTGTGTTTGTTGTTTGGTGCAAAGGTAAACAGTAACGTGTCTGCAATCTAACTACCGTAGGTATCGAAATCTGACATTTAATTCTACAAGAATAGTTCGTTCGTTTGTTTATTTTTAGAGGAAAAGTGAAGCTGTATTATCTTTCATGTCTACCGCGCAGAATTTAACTCCTGGTTGTAGCGTTGTAGATCTGTAAATTAAAGACTGTTCTCTCAGTGAGCCTAATAATAGTTGGAACTTATAAATAAAATTGTTACACGTAACCAAAATCTTGACGCTTCATTAAACACCAAAGAGGGTAGAATTCAGTGTTAAATCCTTCCAACATTTTTCTTTTTACTTATACATATCGAACATTCTAATACTGTTACAATGATAAAAAAGAAAATATTTTACTAGTGATAAAAGTTGGTTGGACTCTTTATCAGAAACAGCAATGTTAAATGTTAAACTTCAGATGTAAGTGAAAAGTTGATAATGATAGAAATGTATACTTTGTGTTAGTGAATCTTTATTTTCAGAAAAAAAATGTTGTGGCTGGAAACGTTAAACCTTTAATTCTTTTGAATTATTTCCATAGTCCTTGTTACAGTATTGAACTCACCTCATGTATTTTAGTAGATTTCTATATTTTAATTCCAGCCATCTTCAGTTTGTGTTCCTTTTTTTCTGAACTTGAATCTGAACATAATTTATACAGTGATACTTTTGTTTTCATTTCAGTTTTTACACAAGAACATCTATTGCTTGTAACAGTGAGATAGTTTTGAAACATAGCAATGACAATAACACTGCGAAAAGAAATAGAACAATTACGTATCTACAAAAGTGCTGCACTAATTGCTGTGCTGAAAACGTTGCACCTTTATCTGTAAGCCCGACATGGCGAGGTGGGTTAAGGCCACCTTATAATGAGAGGGTCGCGGGATCGAATCATGGTCGTTCCAAACATGCTCGTCCTATCAGCCGTGGGCCGTGTGACGGTCAGTCGCACTATTTGTCGGTAAAAGAGTTGATCCAGAGTTGGCCTTCCCTCTAGTCTTACACTGCTAAATTAGGGATGGTTAGCTCAGAGAGCCGTCATGTAGCTTTGCGTGAAATTCACAAACAAGAATCACAGTTAAGTGCGCCCCCAGTGGAACAGTGGTATGTCTGCGGACTCACACACTACAAACCGAGTTTCGATATCCGTGGTGGGCAGAGCACAGATAGCTTATTGAGTAGCTTTGTGCTTAATTCTAAACAAACAAACTTTTATTTGTACAAATATTCCACATGGCTATAATAAAAATACAGAAAGCTGCTTAAATATATGCAAGTGATGTAACGAGGACTATAGAAATAAAGATTACTGATGTTGATCTAAACTGTGATATTGCACTTTAAAGTGTAAACTGATTTCTTTCATATACGTTCTTTACAAAATGTAGAAATAATAAAACTCGTTAAAACGTTCATTCATAAATATTCTCATTCTGTCTCTTCTTGAATTATATATATAATTTATTTGCCTGTCAATTCATCTCTGAATCACCTTTTATAGTTCACCATTCTGTATTCCATTTCAAATGGTAATTCATAACCAATAATAAATACTGATTTTCAAAGAGAATACTATAAAGTAATTAATGTGAATTAATGGAGTAACTCACAGTAAACGTTCGGAACACAAAATGATATAGGTAAAGGAAAAGGTTAAACCAGATATTATGCGACTTCTTCTCCGTCAGTTAGAATTGCAGTTAATTTAAACAGCACCGTTTCTCTTCATGAAGAACACCCCCGCTTGCGTGCCACATCTGAGAGAAGAAACACAATAAGTTAAAACTACATAAACACATGTGAGCAATTGTTTTTGTCAGCAAACAAATGGTACGCTTACTCACGAAACATGTTAGGGTTTAAGTACTGATTAAACACTTGTTGATTGAAGTTCAATGAGGATTAAATACTTCTACACTTGGTACAAATGTGCACCAAATACTATCTGTTTGGTCTTGAATGGAAAATAAACTGAGTTTGAAATAATCCCAAATATTTCGTACCAGAAAAATTAAAATGTTGAAGGAATTTTAATTTTGTTTTGCATTTTGCGCAAAGCTACCCGAGGACTATCTGCGCTGGCGATCCCTAATTTTGAAGTGTTAAAGTGGAGAAAATGCACTAAGTCATCACCACCCACCGCCAACGCTTGGGCTATTATTTTACCAGCAAATAGTGAGATTCACCTCCATAATATAACGCCCCCACGGCTGAAAGGGTAAGCTTGTTTGGTTTGAGAGGGATTCGAATACGCAACTCTCAGTTTACGTATTGAATGCCTTAACCACTTTTTCATACCGTGCAACGTCGAAGCAAATGTTAAGCATTATCGATCAGGTTATTATAAAGCATGTGGGAATAACAGTTGTTATTTATGCATGATGTCACAAACAACGTAATTAGAAAATAATGAACGATATATTTTCCTTGTAAGTTACTCTTCAACATAAATTACTTATGATTGTTTATGTTTATGAGAGTCCAGCCATTCTAAAAGTAGCAAAAACACAGATAAAAAACAAAACACAGGAAATTATATATTAACAAAGGCTAACAGAGATCCAGGATAAAGAAACGCGGCATTCTCACAAACTATTCACATAATACTTTGGAAACATGTGAGGAAAACCATGCTTTCGTGCAACGGAAACAGCCCGCTACTTGTACAGCGGAATGTCTACGGATTTACAATACTAAAATCAGAGGGTTCGATTCCCCTCGGTTGGCTCAAAAGATAGCATGATGTGTCTTTGCTATTAGAAAAACACAGATACGCAACGACAATATACATGATCTCGATATTTCTCCCTTCAAATGTTATGAAGAATAATCTAGAAAAATATTTTTATCGGTGATAGTTTTAGTTATATTTATGTTGAAAAAGTTTAATTGTGTATGTACATGAGCAATAGATGTAACAGTGTAGTGAGTATAGAATTGTATGTGCAATCTTACAAAAGTATACTCTGATGTAAGTGCACAAGATGCTACAACGAGTAAATGGACCTGGCTGATTAGGGTATATTAATTAAAATATCAGCGTATAATTGCACATAAAGTCACATAACGCAAGTAAAGCAACGACAAATAAGGTATATTATTATAGAATCTTGGAAAAGAAACAACTTGTTAAAAAAAGAGGAAGACGTATGCCGATCACCTAACCGCCCATCGTATAAAACACTTGTTATAAATTTAATTCCAGCGCTGCATATTGTTTATGAGGCGGTTTCTACTTTAGTGTATTATATCGTCCATTTGACAAATTCAGTGTCCCTAACCTATTTATATTTCAAGGCATCGCGTTTATTACATGTGGAAAACATTTCATTCAATGTCATCTTGTGGCACAATGGCATCTTTGAAAACTCACATCGTCGTCGCAAGGGTACAGACAGCCCATTATGTAGCTTTATTCTTTATTCAAAATGAACTCGTTCAACAACTTCACAATTTTTGTGGAGGTTTAATCTATAAAATGTCCGTATTCTAAACATTTGACTGCACAATTGCTTCGGGGAATTGTTGATTCTTTTATCACCGATAGACTTTGAACCACTTCAAGCAGGAATAAGAGTTATAGTGTCACTGTTAAATGTAGGTTTATAAAGATATGATACTGACATGCAAACTTTATAACTGTCTACACCTTTACAAACACAATTTAACAATTTTGTAATTTTAAACTTTTTTTTTAAAACAGAGTGTTGTTCTTCATGGTATTTACTATTGTAAATCAAGAAAACGGTATTGGTTACCTAAATAATTTACTCTAAATCGTATAGTACGACTTTATCAGTGAATGAGTTGTATGTGCTATTTATAACTTCTGTGGTGGCTGTTTTACACTTAAATTTTCAGTCCTGTTAAGTTACAGTAAAGCCGGTGACTCTTTACAAATAATATCGGATTTTCCTAATGTGATATGCGCTGTGGAGCACAGATTATGAATAAATTATTTCCAGCAAATTCGTTACTCAAAATTTTCTTTCGTGGGTGGGGTGTTATATATTATACTGTATTTCGTCTGAGTCTCTGATTTATTATATTGCACACGTTACGTATTACTACTTCAAATAACCCGAATTTTAATTTGAGCTTACTAGTTAATTAAATGTTAACATGCATTAAATTTATGTCAATTGCCAATGAGTTTGAAAAAAATAGTTTTCTTTTTTATTGCAAACATATTTCAATTTGCAAAGATGAAATAATTCAAATTATAATAAAAGTACACTAATAATTATCACAAATGATGATTTATACACAAGTTTCACAAACTTACCGACAACACTGAGTCTCATATATAGTCTACAACTAAATATTTTATTGGCTACCTATGTCCACGCCGAGCAAATTAATTCTGAATTGATATTGTTTGGCCTCGATTAACGCCGTCTCTCCAGGCGAGCTTTACGCCCTTCAGCTTTCTCTCCTGTGTCGCGACTCATCTTCACCAAAGCTCTGAACGATACTGTTAATCACTAGTATTTAATACATACGTTGCACATTGTTGATTCTTACGCACACGAACGCTCTGAAAATTTCGAGATGTGGAACCTGCACAAAAAACAGTTAAAAATATATATTACTAGTGAAAAAGAAAATTGGGAAAGATGAGAGATGGAGCTTTCCACATTTTTAGTGTGAGTCTGATCCTTTACTTTCTGCATAATTATATATGCAATAAACAATTAGTTTTAGTGCATGTTATCCTCACCTTGTAAAGTAGGCTACCATATAATAATAAAATATGCAACACAAGGAGTTAACATTATCAAGCTTCACAAACTAAGTGAAATGAACAGTACTAAGATAATTACCTGTGTTCGTATATCATGTGGGTTAAGTTATACATTAATTGTTCCACTAAAGTATATGAAAACCAAACATTTATCTTTTTGTACATCTATGAGCTGTTTCCTAGTTGTAAGTTTGTCTCCATCTTCTATTTGAAATCCCTCGTTTTCTACCTTTCCTTTGATTGTAAGACACTCTTTCACGAAGCTTTTATTTTCTTAGCTCTGATCTATCATGTTTTGAAAAGTTATGTTCTGGACTCTTCATTTATTTATCACGTTCTTTTGTGTTTTAGAAGATTGGTTTTCACTATGAACATATTTTCATCACTGTCTTTGTATCTTCACTTCTTACTTATACTTATTTGTTGTCCAATTCCAAATAACAATAATGTTTGAGAACTCTTTGGTTCATCTTGCTTCAAAAATACGCCATCACATTCTCTTTATCTTAAACTACTATAAAATTATTCACTGTAACAAATTTTGTTCCTCGACAGTGTGCTATTCGTTAGTGCTTATGTTGTAAATGTACAGAAAATGACCCTACAAACTTTACTTTTGTGACGTGGATAATAAAATTTAGAAATTCAGCTATTTTTAAGTTGAAACGGGCAAACTATTAAATTTTCATTTCAATTAAGTCTGAATAAAACAACATAATATTCAAGGTTTACGTGATTTTACACTAAAGTTGTACGAAAATGAACAAAAATGTTTTGAAGTGAATAGTGTTTCTAGGTTTGCGACTGTAATTTTAATCACTTTCACTCATCAGTCCTCAAATATCTATCCTATAATGTTTTCGTTATTTGCTCTTAGATCAAGCAAAGTTACAAGAGAAAAGTAAGTCTTTTCCATTTACTTTAGGCATAAGCAATCGGAATGTGACACTTTCTGCCCAGAAACAAGAAAATTACAAAACAAATTGTTACACAGTGTTGCTTACCACGAGGACAGCTTCAAATTCTTGCCATTTTGTCTCAAGAGGTGGGAATCCAATGACAAAGTGGTATGTATGCCGACTCACCCTGTTAAAATCCTGATTTTTGTACCTGTATTGGGCAGAGAACATATAGGCTATTGTGAAGCTCTTTGCTTAATAAAAAAAAAAGGTTGACTTGGGAGAGAATATTAGCTGTTTCCAAGAAACTTTTGTTTTTAAAACATATTTTTATTCATGTCAACACATGTCTTACAAATATGAACACAATTTTTTCTCCGTTTAACAAAAGTAGATATATGAATATATTGTTGAAATATATATCAATCAGAAATTTAAAATGAAAAGTTATTAGTGAAAAAAATTAAATGTTTTGTGATGCACCGACATGTCATTTGTTTTGTTACTTGTTTTTATTGTACAGATTTTTATAAAATCAAATATCTCGTTTCTATGCTTTGTTTTATTGTTCTCTATAGTCTAAACATTTACTACACCAAAAGGAAAATTGCAGTGATATTGAATATCTACATTAAAATTATAGATTTAGATTTTATATCTTTTTATGGTTGGCCAAATGATGTCTGTGTGTTAGTTCCAGTAGACTAGTACTTTAAGAGAACAACGATCTCGAGATGACATCATCAATTTGATAAAGAGAACACATTTACCACAGAATTGAAGCATTCTTACTTAGTACAGCTTCTACCTGAAGACTAAGAAGTAGATTTCTATTGGGAGATTAATGTGTTCAGTTTGATGGACTTCTCCCAAAAGCAACAGACATCTTTGGACCTAATCACAATCCTGTAAAAGTGACTGTCATTTGTGTAAAAGTACGTAAGTTTTATTTTCTTTTTGCCATTTATTATAATATTATATTTATTCACGGTATTCTTGTTTTTACATCAATGTATATATTGAAACCTTATGTATTTTAGATTGTCATCAAATTCAACTGGTACTTGCTTTATTCTTTGTTGTTAATAAAACGACTTTCATAATTTAGACTGCTTTTCATCAGAAATAATTGGAGAAGAAACTTCCTGAAGATTCAACCAATGACAGCTGTAGGTTACTCACCTCTTACGCAGAATCTCTCTTCAGTGAAGATTTAATAGTGTAAATAAAAAATAATTCTTTGATTTTTCTTATCTTCCAGAATTTATGTGTATCGATGATTTTGGTGTTTTACCAGTTTATTCTGTGTCCAGTTGTCTTGGGGGACTCTGCAATGGTTTAATTTTGTTTTTACGTGAGATTTTCACTTGCTACACTAAGTATCATCAATATTGACATCAGTTGAGTAAGTAGTTTCAGAGAAACTCTGGATGTCCTGTTACTTCTGTATGATGTATGTTTACTTTTCATACCTGTTTTATTCTTCACAAGTGTTGGTTAATCACAGTATGAGGAAGTTTCACAAATGAATATTTGAGTAACTTTGCTGAATAAAAAGGCCTAAAACGCAGAAGAAAAGATTCAGATTTAATTAACGTGTAAAGAAATAATTACAGATGTATTTTGTATCAGCTATCATCATTAAAGCAATAAGAATACAAACTGTGTGTTGACTTTAACACAAATTACAAGAAAACTATTTCTTGATAAGACAACATGACTGCATGGAAATATTTGAGTTTCATTTTAGCTATTTTATTAATATAATTGTTTCATTCTTTATATTTGTGATTGTTATCGAGTGTCGAAATCTTAGTCATTGATAATTGATAATGGTTTATATATTTTTTTCAAAGGAATTTTTGAAACAAATAACTAATATATTCCTTCACAAGGTGCACAAATATTACTAAACTATTTTTAATTTGTGTACCTTCCTTCAAATTTATGTTTTCTTAGTGTTAGAAAAAGCCACGAAAAACATTGCGTTTAATAAAATATCAAATTTTAACATTGTATGACAGTACTGTCCAGAAAATAGTCAACAAGTGGATGGCTTTCAAAACAACTGCCAACATTCCCACGTCTGGTTGTTCAAGGAAGCCAAGAGCAGACCGCAAGATGATAAAAAAGTCTCCAAAAACCCAAATATTTCATTAAGGGACCTAAACAGGCGTTAGTTCTGTTAATGTGAAAGTGCATACCTCTACAATCAGAAAGAGACTGCACAATCGTAACTTGCGTGGAAGGTGTGAGGGAAGAAGCCTTTCCTCTCTCTAAGACACATCATGGCCAGACTAATGTTTGCCTGAGAGAATGTAGACAATCCCGGACAACTGAAATAATTTTCGCTAGACAGATGAGTTTAAAATTGAATTATTAGGACACCAAAACAGAGAACATGTTTCGCGTAAACCAAATACAGCATTTCAGAAAAAGAACCTCATAGCAACTGTGAACCATGAAGGTGAAAGTGTCATGGTTTGAAATTGCTTTGCTTCAGCAAGACCTGGACACCTCACAATCATAGAATCCACCATGAATTCTACAGTGTATCAGAGGATGCTTGAAAAATATGTTAGATCAAATGTAAGAAAATTAAAGCAGAAGCGAAACTGGACCCTGCAACACGATAATGACCTAAACATACCAGTAAATTGCCTTAGAATTGACTGAAAACTAAGAAATAGCAAGTCCTGGAATGGACAAGTCAAAGCTTAGATCTCAATCCCGTTGAGATGCTATGGATGTCATGAAACTGGCTGTACATGCAAAAAACCCTCAAACATTTCACAGCTGAAAGAACTTGGCATTGACGAGTGGGAAAAACTTTCTTCAGATGTCAGAGATTGGTAGATGGCTACAAGAAGCGTCTCACTGCAGTTATTTCAGCCAAAGGGAGTAACACTAGGTATAAGGGTGTAGGGTGTCCTAACTTTTTCCTCAATTAGATTATGCATTTGATTGTAGAATTACATTCACAGAGGATCTTGAAAAGTCTTTTTATCAATTTAATTGTTATGTTATTTTTCTATAATTTCTCAGTATTTTTTAAATTCAGATTAAATATCTATTTATTCAAAAATGTCACAAAAATACACAGGCTTTCATAGAGTGTTCTAATTTTTTCACATGACTGAAAGTATTAAAAGCGTAACAAAATCTGATGTTTCTTACAAGATTATTTGATCAATTTGTAATATTTTTCATCAAATCATTCGAGACAAAGTGTAGTTTTTCGTCGAGATGTTTCATGGGTATTACGTGATATGAAATAGGGCTTAACTCGCAATCACTGAGATGCCCCGCGCGGCCGTCACTTTCGTTCAAAACTCTACATATTTAACTTTAACTCATTTTTTAAATATAGTTAAAGTATCATGTTTGAAGACATTAACATGTAACTTCTAAAGAAATTATAAATTAACTTCTTGGAAGACGTTGCTTTTGCTTGCCCAGCCGGCATGGCCAAACGTGTAAAGGCGTGCGACTCTTAATCTGAGGGTCGCTGGTTCGAATCCCCTAAGCGCCAAACAAGCTCGCTCTTTCAGCCGTCAGGGCGTTATAAAATAACGGTCAATCCTACTGTTCATTGGTAAAAGAGTAGCCCAAGATTTGGCGGTGAGTAGTGATAACTAACTGCCTTCCCTCTAGTTTCACACTGCTAAATTAGGGATGGCTAGCACAGATTGCCCTCGAGTAGCTTTGTGCAAAATCCAAAAACGAAAAAACAAGCAAGAATTCCATGTAACATGTAGATGGAATTTAATCTGTAGAAATATGTTAAGCTAGAGGAGGATTTTAACGTTTAAAAGAGAAGTTTAGATATTAGTAAAGTACTTTCAACTTCAGTGCAACATCCCACACGTCTATAACGTAACTAGTAAGGTCCTCCCTAATATTGCAGTTGACATAAATTTACAAACTATTGATAATACAAAATGCTAAGAAATATGTAATTTTTGTTTTTTGTCTGCATTTTCATGATTGGGCTATGCTTTTGTTTCCTGTTACAGAACCATTTATGACAAAAAGAACAATATAAATGGAGTTTTTTAATACATTATGAACAGTGACTATCAATTCTGTAAACTGCTCTGATGTCAGTTGCTTAAATAAATCTCTTACTTCAAGTGACAGTTCTAAAAATTGTCAATACTTTAAACAACGGAATTAAAGAAAAATATTATAAAACAAGTGCAACTAGATCAGTAAAGTAGATAAAATAAGTCGAGAGATATCCACCAATAGGTGTTGTCCATTTTAATATACATGTGCCACAGTAAAAGATACTTCCTACATCATAAACACTCTTTTTGTGTTTCATGTGCCCAGGAAAAATAATATCTTACAAAACCTTGAGGTTGAAATCAAAAGGGCACTCAGAATGGTACATACATCTGCCATGCAGCATTGATGGTCTTTGATCTTTAACAAATACGTAAATATGTAAATATGTCCATCATTACAAGTGGAGAGGAATCATTTGTGGGAAGATATACGATGAATAATCGTTGCCGAACCAAACGAGCATTACCAGAAAGTTAACATTTATTGGTTAAGAGTTAAGTATGGTAAAATAAAAATCAGGATGTTCCAAAACACCTATTATCACTAAATACTGAAGAATAACTGACATTCAAATTCCTAACAAGATTATTGGACTGGATCAGGCTCTTTACAGAGCCATGTCGTAAACATTTTCTTTCACTTTTACCTTGTACTTCAGACAGTATCCACTGTAATCACTATTCTACAAATAAGCTTAAAAACCCTGCCGTACCTAAAGACGGGAATTAAACATAACGAGTTTATTCGTTCTTCAGTTATGTAAATTTAATGCTCTTTTTCAGAATGTTTCTAGTTCAGCCTCTGAATGGAAAATAAATATTAAAACATGGTGAAAAACTTAGAAGTAGAAAAAGCCAGGAGATTTACTTTTAAAATTTTACTGTCCGTACTGAAAAACATATGAACAATAACGTTCATTTTGTTTCTTAGAGTTTCCAAATCATTTGAAACAAGTGTAAAAATTAAAACCATAACACTGACCATATGTTGTTTGGTAACCAAAATAAACAGAAGCATACATTATATTTTCAATCTTTTCGTTCATTTTACTTTGATTACTTGGATGAAAGAGTTTATGATTATTTGTTTTTGTTCTGAGGGTAACCAAAACTACATGAAGTCTGTGGTTTGTAAAGGTGGGTTTGCTCGAAATAATCAGGGAACAACATTCCACTTATGACAAAAAATATATATATGAACAGAAACGCATTTCCACAACACTAAATCATTTCCTGTATTACCTTCTTCTCTTTGATGTAATTTCAAACAACTCTTCTAGCCTGTAATACGTATAACGTAATATAACAGAGTAAGGCTTCCACAAGGAATAAAAGTGAAGCAAACAGGTTTGAGTCACGTGATCTCATTGTTGGAAGGAAGCGCCTCTCTTTTGTCGAGTTCCATCGTTATTAGTTAAATCCAAATCCAATTTCTCCAATCAGGAGAGATCTACGCAATGATAGGTAAATTACCAACAAAGTTTAGATAATTTTAGGATTAATATCACAATACTTGAAATTATTGGCTCAAAGCAATTGGAAGAATTGTATAAAAGTGGAAATTTCAACTTGAAATATTCATCAACGGATCAAAGTTCTAAACCTTCAACATGAAAGTTCTGTTTACAGTTTTTGTTGTGGTCGTAAGCCTGACTATGACAAACAGCAACTCTATAGACATGATGTGGAAATTGATGTGTAGTAAGTTTATTTTCAAAGTTTACTAATGCATAAAATGTTAAATAATTGTTCCATGGAAGTAAATATTTTCAGTTAATATTTTCATTAGGTCAAAAGAAACACAAAGAATCTTAAAACTGTACGAAATATTATAGAGCAAAGTTTTGTCATATGCATTGCCATTTTATTAAATTTAAGAATACATGAAGTTGTTGCATTTCGACCATTGCAATTTTCTATCACTGTGAAGAGTTGAATGTCGGTTTTAAAAATTTCAACAGACATCTTCTATCTTGGTTGTAACATCCACTTCTCGAGCTATTTGGATCAGCACTAAGTTGTATTTTTATAACTCAGCAATAAAAAAAAACATTTGAGATTTGCATAAAATTATTTTTCTGATTAAAGTAGTAAAAAGTAGAAACAAAAACTGGAAAGTTCAAGATTTAACCATTAAAAACTAGTAAGTTTCAAACTTAAGTAATAAAAATCACAAAAAAGGAGTGTGTTTCAAATATAAAACCTTTAAAAGAAAAACTAAACATTTTATGTTTTTCTTCAGTAAGAATTTGGAACAGAAAAGAAAACACTTTTCTTCAAAGAATTACTTCAACAAAATTTAATCTGTGATGTAATACAGAAATGATAGCTCATTTTAAAATTAAATTTAAATAAATTCATATTTCTCATAGATGATAAACATTATTGAGTGTTTAGTTATCGAAGGAAATAGCAGTTGTATTTGAGGGTGTTTCTAATAGTTTATATAATGATTCATCTTATCGACTCACATCGATACTTCAAAGAATCTGTTTCAATACATCTAGTATTATATGTCGTAAATAGGCGAATCAGAAAACTTACGATTAATCAAGTAGTTTTACTAACACTGGTTCGAAAAATTAAAATCTACCCCACCAAATGAATCAGACATGTAATTATTTTATATAGGTATTGAAGACGATTCTGCAAAGGTGAATCATCTGAGAGTGTGCGCAGGAGAACGTTTCAAACAACGAGCGGAATGGGTAGGTATTTTGTTTTTATAATTAATCAAATGGGTAGGTATTTAGTTTTTAAAATTAATCATATAACGTTAACTCTGTGTTATTTTGGAAACGCCCTCCATTAGCACTGCGGCATGTCTGCGAACTTACACCGGTAAAAACCGTGTTTCGATAGTCGTGGTGGGCTGATCACAGATAAACCATTGTGTAGCTTTCTGCTTAATTCTAAATAAACAAACATACCAAAACATTTTTGAAATAAAGTGTTGTCGACATGATTCTTCTGTCTTAACATATTTTGGTCTTCAGTTAAAATTCTCAGAGATAATTCTATGAATCAAGGTCTCGTTTGTTAGCGATAAGTTTACGGAATTAGAATGCTCAGTGTTGTAGGTTTATAAATCACCTATCGGAAGGTCTCGATATTTTACACATCTTGAAAATGTAATCAATGAAATTTAAAAATGTTAACACTATTTGTCCTATCAAAGATTATTCAGTGTTAAACATCGATTAAGCAGCAGTTCATACGAGGCGTGCTATAAAATGGAAAATGTTTTTGTAGTAAAATTCTCCAGGTTATTAGTACAGCAGCTTTCCTTACTTTAACTTATGCAATTAATTCCCATATTGTCTGCACGTGAATCCACGTTAATAACATGCGTTGTACAGAAATAATTACTACAATATAGTAAGGCTCAGCATGGCCAGGTGGGAGAAGGTGTGCGATTCGTAGTCTGAGGGTCGCAGGTTCGCATCCTCGTCGCACCAAACATGTTCGCCTTTTCTTCCCTTGGGGGCGTTATCATGTTATGTTACAGTATTGATTGGTGAAAGAGTAGCTAAAGATATATAGAGAAGAGTGGGGAATACTAAGTGCCTTTTCACTAATTTTACATTTTTAAATTAGTGCGGATGTCCCTCGAGTTGCCTTGTGCGAAATTAAAAATAATAATAATAAAAATGAACACTGCCACATGCATTATTGACACCTCTCTATGAAAGTGGGAGAATATTGAAATGAAGCAAATTGAGAGAACAACAGGAGTAAAAAACTGAGAAGGTGCATGAAAACAGACATAAGAACCAGTATTGAAAAGAGAAAGATTGTGCTCATAGAGCATATACTCTACAAAGCAAATCCTCCTATCAATGTTAATACTTCCCCAGAGGAGATGATGTCCATTAAATTCCCCCAGCATTAAAAAGGGAGATAGCAACTGTTCAATAAAAGCATCAAGGACTGACTGTTTATAGGTCTCTCCAGGTGGAAAGTAGAGTAGAGAGAACAAACAGTGATGGCATGACCCAAGGAAACACAGATGGCTACAGCTTCCACGGGTGTTGAGTGGCAAAGATAAGCTGGGTATTTACTGATTGTCAAAAAGAGCCACCTCTCCATGCACTCATGCATCACACAAACTGTAATTTCTGTACAAAAAACGTGCCAAAACATGACTGTATCAACAGATTTCAGAAATATTTCCTGTAAAGAAAGATATATAGGATGATACGAAGCAATCAGTGCTTTGATGTCAGCCAGATTAGAAGGTTAGCCTTGACATTTCTATTGTATCAAATTGGCCATTTTTATTTATGTGTAAGCACATTGGCTGGAGAGTCCTTTTGTTTAAAACCACATCATTTTTCTTTATTTTCTTTATCTGAAGAAGATCTGTTGAGCTCCATAAATCCTGCCCTGGGTCGACGGAGTAGGTCTTTGTTCTTGTACAAGGATTCCAGCAACTGAGAGGTGAGCGAATGATTATTCTGCATCTTGGGGTGAGAGAAAAAGATTTACACAAGGAAATGCCTTACCTTAGAACCAAAGGAAATGGATGTTTGGATTTGTTGGAATGTATGTTATGGACATAGATGGGTGTTTATGTTTATTCACCATCTTTTTTAACTATGGAGATCAAAGACTTCTCATTTGGCTTGAGAATGATTCTTTTGAAGGCACAAAGAAACCCATCTGTTTCGACACCCGAGGTGGGCAGAGCACAGATAGCCCATTGTGTAGCTTTGTGCTTAGTTCAAAACAACACCAAAACAACTTTTAGTTTTGTTTTCCATCCTCTGTGTTTCCTTTGAAAGATTATTTTATTTTATTTGTTAAGTATTCTCAATTATTTATATGTATAAATAAATATATCAATTTCATTATTAATAAAGAGAAAGTAAATATATTTAAAAGTTGTTATAATAGAGTTCATAAGAATCATATGATTCCTGCTACATGGATATGGTTAAACAATTAACTTTTTTAAAAACAAAGTTGTAGAATGTAATCTTAAAGTTCATTGACCAAAAAGTATTTTTATCTCAAGCTACCAGATGCAGCTACAAAATGTGAATTTTCAAAATTTCCTTATGATGAATTTGAAGAGTATGTGAGAGAAATGTGCAAAGCAGAAAGAGAAGCTGATGAGAAGGTAATGTTTATCTAATATATCATTTTATGTTCTATCTACGTTTATATCACTAGTCTCTAAATTATCTTATTTAGTTTTGTTCTATAATTAACTAGCGCTCGAAATGTTTTCTTTTGTAATCCCAAATGTTTTGAATACAATACGATTCTAAGGTCACTCGATATTTTGGATACAGCGTAATGGGGGAAGCTTTAGTCACGGGATCGGGCTCATATTTAGTTTGTTTCAAGCTACCCTGTTTTAAAAACAAACTGGACTGGCTTATGAAAGCATATTATTTCGCAAAGCAAGAGACGAAAAACTTGGATGAATTAAGTAAAGAATAATTTAATACGTCTAAATGAAAATATTTTTAGTCAATAAAGATCATTTTGCCTGATGAAGTTCGACTGCTCGAAACTTCACACAAAATGAGATGAAAAATATTTTCTTCTGGAAGTTTCAATTTATTATTTATTTTCTTTCATTTTATTTTATTCAGTTTAAATCAATTTTAACTTATGCTAGGAAAATATCAAGTAATTGTTATTTTAAAATTTAATTGCTTAAAAGGCTCTTTGTAGTATATTTTAAAGGCTATTATTTAGATATTATATATTCCCATATATACATACTATTTACATACTAGATAATTAATTTTGACAGTTGCTCTGTTTTTAGGTGTTATGAGGAAACTCTTCTAAATGTATCTTTCAAGATTAATTTCAAATCTTGTTAATTATCTAACTATATTTTAATATTTATGTTTAGATGTATAGTTGCAGCAACATGGTACTATAAGATAACTAATAATCAAATTTGAAAATTGCACAACAACACAGAACTCTGTTAATACAACGTACGAACTAGAAGTACTAGATGAAATAATTTATATACACAGCGTCATAAAATGTAATACATAACTATAATGTTACCACATACATTTTGATTTGCCTAAGAATAGATGGAGATGTATAAATCTATGGTATTATAAGTCAACTATGAACATAATATTAGAGCCATAGGTAGCGATTGCTCAATTTACGCAATGGCCTGACCACTTATGCATGTAATGTATAGCTACAACTTATGTATTTAATTTCACTTCTCTTAATTCAGTGACTCAAGATTTCATCTCACAGTTTCAAATCTTCAAAACCTTTCTTGGGAGCGGACATATGACCCCAGACCTTCTAGAAATTACATGTTTTGCATCCTGGTAAAATAATATTCACACATCGTATGTCTTTCAATGTTAAATTATTTTTGTTGCAAAACGAAAGAATTTTTTAGTGTTCAATCCATTCTCACATGGTAATGAGAAATATTCTGGTCCATCTGTGATATGCAAGCGATTAAATCACCTTATAACCTGATGTTTCGAAACTACCCTTTATCGGTAAATATTTATTTAGTTTCGCTTTAAATTATTTGCATCTCAAAAACCTCAAGGCAAACAGTTCCAACAGCAAATAAGCTGTTAAAAAATCAAATCTGACTATGTTGTAGTTTATTTCTACCGTGAGAAAATGTATATTTGTTCCCCTACTCTTACCATGGACATCATTAAAGATGGAAGAATTATGAGGCATCAACAATATTACAACTTGAAACACCTCATTCGCATTATATTTTCTGAAAATTTATTAAGTTCAGAGATCTTAATCTACTTCCTTATTACAAATTATCCTTAAAGAGACGCAGCAACAGAGGAATATGATATTATAAAAGCAAATTTTAATACAGTTACCTGATATCCACAATAGTGGTTTGAAGGCCTGATATGAAGGACATGTGTAATGATTTGTTACATATAAAAGTATGTGTGTGAAGAGATAAAAAACAAAATATTAACAAGCAGAAGACTGGCTGAAAAAAAATTGGTTTTATTGTTCATAATAAAGCTGCTTTCATCTATAGAGAATCAAACTCTAAAGCTTAGCGACCACAAGTTTATTGCTCTACTACCAACTAACTCTTTAGTTGGAGATGTAGTTGAAATGAAGATAAACTGCATGCAACTAAAAAGCATAAGAAGTGTATATTAGAAACTGAAAATTTAAATATTATTTGTAATTGAAATAAGTATTAAAACTGTGCTTATTTACATACAAGTAGAAGCAACAATAAAAAAAATGAACAAAGCAACAAGACACCAAACAAAATGGTCCGCCATGGCCCGGTGAATAAGACACTGATGGTCACGGGTTTGAATTTCCATCACATTAAACTTGCTTGTCATGTTACCCCTCGAAGCGTTATAACGTTTCGATCAATTCCACTACTCGTTAGTAAAATAATAGCTCAAGAGTTGTCGGTGACTTCTAGTGGCTAGAAATTCTGGACTCTTCCGAGTCTTCCTACAGCTGACCATTAAGAGCTGGATGACAATAATCTTAAAATGTCGTCCCTCCACGCAACAGTCATAGTGTTTTCCTCTACCTATAAAATAAGGCAAGACACAATACTGTTAATTATTTCATGAAAGAGTAGAAACTGGACACTATGTAGGTCTGAATCTGGCAAAATTGATGTAAAAAGTAATATATTTCTGGAGGTGTGTCCCACGACTTCTTCTGTATTCGTATATTATATTGCTAACATGTTTATTACAATTTGTTATGACCAACAGAATTAATAAAATAACCATTTCCACTCACCCATGAGGATGAAAGGTAAACTTCTCATGTTATGGAATCTCTATTATTTTGTATTATTTCTGTGTTTTATTCAAACTTTCAATTTTAAAACATCTCCCATAACATTTATTGTATTTACCTCTTCATGCAGGAAGTAAAGGAATGTGTCGCTAATGAAATTTTAAAAGCTGGAGAGGATCTAGACGATGCAACGTCTGATGTTTTTTAAGAACTGTTTATGGGAAAGTTAGGTAAGAAAATCAAAATAAATCAATACATGAAATGAATATTTTGAAACGTCATCATTATATGTGTTAGAGAGTGTAAACGTTTAATTTACAATATTTTTGTTGTTCCATATAACATAACAGTTTTACAAGAGTTATACAGTCGTTATAGTGACTATTTACACAGTTTCACTTGATATAAGGAATTCCACGACAGCTAAAATGTACTGTAAATGATATTTTAAGTTAGTATATTCAATTTTATTCTGACATTTATTTTATTTGTGGACACAGTGGACTGGCACTAAATTATTCACATATTTGCTTAATGTGTGGCTATTTTATAAGATGACACTTTTTTTTAATACGTTATTCTTTTGTATAATGTCAAAAGACATTTAATAGAAATCCATATTTGTCACTATATATCTATAAAACTCTTTAATCCACACAGTAACACGCTGGTATTTCTAGGGATTTACACAGCTTGAAACCGAGGTTTGATATTTGTGAGAGACAGAGCATACATAACTCTATGTGTCACTATTATAGAACACTGACCATATGTTGTTGGTTTATCATGCAATTGGTATTAAATAATTTGACCAATATATTTAATGAAATGATGGTGGATCTGTTGTAAGTAAACAGAGAACATCATTTATGTATTTCAATGTTATTTATAATTAGAGCTTCAATGGATCACTTAAAAACTGATGAGTACCGGCATCTATATAAATTACCAATAAATCATTATTTGAATCTGTTACGGTTTTCTTCGTGTTCGATTATGTTTAACTCTTAAGTAACTTTTCTCTCGAAAATAAAACTACTTTAAACCAATACAATTGTTCAGTTTGTGTTTTTTAATTAAATATATATTGTTTGTCCGGTGTCTTGTTTAAAGAAAGAAAATACGATCTTTCTTTTTACAACGAAATAAAAATGTTTCCTAAATATGTGTAACACAGAATATTTCAATGAGGAAAGAAAATGCTTCTTTAAATTATGTTTTTGTGATCCGTTCTTTGAACTTTTTATTAATGTATTGATAAAACTTTCTGACCACATGAACGAGCCAAGTGTTATAAATTAACTTTGTTTGTTTGTGTAAACTTTCAAACAATGAGCTGTTTGCGACCTGACCATTAATGGCGCATTTAGGTAGGTCTTTGGGAGCTCAGTTCCGGTGCCCATGATCTTCATGTGGACTTCTTGACAGTTTTATTCTCAGTAAAATCACATAGGATGTTGAACCCATAAAAGTTATTAACTTCTGGTCTTAAACAAAATTAAATCTTTCATTTTTGATCACAAAGAAATGAAACTAGAGTTTTTGCGATATTAAATCTGTGCAAACTTGTTACAGGCCAGGTATGGCAAAGCGTGTTAAGGCGTGTACGACTCGTAATCTAAGAGTCGTGGGTTCTTTTACGTATTTTTTAATGTCTTATGTTCTTCGTAGACTAAACGCATCAGAAAAACGCAGATAACAGCTTGTATAATTTATTACACTAAACTATTAACAAATATAACAGATATAACATAAATTATATAATAACAGTGACAGATATTAAGTTATAACATTCGAAATTAATTACAAAACAAAATAATACTAGTTTTAAACTTCAAAATTTATCACAATACAAAATGGTACTGCCTGTATCTAATATAAAGATCTAAAATGAAAGTCTCAAATTCCAATCTAGGGTGTCAATTTGGTCCCACGAAGAAATTCCGAAGCTTAAATGAAGAAGTTCAGAAACAAAGTTCACAGTTCAATAAATTCGACGACTCTCAGCAGAAGCAGTAATTCAGATGAATCGTAGAGATTGACGAAATAAAATCACAGCTTCCGTAGATCTAACTTCAGTCACAACTCCAAGTTGAATAATCACAGCAAACACTTAATCTTTCTCAAATAACTGACTCTTTTCTTTTGAAATAAAACTGATGTCTGAATCTCTTTCCTTTCGAATAAAAACTGATGACTGAATCTCTCTTTTCTTCGAATTAAAACTGATGACTGAATCTTTCTCCTTCTTCGAATAAAACTAATGTCTGAATCTATCTTCTTTTTTCGAATAAAAACTGATGACTGACTTCTTCTCGCGTCACCGTCTTTTATACCGGCAGGCCATATTTCTCGAACAATCTTGCAATTTCCATACAACTTCAGAGCAATCCGCGGGTGTCCGTTCTTGCACGAGACTACACGTCCAGACACAAAGTCACCAGCACTCATTTACAAACATATGATTGGTTTACTTAATTCAAGAAAATTCTAAATGTTACCCTAAATGAATAACAAAATATTAATTTAAACTTCGAAACAATAATGTCAATATGGGAAAATGAATAATAGAAATGAAAATTTAAACACAACACGACATGTTGTCGTTTACAAAATATTTACACATTTATATAACAGTTCATATCCACGTTGTGTTCAACATGCTCGTCCTTTCAGCAATGGGCGTTAATTAGTGACGGTCAATCCCACTAATCAATGGTAAAAAAAGAAGCTGAAGATTTGGCAGTGGGTGGTGATGGCTAGCTGACTTCTCTTAATCCTTACACCACTAAATAAGAAACGGCTAGCACAAATATCCCTCGAGTAGCTTTGTGCGAAATTTAAAAAGAACAAAACAAAAAACAAACTTGTAGTTAAAATGATTAAAAAGTAAAAATAATTTTAAATATCATATTAAATAAGCTGCTGTTTTCCGAAATACACACGCAAAATATAAAAGAAGGTCAAGATAGGCTTAAATCATTCTAGAAAATAACCTTTTAGTTTTCATGGGTATAAATCTTATTAACAGCGTCATTACGATAAATAAAAATATATATGTGAAAACGGCTGGTAAGAGTTGAGAAATTTTTTATGCAGAGGAGCGAAAAACGTTTCGACCTTTTTCGGTCATCGTCAAGTTTACAATGAAAGAAAGAGGTAACTTTATCTAAACTAGAAAAGACTATATTCCTAATATGACGTTTAACATTCTGGAAGCCTCATTCATAAACAAAACCTCTGGGTGTGATTTCCTGTACCTGGTGAGAAGACTTTTCAGGGAAGGTTCTGCGATATCAACATAAACTCACATGTTTGCCATGTGTGGTGACTCGTGAAGGTAAAGAGAGGATATTGATGGTTTAGGGATCGAACACTAACATACCACTTTTACCTTTAATTTCTGTAGAAAGAGGTGTTTGGGGTGGCCCCCTTGAGTCAATCAACTTGTTCACTGGAGTTAAGGTCAACCAAGTACCAGTGTTGGAAGTTCTCAACATGCATTGCGACTATTGTATCTTTTGCTGGTGTTTGGGTATAGTGCTCACGAAATCCTGGCGTTCATGTTGTTTCCTTGTTTGATATTGTAGTCCATCACCTCTTAGGGCTCCACAGAGGAAGGGATTAGTGGGAAACGAAATGTCACTTTATAATTATGGATACTCGAAATACACATTTAAATAAAATAGAGAAAAAACAGTCCACAGATAAACGACCACGTCTTTGTGCAATCTTTAACATGTTGTACCTCATTTTCATATACGACTCTCTTTCAGACAAACCTTTAGAGCAAATGTCACCATTTCTTATTCAGAAAAAAATGAAGTGACTTGCTGGCTCTTCAAAGTTAGTAAAGAAGCTTCGATCTGATGATGTTTTGGTGGAAACATCTCAACGCAGTGAACTTCTCTTGAATTCATCAGATTGAGATATTGCTGTTTCCTTGGTTCATACCATCACCGTTTGTTTTCTCTACCTGTCGACTGGAGAGACATATGATTATTCAGAACTTCATGCACTGACTGAACAGTTGCCGTCTTCCTTTTTTATCGATTTAATTGACATCATCCCCTCTGAGGAAGTGCTGATATTGATGCCTTGTGCCTTGTTTGTCTTGGGCTGTCTCTCAAACTTTCACATTCATGTATATTCTATAAGTTATATAAATACAACAAAACATGTAACTTATATATGACATTTAATCTGTAGAATTTATTGAGCTAGATGTGGATTTTAACGTTTAAAAGAGAAGCTTAGATGTTACTTAACTACTTTCAACTTCAGAGCAACATCCCACACATCTATAACCCAACTAGTATGATCATCTCTGGTATTCTAGTTGACATAAAATCTTAGTAATACAAACATAAACTACTCAGAATGATGTAATTTAAGTTTCTATTAGCATTTTAATGATATGGCATGGCTGTTGTCCGCTGTTAAGGAACTATTTGTGACAAAAAGACAATTATAAATAAAGTTTTATTGAATACATCGATGTTAAGTGACTATCAATTAAATATACTGCTCTGTAGTCAGTTGCTTAAATAAATCTCTTACTTGAACTGACAGTTCAAAAACTCTTAATATTTTAAACTATAGAATTAAAGAAAAATGTTGAAAAATAAATGCAACTAGATCAGTAAAGGAGATAAAATAAGTCGAGAGATATCCCACAATATAGGTGTTGTCCATTTTAATATACCTGTGTCACAGTATAAGAAACTTCTCACATTACAAACACTCTTTTTGTATTTTATGTGCTCAGGAAATATAATACCTTACAAAACCTTGAGGTTGAAATCAAAAGGGCACTAGAATGGTACATACATCTTCCATGCAGCATTGATGGTCTTCGGTCTTTAACAAATACGTAAATATGTGCATATGTCTATTATTGTTAGTAGATAGGAACAATTTGTTGGAGGACATACGTTGAATAATAGTTGCCGAAACAAACGGGCATTACTAGAAAGTTAACATTTATTGCTTACCAGCTAAGTATGGTAAAATAAGAAACAGGATGTTCCAAAACACCTATTATCATTAAATACCGACTAACACTGAAGAATAAGTGACAATAAAATTCCAAACAAGATTACTGGAGTGGATCAGGCGCTTGACAGAGCCATGTCGTAAACATTTTCTTTCACATTTTTACCGAGCACTTCAGACAACGTCCACTGCAAGCACTATGCACCAAATACGCTGATAAACCCAGCCCCACCAAGATTATTTGGATGAAAAAGTTCATGACAGTTTGGATGACAGAGTTTATGATCATTTGTTTTTATTCTAACAGTAACCAAAACTTCTTGAAGTCAGTGGTTTGTGAAGGTGGATTTGCTCGAAATAATCGGGGAACAACGTTCTTCTTATGACAAATATATGTATATAGAAATAAATGGGAATGCATTTCCACAACACTACACCATTACCTGTATTACCTACTTCAAGTGGACGTAACTCTTCTAGCCTGTAAAACGTATAACGTAATATTACAGAGTGAAGCTTTCACAAGGAATAAAATTGTAGGAAACAGGTTTGAGTCACGTGATCTTACTGTTTGGAGTAAGCGCCTCTCTTTGATACAATCACATCGTTATTAGTTAAATCCAAATACAATTTCTCCAATCCGGAAAGAGCTACGCATGATAGATAAATATACCAAGAAAGTTCAGATAATTTCAGGCTAATGACAATATCGTTGAAATTATTGGCGCACAGCAAATGGAAGAATTATATAAAAGTGGGTTTTCTGACTTGAAATATTCATCAAAAAACCAAAGTTCTCAACATTCAACATGAAAGTTTTGTTCACAGCTCTTGTTGTGGTCGTAAGCCTGACCATGACGAACGGCAATTCTGCAGACATGATGTGGAAATTGATGTGCAGTAAGTTCAATTTCAAAGTTTATTAATGTATAAAATGTTAAGTAATCATTCTATGGAAATAAATGTATTCAATTAACATCTTCATTTGATCAGGAGAAACACAAATAATCTGAAAACTATATCAAAATATTATGAGACAAAGTTTTGTCTATGCATTGCTATTTTATTTAAGTTAAGAAAAAATATGAAATTGTCGCATTTGGACCGTTGCAATTTTCTATCAATCTGAAGAGTTGAGGGTCGGTTTAAAAAAATTTCAACAGATAACTTCAATCTAGGTTCTAACATCTACTTCTGAAGCTATTGTGATAAGTATTAAGTGATACTTTTATAGCTCATAAAAAAGTAAAATAATTGAGATTGTTTTAAAATTATGTATCAGATCAAACCAGTAAAAATTAGAAACAAAATCTGGAAAGTTTCAGATTTAACCATTAAAAATTGGTAAGTTTCAATCTCAAGTAATAAAAATCAGAAATACAAAACCTTCAAAACAAAAACTAAATATTATTTGTTTTTCTTCAGTAAAAAATTTTAAACAGAAAAGAAAAGAAATCAAAATCTTCCCTACTAAAAAGATCAGACATGTTTTTATTTTATGTAGGTATTAAAGATGATTCTGCAAAAGTGAATCATCTGAGAGTGTGCATGGGAGAACGTTTTAAACAACTAGCAGAATGGGTAGGTGTTTTTGTTGTATTAATCATATGTCGTTAACTTAGTGTGATTTTGGAAACGCCTTCCACTAACACAGATGCATGTTTGCGAACTCACAACAGTAAAAACCGTGTTTCGATACCAGTGGTGGGCTGATCACAGATAGCCTAATGTGTAGCTTGTGTATAAATCTAAATAAACAAACAAACCAAAACATTTTAAAAATAATGAATGAATCTTCTGTTTTAACATATTTTTGTATTCAGTTAAAATTCTCAAAGATAATTCTATGAATCAAAGTTTCGTGTGTTAGCGATAAGTTTACGGAATTACAATACTCAGTGTTGTAGGCTTATAAAACACTTTTCGGAAAGTCTCGATGTTTTACACATCTTGAAAACGTAATCAGCTAAATTTAAAAATGTTAACACTATTTGTCGTATCCAAGACTATAAAGTTTTAAACATCGAATACGCAGTAGTTCATACGAGGCGTGACATAAAATAGATGTTTTGTGTGAAAATTCTAATGGTTGTTAGTACAACACCTTTATAAAGATGTCTGGAGCGCCCCTTATTTAAACTTATGTAATTAAATTCCATATTGCCTGCATGTGAATCCACATTATAACATCCGTTGCACAGAAATAATTTCTACTATATAGCAAAGCCGGTCATGGCCAGGTTGGTTATGACGTGCGACTCGTAAGCTGAGGGTTGCAGATTCGCATCCCTGTCTCACCAAACACGCTCACCTTTTCAGACGTGGGAGTTTTATAACGTAACAGTTAATTACATTATACGTTGGTGAAAGAGTAGCCCAAAAGTTGGCGGTAGGTGGTGAAGACTAGCTGCCTTCCCTCTAGTCTTACACTTCTAAATAACGGACGGCTAGCACAGATAGCTTTGCTTTGGGCGAAATTAAAAGACAAAAAAAAACATTTAACTTACTGTTACTTCTAGTTTGTATGGTCTTCATCTGGTGCACTTACTAACGTTAAACCTCAGCGATTATTTCTGATATTTCACATGTATTTTTTCGTAGTTGAGCACAAAGATACAGACTGGGCTATTTGTGTTCCTACCAGCATGATATTCGAAAATCGGTTTCATGCGTTGTTGGTCCGCAGACTATCGTTATCTCACTGGTGGCTGTTTTACGTGTCTACGTTGATCCTGTTTGTTTATACTATCTATTTGCTGACTTTTTATTTTATTAACTCGTTGTTGAGAAGTAAAAACGAAGACAACGCGATTAATTTTCATAATATTTGTAGTTAAGATATAAATAAAGTTTTTTTGACGCACGTAATTTTCATTTTACTTGCTTTAATTTTTTACTGTGTACATGATTATGCAATAAATGTGTTGTTAAATTTAGATACAGTTTACAGATCTAGAACAATGTGGTTTTGTTTTCAATCCTGTTTCTTTCCTTCGAAATATTGTTTTATTGCAATTCATAAGGCGCGGCATGGCCAAGCGCTTTAATGCGTGTGACTCGTAATCTGAGGGTCACGGGTTCGCATCCCCTTCTCGCCAAACATGCTCGCCCTTTCAGCCGTGGGGGGGGTTATAATGTTACGGTCAATTCCACAGTTCATTGTTAAAAGAGTGGTCCAAGAGTTAGCGGTGGATGGTGATAACTACCTGCCTTTCCTCTAGTCTTACACTGCAAAATTAGGAACGGCTAGCACAGATAGCTCTCGAGTAGCTTTGTGAGTAATTCCAAAACAAACAATTCATATATGGTTGTTTATGTATAAATAAATCTATCAGCTTCATTATCAACGAAGAGAAAAGAAATATATTTAAAGGTGGTTATAACAGAATTTACATGAATCAGATGATGTCTGCCACATGGATACAGTGATACAATTAACTTTTATGAATACAAAATAGTAGAATGTAATTTTAAAGTTGATTGACAAGAAAGTATTTTTTATCTCAAGCTTCCAGATGCAGTTACAAATTGTGAATATTCAAAATTTCCTTATGGTAATTTTGAAGAGTTCGTGAAGGAAATGTGCAATGCAGAAAAAGAAGCGGATATGAAGGTGATGTTTATCTAACATATAACTTTATCTTCAATTTTCGTTGATATCACTAGTCTCTCAAACATCTCTATTTATTTAATTTTGTTGTATAATTAACTATCGCAAAAAATGTTTTCTTTTGTAATCCCAAATTATTTGAATACAATTTGAGGCTGACGCCACTCGACATGTTGGATACAGTGTAAGTAGGTGTAGTTTAAGTCACGGATCGGGCTCATATTTAATCTGTTTCAAGCTACCCTGTTTTAAAAACAAACTTGACAGTCTTATTTATGAATACTATTCCGCAAAACATGAGACGAAAAACTTGGATAAATTGAGTAAAGAATAATTCGACATGTGTAAATGAAAATATTGTCAGTCATTAAAGATCATTAGTGCCTGATGAAGTCCGTCTGCTCTCACACAAAACGAGCTAAAAATGTTTTCATTTTGAAGTTTCAATTTACTATTTATTATCATTTATCATACTCTATTCGGCTTAGATCAGTTTTAACTTATACTCAGATGATATCAAGTAAATGTTATTTTAAAGTTTAATTGTTTAAAAGCCTCTTTGTAGTATATTTTAGAGGCTACTACTTACCTTCCAGATAATTAATTTTGACAGTTGATTCTGTTTTTTAGATTTTGTGAGGATACTGCTCTAAATGCATCTTTACATATTAATTTTAAACCTAGTTATTTATCTAACTATACTTAACTATTTATGTGTAGAAGGATAGATGCAGTAATATGGTAATATAAGGTAACTGTTAATAAAATTTGAAATTTGCACAACAATTTAGAGCTATGTTAAGACAACGTAACTAATAGAATTACTAGATTAAAAATATATAAACACAGCATCATAAAATGTAATACATAACTAAAATATTACCATGTAAAATTCAACTTGCCAATGATTAGATGCATATGTATAAATTTATGGTATTATAAACTAGCTATTTACATGATATTAGAGTCATAGGAAGCGTTTGCTCCTCCAAGGCAGTGTCTTGACCACTTTTTCATGTAATGTATAGCTACAACGTATGTATTAAAACTTACTTGTTTTAATTCAGTATGTGAATTAAAAGTGACTCGAGATTTAATCTCACATTTTTAAATTTTGAAAACCTTTCTTAAGGGTGGATATATGACTCTGAACCTTCTAAAAATTATATGTTTTTCATCCTGGTAAAGTAATATTCACACATTGTATGTCTTTTAATGCTAAATTATTTTTATTGCAGTAGAAAGGAATTTTTGAGTGTTCAATCCATTCTTACATGACAATAAGAAATATTTTGGTACATCTGGGCTATGCTAGCTACTAAATCACATTATAACCTAACATTTCGAAACTACCCAAAATCGGTAAAAATTTATTTCGTTTTGCTTTAAATCAGGTGCATCTCGGAAACCTCAAGGCAAAAAGTTCCAAAGGCAACTAAGCTGTTAAGAAATCAAAGCTAAGTTGTAGTTTATTTCTACCGTGAGAAAGTGTATATTTGTTCCGCTACTCTTACAATTGACATCATTAAAGATGGAAGAAAAATGAGACATCAACAACTTTACAACTTTAAACAACTCATTCACATTCCATTCTGTGAAGAGCTATTAAGTTTAGAGACTTCATCTACTTTCTTATTACAACCTTTTTAAATAGACGCAGCAACAGAGAAACATGATATTATTAAGATAAAGTTGAATACAGTTACCTGATATTCACAATGGTGGTTTGAAAACCTAATATGAAGGACAAGTTCAGTAATATGTGACAGATGAAAGTTTGTGTATGAAGAGATAAAAAACAAACAATTTCTAAACTATTAACAAATAGAAGACTAGCTGAAAAAATAGTTGGTTTTATTGTTCAGAATAAAGCTTCTGTAGCTCAAGAGTGTGCGGTGGGTGGTAATGAGTAGCTGCCTTTTCTAAATTACCGATGGCTTGAGTAGATAGACCTCTTGTAGCTTTTCGTGAAAATTTAAACAAATCAAACAAAATTTTGAACTATTTCAAGGCTTCCTCTTTCTGCAGCTTACCATTAAGAGTTGGATGACAGTAATCTTGAAATATCGTCACTCCATGCAACAGTTATAGTGTTGTTCTTTACCCCTAAAATAAGGTGAAACACAATACGGTTATTGATATCATGAAAGAGTAGAAAGTGGACACTTTGTCAGGCTGAATTTGGCAAAACATATGTAAAAAGTAAAATATTTCTGGAGGTGTGTACCTACGACTATTTCTGCATTCGTGTATTATTTTGCTAAAATATTTATAACAACTTGTTAGTTTCAACAAACGGAATGAATAAAGTAACCATTTTCAGCTTACCCCTAAAGCAGAAAGGTAAACTTCTCAGGTAATGGGGTTTCTGATATTTTGTATTATTTCTTTGTTGTTTTAAACTCTCAGTTTTATAACTTATTCCATAATAATCGTTGTATTTACCTCTTCATGCAGGAAGTAAAGGAATGTGTCACTAATGAAATTTTAAAAGCTGGAGAGGATCTGGACGATGCAGTGTCTGATGAAATAAAGAACTGTTTCTGAGGATGTTAGGTAAGATGATAAAAAATCAATACATCAGCAATAAATGAAATAAATATATTGAAACTTGAACATTATATGTGCTGGACAGTGCATAAACCTGTTATTTACAACATCTTGAAAGATATTTCTAGTTCCATGTAACATAACTGTTTTACAACAGTTATGCAGTCGTTATAGTAACTATTTGTCATAAATTTCATTTTGTATAAGGAATTACATGACAACTAAAATCTACTGTAAATCGTATTATTAGTCAGTATATATGATTTTATTCTGATATTTATTTTATTTGTTGGTACAGTGAACTGGCTCTAAATTATTCACGTATTTTCCAAATGTGTGACTAATTTTAAAGTGACGCTAACCTTTTTCTTAAACAACATTTAATAGAAATACATATTTGTCACTATATATTTATAAAACGCTTTAATTCACACAGTGACACGTTGGTATGTTTAGGGACTCACACAGCTTTAAACCGAGTTTTGATACCTGTGAAGAGAGCACAGATAACTCATTGTGTCCCCAGTCTAGAACACTGACTATATATTGTAGGTTTCTACCCCAACTGGAATTGAATAATTTCACTAATATACTTAATGAAATGTTAGTGTCAGGTTAACTGACCTGACAATAACATTTATATATGTCAATGTTATTTATATTTATAGCTTCAACGGATCACTTAACAGCCTGTGAGACCAGCAGCTATATATATTACCTATAATATAATATTCTAAATCTGTTGTGGTTTCATTCGTGTTCGATTATGTTTAACTCTTAAATACCTTTTATCTCGAAAATAAAACTACTTTAAAGCAATACAACTGCTGCGTTTGTGTTTTTAATTAAATATATATTGTTTGTTCGGTATTTTGAAAAAGAAAGAAAATTGATCTTTCTTTTCATAAAAAAATAAAAAAGTTTCCTAAATATGTGTTACACAGAATATTTCAATGAGGAAAGAAAATGCTTCGGTAAATTATGTTTTTGTAATTATTTTTTAGAATTTTTTTATTAAAGTATTTCTAAAACTTTCTTAAGATATGATCGAGCCAAGTGTTATAAATTAACTTTGTTTGTTTGTTGTACAGTAAACTTTCAAACAAGGAGCTATCTGCGACCTGACCACTAATAGCGTATTTAGGTCGGTGCTTGGGTGCTCATCTACGGTGCCCATGATCTTAACGTGGACTCCTTGACAGTTTTATTCTCTATAAAATCACATAGGATGTAGAACCCACAAAAGTTATTAGCTCCTGGACTTAAACAATATTAAATCTGCTATCGTGGATCACAAAGTAATAAAACCTGAGTTTTTGCAATATTAAATTTGTCCAAATTAATACTTAAAATGATTACAAAGGAACATAATTTTAATATTATACTAAATAAGCTGCTCTTCTCAGAAATATACACGTAAAATATAAAAGGAAATAAAGATAGGCCTAAATGATTCTGGAAAATGACCTTTTAGTTTTATAGGGTATGAATCATATTAACAGCGTCATTACGATAAATAAAAACATCTATGTAAAAAGGCTTGTAAGGGTCGAGAAAATGTCTATGTTGAGTAAAAAAAAAACGTTTCGACCTTATTCTGTCATCGTCAGATTCACAAAGAAAGCAAAGGTAACTGACGCATGTTTGAAGGGAGTTGTGCAATTGAGTGTAGGAATGTTGAAGGCCTGCTTAAATGTTTGATTATATTTATTAATATAGGTACAAAGGTGCTCCTTTGTATTGGTTTGTTTTGGGCTTGAGTTGTTTCATAAGTAAGTCTTTAAGTTTGCGGTTGTTTATGTTTGTTTACTTATTTAGAATCTGGGTGTTTTTATGGTTATGTTATGTTTATTTTATTTGCAGAGCTCGAAAACGTGTGAAGGTGATATTTTATGTTCTTTGACTATGGTTTCAATTTTTCTTCTTGTTTCTTCAGTATAGAAGTCGTGGCAGTTATCACATTGTATTTTATAACTGATGTCAGTGTGGTATTTGTTAGTATATTTTTTACATAGTATTGATCTTAGATTTGTGCCTGGTTGTTGAATAAATTTGGCATTAACTGGAATGTCATATTTTGTTATTAGTTTTTGCCAAATGCTGGTTATTTTTCTACTGGTGTCATAAACATATGGTATGTAGTGGTATATATTTTTGTGACATTTTAATTCGTTGGATATAATTACTTTTATTGGTTGATTTTACTTTTTGTGTACATGTGTGCGTATAATGCTTTATACGATTTGTGAGGAAACGTATTGATGTTGATTAAATATTGCTTTTATTTTGTCTAATTCATCGTTAATTTTATTTGATGAGCAAAGTTTTATGACTGTGTTTACTTAGTTTCTTAGTATGTTGAGTTTTTTATTTGCGTCATGTGCTGAGTCCCTTGGAATGTATAGTCCAGTATGGGTAATTTTTCGGTGGATTTCTCTTTAAAATTGTATAACGGTTCTTGTAATTTGAGGTAAAAAATTATGCTTGATTGCTTTATTCCTGTTCACATATGAAATTAATGTTAGCCTGTATAGTGTTAATTTGACTGAAAACATTAAGTGTGTGTTCTATAGATGTGAATTCCGCAATCGTGTCGTCTACCTTACTGTGCCAGTTGAGTGATGGATATAATGCTGTATTAATTGCTTGTATTTCAACTTGCGTCATAAAAATATTGGCTAGAACTGATGATACATGTTTGCCCATGCTTAGTCCATTTGTTTGTATGTTGTTTTGTTTGTTGAACATAAACCGTGTCTTCATCGTAGTGAATTCTATAACGGTTTCTAATTGGTTCCTGGGAATGTCTATTAATGGGTTAGAGTCTTGGATAAATAGTTTTAAGGCTATCTTGCAGTCTTCAGCGGCTGAAGTTTCTGTAAAGAAGAATATAACATCGAAGCAAACCTTTAAGGTTTTATGATTAAATTGATTAAGTTAGACTTGAAATTAAAAGTGTATTTGATGAATAAGCTGACTGATGTTTCATATTTGCAGAATGTCCATGTTATGTGTTTACCAAGATTGTAATAAAAGGACTTGTATAAGGACATTATTTGTCGTAAAAGACAATCTGGTTTATGAGGTTTGAAGATGCCGAATATTTGTTGTGTGTGTAAGTCAATTTTGCATAGGTGGGATTAAAGTGTTTTTGAAATTGTGTTGGCTTTTACAATTTTAGTAGTATTTTGTTTCGTTTCGTTTTGTGTCTTTGTTGGATTTGTGTGTATTAGTTCAAATTAATAGAATTAATATCTGTTTTTGTAAGTTTAATTTTTAATTTTCTGTTTTGTTAAATTATGTTGACGGTTTAGTGAAAAACTTCTTTGAATAAATAGTGTAAGATGTTTTCATATGTTTCCAGAAAACATATTTTTAAAATTTTTTTCTGGGTACTTTGGGAGTTTGATGTCACTAAAACTGTCCAAGTTGGTTGTGTTGTATCTGTTGGTTGTTTCGGTTTTTCTTTTTTTTGTTTCAGTTGAAAGTATCACAAATCTACTGCTAATCAAATAAACATAACTTAACCATAAAAACACCCAAATACTAAATAAAGAAAAAAATTGAAAAAAAACTCAAAATTGAAGAAGCATTACATATACAACAACTCAAGCCCACAATAAACCAATACAAAGGAGCATCTTTATACCGAAATTAATAAATATAATCAAATATCTAAGCACGCCCTCTACATTCCTACACTCAGTTACATAACTCCATTCAAACATATGGTCAGTTACTTCTTTCTCTCTTTGTGAAACTGACCATGACTGAATGAGGTCGAAACGTTGTTTTTTCCCTCTTCATCAAAATTTTCTCAACCCAAACCAGCTGTTTTTACATATATACAGTGGATAGTGAGATAAAAACTGTAGAAGTTTCAGATACCTCAAAAATATAACCTAAGATACAGTTATTTAAACTGCGAACAGCATTCTTTTAATATTCGACAGATCTAATATTTTCCAAAATTGTCAATGGTAAGGTAATTAAAAAAACAAAAATATGAGCGAGTTTAAAGATGATGACCAAATGAAGAATTATAAAGGGGGATGGACAAGAAGTGACTTGGATGGTCCTGTACATTTTATTCAAATCATAAATTATAAAATTAACAAAACATCACAAATCGAAAATAAGTCAATACACTTACAATTCACATTATATATTATTATAGGTGTTGTAAACATGAAATTAATGTATTCAAAATAAAACGTCAATACAGCTGTGATAATCGCAATGCTAAAAAATATCCAAGCACCATTCAAATAATCTGGTGTAAATAGAAAAAAACTTGAAGATAAAAATGTGGCATTTTTATTGTACCAATATAAGCCTGTGAGAAAGGTACCAGGCTAATTTGGAATAAGTGGCAGCCCAGGAGTTTCTAATCATGAACAAAAACATTAAATATGGAAATATGAACAATGACATTTTTGTTCATGAGCGACATCCTGGTTATCAAACTAGTCGTAAATTAGAAACAATTTTATGGAAAATGGAAAACTACATAAAGTAAAAATTATGTAGTACGTTATTGGTTTTCTTACAATTTGAAGAAAAATATATGTATTGTTCAAATAGTTATTTTGTAATTTGGTTTTACACAGAAAATAGAATGAATAACAATGATTTTCTAAAACGTTTGTAATCTATATCAAACATGACTCAACATTTATCTCAAAGATGCAAGGTAGTGTAAGGGGTTCGGTATAATACAAATAAAATGAAATATTCTGCTAAATAACCTTAACTGTTTCACATGTTAGTAATGTTATTACAGTAAAAAATCTCAATGGTTTTGAATTAGTAGTTATCAAATTCAAAGTTTAACACAAGCAGCAAAAATTTATTCAGAAATGAGCATAGCATATTGCTGGTGTAGTGACAGTTTCTACTGTCTAACAAATTTTAAACTTTTTCTGGTAAAAAATAGGCCACTAAAAATATCCTTAATAATGTTGAATAATATTTTATTCAATAAAAACCCCAAATACTTCAACAAAATACCTTACGCGACTCAACTTAAAAGTTTATCAGTCTTGTGATATCAGTCTTATTAGATTAATTTATGCATTTTAATGAAATAATGAAACTTTCATGCAAATAGTTTTATTACAAAACACATTCTATACTTTTCCAAATGAGATCAGCAGCTTCTTTGTGCGACCTAATACGTTATTTTAAAAATGGTTAACAATTAGATACGTATTTTAATTTGTCTCAAACGAGATTTTAATGCATTTTAATATACATACAATACAATTTATAATAACAGTTATTAGAAATAATTTTTTTTTCAAAATTTTACAAACTTACAAACAGTATTAGTTTTCAATCTAATTCATAACTTCCTTGATATCTTTGTAAGGGTTCATAATGAGCGAATTAATTTAAAGTTGATACTGATATAATTCACTCAAGAAGGAGCTCGTTAGTTCTTTCTTATCACATGGTGATTACAGGTCGGGTTCCTTGTCAATGAAGTAATGTACTTCACAAAAATACCAATATGTGATGTTAATTCAATGAAGTTAAACTGAGTCATTTGTTGAAGAGGTGGTCACAAGAGAAGTTCTAAATCTATAAACGTTCCCTGTCAGCATCTGAAATTAATAAGCATTAATCAAAGTTATAATTTCTGAGGTTTTCAGAATACCAAATGCAGCAGACTAACAATACACACTGTATCTTTCTGTTGCAGTGGTTAATTTCAATAACGTTAGGCGAATTTCTAGAAATTTCAGCTTCCAAAGCAATACTGATAATCACGAGCATATATATAGCCGCAAAAAACGTCGTTGTCTTTTACACCAGAAAATCCTTCACACTTTTAGTGAATAGGCAGGAATTTCACAAAACACATTTAACACAATAAAGTACATGCAGATATTCATCTGTTTTCTGATAAAGGAAAATTAACAATAAAGGTAAAATAGAATACAAAAAAATATCATTTCATGTAACATAAATACCAAAATCACAATATACCAAAAGATGATGCATTCTTTAAAAATATGTTGTAGCTGTCTTTGAGTTTATTATTCTTTGTTTTCTAAGGGTAAGCAAAACTTCATGATTTTAGTGATTTGTAAAGGTGGGTATACTCGAATAATTAGGAAACAACGTTCTGTCCATGACAAATATATTTATGTAGATGGGAACGCATTTTAAAAATACTACTTCATTGCCAGTATTACCTTCTTCTTGTGGATTTATCTTCAAAGAACTCTTCTAGCCTGTAATACTTACAAAGTAATATAAAAAGAGTACAGTTTTCACAAGGAATAAAACTGTGGCAAACAGGTTTGAGTCACGTGGTCTTATTGTTGGGAGGAATCACTTCTGTTTGATGTAACCACACCTTTATAAGTTAAATTTAAACTAAATTTTTCCAATGTGGAAAGAGCTATGCACTGATAGGTAAATATATTAATAAATACTATCAACTTCGGGTAATTACAACATAGTTCAAATTATTGGCTCAAAGCTGTTAGAAGAACGATATAAAAGTAGGTTTTCTAACCCGAAATTGTCATAAAAGAACAATAATCTCAGCATTCAGCATAAAAGTTATGTTTGCAGCTCTTGTTGTGGTCGAGAGCCTGACAACGACGAAAGGAAACTCTGTAGGCAACTCATTTTCTTAGCTAATTGATGTACAAAAAATCAAATAATTGTTCTATGGAAGTAAACTTTCTTTATAAATGTTTTGATTTGATCGGAAGAGAAACAAAATGTCTGAAAACTCTATCGAAATATTTTTGAAGCAAAATTTCCCCATATACATAGCTATGTTATTAAACTTAATTAAACGACTGAAATTGTTAAATTCGGACGGTTGCTTTACAATCAATCTAAAGGGTTGAAAATCGGTTTTGAAAATGTCAACAGATATGTTTGTATAGGTTACACATCCACTTTTGGAATTATTTTGATAAGTTTTAGGTAGTATTTTTATAACTGAGCAATAAGTTAAACAATTAAGATTTCCACAAAAAAATTATATGTTCCAGATTTAACATATGAAAATTAGAAACAAAAACTTATGTTTTAAATTTAACCAAAATAAATCACAAAAAGGAATACATTTCCAATTTCAAACTTTCAGAAAACAAACTAAAAATTGTTGTTTTTCTTCAGTTAAAATTTCATGAGTGTTTTTTCGACACTAAAGCTAAACACTTTCATTGATAACTACGTCTACAATGAAATACTTCAACAGAAGCTAATCTGTAATGTAATACAGTAATGATAACCCATTTTAAAATTAAATATAAATAAAGTCATTTTTCTCATCGCGTGTGAACGTTGTTGAACGTTAAGTTTTCCACGAAAGGCTTCAGGCTTAGTAGCCTTCAAAAGGAACTATTGTTATACGCGCGGTTCTTTCTGTTAGATAATATAATGGACCCCTGCTAGTACAGCGTATGTCTCCGGATTTACAACGCCAAAATCAGGGGTTCGATTCCACTCGGTAGGCTGAGCAGATAGCCCGATGTGGCTTTGCTATAAGAAAACAGACACAAGCAAATAAACACAATTTAAAATATATTATTAATTTTAACACACACAGATAATATAATGATTTACCTCACCAACGTACATCATGGAACAAGGAATCTGTAATAGTACATCTAGTACACAGTATGGTAGGTATGTGAATCAGAAAACTTACGTTTAATAAAGAAGTTTTACTAACGTTAGTTCGTAAAATTAAAAACTACCCCATTAGGAAAATCACACGTTTATTTTTTTTATTTTATACAGGTATTAAAAACCATTCTGGAAAAGTGAATCATCTGAGAGTGTGCATAAGAGAAAAATTAAAAGAACAAGCAGAAATGGTAGGTGTTTGTGTTACAATTAATCATCTATCGTTAATTCAATAACATTTTGTAAACAACGTGTTGCTGACACGAATTTTCTAAATTTCACACACGTTTGACTTTGGTTAAAAATCTTGCTATATAAATTATATTGAAAATTTCATTGATACTGAAGTTTGGTTTGACGTTCTAAGAAATAATTTTAAGAATTAAGGTTCCTTGTGTCAGCGGTAAGATAACGGAATTACAATGCAAAGTGTTGTAGGTTTCTTGACCAACTTTCGGATGGTATCGATGTTTTTCACGTTTTGAAATTGTAATCAGCTAAATTTAAAATTTTACCAGAATTTGACATATCGAAGATTATCAAGTGTTAAACACCGATTACGCAGCAGTTCATACAAAGCGTGGTGTAAAAGTGGAGATGTTTTAGTGCTAAAATGCTCCTGGTAGTTGATGCAGCACCTTTGCAATGATGTTTGTAGCGCTCAACATTTTAACTCATGTCACTTATCGCCATACTGTCTGAACGTGAATCTGCATTATAATCTTCGTAGTACAGAAATAATTGCTATCATACAGTATATTACGCAAAGAATTAGTTTTAGTTTCTATGACTTTTATCTATTGCACGTGCTTTCGTTAAACCTTTAACGTTATTTCTGATATTTCACATGTATTTGTTCGTAGTTGAACACAAAGGACTGTTTGTACTACTACCAACATTAGTATCGAAACCCGGTTTCTTGCGTTGTAGGTCCGCAGACATGTCGTTATACCACTGAGGCTTGTTTTACGTGACCTTTGTGATCCTGCTTGCTTTAAACTATTTATTTGCTGTCCTTTTTTTATTTATTTTAGTAACTTGTTGTTTCGTTTGTCATGGGACGAGATGTTAAAACGAAGACGATGCGATTAACTTGTAAAATATTTGTTGTTATAATATAAATAAGGTTTGTTTGAGGCATGTAATTTTTATTTAACATGTTATATTTTTAAGGTAGACAAAGCGCATAATATGTGACTTCCATTAAAACATGACTAAGAAATGGGTGTTTTTGAAACGACAATATTCATTTACCATGGAAAGTCATTTTTTTATTTTCAGTATCTTGAAATCAGTAATACTATTCGTACAACGTTTGGAACTCGAGTTACGAATGATAAAATTTGTAGTTGATATTTAATAAAATGTAAGTTCATCATAAATAGTTAATATTTGGTTCTAAAGACCGAATTATAATATCGGTGAATATTTCTTTCAGATCCAGAACAACGGTCCCGGCACGGCCAGGGGGGTTAAGGCGTACGACTCGTAATCCGAGGGTCGCGAGTTCGCATCGACGTCGCACCAAATATACTCGCCCTTATAGCGTTGGAGTTTTATACTGTGACGGTGAATCCCACAATTCGTTGTTAAAAAATCAAACCAAGAGTTGGCGATAGGTTATAATGATTAGTTGTCTTCCCTCTAGTCTTCCACTGCTAAATTATGGACGGCGATAGCCCTAGAGTAGCTTTGCGTGAAATTCGGAAAAAAACAAATCTGCGCAATGTAATTTTTGTTTCTTTTAGTTCTCTTTTCCATCTTGTTTCTATCCTTCAAAAATATTGTTTTCTTTCAATTTATAAGTGGTTGTTTATGTATAAATACACAATATTTTTGAAAGTAGCTATCATACAATTTATAAGAATCATATCATTCCTAACACACACTGATAGAGTTATAAAATTAAATGTTATGAGAACAAAGTTGCAGAATGTAATATTAAAGTTGATTTATCAGAAAGTATTTCTCATATTTAAGCCCCAAAAATGGGCTTAAATCATTCTAGAAAATGACCTTTTTGGTTTTTTTACGTATGAAACATGTTAACAGCTCCACTATAATAAATTAAAAATAATAGACCAATTTTACAACAGTGGGTTTAGTACATGATTACAAAATTGAATGATAACTATAATGATGAAAGTAAATTGAAGAACTGTGGTTCTAAGATATTGCACAGTTGGCAAAGAGATGCAGCAACTAATAATATCATTGTAAACTTCTATGCGTGTAAAAATAAATATATATATTTATGTATTATCAAAATATTATGAAATTATCCATTATCGTGTTTGTTTGTTTGTTTTTGAATTTCTCACAAAGCTACTCAAAGGTTATCTGTGCTTGCCGTCCCCAATTTAGCAATGTAAGACTAGAGGGAAGACAGCTAGTCATCACCACCCACCGCCAACTCTTGGGTTACTCTTTTACCAACGAATAGTGAGACTGACCATCACATATTACGCCTCCACAGCTGAAAGGATGAGCATGTTTGGCGCGACGGGAATGCAAACCCGACCCTCAGATTACGAGTCGCACGCCTCAACATGCTTGGTCATGCCGGATCCCATTATTGTGTCAAAGCACCTTGAACACGAATATTAATATTTACACCTGTACAAACATAAATAATAATGTACGTTTTTGGAATGTTGAGATAGCTTTTTTCTCTAATGCATTTTACTGATGTATTTCACTGCAACTACAACAGAGTGGATGAAATGTTGTTATACAGTTCTGATTCGAGAATTGTGTGATCGTATTCATCTCACTTCTTTCTTATCTTTGATTGAGAATTAATTTAGTGTGAGCACAAGTAAATCAACATTCAATTGCCTCAGTTATTCGGTACGAATGTTTTGTTTATTTATAGTAAAGGGCAAAGCCAAAAGTAGGCTATCTGTATTCTGTCCACCATACCAATCGAAACCCGATTTCTAACATCACAATGCACAGACATACCGCTGTGCCCCTGGGTATCAGTGCAAATGTAAAAAAAAAATTTCATGTGTAAGTGATATAATAAAGTTACTAAAGAACATTTCACGTTTTGACCTTCTTCGGTCATCGTCAGGTTTACAAAGAAAAAAGACACAACTGACCGGAAGCTGACCACATGTTTGAAAAGGGTTGTGTAACTGAGTGTCGGAATGTAGAGGGCGGTGTTAGATGTTTGAATATATTTATTAATATAGGTACATAGGTATAAATTGGTTTAATTTGGGTTTAAGTTGTTGTTTCCGTAAGGCTTTTTTTAATTTTGCGTTTGTTTCTGTTGGTTTATGTTTGATTCGTTATTTAGTATTTGAGTGTTTTCTCTGGATGAGTTGTATTTATTTGTATTCGAAAACGTGTGAAGGTTACTTTGTTTGTTCTTTGAATCTGGTTTCCAATTTGCTACTTGTTTCTCTAACATAGAAGTCGTGGCAATCATCACATTGTATTTTATTTATATTGTTGGTGTGGTGTTTGTCAGTGTAGTGCTTATATGGTATAGACCTCAGTTTTGTGCCTGGTTTTTGAATAAATTAATTGGAATGTTATATTTTGTTACTAGTTTTTGCCAAACGTTGGCTATTGTTCTGTTGATATCAAGAATGTATTTTGGTATGCATCAGTATGTGGTTTCGTGAGTTTTTAATTCGTGAGATATATTTACTTTGTTGGTTGATTTTGCTTTCTGTCTAAGTGTGTGTTTATAATGTTTTCTCCGGTTTGTTGAGGAAACTTATTGATGTTGTTGAAGTATTGTTTTATTTTATCTCGTAAACATAGTTTTTTGGCTGTGCTTATTTGGTTTTTTTAGTATGTTGAGTTGTTGCTTTGTTTTATGTGCAGAGTTCCAAGGAATGTATAGTCCAGTGTGGGGGATTTTTCGGTGTTTTTTTGTTTTAAATTGTGTGTCGGTTCTAATAACTTTGAAGTTAAAAAATAATATTTTATTGGTTTCTTCCTGTTCATATGTGAAGTAAATATTGGAATTTATTGATTTATAGTTGGGCTACTCTTTTACCAACGAAAAGTGGGATTGACCGTCACATATATCGCCCCCACGGCTAGGAGGGCGAACATGTTTAGCGCGACTCGGGCGCGAACCGCGACCCTAAGATTACGAAGCGCACGCCTTAACGCGCTAGGCCATTTCGGGCCCAGTTTTGATTAATCGATCGCGTCTTATAACCAGAAAAATACGGTAGTTATTTATTCCAGTATGTGAAATTTTCATGTGTAATTTACCCAGGTAATTCATTAAATTTGTTTTAAATGTGTTCGTTGTCTTATAGGAATAACACGAGTTAACCTCTTTTGATTTGTACATCTGTATTGTTGAACATGTTATGTGTAAGAAAGTTTCTAGCTGTGCTGGGAAGTGAAAGGTCAGGTGATATCTCAAGTTTTTTGCTTTAAATGGATGTTTAAAAAATAATTAGCAGCACATGAATAACATTAGTTTTCTGGGTAAATTCCACATTACCTGTTGAGTAAGAAATGTTAAATTAAAATAGTTTTGTGGAAGTTTTCATTGAGGAGGATTTTAAGAGAACAGTTCTGATCAGTTGGAAGTGTTAATCTATCATGCAAGCAAGTACAAAACACTGCGTTTGTTTTTATTGTTATATTAATGTATTTTGGTACTTTATGTTTAGTCTGTGTTTAGATGTTATAAGTTCAAGTATTCAGAGAAGAACAGTATCACTCAGAGACAAATTACCTGTTTGTTATTCATTTGGATTATCTCATTTTAACAGGACTAATCAGTTTGACTAAAGTATATCATTATATTAGATAGTTTGCACCTGCATTTCATGATATTTTACAATTAATATATAACTGCTCCTGGAATTTTTAAGAACAACACGATTACATATTTAATATTTTTGTATTCCGTGATTGTTACTTAAAAAAGCCAAAATTTTTATGTATTGTAACATTAACTTTTAAAAGCACCGAATGAGATAGAAGAAAACATGTTGAAACACAACAGAGAGAACGATAAAAACTAAAGAAGAAATTTTGAATAACTCAAAAATAACTTAAGATGTAGTATTTAAAGTACTATAAGCTTTCATTCATATTGGACGTATTTCATGCTGTCCAAGATTATTAATGGTAAATTAAAATTAAATTAAGTGAATATAAAAGTGATGACCTTACCGAGAGTAAAGTGGGATAAGCAAAGAATGACGTGGATCGTCCTTAAGTATTTTATCCACATCATATACCATCAAATTAGCAAAACATTACCAAATGAAAATAAGTCAATACACCTACAATTCACACCATAAGTATAATGGCTGTTGTATACATGAACTTAGCGTATCTAAAATAAAACATCAGCACAGGTGTGATAATCACAATGCTAAAAAATATCCAAGCACTATTCAAATAATCTACTTTTAAATGAAACAAAACTTGAATATAAAAATGTGGCATTCTTATTCTTCCATTATAAGCTTGTAAGAAGAAGTAACATGAGTTAAATTGGAATAAATGATAACCCAAAAGTTTTTGAACATAAACAAAAATATCAAACACGGAATATGAGTAATAGCATTTCTATTCATGTGTGACATCCTGGCTATCAAATTGACTGGAAATTAGCAATAATTTTCCACAAAATAGATAACTACATACACAAAACAAAATTTAAAAAGCTACTTTACCAGTAAATTGTCTTATTTTAATATCTTCCGACAAGATTTTGACCCAAAAAACTTTCTGAACTTCCTTAAGCCTTAATGTTAGGCATCACCATGATCTAGTTGCCTACAAGAAGACAATGCCAGACAAATGGATGATGAATGTGTCAAAACTAGTTTCTACTTTCTGATAGTATTTTTTCGTTTAGTGTGGTATTAAATTGTCATTTAAATTAAATGTTAACACCTCAATTTGTGGAAGTTGTTGAAATCAGGATGATACAGCTGTTATTAGGTAAATTCAGTGGCACACTGCATAAAAATACAGTATCATTTGTTTTGGGGAAGGATACCGTTATCCCAACAAAATACAAATTCCAATGATCCATGCCTGTTGCCCTTGATAATTTTGCACTTATAATTACAAATTGGAAAACATAATCAGACTGAAAGAGTTATATATGCCTGAAACAAGAAGAACAATTGAAAACATGTTATGCTAATGTTATTATGAGTTTATTAACATAAAACAAGGAATACAATCGTAGTTTAATAAAAATTAGTTATTGTTTTTTTCCATTTACTTCAAATTACCTGTATAAAATTTAAACATAATCTTTCAGGGAATTTTGGTGATAATTATTGAATTTAATATTTTTTCATTTGCGTTAAACAAGAAGCAATAAAATATGACCTTTACCTGTATTTTTAAGAGTTCTTTTACAAATATAAAGGAAACATTTACATTTGATGCAAGTTAGAGAATGTGTTAAATTTTACAATTAACAAGTTCACGATTTTGTCTGTTTTAGACCAAACCTGCAGTATGTCACTCGTTTTCTTTCAGCCTGAACAAAAAATACATAAAACTATTTAAAAATTTTTTTTCATTAGCTTTTACAAAGGCAATACAAAACAATTTCACATGTTAGTGATGTTTTTACACATAAAGAATCATTATGTTTTTTTCATTACTCATTATCAAATTCAAAGTTTAACACAACGAACAGAGTATTACTTAGAAATAAGCACAGCTTATTATTGGTGTAGAGGCAGCTTCGATTGTTTGAGAACTCTGAACCTTTTTTGTAATCAAAATTAGACCTCTTGAGTTCTTTAATTGTTCAATAAAAAATCCAAATACTTCATCAAATTACATTATACGATTCAACTTTAAAGTTTTATTGGGATGTTACTCTTATTATATTATTTTATGCGTTTTATTGAAATAACTACATTTTTAATGTAAATAGTTTTATTACACCATAAATTCTACACTTTCGAGAAAGACTTCAGCAATTTCTTTGTGACATCTGATATTTTACTTTCAAAACGATTACAGGCAGCTACGTATTATAATTTATCTTAAACAAGCCTCCATTTTATTAGGTTACATGTTACAAGTTAATTGATAACTGAAATTGAAAAAAATTAATTATATTTTGATATGTGTTAAATTAATAATATTTATTAAAAAGAACAATGAACACCATTTTCTTTCTCAATACAAATACATTTTAAAACACAAAAAATACAATTTATAATTATTGTAATTAGATATAATAATTTGTGTACGAAAGTTTTTCAAATTTACAAACAGCATTTGTCTTCTATCTGATCAAGAACTTCCTTGATATCTCTGTGATGATTTACGATGAACGAATTAATTTTGAGTTGATTTTGATGCAATTCACTAAAAATGACGCGAGCTAATTCTTTGATTATCACATCCCGATTACAATTCGAGATTCTTACGAATGAAGTAATGTAATATTTTATGAAAATATTAATATCTGATGTTAATTCATTGAAGTTAAACGATTTTTAATGTTCGAAATCTATAAACGTTCCTGTTTAGTGTCTGAAATTAATAAGCATCAATCACAGTTATAATTTTTCCGGTTTACTGAATACCAAATACAGCAAACAAACAATACATACTGTTTCTTGGCGTTTCAATGGATAATTTTAAAAGGGTGAGGCGAATTTCTAAAAATTTAAGCTTTCAAAATAACCTTTATTCTCACAAGCACTCATATAACCACAAAGTATGTCGTTCATTCTTGAACTAGAGAATCTTTTAGTTGTAACTAAATATACGTGTCATGTAGAATATACGAATTACACAGTTTGATAACACAAAACAAAAAAGCATGAAGTCTTAGAAGTGGATTTACAAAATTTTGGTGAGGTTCTTGTTAAACAATCAAATGTTCAGGCATTTCTGTTGATACAACTTGAAATTTTATTTGCCCTAACACTGGCAACAAGCACACTGCTTGGATGAATTAAGAGATTGAATAATTGTTACATCAAAATTCCTTTACTTTCACGACCCTGTGTAGGTTATTCTCATCCAAATAATACTTACACTTCATATTATGATAATGCACATACATTAACTTCCATTTATTACAATTAAAACCCAATCCCCATTTATTTACCCAAATCACCAAATAACTTAAACTATTTTTAAAGCACCAGCAGCGTCCTCCCACTCTATTTCCTAATATCATCTGTAAACTTAAGTAATTTATTGTTCATTGTTTCATTTATTTTGCTGATGTAAATCACAAAAACTAAGTACTAACACTGAACCTTGAGTTACCTTGCTTGTAACATTAATCCAGTTTGACTGAACTCTATTTATAACTTCCTTTTGCTTTCTTTCATCTAGCAATTTTTTTATCAAATGAACCAACTTATTCCAAAATAAATAGATGTATCTTAAGAAGTCTTACATTTAGTTAGCTGTCCATTGCAGTATGACTAAATAAATATAAGTTATCATATCATGATATCATGTATTTTAAGAAAGGTTGATGTTATTATCAAGTAAACAACAAAAAATATCAGGACGTATAATGATATTGAAAGAAATTTCGCGAATTTTGAGATGTGCATATTTTTCCCAGTATTCATACCTTTGTGACTACATTACAACTTGCCCCCAGTGGCTCAGCGGTATGTCTGCGGACTTAAGACGCGAAAAACCGGGTCTCGATATTCATGGTGGGCAGAGCATAGATAGCTCATTCAATAGCTTTGTGCTTATTTCAAAAAACATTACTACTTTTCTCTACAAGAGCTTCATCAACTGCATGGTAGACATATTAGAATCTATGTCATCCAATTCTGTTCTATAAAGTATTTGTACCAGGAAAGCTGAATTTCGAGAACCTTACAAATTAACAAAGAGTAATAAATAAACTTTATGAGAAGGAGGTGTGGCTTATGAAACGTCTAAGTGATAACCTTTTCGTAAACTTATGAGTAAACTTTATAAATGCCTTGTTTATATGCAAGATTCCGTTGAGCTTTACAAAAATGGCAGATAGAACACAATTTTTTGCATTATACACTACATTTGACATCAAAGTATTAATTTAAAATTTTACTCAGAATAAGATGCCACTATTTTATCGAACGTAAGAAATAAGACATGCAAGAGTACACTGGACGCCTGATGTGACCATACCAGTTATACCAGGGTTAAGATCAGTTAATTTACACACTAAACATTAATATATATTATTTATATTTAAAATTAATATTTAAACAAAAGTCACAAAGAAAACAACGAATATGCAAATTTCAGCACATTAATGTTTATTCGAACTTTACCTGCCGTCAAACATAAAATATAATTCATTTTGGTGTCTCGCAAATGGAACTGAGTAACATTTCGACTTGTGGTTTACAATATTAAAACCCATAGCTTGATCCCTTTTGTTCTCTTAAAAGTTACAAATTGTTTCATTTCATATAACTGAGGCTTAAGGTAATGAACAACGAAGACTGGTTTCATGTATTTACGCCTGTAGCTAAAAATAATTTCGTATAATACATTGTATATATTTGTAAATATTACACTAAATGCTCTGCCATATAATTTATTATTATTAGAGGTTTAATCTGCAATTTATAAATTCATCAAAAACTATATTTCTTTTTTTTAAAAAAAGCATGGAGGTGATGTAAAAACACAGAACAACATCATTCTTCACATCTGAACGTAAGCAAGTTTTATTCAGTTTTGAAAGTTTCATTCTTTGTTAAGAATGAATAATGTTCATACTTCTGTTATGAGTATACACTTGGTCCTACATCAAAATGCAGATATGTCTTTTTGGAAAAAAAGTATATTGTGACATATACTCCACGACACACACAGTATCTATTTCTTGGAACTTTTAGAGTAAAAAATAAATAAGAAAAATTCAAGGAGAATAAAAACAGAAATACAAGAGATACACTTAATAATACCAAAATTATATATATATCCAATGAAAATTTGTGCTACAGAGAATATTCCAATAAGAAAAAAATACTTAAGGAAATAATGTTTTTGCAATTTCCTCTTAGAACTTTTTTAATGTATTTCTAAAACTTTCTTAACACAATATCGAGCCAAATGTTATTCATTAACTTTGTTTGTTCCCCTTAAGTAAACATCTAAACTATAAGCATTCTGTGATCTGACCACCAGTGGCGTATTTTGGTGGGGGCTAGAAGGGGCTTCGTCCCAGTGTCCATTTTCCTAATGTGGGCACATTTACAAATTTATTCTATCTAAAATTACTTAGGATGTAAGGCCTACGAAGTATTAAAACTTGAGTTCTTTCGATACTGAAGTAGTCCAAACTCATAGTTAAAATTTAATTTACGACTTACAATGCTAAAATTATGGGTTCAATTACTCGCGGTGGGCTCAGCAGATTGCCCAATGTGACTTTGCAATAATAAAACACATACACACAAATAAACACAATTTTATATATTATGTTAAATAAGCAGTTGTTCTTAGAAATTCACACTTAAAATATAAAAAAAATAGAGACAGGCTAAAATCATTCCAGAAAATGACCTTTTAGTTTGCATGCGTATAAGACATATTAAAGCGTCACAACGATAAATAAAAAAATATCAACCAATCTTACAACAGCCCTTTTTGTTTATGACTATAAACTTGAATGATAACTACAGTGACGAAGTTGTGTTTAGAAATATTGTTCTATTGTATTTCTCTATCAACATAGAAATGCAGCAACTTAATATTTCATTGTAAAATTTACTGCGTGTAAAAAATATATATTTTCGGAATAGTTTAAAAGTATGCACGACCATTAAACACGAATATTAGACTTTATACCCGTGTATACATAAATAAGAGTGCATGTATTCATCACACACCGTTAGCTCTTTTTTCTCAAAGATATTCCCCCCAGTGGTGAGCAGACCACAGGTACTACATTGTGTAACAAACGTTATTATATGTTGTAACAAATTAACAAAAACTATGAAAATAAATATTGATAATGTCCGTTAAAACAATGACATTGACCTCTACTTAAGACTAGACTAGTTTGTTTCTGACGTGTTGTTAACAAAATTATTTTCATTACAAAAAACGAAGTGTTGTGAGCTTCTTTAAACCAAAATCGAATACACTTTAGTTATACAATAAGTAAAATCAAAACTATCTTTATGCAATACTTAAGGCGTGCGACTCGTAATCTGAGGGTCGTGGGTTCGCATTCCTGTCTCACCAAACATGATCGCCCTTTCATCCGTGTGGGCGTTATAATGTTCAGTCAATCCCACAATTCGTTGTTAAAAGAGTAACCCAAAAGTTGACTGTGGGTGGTGATGACTAGTTGCCTTAACTCTAGTTTTACAATGCATAATTAGGAACGGCTAGCACAGATAGCTCTCAGTGCTTAATTCTCATTTCAGACACCTGATTCTTAATACTAAATGTTCAGATATTTCATAAGATTTTACTCATTATATTTATAGTTATTTTACTTTTAATTTAATTTGACTACATATTTTTATTACTACCCTTCATCACTTTTTATTTCTCTTTTTTTTAAAATTCAAATTGGTTTATGTTGTAAATGTACTGAACTCATTAATATCAGTTCTGATCGTGTTGTTTGTTGTTAGATACTCACACAAGTTTTAAATCTATGGAAGGTGACTTAATTAGATTCTATGGCTTCTATACTTATTATACTATTAGTATTTTTTTTCCTGGATACATTAGCAAGGCTTTTAAATAAGATTTACTTGTGGTAGTTTTGTTACTTTGTTGTTGTAACTTTGCACTTAAATGCAACAAAATCAAATTTAAATTATTTTTGAAGTTTGAGTGATGAAAAATTTGCACTACGTGAAACATAAGAGCATAAAGATAGAAGGTGGGGCATTCGTCATTTTTATTGTGTTTGAAATTTTAAAGTCATCACTTTTACATATTTATATAAAATAAACAACATAAATATATTAATTTTTTAAACCAGTATATTAAAAATTAAAATTAAAATAGTGTTAATGGAAAAAAGTTTGATCTACTTAAATCTGGGTCTTTTTAATCCAATTTAGATGATAACTTCAAGTACTTAACAACTAAAGGTTACCTAACATTATTGATATTTGACATTTTATGAAAAAGAATGAATTATTCCGTTCGTGACTTAACGAGAAGTATTTCGTGATAACTGTAAGTATATAAATTTCACCGTAATGTGACCTCACACAATGATTGAAAATTCAAAAGAAATGAAAACATACACTTTCACATATTTAGACTTCCCCTCCAATGGACCAATGTTCCCCACAGAAAAACATTGTGGGTGGACTCCTTTGCATTAATTACAAAGTCTTGCAAAGCATTTCTAACAAAAAGGGCTTATACAGTCACACTCTTAGTGGTCTAGCCGCATTGTACAAATTGTATGTTAACAAGGTAAAAAATTATTCTAATTTATTTTAATCAAAGTTTTAATATCTATACCAACAGTCTGTAGAATAAATTTTTACTTGAAGTGGATTTCTTATAATCATAATACATTAATGTCGAGTGTCTTGCCTGTATGTTTCAATATATTATATACATTAATTTCAAAATTAATTATCTTAATTGATAAAAAAAATATTGTGAAAAAGGCAGACACAGATAATAATAATAGAATCAAATATATAGTTCTGCCATGACAATGAACTACATCTGTTATTCAATAAGAGAACAAGAAATTTTGGTAAAGAATTAGCATGGTTTGATAAAAAATAGCAAGACAAAGTTTGTAGGCTTAGAAAAAATTAAAATTAGTTCATTAAAGTAAAATACTTTATTTGTTAAGAAAGTATATACATCTTTGATACTAAAATGTTGAATATTTCAAAATATTCTTTTCATTGATGTTTTTAAGTCAGTCCTTTAAGGAAAAGAGATGTTGAATAGATTATATTGAAATGATTGCACCAACATGCAGTCATATCAGCGTGCCTTATAAGAGCCCCCCAGTGGCTCAGCGGTATGTCTGCGGACTTGCACGCTAAAATCCGGGTTTCGATACACGTGGTGGGCAGAGCACAGATAGCCCATTGTGTAGCTTTGTGCTTAATTCAAAACAAACAAACAAAAGCCTTATAAGAACTATTCATTACCAAAAAATGGTACTTTTTAAATTTAAAACAAGATATGAAATGTTCACATTGTAAAGTATATCCCACTTTATTAGGAAGCTTGATACTGCAACGTTTGAGACTCATTATGTTCAAATAGTGAAATGAGTGAGCAGTACATAAAATATATGCATATATGCACAGTTAAGAAAATGAATAGTTTCTAACCAGGCCCGGCATGGTCAAACGTGTTAAGGGGAGAGACTCGTAATCTGAGGGTCGCGGGTTCTCATCCCCGTCGCGACAAACATGCTTGCCCTTTCAGCCATGTAGGGGTTATAATGTTAGGGTCAATCCCAATATTCGTTGGTAAAAGAGTAGTCCAAAAGTTCTCGGTGGGTGATGATGACCAGCTGCTTTATCTTTACTCTTACACTGCTAAATTAGGGACGGCTAGCACAGAGCTTTGTGCGAAATTCAAAACAACCAAATAAAAAACTTTCTTACCAAAAGCCATTTTTTGATCATTAAATTTGAAATTTGTTGATCGCAACACTATGTAAGTATATATATTGTATTACTCAACTTTGATAGCCACATTTCTTTAGAAATTGTATGCTTGGTGGTTTGTTCACAAGAAAGAAAGAATGATTTTGTAAAGATAGTTAGGAACATCGATAAGGTAAGTTTTATGTGTTAACACTGTTTGTTTGTGGAATAGATCTGTTTAGGCCTGGCATGGCCGAGCGCGTTAAGGCGTGCACTCGTAATCCAAGGGTCGCGGGTTCGCGCCCGCGTCGCGCTAAACATGCTCGCCCTCCCAGCCGTGGGGGTGTATAATGTGACGGTCAATCCCACTATTCGTTGGTAAAAGAGTAGCCCAAAAGTTGGCGGTGGGTGGTGATGACTAGCTGCCTTCCCTCTAATCTTACACTGCTAAATTAGGGACGGTTAGCACAGATAGCCCTCGAGTAGGTTTGTGCGAAATTCCAAAACAAACAAACAATAGATCTGTTTTAAGTTGTTGTAAAGCATACATACAGAGCTGGTTCTAAAACAAAACAGTTTTACATCATACACACTAAATTACGTAAACTAATTGTACGGACAGATCATTTACTAATTTACAAAAAGGGCACGACTTTCTTTTTTAAGTGATTATTTTTTTTTATTGAAGAAATTAATAGATAGTTTATTCGCAATGTACATCATACGATATTTAAGTTTAATTCAACATTAATCCTGAATCTTTGGTTTCCAAATTCAACATAAAATATATAAAAAAATGAGAGAAGGAAAATATTCTAGTTATTATGATCGCACTTCAAATATAATTTGCAGCAAGCTTGTACGAAGAACCAGCAATTGAAATATTTCAAAGTAATTTTGTGAAGATTTAAGGAACTTGTAATATTAAAATATATTTAAAGTCTAATATTATTTGAAAAACTTTTAAACTTATGAATTACTTAGACCATCATTTTTATTTCCAGCTCCCACATCATTTTTGTATCTAATATCCATAACATACCTTTTAATCCATAATCTCTGTTATTCCCATTGTAGTACCTACTATTTGTCCTTATGTTACTAGTTGTGTTTATAAATATCTTATGTAATTCTTTACGTTTAATTTACTATTTCTTATTGATGTAATTTTTTTTTCAAAATCTGCCGCATACAGTGCATTTGTCAGCATCTGAAGTTTATACTTTCAGTATAAGTGTTTTGTAACTTGAGTTCTATTCAACAAGACACAGGTACTTTCGTCCAGTTTACTTTGATGAGGTAATACATCAATATATAAAGTTTAGTACAATGATGAAATGAATATTTCGATAATATAAACACTTGTTATGGTAAGCGCACATACTTATATGGTTTAAAATATTTGTAGATCAATAACAAGTTTTATCTCTGGCATTTTTGGTGTCTTAAATATTGTATACATTTCACCGACGTAATGGGCCTAATCACTTTTTATTTGATTTGCAGGCCAAAGCTGTGTTGATGAGCCTTGCATAGACAAAAGTCGGTCTTCAGCAGGGGGTACAGTCAATTAAAGAATGTATCAGGCTTTCTTGTCATAGATTCTCTCTTGTGGGAAAGAAAATAAATATTTAACACACACATATATATATATATATATACATATTGTTTTAACTGAAATGTTTCAGCTCTGTTGAAATAAGTGTTAAGACTTGTTTAATTCTGAAATAAATAATGGCAAGTCAGTAGCTAGTGATGAAAAATTTAACATTTTATTTGTTGAATAATTTGCTTTCAGTAGAAATGTTTATAGTGATACAAATCAGAAAATACTACAATGGAATCACAGCAACATTAATAAATTTGTTAATGTTTTTCTCTTAGAAATTTCTTATTTCAACGTATAAAAGTTACAAGTCAAGAAAAGTTACACGGTAGTCTACAATTTTTTGTAACTTAAAAATGAATTATTAAAGTCTATCACTGATATGATTGTCATAAATTTGATCACAAAGTTTATTTTTTTACAAACTAACAAAGAAATAGCATTTGTGAATGATTAAAAACCGTATGATTAAAAGCTGTGTTATAACTTAAGAATCTTTTTTTTATTAGATATTTTTAGTTTTGGTACACTTGAATACTTTCGGACAGGAAAAATATTGAAGGAATATTATAATTATGAATTAACAATAGCATCATGAAAACCATAGGATTTTAAAGACTCTTTTCCTTTAAAACAAATGTTTTTTTCTTCACATTCTCTTGTTGAACATTTATGTTTTAAATTTATAGGAAAAACAGCGAAATGGGTAAAATAACTGTACAAGTTTGTCAGAAACTAATGAAATATTTATCATAACTAAAGAAGAAATTAATTTGAAAAACAAATACAAAACCAAAATCAAATAATTATAACAATTAATCCCACCACCTGTTTGTAAAATATTAGCCCAAAAGTTGGTGATGGGTGGTGATGAATAGCTGCTTTCCCTCAAGTCTCTCACTGCTTTATTCGAGACAACAAGCAAAATTAAAACCAATCATGCCAAACAACTAGTGAGGATAGTTATAACAATCTGAACACTAGTAACCCACATTTACATGTTTCTAGTACACAAAACTTTAGGTCCGGCAAAAACAGGTGGGTTAAGGCGTTCGACTCGTAATCTGAGGGTCGCGGGCTCGATTCCCTGTCGAGCCAAACATGTTCGCTTTTTCTGCCCTTGGGATGTTATAATGTGACGGTAAACCCGACAATTCGCTGGTAAATGAGTAGCACAAGAGTTAGACGTGGGTGGTGATAACTAGCTGTCTTCCGTCTTCTCTTACACTGCTAAATTAGGTGCGACTAACGCAGATAGCCCCTGAGTAGGTTTGCGCAAAACTTATAAACAAAACAAACACAACACTTTAGAAAAACAATTTTAAGAAAATGAATGTTATGTGCTTAATGGATACAAATAATAAATGTGTCCTTTTCACGTTTTATACATTTATAACGAATTTTAGTTGACGAATGAAATGCGACATTCACTGAAGAAATAATAAACGGTACATACAAAAAATCTGAATCATGAACTAAAACATTGTAACTCAAATATCTAGAAAAATACAAGATTCTTTTTCTCCAAGAAAGAAAATATTTTAAAATAACCAAGTTTTGTCACTATTTTAGAACACTGGTCAGTATTATATGATTTTTCTACCATATTTTGCCTTTACTAATTAGACTGATATTCGAAATCTTATTGGATTTATTCGAAGTAATTCACATAACACTTAATCATTTTAATGTTATTTGTATTTACAACTTCAATGGATCATTTAACAGCTGATAATGATCAGCATCTATGTATAATTTATAATAACCTGAATCTGTTGTGGTTTCCTTTTCTTTGAAATGTGTTTAACTCTTAACTACGTTTATTTTGAAAATAAAACTGTCAAAATAATTACATTGTTGAGATCTTAGTAACTTGTGAAACATCAGATTCCGGTTGTAATGAAGCAAAGGGTACCGTGTGATTTTGAAAAGCAACTTAATTATATGTTGTTTGTTTCATTATCGTGTTTACAGGAAAAAAAACAGTGTGTATATTTTGTAAAAGAAAAAAAGAAATCTCTAAAATAATTTTACTATATCCGTTCAATGAAGAAAACAGACATCATTTTCAAGTGCTAAAAAATCAAATTAAGAAATTTTCCAAATTACACGAGTTCAAAGCAGTAATTCATTCTTCAAGCTTATTAATTTGGTATAGATGTTGTTTTGTTGTTGTTTTGAATTAAGCCCAAAGCTACACAAAGCTATCTGTGCTCTGCCCACCGTGGGTATGAAAACCCGAATTTTAGCGTGTAAGTCCGCAGACATACCGCTGAGCCACTGTAATTTGGTATAGAATAATTCATCAGACAGAAAGGAACCATAGCAAGAGTGGTCACCTGTTATAAAAATATCACATTTAATTCTATAAGAATTCGTTTCTTTGTTCATTTTAGAGCAAAAGTGAAACTATATTATCTTTCATGTCCATCGCGCAGAATTTAGCTTTTGGTTATAGCGTTTTAAATCTATAAATTAAAGACTGTACCATCAGGAAACCTAATAGTAGCTGCAACTTATAGTTAAAATTGTTACACATAAACAAAATCTTGACGCTACATTAAACACACAAAATGGTAGAATTCAGTGTAAAATCCTTCCAAGATTTTCTTTTCATTTATACATATCGAATATTCTTACAGTGTTACCATGATAAATAAAAAAAATATTTTACTTATGATAAAAGTTGGTTGGACACTGTCAGAAAGAGCAATGTTGTATATTTAACTTCAGATGTAAGTGATGAGTTGATAATGAGAGAAATGTGTATTTTGTGTTAGTGAATCTTTATTTATAAAAAAAAGTTGTGCTTAAAACGTTAAACCTTAAATTGTTTTGAAATATTATGTTAAATCAAATAAATATACACCAGGAATAGTGGGAAACTGTAGGAACACGGAAAATAAAGAAATAAATGTAAGAGGAAATATTCATATTTTTAAGAAAGTAGTTATTAGACGCCAGGTTATAGACGTTTCATCAACACAAAAAAAATAAGTAAAATAATTAAATGATTTTTGATAAAGTTTTTTAAAACACATCAAAAACTGTTGTTACGTTTTTTAGGTGAACTGAACGCAACAGAAAGACACAAATAACAGCTTATATAATTTATTACAATAAAATCATATATGTGACAGATATAAAAATAAATTATATAATAACAATGACAGATGTTCAGTTTCAGCCTTCAAAATTAATTACAATACAAAATGGTAGTGGCCTGTTTCCAATATAATGATCCAGAATGAAAGTTCAAAAGTCCAGTTCAGAAATCCAAAATTCCAGTCTAGGGGTGAATTTGGTCCCACGAAGAAATTCCGAAGTTTGAAAAGAGAAGTCCAGAAACAATTTACAGTCCAATAAATTTGACAAAGTTCTTTTTACGATGTTTTTGATGAATGTCTGAAATTTGTCGTTTTGCAACTTGTCCCGGTCTCCCTTATACAGTCATATACGTGTTGACCTTCAGCACAACCAGTAATTCGAATGAATCGCAAAGATTGACGAAATAAAATCACAGCTTTTGTAGATCTAGCTCCAGTCACAAATTCAGGTTGAATAAACACACAGCAAACGTTGAAAATTTCTGAAACGAAGACAATATCTTTTGAATCTAATGAAAACGATTGACTGACTCTCTCTCCTCTCATCGCCGTCTGTTTATATACTAGTAGGCCTACTGTGTTCTCGAACAATCAGGTAACTTCCACACAATTACAGAGTAAACTGCGCATGCCTGTTTTTACACGAGGCTCGTCAAAACACCAGGCCAAAATACATGATCGATCTACCTAATTCTAGAAATTTCTACAAACGCTTTATACATAACACTGTTCTACAAATTTTGTTATAAATCAAGTGTGGTGTCATCGTCTCCATCAGTATCTAAAATATTTATTTCCATTGTCCTTGTTACAGTATTGACCTCACCTGCATGCATTTTAGTAGATTTCTATATTTTAATTCTCTGCATCTTCAATCTGTGTTGCACATATTGTATTACTTTTTTATGAACATGAATCTGAACATAATTTATACAGCGATATTTTTGTTTTTATTTTCGTTTTTACACAAGAACATCTTTTGTTTACAACAGTAAGGTAATTTTAAAACATAGCAATGGCAATAACACTGCGAAAATAAATAGAAAAATTACGTTTGTACAAGAGTGCTGCACTAATCACTGTGCTGGAAACGTTGCACCTTTATTTATACAAACATTCTACATGGCCAAAATTAAAATACAGAAATCTCCTTAAATATATGCAAGTGATATAACAAGGACTTTGGAAACAAAGATTAGTGATGCTGATCTAAACGATCATATTGAACTTTACAAACATTCTACATGGCCAAAATTAATATACAGAAATCTACTAAAATATATGCAAGTGATATAACAAGGACTATGGAAATAAAGATTACTGATGTTGATCTAAACGATGATATTGCACTTTAAAGTTTAAACTGACTTATTTCGTATATGTTCTTTACAAAATTTAAAAATATTAGAACTTGTTAAAATATTTATTAATAAATATGATCATTCTGTCTATTTTTTGTTTTTTTTTCCTGTCAATTGATCTCTGAATCGACTTGTTTAGTTCACCTGTTCATATTGCATTTCCAATGGTAATTCACAACCATTGATAAATATTGATTTATGAAAGAGAATACTACAATGTAAGTGTCAATTAATAGAGTAATTCACAGTAAAAGGTTCGGAATATAGAACGATTTAGGTAAAGGAAAGTCTTAAAACAGACATTATGCAATTCCTTATCCTTTAGTTAGAATTGCAGTTAATTTAAACAGCACCGTTTCTCGACATGAAGAACACGCCCGCTTGTGTGCGACATCTGACAGAAGAAACGCAATAAGTAATACTACATAAACACATGTGAGCTATTGTTTTTGTTAGAAAACAAATGGTACGCTTACTCATGGAACATGTTAGGATTTAAGTACTGATTGAAGACTTGTTGGCTGAACTTAAATGAGCATCAAATACTTCTACACTAGGTACAAATTTGCACCACACATTATCTGTGTTGTTTTGAACGGAAAATAAACCTGAGTTTGAAGTAATCCGAAATGTTTCGTACTAGAAAAATTAAAACGTTGAAGAAATTTTTATTTTATTTTGCATTTCGCACAAAGCTACACGAGGGCTATCTGCGCTGGCGTTCACTAATTTTGCAGTGCAAATGTAGAGGGAAGGCACTTCGTCATCACCACCCACCGCCAACGCTTGGGCTTCTTTTTTACTAACCAATAACGAGATTTTCCGCCATAATATAACGCCCCATGGCTGAAAAGGCGAGCATGTTTCGTGTGATAAAGATTCGAACCCGCGACTCTCGGATTACGATTCGAATGCCTTAACTACTTGGCCATACCAGACCACGTTGATAGAAATGTAAAATTATCGATCACGTTATTATGAAGCACATGGTTATACAGTTGTCATTTATGCACGATGTCATCAACAGCGTAATTAGAAAATAATAAATGATATATTTTCCTTCTGAATTACTCTTCAACGTGAAATAATCTTTATGATTCTTCATATTTATGCCAACCAAGTCAAGCTATTAGCAGCAAAAACACAAATATTTAAACAGCAAAATACAGTAAATTATACACTAACAGAGGCTTACAGAAATCCAGGATAAACAAACGCGGCATTCTTATAAACTATTCAAATAGTAAGAGCAATACTTTAGGAAACATATGAGAAAAAACATACTTTAGTGCAATGACAACAGCCCCCTGTTAGTACAGCGATATGTCTATGGATTTACAAGGCTAAAATGAGAGGGTTCGATTCCCCTCGGTGGGCTCAGTAGATAGCTCGATGTGACTTTGCTATGAGAGAAACACAGAAACGTAACGACAATACACATGACCTAGGTGTATCTCTCCTTAAATGTTATAAAGAATAATCTAAATAAACTTATCATCGGAAACAGGTTTAGTTATGTTTATGTTTAATAAGTTTAATTGTGTTTGTACATGAGCAAGAGATGTCGCAGTAGTGACTATAGGACTGTATGTGCAATCTTACAAAAAGTAAACTTTGATGTAAGTGTGCGTGATGCAACAACGAGTAAATGAACATGGCGAAGAAAGAGTATATTAAATAAAACATCAGTGTATACTTGCACATAAAGCAAGTAAAGCAACAACAAATAGTATATATTACCATAGAATCTGTGAAAACAAACAACTTGTTAAAGAAAGAGCAAGACGTATGCCGAGCTCCTAACCGCCCATTGTATAAGACACGTGTTGTGAATTTAATTCCAGCTCTGTAGGTTATTTATGAATCGGTTTATAGTGTAGTGTATTATATTGTCCATTTGACGAGTTCAGTGTACCTAACCTATTTATATTCCAAGGCATCGCGTTTATTGCGCATGTAAAACATTTCATTCAACGTACTCTTGTGGCACAATGGAATATCAGAAAAGTCACACTGTGGTCGGAAGGTCACAGATAGCTCATTATGTAGCTTTATTCTTTATTCAAAATGAACTCGTTCGACAATTTCACAATTTTTTGTGGATATTTCAATCATAAAAATGTCCGTATTTCAAACATTTAACTGAACAATTGTTTTGGGAAAATGTTGATTCTTTTATCACCGGTAAATCAGCTTCAAGTAGAAATAGCAGTATCAGTGACACTGAAAAATGTAGGTTTATAAAAATATGATACTAATATGCAAACTTCATAACTGTGTACACATTTACCAAAAACACCAACACACAACCTAAAAAATCTTATAAGTCTGAACTTTTTTAAAAACACCTATGTTATTCTTTATGATAATTGATATTTTAATTCAAGAAAACTGTATTGGTTACCTAAATAATTTACTCTTATTCGTATAGTACGACTTTATCAATGGACAAAACCAAAGTTTATTTTTTACACATTCTGAAGCTGTTTCCAACTTGTAAGTTTGTCTTCATCTTCTATTAGACATTCCTCATGTTTTCTACCTTTCCTTTGATTGTGAGAAACTTTTTCACGAGGCTTTTATCTTTGAAGCTCTGATCTATCACTTTTGGATAAATAATTTGATAACTTAGGTCCTAGACTCTTCATTTATTTTTCCCGTTTTTTAAAGCGATTGGTTTTCACTACGAGCATCTTTTCACTATTCTTTTTTTTCTGTCTTCACTTCTCGCTTCCACTTACTTGGTATCCAATTCCAGATTACAATACTCTTTGAGGGTAATTTATGTCTGGTGTGGTTCAACTTGTTTTAAAAATACGTCATCTCTCCTTTCCATGCCATCACATCATCTTTATCTTAAACATCTATAACATTACACACCGTAACAAATTTTGTTCCTGGATAGTTTACATTGCTTATGTTGCATATGTACAGAAAATGGACCTTCAAACTTTACTTTTGTCACGTAGATAATGAAATTTAGAAATTAAGCTATTTTTAAAGTAAACATGGGCAAACTTTTACATTTTCATTTACATTATGTTTGAATAAAACAACGTAGGATTCAAGATTTACATGTTTTTATGCAAGAGTTATTCAAAAATTAACAAAAATGTTCAGAAGTGAGGAGTTTTTCGAGAGTAGCGAACTACATGCTGTTAGATGAGACCGAAAATTATAATAACAATTTGTTTGTTTTTTTTAATTTCGTAAAAAACTACACAAGGGCTCTTTGTGCTAGTCTTCCATAATTTAGAATTGTAAGACAAGAAAAAGGTGTCCCTCGACCAGCTTTGTGCGAAATTCAAAAACATAAAAACAAACAAGTACAAATTACATGTAACTTGTACATGACATTTAATCTACAATTTATTGAGCTAGATGAGGATTTCAACGTTTTAAAAAGAAACTTAGATATTACTTAAGTACTTTAAACTTTAATGCAACATCCCACTTTTCTCTAACATAACTAGTAAGATCATCCCTGGTATTGTAGTTGACATAAAATTATAAACTTTTGGAAATACAAACTGCTAACAACGATGTAATTTATCAGCATTTTCATGATTTAGCTCAGCTCTTGTCTCCTGTTAAGGATCCATTTGTGATAAAAAACCCATTATCAATGGAGTTTTCTTGAATACATTATGTACAGTGACTATCAATTCAGTAAACTGCTCTGATGTCAGTTGCTTAAATGAATCTCTTGCTTGAACTGACAGTTCAAAAATGATCAATATTTAAAACTATGGAATAAAGGAGAAATATTGAAAAATAAATGCAACTAGATCAGTAAAGGAGATAAAATAGGTCGAGAGATATCCCACAATATAGGTGTTGTTCATTTTAATACACTTGTGTCACAGTATAAGAAACATCTCACATCACAAACAATCCTTTTGTATTTCATGTGCACAGGAGAATACCAAACAAAACCTTGAGGTTAAAATCAAAAGGGCACTCAAAAGTGGACATAGATCTGCCATGCAGCATTGATGGTCTTCATTCTTTAACAAATTCGTCAATATGTGCATATATCCATCATTGTCAGTGGACAGAAACCATTTGTGGGAGAACATACGATGAATAATAGTTGCCGAACCAAACGGGCATTGCTAGTGTTATGTATATGTGTAAATATTTTGTAAACGACAACATGTCGTGTTGTGATAAATTTTCATTTCTATTATTCATTTTTTCCATATTGATATTATTGTTTCGAAGTTTAAACTAATATTTTGTTATTTATTTAGGGTAACATTTAGAATTTTCTTGAATTAAGTAGACCAATCATATGTTTGTAAATGAGTGCTGGTGACTTTGTGTCTAGACGTGTAGTCTCGTGTAAGAACGGACACGCGCGGATTGCTCTGGAGTTGTATGGAAGTTGCAAAATTGTTCGAGAAGTAGGCCTACCGGTATAAAAGACGGTGACGCGAGATAGATAGCGTCATCAGTTTTTATTCGAAGAAAAAGAGAGAGATTCAGTAATTAGTTTTTATTCGAAAAAAGAAGATAGATTCAGTCATTAGTTTTATTCGAAGAAAAAGAGTGAGATTCAGACATCAGTTTTATTTCAAAAGAAGAGAGTCAGTTATTTGAGAAAGATTAAGTGTTTGCTGTCATTATTCAACTTGGATTTGTGACTGAAGTTAGATCTACGGAAGCTGTGATTTTATTTCGTCAATCTCTACGATACATCTGAATTACTGCTTGTGCTGAGAGACGGCGAATTTATTGAACTGTGAACTGTTTCGGAATTTCTTCGTGGGACTAAATTCACACCCTAGACTGGAATTTGAGACTTTCATTTTAAATCAATATATTAGATATAGGCCAGTACCGTTTTGTATTGTGATTAATTTTGAAGTTTGAAAATAGTATTATTGTGTTTTATAATTAATTTCGAATGTTATAACTTAATATCTGTCACTGTTATCATATAATTTATGTTATATCTGTTTTATTTGTTAGTAGTTTAGTGTAATAAATTATACAAGCTATTATCTGTGTTTTTCTGTTGCGTTTAGTCTACGAAGAACTTAAAACATTAAAAAATACGTAACACCGGAAAGTTAACATTTCTTGGTTACCAGATAAGTTTGGTAAAATAAGAAATGGGATGTTCCAAAACACCTATTATCATTAAAAGTCGACCAACACTGGAGGATAACTGACAATCAAATACCAAATAAGATTATTGGACTTATTCAGGCTCTTTACAGAGCCATGTCGTAAATATTTTTTTTCACTTTTACCTAGTTCTTTATACAATGTCGACTCCAATCACTATGCTACAAATAAGCTGATGAAACCCAGCCCCACCTGAGGACGGGAATTAAACATCATGAATTTATTTGCTCTTCAGTAAAAGAAATTTAATGGGTTTTTTCAGTGTGTAAACAAAGAAAACATGTTGAAAATCATAGAAGTAGAAAAAGCCAGGAGATTTACTTTTAAAATTTTAGTGTCTGTACAGAAACGTCTGAACAATAACGCTCATTTTATTTCTTCAAGTTTCCAAATCAGCTCTAAAAGAAGTGTGAAAATTAAAAAATATAACACTGACCAGAGTTGTTTGGTAACCAAAATAAACAGAAGCATACATTATATTGTCAATTTTTCCTGTCATGATACTGTGAGTACTTGGATGAAAGAATTTATGATTATTTGTTTTTGTTCTAAAGGTAACCAAAACTTCATAAAATCTGTGGTGTGTAAAGGTGGGTTTGCTCGAAATAATCATGAAACAACATTCTACCTCTAACAAAAAAATGCACAATTGCCTGTATTACGTTCTTTTTGTGGATGTAATTTCAAATAACTCTTCTAGCCTGTAATATGTGTAATGTAACATAACAAAGTGAAGCTTCCACAAGGAATAAAAGCGAAGCAAACAGGTTTGAGTCACGTGATCTTTTTGTTCTGAGGAATCGCCTTTCTTCAATGCAGTCACATCGTTATTAGGTAAATCCAAATCCAATTTCTCCAATCCGGAAAGAGCTACGCAATGCTAAGTAAATATACCAACAAAGTTCAGATAATTTTAGAGTTAATGACAATATAGTTGAAATTATTGGCTTGAAGCAAATGGAAGAATTATATAAAAGTGGGGTTTTTAACTTGAAATATTCATCAAAAAACTAAAGTTCTCAATATTCAAAATCAAAATTTTCGGTCGTAAGCCTGACGGTGACCAACGGCAATTCTACAGACATGATGTGGAAATTGATGTGCACTAAGTTCATTTTCAAAGTTTATTAATGTGTAAAAGGTTAAGTAATCATTCCGTGTAAGTAAATGTTTTCTTTTAATATATTCATTAGGTAAGGAGAAACACAAATAATTTGAAAACTATATCGAAATATTATGAGACAAAGTTTTGTCATAAGCATTGCTATTTTATTTAAGTTAAGAAAAAAATATCAAATTGTCGCATTTGGACCGTTGCAATTTTCTATCAATCTGAAGAGTTGAGTGTCGGTTTTAAAAATTTCCACAGATACCTTCTATCTAGGTTGAACATCCACTTCTGTAGCTATTTTGATGAGTACTAACTTGTGTTTTTAGTAAAATATTTAGCAAAAAAATAACAATTGAGATTTGCATAAAATTATGTTTTCAATTACACCAGTAAAAATTAGAAAAAAACTGAAAAGTTTCAGATTTAAACAAAAATTATGAGTAAGTTTCAAACTTGAGTAATAAAAATCACAAAAGGAGTATGTTTCAAATATTAAACCTTCAAAAGGAAAACTAAACAATATTTGTTTTCCTTCAGTAAAATTTTTTAAACAGAAAATAAAACATTTTCATTGATAACTGCTCTTGCAAAGAAATGCTTGAACAAAATTTACTCTGATATTTAATACAGTAATGATACCTCATTTTAAAATTAAATTTAAATAAAATCATATTTCTTATAGCTGATGAACATTATTGAGTGTTAAGTTTTCGAAGGAACTAGCAGTTGTACCTACGGGATTTTCTAATAGTTTACATATTGATTCATCTCATCGACTCACATCGATACTTCAAAGAATCTGTATCAATACATCTAGTATTATATGTCGTAAATAAGCGAATCAGAAAACCTACATTTTATAAAGAAGTTTTACTAAAACTGGTTCGTAAATTTAAAATCAAGCCCACAAAATGGATCAGACATGTTTTTATTTTATGTAGGCATTAAAGACGATTCTGCAAAAGTGAATCATCTGAGAGTGTGCTTAGAAGAACGTTATAAACAACAAGCAGAATGGGTAGAAGGTGTTATCATAATTATTTAAATATCGTTAACTCAGTGTAATTTTGGAAACGCCCTCCATTAACACAGCGGCATGTCTGTGAACACACACCGGTAAAAACCTTGTTTCGATACCCGTGTTGGGCTGATCACAGATATGCCATTGTTTAGCTTTGTGTTTAATTCTAAGTAAACAAACAAAACAAAACATTTTAGAAATAACGTGTTGCTGACATGAATCTTCTGTCTCAATATATTTTGGTCTTTAGTTAAAATTATGAGAGATAATTCTATGAATCAAAGTCTCGTACTTTAGCGATAAGTTAATGGAATTACAATGCTCAGTGTTGAAGGTTTATAGATCACCTTTTGGAAGGTCTCGAGATTTTACACATCTTGAAAATGTAATCAGCGAAATTGAAAAATGTTAACACTCTTTATCCCATCCAAGATTATTAAGTGGGAAACATCGATTACGCAGCAGTTCATACGAGACGTACTATTAAATAGAAGATGTTTTTGCAGTAAAATTCTCCTGGTTGTTTGAAAAGTACCTTTAAAAGTATGTCTGCAGCCCCTTAGTTTAACTCATGTAATCAATTCCCATATTGCCTGCACGTGAATCCACATTAATAACATGCGTTGTACAGAAATAATTACTACAATATAGCAAGGCTCGGCAATGCTAGGTGGGATAAGGCTTGCGACTCATAGTCTGAGGGTCGCGGGTTCGCATCGCCGTTGCACCAAACGTGCTCGCCTTTTCTGCCGTGGGGGCTTCATCATGTAATGTCAATCCCACTACTGGTTAGTGAAAGAGTAGCCGAAGATTTGTCAGCGGGTGATAAAGAGTATCTGCCCTTCCGCTACTGTTACACTTCTAAATTAGGGACGACTAGCGCTGATGTCCCTAGAGTAGCGGCCTGGCATGGCCGAGCGCGTTAAGTAGTGCACTCGTAATCCGAGGGTCGCGGGTTCGTGCCCGCGTCGCGCTAAATATGCTCGTCCTCCCAGCCGTGGGGGTTATAATGTGACGGTCAATCCCACTATTCGTTTGTAAAAGAGTAGCCCAAGAGTTGGCGGTGGGTGGTGATGACTAGCTGCCTTCCCTCTAGTCTTACACTGCAAAATTAGGGACGGCTAGCACAGATCGCCCTCGAGTAGCTTTGTGCGAAATTCCAAAAAAACAAACAAACAAAACCCTCGAGTAGCTTTGCGCGAAATAAAAAAAAATAATAAAAAAGCATAAAACTTATTCTCTCACTTCAAATTTGTATGGCCTTCATCTGGTGCACGTGCTTACGTAAAACCTTACCGATTATCTTTGATATTCTACATGCATTTGTTCGAAGTTGTACACAAGGATACAGAATGGGCTGTTCGTGCTCCTACTAACATAAGTATCGAAAATCGGTTTCTTGCGTTGTTGGTCCGCAGACGTATCGTTATTTCACTGGGGGCTGTTTCACGTTTCAACTGTCATCCTGTTTGTTTAGAGCTATCTATTTGCTGACCTTTTTATTTATTTTATTTACTCATTGTTAAAATCGAAGACAACCCGATTAATTTTTAAAATATTTGTGGTTATGATATAAATAAAGTTTGCTTGACGCATGTAATTTTTATTCTATTTGCTTTAATTTTTATTGTATAAATGATTACACAATAAATGTGTTATATTTGGATACAGTTTACCGATCTGAAACAATGTAGTTTTGTTTCTTTTAGTTTTGTTTTCCATCCACTGTCTTTCCTTTGAAATATTGTTTTATTTTAATTTTTAAATGGTTATTTATGTATAAATAAATATATAAACTTCGTTATTAATAAAGAGAAAATAAATATATTTAAGTGTGGTTATAATAGAGTTCATAACAATTCTATGATCTTTGCCATGTGGATATGTTTAAACAATGAACTTTCATGAAAACAAAGTTGAATAATGTAACAGTAAAGTTGATTGACCAGAAAGTGTTTTTTATCCCAAGCTTCCAGATGCAGTCAAAAATGTGAATATTCAAAATTTCCTGATGGTAATTTAGAAGAGTTCGTGAAAGAAATGTGCAAAGCAGAAAGAGAAGCGGATGTGAAGGTGATGTTTATCTAATATATTATTTTATGTTCTATCTACGTTTATATCACTAGTCTCTAAATTATCTTATTTAGTTTTATTGTAAAATTATATCGCAAAAAATGTTTTCTTTTGTAATCCCAAATCTTTTGAATACAATTTGAGGCCGACGCCACTTGATATGTTGGATACAGCGTAAGTAGGTGTAGCTTCAGTCACGAGATCGGGCTCATATCTATTCTGTTTCAAGCTACCCTGTTTTAAAAACAAACTGGACTGGCTTACGAATGCACATTATTCCGCAAAGCATGAGACGAAAAACGTGGATCAATTAAGTAAAGAATAATTCTATACGTCTAAATGAAAATATTGTCAGTCATTAAAGATCATTAATGCCTGATGAAGTGTATCTGCTCGAAACTTCACACAAAATGAGCTGAAAAACGTTTTCATTTAGAAGTTTCAATTTATTATTTGTATTCATTTGTTATACTCTATTCGGTTCAAATTGATTTTAACTTATACCAGGATGGTAACAAGTATTTGTTATTATAAAATTTAATTGTTTAAAAGAATCTTTCTAGTATATTTTAAAGGCTACTATTTAGATGCTAGATGATTAATTTTAACACTTGCTTCTGTATTTTAGGTTTTATGAGGATACTGCTATTAATGTATCTTTAAAGATTAATTTAAAACCTAGTTATTTATCTAACCATATTGAACTATTCATGTGTAGAAGGATAGATTCAGCAATATAGAAGTGTAAGGTAACTATTAAACAGATTTGAAATTTGCACAACAATACAAAACAATGTTAATACAAGGTAACGACTAAAAGTACCTGACTAAAAATTTATGCATACAGCATCATAAAATGTAATACATAACTATAATGTTACCAGATAAATTTTGATTTGCCAACGATTAGATGCAGATATATAAGTCAATGGTATAAAAAGTCAACAATTAACGTAATATTAGAGCCATAGTACAAACTTATACAAACTTCTAATTTTGTTATATCTTACATAACTTACATTAAGTTTTACGACTCAATGAGAAACACTGTGAAAGGAAATTAGGAGTTGTTTGTTGAAATTGGGTAACAGAAGGCACCCCTTAATGTCTTTACTACATAGGCTCTTACTTCATATAATGTCACCCTGACCATCTCTCAATTTATACCATGTTTTAAGTACATACTTAGTGTTTTTTTAATGGAGTAAAATAATGAATCTATGTAAATACATTAGTGCTTTCTGTTGTATGTCTAAGAAACTAATTCACATAGTGTGGTTGGATCTTCACAAAATTGATATCAAGATTTATTTTGTCAATGCAAGATAGTCACAAATTTGTTAGTTTTGCAGTTATTATGGTTGTTTTTTGTGTTTTTACCACTACTTTACCTTTTCTAGATGGTCTATCCCACTAGTCGTTGGTAAAAGAGTATCCCAAGAGTTGGCGGTGGGTAGTGATGACAAGTTGCCTTCCATTCAGTCTTACACTGCCAAATTTCTGCGAAATTAAAAAACAAACAATCTACTCCCTTATTACAACTTTTCATTAAATACACGCAGCAATAAAGGAATATGATAGTATAAAGATAAAGGTAGAAGGCAGTTACCGGATATTTACAATAGAGGTTTGAAGGCTTGATATGAAGGCCAACTGAAGGGATTTTTTACAAATGAAAGTATGTGTGTGAAGAGATAAAAAATTCCTAAATCATTAAGAAGCAGAAGATTGGCTCATAAAGTAGTTAGTTTTATTTTTCAGAATCAAGCTTCTGTCATCTGTGGAGAATCAAACTCTAAAGCTTAGCGACGACGAATTTTTTGCTAAGCTATCAACTAACTCTTTAACTGAAGATGTAGTTGAAATTAAGATAAATTGCATAAAACTAAAAAGCATAAGGTCTGTATATTAAAAACTGAAAGTTTAAGTATTATATGTACTTGAAATAAACATTAAAACTGTATTTTTTCACATACAAGTAGAAGAAACAATTAGAAAAAATAAACAAAGCAATGAGACACAAAAAAGAAATGATCCGGCATGACCAGGTGGATAAGACATTGAGGGTCACGGGTTTGAATTTCCATCACACCAAACATGCTCGTCCTTTTAGCTCTGGGACGACCAATTACACTTTTCGATGGTAAAATAATAGCCCAAGAGTTGGCTGTGAGTTGTGGTGACTACCTGCCTTCGCTCTGTTTTTAAAACTGCTAAATTAGGAACGACTAGTGCAAACAGCCTTCATGTAATTTTGCGCGAAAATTCTAAAAAAGGAAAATTCTGGATTTTTCCGAGTCTTTTTCATCCTGCAGCTGACCACTAAGAGTCGGATGACAATAATCTTGAAATATCGTCACTCCGCGCAACAGTCATAGCGTTGTCCTTAACCTATAAATTAAGGTAAAACACCATACCTTTAATTATATCATGAAAGAGTAGAAAGTGGGCACCATGTCAGTCTCAATTTGGCAAAATTGCTGTAAAAAGTAATATGTTTCTGGAGGTGTGTCCCACGACTCTTTCTGCATTCTTGTATTATTTTGCAACAATGTTTGTTATAATTTGTTCGTAATTATCAACGGAATGAATAAAGTAACCATTTTCAGCTCACCCATGAAAAAGTAAGGTAAACTTCTCAGGTTATGGGATCTGTATTATTTTGTATTATTTCTGTGTTTTCTTCAAACTTTCAATTTTATAACATCTCACATAACATTTATTGTATTTACTTCTTCATGCAGAAACTAAAGAATGTGTGATTAATGAAATTTTAAAAGCTTTCTTTATTTTTCAATAAAATAGAAACGTCTCCGAAATATGTGTTACACAGAATATTGCAATGAGGAAAGAAAATACTTCTTCAAATTTTGTTTTTGTAAAACGTTCTTAGAACATTTTTATTAATGTATTTTTAAAACTTTCTTAACACATGATCAAGCCAAGTGTTATAAATTAACTTTGTTTGTTTGTTGTAAAGTAAGCTTTCAAATAATAAGCTACCTGTAACCTGACCAGTGGCAGTGGGTGGTGATGAGTAGCTGCTTTCCTACTAGTTTTACACTACTAAATTAGGGACGGCTAGCACAGATAGCCTTCGAGTAACTTTAAGCGATATTAAAAAACAAACAAACAAGATTCACTACCTTCCGACTAGTCCTTCAATTTAAAATTACGGACTGCTTGCCGAGATAACTCTTTTTTTAGATTTTCGTGTCATTGAAAAAGAAACAAACAAACATTAAACTACTAATTTTATATCACATTTATATCATATATTTCGATAACATTTGTCAAAGTTTTCGCGCATATCTTAGTCTTTCAGTTTTTCAAAACAGATAACTCTGGCTCTTTTTCCAAGTGGTTCCAAAATGAAACGATTATTGCAATCATCTACTTAATATCAGCCATAAAAAAAAAACATGGGTTTGGGTTGAAATTGAAACCGATAAACCAGAGGACATAAAATCTATTAAGAAGTAAACCTGTAACGAGACAAATAAATAAAATTAGAATATCTTTAAGCATTTACGCCCATTAACGAATTTAAAAACAAATTCTTGAAACTTTCATATAACGGTGTCAGGTAAGACATTAAGTTCAGAGTGTTTTGCAACTGAATTTTCTCTTGGAATCCACATCATCACCCAGAGATAAATCTCAAAATTAATTTTCCATAAAATACGGATTGACTTTATTTTACACTTTTGACAACTGAAAACAGTTCACAATTTAAACATGTTAAAAGTGTTTCAAGAGATGTGCAGAATTTCTTAAGGCCTCAATTAATAACTCAAGTGGCTTAGCACTGATTCTCAAGGCTTATAAGGCAAAAATGAAGATCTGATAACTGTTTTGTTTGTTTTTGAATTTCGAGCAAAGCTACTCGAGGGTTATCGGAGTTAGCCGCCTCAAATTTAACAGTGTAAGACAAGAGGGAAAGTAGCGAGTCATCACCACCCATTATCAAATGTTGGGTTACTTTTTTTATCCAACGAATAGTGGAATTGACCGACATATTATAGCGTCCCAACGTGTATTAGAGCGAGTATGTTTAGTGCGACCGGAATTCGAACCCGCGATCCTCATATTACGAGTCGAACGCCTACCTGGTCATGCTGTTCCTGGTTCTTATAATTCTGGTAGGTAGATCAAAGGTATCCGAATTTGTAGTTTCGTGCTGAGCGTCAAAGAAACAAAAATATTATAGTGCATGCAAAATTTGTAAATCGATTAGCGTGTACGACATACCAAAGAATTTCAGTTTACAAATTCTGCTCAACAGATGACAGATCTTACGTAATGACGAGAAACTACTTGAAATAAAAATGTCTTTCTATGACGGCTTGATTTGAGTGTTTGCACTTTAATTCAAACAACGTGTACAACAACGTTTCGACCGTCTTAGTTCATCCTCAGATTAACAAAGAGAGAGTGTGCAACGAGTCTAAGTAACAAAAATGTAAAGGTGAAGCGGTTGTAGAGGGCGTCGCAGTTGAAAGTTAGGTTATTAATTTGCATAAGTATAAAGGTGTTCCGTTTTGTTGAGTTCATTTTGTTTTATTTATTGTGTAAGTAAGACTCCTTAATTTTGATTTCAAGAAGTTCACATTTCTTTTTTTTAAATAAAAACAATTTCATTAAGAACATATCTGAAGTTAGTTAGTTTCGTCTTAAAATCAAGTCAATATTTAAATCGACATCATCAATATTTATTTTCACGGTCTTTATTACACTGTTGAAACAATGTGAATATACTAATATAACGTTTCCTTTTTTTGTAATTAAACACGAAGAAACACAACGTGCTACCTGTGCTTTGTCCACCACACGTATTAAAACCGCATTTTACCAGTGTGAGTCCGCAGACAAACCACTGTACCATTAGAGGTAATGTACCTGTATAAAAGATCTAATGCTGTAGAGCAAATACTTACACTGTTATTTATGAATGCACGGGTGTTAATTTTAATATTCGTGTTCAACGTGTTGTGAAACGGTAATTATTACTTTCATACGAATCTGATAATATATATACATATTTTTTTCTTTAACACGCAGTAAAGTTAAGTTTATAATGAAATAGTAAGCTGCTGCATCTCTTTGTTGACAGTGAAATATCAAAGAACATCATTTTTAGTAATCGTGTACGAGATCGACTGTTGCAAGATTAATGAAAAATATATGTGTAAAAACGGATAGTAAGAGTTGAGAAAATTTTTATGTTGAGGAGCAAACAACGTTTCGACCTTCTTCGGTCATCGCAGGTTCACAAAGAAAGAAAGAGTTAACTGACTAATAGCTGACCACATGTTTGAAAAGGGTTGTGTAATTGAGTGCAGGAATACAGAGGGCGAGCTTAGATGGTTGATTGTATTTTTAATATATGTATAAATGTGTTCATTTATATTGGTTTATTTTGGGCTTGAGTTGTTGTATAAGTAAGGCTTCTTTAATTAGCGTTTATATTTGTTTCTTTATTTGGTATTTGGATGTTTATCAAGGTTATGTTATGTTTATCTGATTTGAAGTAGACTTGTGATACTTTTCTCAGAAAACAACCGAAAATAACCAACAGAAAGAAGACAACTTTGATCATTTATTGACATTCAAACTTCTCAGAAAAAAATTAAAAAATATATTTTCAAGAAACACCTAAAAATTACATCTTAAACTATTTTTTCAAAGAATTTTCTCACAAAACCATTAACATAATTTCACAAAACAGAAAATTAAAAAGCATTCTTACAAAAGAAGACACTAGTTTTGCTAAAAACCTTAAACAAGACAAAAATATAAAAAAAATTCTAAAATCAGATAAAGGAAACGCTATAGTTATAATAAACACGAATGAATACATCCAAAACAATAAAACATATTGTCAGACACAAACAAATTTGAAACAATACACACAAATACAGCAAAGACACACGAAACACAACTAAACAAAATACTACTAAAAATGAAAAAAAGCCAACATAATTTGAAAAACACTTTATTTCTACCTCTGCAAGATCAACTCTCACACAACACAAATATACGGAATTCCCAAACCTCTTAAACCAGATTGTCCATACGACCAAAAATGTCCACGTACGAATCGTTTAACAACAATCTTGGTAAATACATGGCAATGGCATTCCTCAAATATGTAACATCAGCTCATTTATCTAAGATTCTTTAATTTCAAGTCTGATCTTAATCAACTTAATCATAAAGCCTCAATGGCCACTTTCAATGATATATCCTTCTTTACGCAAGTTCCAACCGTTGAAACCTGCAAGATAGCCTTAAAATTATATATCCGGGATCGTAACCCATCAATAAACATTCCGAACAACGATTTAACAATCTTCAAAGAATTCACCACGATGAAGATAAACTTCATGTTCCAAAACACAACTATATACAAACAAATGGCCTAAGCATGGGCAGCCCAGAATCACCAGTTTTAGCCATAAAATTTTATGACACAAGTTGAAACACAAGCAATTAATATAGCATTACATCCACTACTATACTGGTACAAATATGAAAATCACATGGTTGAGGAATTCACATCTACAGAACACACACTAATTTTTTCAATTACATTAACTCTATATATATCAATTAGAATTTTTTAACTTAAAGATTACAAGAATCGATACACAATTTAAAACAGAAATTCACCGAAAAATCACCCATACTGGACTACACATTCGTTGGGACTCAGCATATGAAACAAAACAAAAAAATCAACATACTAAGAAACCAAATAAACACAGCCATAAAGCTCTGATCATCAAATAAAATTAACAACGAATTAGACAAAATAAAACGATACTTTATCAACATCAATAAGATTCCTCCACAAACCGTATAAAATATTATACGCACACACCTAAACAAAAAGTAAAATCAACTACCAAAAGTAAATATATCCCACGAATTATAAAGTCACAAAACTTTAAACTTCTGCATTCCATATATATCCGATAGAAGCAGAAAAATAATTAGCATTTAGCAAAAACTAAAACAAGGTATGACATTCCAGTTAATACCAAAGTTATTAAAAAAACAGGCACAAAACTTTGGTCAGTACCATGTACAAACTACACTGACAAAAAACATACCACCATTATTTATAAAATACAATGTGATAACTGCCACGACTTTTATATTGGAGAAACAATAAGAAAAATGGAAACCAGATTCAAAGAACACAAAAAGTCACCTTTACACATTTTCGAACACTGCAAATCGAATGAACACAACATGACCATTAAAAAACACAAACATTAAATAAGCAAATAGACATAACCCAAAATTAAAGAAGCCTTACTTATACAACAACTTAAGCCCAAAATAAATCACGACAAAGGAACACCTTTATACCTATATTAATAAATACATTCAAACATTTAAGCACGCTTTCTACATTTCTACACTCAATTACATAATCCCCCAGGACATGTAGTCAGCTGACGGTTAGTTACCTCTTTCCTTCTTTGTGAACCTGACGATGATCGAATACGTTCGAAACGTTGTTTATGCAGTGGCTAATAAGGTTTATGAGGCCTACATACTAGCTGAATTTATAGAATGATGAGCGAGAAAATGTTGATGACTTTGCTGAAATAGCAGTCTTCAGAGATTTTAGGTTCACAATTTTAAAAAAAACATAATTTAGCAAAAAATGTAAACTAGGCCGCCAAGCATAAGCTTAATAATTATATTGATCCTAAATGCAATTATCACTTTCCATATGTCATGCTTATGTTTTTATAATATCTACTATTCACCATATCTCATAAGGATAAAACCCAATAATTACCACAAAAATACATGCCTGATAGTATGTGTACACTTGTGCTTTCACTTTAGTACGACCCAATGGCTCAGCGGTATGTCTGCGGACTTACACGCTAAAATCCGGGTCTCGTTACCCGTGGTGGGGAGAGCACAGATACCCCATGGTGCAGCTTTGTGTTTAATTGTAAACAACAAATGCTCGCTTTAGGACAAAGCCACCGTGGGGTTCGAACATCGTGAATTAATTTAACTTCATAACTATTTTATGAAAAGAACAAACAGCACACATAACATAATAATCACATTTAATAAGTTTTATTTTCGATAGATATATACATCTTCATTTCTGCTCAACATATTTGTAATTGAGGTCCTCAAGAATTTATATTTGTAACTGCTTTCATAAAATTTGTTTTTTCACAAAATTTTTTTTTTTATTTTGACCATTTCAATTTAATCGTTTTCTTAATCGTACTGAATGCAAACCCCACAGAGAGTAAACTTTTGAATTATAGTGTATTTAAAATAATATTTCCCTCGAGAGATTTAACGATCACTCTGTTTTCATTTGGATATAACCTTTTTTTCTGACAGAATATTCTTCTTACTTATATTTGTAGATATTTAGGCTTTTTGTCCAAATTTGGCACAATTAAAATTTACTCAAAATTAGATAATTTTAAAAGCTAAGATTTTTTTGGTGTAAATTTGATTTGAATCTACCAATAAATATTTTTGTTGCATCACTTAAAACAGAATTTTGTGGTTGTTACATTAAAAATATAAGTTATATCTCCCAGGTCGAATTAAAAAAAGCTCTCTCTACTTTTCTACTCACTCAAATTTCAAGTATACATGAGAAAAATGTCCTGTTACTACTGGGAAATGGTTGTGTTAACAAATTGGTGTGATTGAATGTATGGATAAAGAGTTGATCCTATGTTACCACATAAAATATATAGTTAACCTTGAATACTGTTGTATATAAACGTATAAAACATTTTCAAACAACATATTTCAATGCCGTCCAGGAGCAGAGTGGTATGTGTGCGAACTCCCATCACTAAAACGTGGGTGAGTATACTTGTGGAAGGTGGAGCACACATACCCCATTCTACAGCTTTATATTTAATTCTGAAAAACAAACAAATATATTTTCAAATAATATTGTTTTGAATTTTTGTATTTTACGGTGAATAAGTGGTGATTTTTTTCAAAAAAGGAGTTCCAAAAAAACCCTTCATGTTATACACCGAAAGTATAAAATCGTATGCCTAAAAATAGCGTACAGCAAAATGTAGTAACTAGTGTGATAAACTTCTGCACTTCAATAATTCTGATAATCACTAGCACTTTATAGCCATAAAGTTCATTGTTGATTCTTTAACTTGAGAATCTTTCATAATTTTAGGGAATAGGCAGAAATTTTACAAAACACATTGAACACTGTCAATTACATGTAGACTTTGATATGTTTCACAATATATGTATAATTGAATACCAAAACATACCATTTTATGTAAGACAAATAAAATAATCATAATATATCAAAAGATGTTGTATTATTAAAAAAAGATGTTGCAGCTGTCTTCATTGACAGCAGGGAGATGAAACACAGGAACCATCAATTGGATAAGTAATGTTATATATCAACAAGTAGTTTAATAGAATCTACAGCGTAACTATTAACACTAGTAATGCATGAAAAGATAATACACTTTCAACTGTAAATAAAGTTAAACACTTTTAAGTGTAACTTTTCAAAGCATTAAAATATGACTTCGGCCAAAGTTAAAATCAATAAGCCCTCACCAAGTGCAATAAATGGCTGAAGACTTAAATGTATTTAGAGTTCTTAGTTGTGACCTAATTTACATGTCACATAAACATACGAATTGCACAGTTTTATTAACAGCCCAAAACAAACAGTGCATTAAGACTCAGAAGAAATTGATTAATAAAATTCAGGTAGGGGTGGAAAAGCAATCGAATGTTTCGGTATTACCGTTGATATAACAGAGAATCATGTTTGCCTTAACACTAGCAACAAGCATGCTTCTTGGATGGCTTTAGAAACTGATTGTTGCATCAAGATCTCTTTCTTTCATGACACTGTGAAGGTTACTCTCATCCAAATAATACTTACAATTCATATTATGATATTACCTTCCATTTCTATAATTAAAACCCAACACCCATTTTAATTGTCCAGGTCACCAAATAACTTAAACCATTTCGTAAAGCACCCGTTGCTACCTTCTACATAACTAGTAACACACTATTCCTTAATATCATCTGTACATATAAGTAAGCAATTATCCTATTTTTCATATGTTCAACAAATATAAATCACAAAATACAAAGTACTAACAAGGAGCAATGATGTACCTTGCTTGTAACATTAATCAAGTTTGACCTACTCTACGTGTAACAGCCTTATGCTTTCTTTGATTCAGCCACTTTTGTTTCAAATGAATTAACTAATCTCTTTATCCACAGATTAATTTTAAAAATCCTTATATGTAATTTGCTTGTCTTTTCAGGCTACCTAACTAAATATAAGTTATCTTTACCTGATATCCTGTATTTTGATAAAAGTTCCTATAATTATCAAGCAGGAAACATGAAAATATATGAGGAATGAAAATGTTATTAAAAGAAATTATTCACGTTTTAAGATATGGATATTCTTTTTCTCAGTATTTTTACTTTTGTGATTACATTACAACTTTACAAGTGTTCCATCTAGTTACAGTATTATAAAGTAGATATATTGGAATCTCTGTAATGTTATTTTATTACCATTTTGACCTTTAAACATTCTGCTTCTGGTCAGCTCAGAACTTAATTTCAAGAGCCTTACCACCCAGTAAAGGGTAAGTGGTTCTAATGATAACAAATAAACTATAATAAAAGGAAGGTGTGGTTTATTATACTTCTGAATAATGACCTTTTTAATAAACTTAAGACTAAACTATATAAATCCCCTGTTTATATGCAAGATTCAGTCGTGCTATAGAGAATTGACAATTGTAACATCTTTTTCTTTCATGTTTATTTGCATTGTGCAGTATATAAATAGTATTTACATTAGAGTATCAATTTTAAATTTGATACAGAATAAGATGCTACTATTTTACCGTAGATGTGAAATTAAATAGGCAAGAGTACACTGGACACCTGAAGTGTCCAAAACAAATATACCTGGATTAAGATTAGTTAATTTACACATTACACATAAATGTATATTACTTAAAGACAATACATGATAAGATAAAAGTTTGTACATATCATTCACTTTGATCGCATAATAAGAAAGTTACACCTAAAATTCACAGAATACACAACAAGTGTAGACAGTTTCAAATTTTAACATGTTAATGTTTACTTGTAAAACGTTTGAACTTCATCTGCTTTCAAACGTCAGTTATAGCTCATTTTTTGTCTCACAAACTGGACGTGGGGAGCAATGCAACTTGTGATTTAAAATGGTAAAACCCATAGGTTGATCCCTTTTGATTTCTTCATGGTTTCAAAATGTTTCACTCTGTATAACCAAGGCTTAATATAATGAATAATGAACACTGGTTATATATATTCACATCTGAAACTTTGTAATATACAACACATAGCATATGTCTGCATAGAATTGTAAATATTTGCTCATATTACACTTATTTTTGTGTTACATAATTTTCCGTTATTCAAGGTATAAGATGCAACTCATAAATTCATTAAATATATATTCATTTTATTTGAAAAACAATTCCTTTGAAAATAAGCTTTATTCTTATAATTGTTTGATTTTTTTACTTGTTCTGTTTCTCAGAGTGTTATTTAAAAGCTCTCACCTGAAAATAAAAACTGTAAGCTATTCAAATCCACTCATGTTTTGAGTGTTTTAAAGCTTTAAACCAGCCATCTATACTTCTGACGTTATGGACAACTCAACACATCAACACTTAGAATAATTTTCATCAATGAATAGTGAGATTTATCTTATCATAATAATACCCCTACAGCTGAATGAGCAAGCATATTTCACGATAGCATTCAATTCAGCAAGCCACGGACAAAGATTTGAACATTTATAATTAACTATTTAAATAAATATTTTGTTCAGTTAATAAAATTACAATTTTTTTAATATAAATTATAATTATGAATGTTATAACATTATAACAATCGTGTTTGTCAAACTAGAGCAGCCTGATGAGACCTGATTGTGGAAGAAAAGCCTTAGTGGTAGATAGAGTTTGATTGGCATATTATTAGATATTTATTAGCGTTTTCACTCAGTACTGTCATTATTATTTTACTGATTAATTTTTTCATGCAAAAGAATTTATAAAGTGAATATGCAGAAGATACTTTACGTGTGAAATACTAAAACATAAACATATTTTGAAGCAGTGCTTTACAACACACAACAAATATTATATTTTTAATGAGAGCTTATATTGTGGTATGATGTGTTTTATGATCTATGGTTATTCTACAAAATGAAGAAGGATTTAGAATGTATGCTGAATCGAGTAATATTATAAAATACGTTTGTTTAAAAAAACGACATGATGATACATGATCACAAATTTTACAATATTTTACCATCTATAAGGAATTTCCAACTAAAACAATTTATAATATGAGATTTTCCCAGAATATTTTATTGTGCTGTATTGATGTGGGGTGAATTTACTTTTATAACAAAATCGATGTAAAAATCAGAAATAAAACGATGTGTTCAAAATACATTCCGTTAAAACATGTTCCAGAACGACGGCGAACAAATATTGAATATATTAGTTCAAGAAATATATCACACACATAATATTTTCATTAACAGAACCTGATTTTAAAAAGTAAATGAAGGTATGCTGAAACTGAGTTACAGAAGCACTCATAAACAACATTTATAATGAATTACAGTGAATTTGTAAACCTATTGTATAGTATATGTACAAAATGCAATGTAATGGCAAGTAAGGTGAAATATGGTGTTAAAATAAAAAATTAAGTGGAATAACTGCATTTAATTGCATGATAAAATGAAATGCGGTTGCCCTTAGTCATTGTGCTCAGACACTGTATTTAAATTACGACAAAGCTCAAATCATTATTATACGTTTTAGTATGTTTGAACCCTTCTTCGTGGGCAAAATATAATAAATAAAGACTTAGCTCGTGGTATACATTATTAAAATGTATTCCACGTAAATAAATCATTTTCTATTTATTTGTTTGAAATACAGAATAGAGAAAATGCACTAGAAGTAATAAGATATCATTTAAAATAAACAATTAAATAGAGAAATGCCAAGAAAGAATAGGGATAGAATAAAATTTAAAAAATAAAAAAGAAAAGCATCTTCTCGTTAAAAACTAAGAAAAACATAAAAATAAAGTACATAGATATCACAAATAAACTGCAAACAATTATAACCAAAGCAGCCACACAGAAGAAATTGACTTCAATCAAAAACTTTGCAAAAACCTTCAACGAGAGAACGTTGATGAAATTAGCAACATGGACAGAAACACAATTTAGGAAGCAATGGTAAACAAAGTGCGATCTATAACATTAAAATTAAACAAAAGAAATTGCATGAACTCGTAACGCTTCTGCAAGATTACTTTTATTTGCAAAACAGTTTTCTTTAAACCTATGTTACCGAATTTTAACACAATTAAATGAACAAACATAGCAATACCTCCTTCATGGAACTAGTAAATTTAGAAATAAAAAGGAAAAATAAAAAAATTAAAAGAGAGACACATTAGTTAAACTAAATAATGGTAAAATTATGTATTTGCATTTTAAGTCTGCATAACACTGAATGCTTCAATAAGAAATAATTTAAGAAATAATGTTTTTGAAATTTGTTCTCAGAACTTTTTAAAATTTATTTCTAAAACTTTTGTGAAACAAGACTGAGCCAACTGTTATTAATTAACTTTGTTTGTTTGTCGATAAGTAAAGATATAAACAACGAGTTATCTGTGATCTGAACGGTGGTTTATTTAGTTTGGGGAAAGAGGGACCTCAGCCCCAGTGACAGTGGTCTTAATGCGGACTCATTGAAAATATTATTCCATGTAAAATTACAAAGGATGTAAAAGCCAACAAAAGTTATTAGATCCGGTACTCACACAACCATAAATCCACCACTGCCAAACACAATGTAATGATTGTTTGTTTTTTTTAATTTCACGCAAAGCTAATCGAGGAATATCTGTGCTAGCCGTCCCTAATTTAGCAGTGTAAGACTAAAAAGAAGGTAGCTAGTCATCACTTCTCATCGCCAACTCATGGTCTACTCTTTTACCGACGAATTGTGGGATTGACCGTCACATTATAATGCGCCATGGCTGAAAAGTCAAGCATTTTTGGTGCGACGGGGATTCGAACCTGTGACTCTCGGATAATAGGTCGAATACCTTAACCCACCTGGCCATGCCTGGCCACAATACAATTGAACTTGAGTTCTTGCAATATGAAAGTAGTCCAAAATTATAGTTAAAATGATTACAAATAAGAACAATTTTAAATATCATATGAAATTAGCTATTGTTTTTGAAAATACACAAGTAAAATATAAAATGAATTGAAGATAAACTCAAATTATTCTTTTAAATGACCTTTTAGTTTTTACACAAATGAAACATTAAGAACTTCACCACAATAAATAAAAACTAATGAACCAATTTTAGAACAGTGCGTTACATGGTTGTGAACTTGAATGATAACTGTAATAACGAAAGAGGGTTAAAGACGTATGGTTTTACGATATTTCATTGTCGATATACAGATACAACAATTTATGATATCACTGTGAAGTTTACTGCGTGTAATAAAAACAATATACATATATATTTGTATATATTATCGTAATATTATAAAATAAACCATTATCACGTCAAAACACCTTTAAAACGAATAATAAAATTTGTATCCGTGGAGTCAAACTGAACGAATCATTTTAAGGGGCAGAGATTAAAATGAGAGAAATCTGAGAAATTTTTCCTTAATAAAGTGTTTTTTTTTTCTTTTTGAATTTTGCGCAAAGCTACACGAGGGCTATCTGCGCTAGCTGTCCCTAATTTAGCAGTGTTAAAGTAAAGGGAAGGCAGTTTGCCTTCACCACATACCATCAACTGCGGAGCTACACTTTTTCCAACGAATACTGAAATTCACCGTCACATTATAACACCTCCACGGCTAAAGGGCGAGAATGTTTGGTGCGACAAAGATTCGAACCTGCGATCCTCAGATTACGATTGAATGCCTTTACCATTCTGGTCATGCCAGGCCCATCAGGGCTGTTTAGGAACGTCGAATTTCACCTTCGTCCCTGCTTGTGGAAGATTATTTATCTTTTCGTGAAAGTTTTCCTGTATTTTAATTTGGCTTGTTTGAGGTAATGAAGTGAGTTGAGACAGTTTGAAATGTTGAGTGAGAACGCAGAGCAAACATAGGTGGCAAAAAGGAAGTAAACGTGAACAGTGTTCAACGTATTTGCTAAACACTGTTAGCTCTTTCTCTCCAGAATATTGATTCTAGAAGGAGAGCAGAATGTCTCCTCTTCCACTCCGCTAACACCCGGGTTTCAATATCTGTGGTAGGTAAATCACAGACAGCCCAATCTGTAGCTTTGTGCTAAATTACAAACAATCGATGTGTCAGGACAGGCATATTGCTTCAACATTGTAACAAAATCGTGAAAATAAGTATTGATGATGTTGTTTAAATAGTACATGTTATTTAATAAAATTATTTTCACTCCCAGATGTATAAATTTTAAACTCTTTAAATCAAAACAAACGAAGCTCTACTTATATAACAACTAAAAACAAATAAATCAACATAAAGGAACTTCTTTACACCTATAGCAATAAATAACTTCTATCTGCAACGCCCTGTATAATTCCGCATTCGTATTCTCTCTGGTACCTTAGAGTTTCCAGCAACCGTCAATTGTAAACATCCCTTCCTGCTCTGATGATGACCTAAGAAGGTTGAAACTTTGTTTTGTTTTTGAAAGAATATATAGCTTTATGAAGGAGATTAAAACTAATTAATTTTTGTACTGATTCTTAAAAAATATAAAACTTAATGAAATTCAGTTATACTTAATAACTTTGTGTTTTGATATTCAAAGATATGTGTAAGTATATGAAAGACAAGTATACTAATTAACTTTTTATTCTGCAATTTGAAGGAATGTATCAGTTCAAGAAACAGAGATATAATAAATAACTTTGTGTTCTGACACTTGAAGGAATGTTGAAGTTTATAAAAGACACTTTTTCTATTTAACTTGGTGTTCCGATACTTAAAAGGAATGTATAAGTTTGAGATTATTAAAGACAGATGAGTTAATGAACTTTGGATTCTAGGCTTTAAGAAAACATATTAGTTCGTAAGAGACACTTATACTAATAAACTTCTAAAACTTAAAAAATAATTTAATAATTTATGAAACACTGGAATATTAATTAACTTTTTTTCAGATAAATAAAGAAATATGTACGTTTATCAAAGATTGGAATACTAATTAACTTTAAATATTGATACATGAAAGGATGAATAATTTTATGAAAGACTGATGTACTAAAAGCTTTGTTTTGTGATATTTGAAGGAATGTATAACTTTATGAAAGACAGGCTTACTAATTAATTTTTGTTTCTGTCAAAAGTGGAATTTAGAAGTTTATGAAGGACAGGTATACTAATTAACTCTGTGTTCTGATACTTCAAGAAATATATAAGTTTGACTACATGAAAAAGTGTATAATTTTCATCTTTGTGTTCTGGTAATTTTAGGAATTTATAAGCTCATGAAAGACAGATATATCAATTAATTTGTGTTCTGATAATTAAAATTGATGTATATATTCATAAAAAACAGGTATACATGTAAACGTTTTATTCTGGTATTTAAAGGAATGTATATGTTTATGAAATAGAGTTATACTCATTAACTTTGCGTTCCTGTACTTGAAGGAATCTGTAAATTTAGGAAATTCAGGCATGCGAATTAACTTTGTGTTCTGGTACTTAAGAAATGTATAAGTTTGAGTTTATGAAAAAAGGTACAATAATTTATTTTGTGCTCTAATACTTAAAGAAATGTATAAATTTATGAAAAACAGATATACCTATTCTTGTTTGTGAAATTATTCTTTGTTTTCAAATATTTCAAAACTGAAACTTTTTAATATTGTGCATTAAGAACAACCAGTTTTTCCATGTTATTAAATTGAATTCTGTTAAAAAAAAGTTTAACTTCCATTTCTCAACACGTACAGTACGTTCTTCATAATAGTTCTATCATGTAGTCTTTTAGGACTTTATTAGAATTTATCTAAACATGAATATCCATATGTATATATATGTTCATCGTATTCAAATGTATTTCTTTTTGTAAAAAGGCTTAGATTTCATCTTCATCCTTTCAGATTAGTAACATAGATCATTTATTGTGCTGTGTCATAAATATTTTTATAGAAATATACATTCAACACTGTCAACACAATATAGTACAAGGAATTCAAGACAGGAGTAAGAGTCAACAGCATAAAAACAATAAGTGCTAGCTTGCATTGTGGTCTTGTCTGTAGTGTAAATAACAATCACTTAATGATCCAGTCAGTGACAAATACCAACATTTTTTTTAGTATTCCTTCTTTTGCTTTATAATCCCTTTTTGTCTTTAGTCAATATCTGCTGTCACAATTTTCTGTTTCTTATTTTATTTCTTCACATCTTATCATGTGTATAATGAAACATCTGTGAACAAGTACTTCCATTCGTTTCATCTACTGTATAATGTACAGGTAACTATTATAACCTTGCAATCTTCATGATGTCTTAAATGGTACTTCAGTTGGCTTTCACAGAGAAATAACATTAACACCTAAGATTCTATTTCTCATAGAGGTTAGGTTTGTATTGAATTTCGCATAAAGTAACACCAGGCTATCTGCACAATCTGTCCTTAATTTACCAGTTTAAGACAAGAGGGAAGGCAGCTAGTCATCACCACCTACCGCCAACTCCTGGGCTACTCTTTTATCAACGAATAGTGGATTGGCCATCACAATATAATGTCCCCACAGCTGACAGGGCGAGTTTGTATAGTGTGACGGTGTTTCGAACACACAACCCTCGTGCTTAACCACCTGGCTATGCCGGGCCTTTCCGCAGTGAACATAGTACTGAATACCCTATTGGGTAGCTTTACAAGAAAAAGCAAATAACCTCGCACTAGTAAAGATCACGAAATATCAGATAAATTTCTTACGCTACATAATTTTATTCTATTGTTAGAACTATTGTTAACCCCTTTAAACTATTAAACTGATAAACGTTCATATTTGACATCACATGATGACCCTAAAATCTACAAAGCCAACGTCAACAAAAATTCCAACCCAGATTTATTTCGGCCGATTGAACGATTTATTCCAATAAAAACAGCATTACTTTTGACTTCTGCACTTTTTAAAAGTGAAAGTTTCTGCCTATACTACGGAACATATACTCGCGGCTACATGAAGAATAAGCCACTGTTTAGCAGGAAGATCTAAGAAGGAGGAGGTAACTCGACACCGACTTTTGGAATTATCAGATCTAAATATTAATTTTAAGTACTCTTAATCTATAAACGAAACTTCTCACAACGAAGACTGCTTTAAGATAACAGTTGTCCGAGATTCGTTCAAAACTCATGTGGGACAAGCACAGCTGATGCTAACTTTGAATGACTAACCAGAGGGTCAAGAGTCAGTCAGCGGCAGCAGCAACGTGTTGTTTTTGTTTTGGTTTTTTTCTGTTGGGGAGGTCCACTGTCTCTTTTATAACGCTACCGTAACTGAAAGTACTATAATCTGCTGCTTGGCACATTAATTACAAAGAAGTACCGGGTTGAACTCACAAGGGTTGGCAGCGGCAACGCTAGGATATTTTCGTTGAGGGGGGCTGAAATAACCTGGGGAGAGGCTTTCAACAATGCCATCAATATCAAATATAGATGGTAAATTATAATACTGTAAATACCAAGATATATGTCAGAAAAGTGTGCTATTTTTAGATGTGTTTGCAATGCAGTTTTCTGAGGGAATTCATACTTTGATTAATAACACTGGGAAACACTCATTTTGTTGCATTTAAAAAAAGACCTTTCTATAGTCTATTTGAGTGTGTTGATTTCTAATCTGAAGTTGGTTTTTGTCTGAAAGCTACAAATTTTATGCAATTTGACATTTTAATTTATTTTGTTAATTTTTCGTTATTGTAGCAAATTATAGAAATAGCTTATCAATTTGTTTGTGTATTTTATTCAGTTAGGAATTTGCGTTAACTTTTGCGTTTGTACACTTCATCTGGACAATCTCGTTTAATGCTCCAGCAGTAGTAAGCCATCATACTTTTGTCCCAGTGCCCTTGGTAGGGTTCTTCCATGACCTTCAGGTCTTGGTGGAATCGTTTTCCTTGTTGGTCACTCACAGCCCCCAGGTTGTTAGGGAAATTATCAAGGTGGCTGTTCAAAAAATGAAGCTTGATGCTCATGTTGCACCTGAGATCACGAAAAGCGAGGAGCATTCTGTTCACAAGTTCACTGTAGTTCTCCGCCTTATTGTTTCCAAGGAAGTTCTGAACGACTGCCACAAAGGATAACCAGGCTGCCTTTTCTAAAGCGATCATCTTAGCAACAAACTGATCATCACGAATTAGGGTTTGAATGTGTGGGCCATCAAACACGCCTGCTTTGATCTTCTCAAATGATAACCCTGGTAAAGCTGTTATGATGTGTTGGAAACATTCACCTTCGGTTTCCAGTGCCTTGACAAATTGCTTCATCAAACCTAATTTGATGTGAAGAGGAGGAAAGATGATCTTATCTCTGCTTACAATTGGGTCTTGTATGATATTTGGCATGCCTGCTTCAAGGGTGACACGAATAGGCCAGTCCTTCTGGACCCAATGTCTGTCTCGTGCTCGGCTGTCCCACATACAGAGGAAACATGGAAACTTGGTGAAACCTTTCTGTTGTTCAAGAAGAAAATTGACCATCTTTAAGTCTACACTAATGATCCAATTGTGCTCATGATATTTCAATAACTCCATGACCATTCTCATATGATCACAGTGTTCCCGCAATTGCACTGAGTGACCGACAGGTACTGCTCCATAAACATTATGTAAAAGAACACACTTTAGACTGCGTTTTGAACTGTCTAAAAAGAGTCTCAATTCAGCAGGACTATAGTAAGATACACCCAGTTTTTTGAGAAGCCCTTGGATGTCATGGCAGTAAACAAACTGTCTGTCTTCTGAAAAGAAGGTCACAAAAAGCTGGTCACGCTTTCTGAAATATGATACTTTAACAGAGTGATGAACAAGATTTCTTTCTTGTAATCTTGATGCCAAAAGTTATGCTGCTTTCTTTGAAAGACCTAAATCCCGCACTAAATGATTCAGTTCAACCTGTGGAAGAGGCTTGGGGACGGGGAAAGTTTCAGTGTCTGAAGAACAGTTCTCCGATTGTGTATACTTTTCTGACAATTTACTGTCACAACTGTCTTGTTCGCTTGTATCATGTCCAATGTCTTTATCGTCCAAAGAAGGCAAGCCTTTGAAAACTGGAACAGGAACTTTTTCAGAGCAGGCCGAATAGCCGAGCGAATGTTCGGATACGTAATCTTATGTCGGTTTTTCTTCCCAACACCCGTTGTGTTTACCATGCAGAAATAACAGTCAGTTACATGGTTGGTGGGTTTGCGCCAAATCATTGGAACACCAAAAGGCAGACCATTGCGTTTTCCTTTGGTCCAGTCTCGAAGAATTTCCTCACAATTGTGGCACACAACATGAGAAGCCCATTGCTTGTCTTGATCACCAAGATGAACTTCAAAATATGCCTTGTAGGCACGCTTGACGAACGAGGATATGTTACGTCTCTGACGATTGAGTGTGTAGCATCCACATATGTAGCAAAAGTCATCAGGCTTGTTTCGGCAATGATATCTATTTTTGGAAGCCATGTTTGATCTGAAACAAAAGAAGAATGATCAAAATATTAGAAGCTATCTGTATATATGGACGTAAAAATGCTTATACATGGTTTACGCAAGTTCACATTTGTACAATTTCATTAACCTCAATTTGCGTACAAACTAGAGTTTGTAGAGAAAAACTAATTTCAGATTGAAAATCAGCGCCTGGAACTCCTTTAGAATCAGTTAAAATATCCAATGCAACTCAAAGTTACTGACAAAGTGTTCCCTAGTGTAATTTATTATTACAAATAAGAAATAATCTTTTTATGAAAATATGCGTGTCCGTAAAAGAAGAATATAACCTATATTCCACATTAGGTAATACATGATAATTAAGAAAATCAAGATTAGCTAAGATTTAACATTTAATATACCATTTAGAGTAAAGCTACAAATCAAAAGAGATATAACATAAAGACATAGTTTACATAGCGGAAACGAATTTTCCAATATGAAGTTAATATACTCTGAGAAATAGTGAGGTCACTATCAGGCTAACTTTCTTTTATCATGTTGTGTTTATTATCCATATTACTTCAAAACAATGCTCCTATTCTTGTGATTGGCAGTAAATATGTCTATAAAAGTATCAATATCGAGTTGTTTCGCCCCTTTAAAGTTTACTTACATGAGAGCAATACTGCTGGTGCGGTTGTTACCACTGCTGTTGCACTAGTGTGTCTTCGGAAGCTTCAGATATGAGAAACGTCTCTCATAAGCAGGTAAAGTTACAGACGGGATCACACTGATGCATACACGTTTGTGGAGACCCATGAAAGCATCCTTGTGAGGCTCCAGCACGGTTGCAAGCTCCAATGGTGTGGATACTTTCTGCCCTTTGTTTTTCTTGCAGGAAATTAGCCGGTTCAACTGGTGGACCTTAACTACGAGGTCATCTTCTGCCAAAACATAGTTTGCTGCCTTTCCTAAGCGTGCTTGCTTGTCAGCTCGTTGAGCATTCTGTGTACCATGGCATAGAAAGTGTGTTTCCTGGCATCTGGTGTTATTTCATCTCTTTGGTCAGAACTAGTTATGATTATGAAGTCGTCCAGGTGTCTAGGGCAGGTCGCTGTCCACCTTCACACGTTATCTCAGTGTGTATTCCCACTTTCTTACATATATCCTCAGCTGACTCTTCCAAGACTTTCTGTGCTGCTTCAGTTCTCATTTATTAGAGACCAGAGATGACAGATTCTACTAGGTCATCTGCAGTTACTAGCTGAAGGTTAGGTGGTCTGATAGCTGTTTTGTCATCAGCAGTAGTTTTTCTACGACCACTGGACTTGTTATGAACTGCTAAAATAGGAGGATGCACAGGTCCTTTGATTCAGTGGCTCTGTGGATATTGTCTCCACAAGACTTTTCAGGGTTGTCACAATGGCAGGGAGAGTTTTTTCATAGCAAGAGAATTAGCATGCTGGCAGGCTCATCTTATGTCTGGCAATTGCTTCAACTCTTTGTGCTGGTTCATGGGTTCAAGCTCCTTCTGTACCTTCAGAATTTCTTCATGAACAACCGATGTGAAGAAGAATTTGTAAAGCTTTTGAATTGTCACAAGAAACTCTGCTGCAGCTTGGACGTTGTGCTTACAATCAACTATCATAAAATCGAGCCTGAATGCACAACAATGGACCTACACAGCATGAGACACCTCTCTCCTGAACCTCATCTGTACGCCACTGATGTGCCCTAACATGACTGTAGCTCCGTCATTGCACTGGCAAAGCTTACATGGCAAACTTGTGTCCTGCAGAGTTATCACGGAAATTCAGTAAAGTATTCGCCTTCTTCCAGTTCCGAAAGTCTTCATTGATGAAGGATATCTCAGTTTCGCTGAAGTATGTGTGACTAAAAGACGACATACGAAGCATGTCACATGGTGAAAGAGTACTCCAACCACGAGAGCTGATCACGCCAATTCTGGTTGAATGACCTTGACTGGTCGCTCTATTCTGTGGCCGTATATCTCCTTAAGTCTGGACAAGTAGGACCATTATCTGAAAGCTGGCTCAGGTCCTTGGTTCCTGGTGGTAGTTTTCATCCTGGATGTGACTGGTGCCCTCTTGTGCTACGGTTTCTCACTAAAGGTGTTCGCATTTTCACCATCACGATCACCACTGTCATCCTCACTTGCACCACATCTGTTTGTAGGACCATCTACTCGCTGACTGTTCTTGGATGGCAGGTAATGTTGCATAATGAACCTTATGTGTAGTATGAGAAGTTTATGTTTAATTGGGTGATGTTTGACTCTTTTTTGTGTTGGTGTGTTTGAAAACGAGTTGCTAATTTTGATTTCCTCTTTTATTTACTCAAATTGAGTGTGTGTTCCAGTGTGAGGCCGAGTTCCAAAGAAAGAAAGTACCGCGTAAACAAACATAACCCGCTTTTAAAAAGAGCGCTCAAACCTCAAAGTGACGCCCAAGCCGTGCGACTGCATTACGACTTCCAACTTCCAAGTTATGTTTGTTTATATGAAACGAATGATAATTTCAATTTTTATATTGGCATTAGAGCTTAGAAAGGATGTGACATACACACAATTGGGTATTTGATGAATAAGGAACAAATAACAACTAAAGATTGTTCAACAATTCAAACACTGCTCGGCGGCATTAAAATCACCAAATTATATTAATAGCACATAAAAATCCAGAACATATACATGAAATACTGTTAAAGAAAGTGTTGATATTTATCCATATAGAGCAAGTATTTAATTAGAGGGTATTAATAATGTAAAATTAAAAGGCTAATTAGGAAACAGAAACAGAGCATTGATTGGTCATGTTGTAAAACTTTGAGAAGTGTGGTGTGTGGCTGGCATCTGGATTTCGATCTGGCTGAGCCGATCGTTAGCCGTTGGCAGAGTTTACAGTAGGTATTACACATAATCGGTAAAGTCATAATCGATTAATAATTGGAAAAAATTTATGATCGATTAATCGTTTCCTCTTAATATTATTTATGTACGGCCGCTACGATTCTTGTAATGGATCACGTTTTGCATCATAACTGTGGAAAGATGTGCCCCACAGAAAAGTACAATATATCAAAGTAAAGCTATGGATTTCGACAGTGTAAAAAGTCATTAACAATCAGTGCAATTACAGTATATCGAAGTGTAATTTTTCTGGTTTTCTTTTTTCTGACTTTCACTGTATCAGCTGTTATTGTGGATATAATAACAATGGCTCATGACTATTTTTGAGTTAAAATGCGCATGTGTTATAAATATATTAAAGCTACAACATATATCGCCAAACAAAAATTACAAAGATGCAAAAAATACCCATGTATATTGACCATGTAGTAAACGAACAAAAGAGGAGTTCTAACTTCCAAATTCAACTATTAACAGGATTATAGATTTACAACATATTGAAAAGTTTTAAATTTAATAAATTTTGTAGTTTTTAAAAAAGAACTTGCTAAAAACTCAAACTATTTTGTGTCAATTTATGTCAGTACTCAGTATATCAATATTTATTCTTGAACAGATCCTTTAGGAAACATAAAACATTGACAGTTTCATCGGAGAGATTTGATCTTATCTTCGTAATAAAAAGACCTGCTGCAGAAAAACTTCTTTCTGCCTGAACCTTTATAGCTTGCATACTTTTCATGTCATGATATAACGTAAAGATATTCTCACTTCTTGTCCCAGTTGCTTTATATGATTTAAGCTCATCTTTCATAGTTATCGTTTTTGAATCAGCTTCCTCCAGTTCCTTGTCGAAAGTGTTCATAGCCTCCATATACTCGTTACAAAGTGAAAAAGCTGAGTCCTCTTGATTTTTAGCTTCATTTTCAAGCTCAACTGACTGGTCTTTATCTTTTGCCTTTTTCTCCTACATGTTATGAAATCTTTCAAATGTATGATCTCCATTTTTTAATTTTTTCTTTGTGCAATAAACAAAATCATATCCTGATTGACTTATTAACCTAGGGTTGTGAAGGTAACAAGGAAGTGAAACAGCATTCCTTTGTAGCCTGGTAGTGTATCTCTCTAAAAGATGCTTATATTATTGTTCAGATACGAGATTTTCTTGGCTGTTGAGTTTAGACAATAAAAATGAACTGAATTTTCAGCTATTAGCAAGTTGTTTGCTTCAGAGCAAAGATTTTTCAGCACGATTTGGACAGGTTTCAGAGCATCAACAAGGTTGTCTAATGTTTTCCACTCAACATCAGTGATAGTTTCAACTGACCTAATAATTCTCAGAGCTTTGGGTATGTAAGCTTCAACCTTCACAAATCTTTCTATCATTATCAACATACTGTCCCATCTTGTTTTACAATCAAGAGACAATTTTAGTTTTTTTCCAAATACACCTTTAATGAAGTCCTGCAATTTTTTCGTTTTTTAATGGTGACTTTCTAAAAAGTTTGTATATTTTTTATGACTTTGTCAATCACTGAAAATTTTCGTGAATCTTTCCATCTGAATCATAAATATTCTTTATTTGTTCAAAAGTAAAACAGCTTTAACAATCTTCATTATCACTCTCTTTTTAATTGTCACTTCCAGCTTCTAAATTTTCATCTTCTTTCTTACCCTCATCTTCCTTGACCTCCTTCCTTTTTGCACATAATTCATCACAAACTACCAAGTACATAGTGTGTGCGACACATTGCTGGTAAAAGGGGTTAATATAATTTCCAAATTTGACCATGACTGAAGTCCCATCTGTTGTACATCCGATAATATGATGGTTCAGGCTGAGACCAAAATCTTCAAGTTTCCTGGATACAATTCATATTGTTCTAGCACTTGTTAAAGATCCACAGATTTTTGTTAATCCTAGAGACCAGTGCTTTTCATCACTATGAACATTAATATTGATGTAGCGTTTGTTTTTAATTGACGCATATTCATCAAGGATCAAGGAAAATCTAGCACCAGACTCAACCTGGGCTTGAAAATAACTGCGTAATTCTTGCTTTTTCTGTAAAGCATAATTTACTTCTATTTCTTTTCATGCCTGAATCACTGTTTGGTACAGATTTATCAAATTTCTTTTTCTTGAGGTATTTTACATTTAGCACCAGCAGTATTTTTATCGAAGTGATTCCAAAAATTAGATTTCCTTGTTTTTAGAACCTTTCCCCATTTTGTGATAAAAAATATAATTCAGTGGTAAACGCTATTTATTTGGTTCCGTCTGTTCAAAATTTGGTGACAATTCGCAATATCATAGAAGCTATCGATTAAATCTGAACCGAATTACTTGCGCAAGAATATATATACGTGATCAGGTTCACACATTTTTACGACTTTTAGTGAAAATAATCCCAATTGGAACCCCACTTCAAAGTCATTTTTTCAATGTTTTCAGAAGGTGACTACCATTTTTATCAATTTAGAACATTCCTTGAGTATATTTAATAAAATAATGCCAAAATATTACAAAAGAAATAATTATGAAAGAAGTAATCATGACGTAAATAAGAGAATAATTAATCACGACGGAGCAACAGCGTAGTTTTCGAAGTTTCCCCTATCAATAATATTTTATGATATAATTGGTATATTGCACACCAAATGCTCCAATGTAAACTAAAATGCCACATAAAATGCCTGAAAATACTTCGAAAAAAGAAATATATAATTGTTAACGTAACGCTGGGCATTATTTTTTTTTTAACATCGAGTGACTCGATTTGCCATTATCGCTCATACAACTAGCTTAGCCGATTATTTGCGATTATCGAGATCGATTAACGGTTAAGCAGCGACAAATCTTAACCAATTATTAATCGGTTATTTTTAACTGGGTGCAAGCCCTAGTTTACAGTATGATCAGTTGCTGCATGATCATACGCTTGAGGCGTTCGAAGCGGGAAAGGCGCGCTCGAACAAAACAAACTACGTGGCCCAGATATCGAATGGTCATTGTAGCACTAAAATAAAATGTATAAATTGCAGTTGACCTTCACAGAAAGGCTGGTTTCTTCATAATGTTACATTATTCATACAGGCCAAACTACAATTGTTTGTTTGTTTGTTTTGGAATTTCGCATAAAGCTACTCGAGAGCTATCTGTGCTAACCGTCCCTAATTTAGCAGTGTAAGACAAGTGAAAAGACAGCTAGTCATCACCATCCACCGTTTGGCTACCCTTGGGCTACCGTTTTACCAACGACTAGTGGGATTGGTCGTCACATTATAACGTCTCCACGGCTGGGGGCGTGCATACTTGGCGCGACTCGGGCGCGAACCCGCGACCCTCAGATTACGAAACACAGGCCTTAAAACGCTAGGCCATGCCAGACCACTGCCAGACACACACAATTCACAATACGCAGATGACATCGCAATCTGGAGCACCTCCAGAAACCCAGTTATGGCCATGTCTCGCGTACAAGAATCACTAAACAAAGTATCAACATGGAGCAACAAGTGGAGGGTCGTGTTAAATCCGACAAAAACACAAACAATCACCTTCTATAGAAAACTAAAGAAGCAAAGAAAAAATCTAGAAAAAATAAAACTATCACTTGGAAACACAACCATTAACATGAGCAAAAACATCACATTCCTTGGTCACTTTCGACACAAAACTAACATGGAAAAAACACATAAACAATATACACTCATCAATCAGAAAAAGGATTTCATATCTAAAGACTATAACTGGTAAACAATCGAAATGCGCACAGGACACCATCATACAAATATTCAAGGCTTACATTCGTCCACTAATAGAGTACGGATGTCAAGTAACATACAGCATGTCAAACAACACACTCCAAAAAATCCAAGTGCAACAAAACAAAATATTAAAATCCGCATTCAGTTTACCATCTTTTACGCCAACAAATTATCTACACCAAATTAGTAATTTACCAACCATAAAAGATAGAATAACAGAACTTTCTCTGAAATATTATCTAAAAGCAGAAAACAGAAACAAACTAACGGCATCACTATACAAATTATCAAGTGGACCAACGAAATTCATATCACCTTACAACATATTTCAAGAATCTCAATCCACTCAAGAAAGAATCTAAATAAATAAAATGCATGTTATTAACACGAATTCCTTTTTTTTTCAGGTACAGGGCACACGACAGGCAAAACTTTCGGCGCCTGTCGTGTGAAAATGGGTTTTCTCGGGGCACTCCCGTTTCCCCCACACCAAAATCTTCAGGCATTGGATTTATAGATCCCAGCCCAGGCTTTTTTTTTTTCTGGCAGGCCCTGAATCGTGCTGTTTGAATTGAATTTTATTGTTTTATTTTAGTTTTGATCTGGATTTGAACAATATTCATGTTCACACCCACTCAACCTCTTCCTTTCGGGACAGTTCCCGGGCTTCTTTTCCGCTGCTGCCTTTCCCTCCATTCAAGACAACATTTAGAAAAAAACATCCTCCACCCAAAATGTCAAGAATAATAATTGCAAGCCACCTTTCAATCCTAATAACAATCCACGAAAGGGGACGAAGAGGAACCACAAAGTTCCTAAACACCCCAGTTGGAGAGAGAACTCTTCTGATTTCTCTCTCTCTAAACTGAACCCCTGCCACGTTAGTTTAGTTTTAGTTTAGACCACTGCGATTGTGAAATTGTTCTTGTTTTCACAAGTGTGACAAGTAACTGCTACAATAATGTATCTACAACATTACACTTTAACCGGAACTATAACTAGCTCAATGACAATTTCAAAATTCATTCTAGAATTGTTTAGAAATATTATTTGGTCAGTTAGCATGTAATGTTATTACCTGATCATAAGTGTAACTTTAATTGGATTGTAAGTCACAATTTTAAGTTTTTGCCACAATCATTAGTACAATGTTGGATGGTTGATACATAATGCAAAATGATGTCTTAGAAGACACAACAGTGGCTAAATGCTTCATACTTTCGACCAATACAAAATACACTTATACATGCATGCTATATTTTATTTTTCATTAAAAGATAAATTAAATTAATCGGTAAATACCTCTGAAACCTTTGGTTTATCAAGTGAAATTCCTGATGATCAGTTGTAGCTTGAAATTAACGTAGTTGTCTAATCTTCGTCAAAGCTCAAGATAGAATGGCATTACACAGGGAGTATATGAATCTCAGTACATTGAGTACGTTGGTAAAGAACTCATGATACATACTTTCGTCTTAATAAAAACGTTGAGTTCTACAGATCTGTATCTCTTTGATGTTAATTGCTGAGCAACAACGACGATTGTGTTTTCCATATTTTACAAATATATGTAGATAACAATATTCGGGGGCTGAGAGGGTCTTGGCTCATTGGGGGATTCCAGCCCCAAAGCACTCCACTCTTTGGCGCCGCCAATGAGAGTGGGAGTCATTTCTGAGACACTTTATATTTGAATACTAAGTTTAAGAGTTACACTGATGTGAATGTGTGTGTATCAATATATATTTACGTTACTTGTCAATGAGAACTAATATGTTTGTGTTTCCATGACAATATGTTAAAGATGAAAACGAGAGAATACACACATAATATTACAACTAAAGCACATTAATGTTTTATCAAACTCATTAGCAAGTGCCCACATTTATTTTAATTTAGTAAGATTGACATGCACACAATAATAATTGTACTATATTTTCCTGGAATTGTTATATCTTCAAACACTTTTTCCAACTTGTGATATTTATAACACAATTAAGCTTCCACAAGGAGCAGAATTGAAGACAAACAGACGTGAGACACGTGATCTTGTTATCTCCAGGGAAAGCTTCTGTATTTGGTATGATCACTCTGTTATTGGTTCGTACCATTTACAGTTCGTCCAAACTGAAAAGATTCTCGCAATAACTGGTTGATATACCAGCAAAACTATTAACTTCAGGATAGTCAGAAAATGATATAAATCGTTGATTCAAAGATGTTGCATGAATAGCATTAAAAATGGTCTTTTATGCTGAAATCTTCGTAAAAACAGCAATATTCTGAACATGAAAGTTCTGTTAATTGTACCAGTAAGCCAAGTGACGACGAAAGGCGACACCATAGATATTAGTTTGCCACTTTATTCGTGTATGAAATATTACGTAATCATATTGCTGGATTTAAAAACCTTTTGACTTGATTAGAAATCAAATAAATCAATAGAGAAATAAAATTAACATTATTAAAGCAGACCTTTATCATTCATGCAACTCTAATATCGTAGTCAAGAAAAATGTTTTATTCGTGTCAATGTAATCTTCAATTGTTCCAATAAGTTGAGAACCAATTTTGAATCTTTAACTAATGTTTGTCATGTTCACAATATATCAATTTCTGGGATAATTCGAGCAAGTTATGCACTTCTATACCAAACATATTTTATAATCTAATCTGTTCCATAACTTATTTTTACAAAAGTTAGTTGGCAATATTATATAAATATTTAGTTTCTTATGAATTTTGCGCAGAGATAATCAAAAGTTATCTGCGCTAGTCGTCCCTAATTTAAAGGTGTAAGACAAGAGGGAAGGCAACTAATCGTCACCACACATCGCCAACTATTGAGCTATTCTTTTACCAACGAATAATGGGATTTACCGTTGTTACGTATTTTTTATGTTTTATGTTTTTCGTAGACTAAACGCAACAGAAAAACACAGATAACAGCTTGTATAATATATTACACTAAACTATTATCAGATATAACAGATATAACATAAATTATATAATAACAATGACAGATATTAAGTTTAAACCTTCAAAAGTTTTTACAAAACAAAATGGTATTAGTTTCAGCCTTCAAAACTAATCACAATACAAAATGGTACTGGCCTGTATCTAATATAATGATCTAAAATGAAAGTCTCAAATTTCAGTCTAGGAAGTGAATTTGGTCCCACGAAGAAATTCCGAAGCTTAAATGAAGAAGTTCAGAAACAATTCACAGTTCAATAAATTTGACGAGGTTCTTTCCACGTTGCTTCCGATGAACATCACAAAATTGTCGCCTTTAATTTTTCCGATTTCCCGTAAATAGTTCCACACGTGTTGACTTTCAGTATAACCACTAATTCGAAGGAATCGCAGAGATTGACGAAATAAAATCACAGCTTCCGTAGATCTAACTTCAGTCACAAATCACAGCAAACACTTAAACCTTCTCAAACTAATGACTGACTCCCTTCTCTTTTGAATAAAACTAATGTCTGACTCTCCTTTCTTCGTCGCATCTTTGTCTGTTTATATATTGTAGGCCTAGACTCCTCGAACCACCGCGAAACTTCTACAGAACTCCAGAGCAATCCGCCCATGTCCGTTCTTGCACGAGACTAAACATCTAGACACGAGGTCGCCAGCATTTCAATTAAATACATATGATTGGTCTACCTAATTCTACAAAATTCTAAATGTTATTTTAAATAAAAAACAACGTATTTTATTAGTTTAAACTTTGAAACAATAATATAAATATGGAAATAATAATAATATAAATGAAAATTTAAACACAACACGACATGTTTTCGCTTACAAAATATTTACACGACATTTACATAACAACCGTCACATTATAAAGTCCCCACATCTGAAATTTGGTGTGACAGGAATTCGAACCCATGACTCTAGGGTCACGGGTTTAGTGCCTGAACCACCTTGCCATTCCGGGCCTCATTATAAGAGTGTGAGATATAACTACCACAGAAATATACTCAATTTTAAAGTTTTAAACAAACATATTTTTTGTTTGTACAGACTTTCAATCTTTTTTCATAATTTACATAACATTAATTTTTTTTTTCTGTGGCTGATAAGGTCTTCGGGCTATTTGCTGGATTCATTGAGGAATTGAAAGGCTAAGAACTATGGAAATCTGTGATAAATGTGGTTGAAATATATGACATGAAATGTTGCCAGTAAAATGTTTGTTTTTAAATTTCACACGAAGCTAAACAAGAATTATCTTGGTTAGCCTTCCCTCATTTAAATTTGAAAAACTAAAAGGAAGGCAGCTGGTAATCAACATAATTTGAAAAGAAAAATCATCAAATGACTCAGCTTTAATTAGATCCCAAATCAATCAAGGCATGAAGAATTATGCAAATAGTTTCTACTCAAAAAACTTACCCCTTTCTAATAGCCCCTGAAGTTGTGAAATCTTCACATGTAAAGTTAATTTTTTTTCATATCTTCAGCTTTTGAGCTGTTTGTTTATTTAATTATTATAATAACCTTTTTCTAAATTGCACATTTTTGAAAAGTCTATCTGACAACAAACAAGCAAGTTGTTAAAATGCACACTACCATTATAACCACGATTGAAAAAAAAATTGTTTTGGAAACATCAAAATCATGCAAAGTACACATTATAAGCAGAAGCAATGTTTCCAGGTTTTTTTTTATAAAAATAACTTCAGCGGATAATTATTTTTCCTCAAGTGTTATTTGAAATGATTTGAATAAAAAATATTTAATTAGCCAAAAAAATGACAAATAACATGAATGATTTATTCAAAATATCTCTAGATATTTAAAACCATTTTCATTCCAGCATGGACGAATACTTTATTAGTTTACAATGTTACTTTAACTGTGCCAGAATTTTTTACTTCATCTAAAAGTTATGACACATGGTACGTCACTACAAAGTCAGCTCGGCATGGCCAAGCGTGTTAAGATTCCGACATTCTTTTTTTTAAGGGTGATGAAGACTAGCTGCATTCCCTTTCGACTTACATTGCTGAATTGAGGACCGTTAGCACAGATAACTTTCGAGTTGCTTTGAGCGAAATTCAAAAACAAAAAAATACAACAAGGTATAATTCTTATATAACACGTTATATCATTTGAAATTCCAGTAAACGTCAGGCTTATGAGCATAACAGCAGAGGAAAATAAAACTTTCATTTTGAGAAATTTTGCTTTTTTTATGAAGATGTCTGGTTAGAAAAAAAAAATCATGCTTTTTTCTAACAGGTTAGAGAAAGTAATTTGAACTAATTTGTACCTACTATAAAGTTAACATATGTTTCTCAGTTTATTTACCAATAGCTGCGTTCACTCTTTTCGGATTAGAAAAATTGCGTTTGTCAAAACCTAATACCCATACCAGTCATCCTGAAATACATTTAAATACAGGAGATTTCTTTTCATAAAATAATATGAAGTAATTCACATCTATTTCTCAACATTTTTATTTCTTCTGAAAGCTTTACTTTGTTATCTTAGGCCCCACAGTGGCTCAGCGGTATGTCTGCGGACTTCCAAGCTAAAATACGGGTTCGATACCCGTGGTGGGCAGAGCACAGATAGCCCATTGTGTAGCTTTGTGCTTAATTAAAACAACATTGTTATCTTACATTCCAGATAATACCGAATGGAATAGTTTTTAAATTCTGTGTTTGTTTAACGCTTTATGGCACAAGGCCTGCGCTATCTGTGCCAGACATCTCTTAAGTATAATGAAAATACAAAACTATAAACAAAATGCAAAAAACAGAAGCAAAACGGCAATGACTCCAAAAAAGCTAAAATTACGATCCGTACAAACATTATCACAATGTTCAATGACATTTTCCAACGTTAAAGGTAAACCTGGAGAAAAAATATGCCTAGGGTAGTGCTCCTGCTCACAGTAGTAAAGAAGAAGGAAAGCAAAGCCTGATTATCATCAAAAATGGTAAAATTTTGTGGATAAGACCAACGTAGGAGAAAAGAACAAAAAAACTGTAAAATGTGTAGCACAAACAAGATAACATTTTTCCATTGACCTTTATCAAAACTAGATAACGAAATAGCAACTGCAGGGTTGACTTGGAAAAGCTTGTTATGAATATGTTCATGACAAGTCTACTACCAACTGTTAAGTCGTGCCTTGTTCACGAGGCCATTCAATTCAGCAGTGAATATAGAAACTCACAAGGATATCCTGTGAATAATGACAGAGCCACAATAAACCACGACAAAGATCAGAGAGTCAACTTATTTCGAATCATCCACAAAAATGGTTCGTGAAGAATGGGTTTAAAGATCTTTTAATATATAAATTTGCTCCCCTTTACATTCCGACATTTAGTTATACAACCCCTTTAAAACAGGTGATCAGCTTACAGTCACTTACGTCTTTCTTTCTTTGTGAACTATACGATACAACATTTTCTCAACTCAAACGAACTGCTTTTACATACATATTTCCCTACAAGTGGATTTTCTCGACATCACAAGGTAGATATATGCTGGTCAAATAGCATTGGAACGCCTCTATAAACTGGTCCATCATACAACCTTTTTCTCTATTATTAAGAAACATGTTGAAAGCTTACATCACTGAAAGATCTGAGAAATGTTTTCTGTGAGGAGAAACGCATATGGGATGATATAATTGATGACTTCCTTAATGTAGTTCCTATCAGGATAAATCCTCGAGAGTTTCACGGTATCAGTGGTGCCATTTTTACTTAGAAGAAGGATAACTGGGTGGAGAACCCTTTTATGTGCGATCACGAAATTTCTCTTCATTAAAAATGATTAAAGAAAGTTGACAGAGCAGTCACTGTAATTCGATAGTGTGGACAGAGACAGGAGTAAATATAGACTTAGCAGGAATGGCAGTTCAATGAGACTCTTTCCCACATTATGTGAAGAGCTTTTGTTTTCTGGAACTGCCATACCAGCTTAGTCAATATTCACTCCTGTCTATTTCCATAATTTTGAATTGCAAATACTTCTCTGTTCACTTTCTTTAATGGAATACAATAGTATATGTTTGAAATTGAAGTGGAATCAAAAACTTCCTGGTCTTAGAAGAAAAGATCTTATTTACAGTACATAAAGGTTGCACCTTTTGTTATCCTCTTAAGATAGGAGTGTCTTTAATTGTTTTATCCCCAATGGCTTCAATGTTGGCAGTGATGCTTCCACCAAGATGACCTCAGAGATTTATTTCATAACTGACTTTGGAGTGCCAGCATATCCTTCCAATTCTATCTTGATGAAGAAGGAAGACATTTGTCATGATAGATTTCTCAAACAAAGTATGGAAAATGGAAACAACGAGATGCATGAAAGAATTTAGGTGATGGTTGGTGATCAGTCTTCTAAACGTGGTCACTTTCCATTTAATATATTTGTTTTATTTTATTTGAAATTACTGAATGTAGAATCCCTACAAAATGGAGAACATTTAGTGCCATTGAATCAGTCTACCACTGATTAATAGGATATAATGAACGTCAACACTCACAATGACATTGTAGTCACATCTCATTCGTGAATTAATGGCCCAAGTGATGTGTCAAAGTGTTGTCAGTTGAAATAATCTTTCTATTACCTTAAGAAGAAGCCAGTCTCAAGGAACACTTAAATTAGTGTTTGAAATTCAGTGGAGGTAAAATGAAGAGAGAAAACCTTTCTTGATACATCTACTCATTATATACAAGAATACATATTACGGACAAACTATTTAAAATAAAAAGTCGAAAAATAATTTATTACAAAACGTAATTTGAAAACAAAAATATTAAAATGTTACACTTCTTGTTATTCTCTGTTTCTGTCTTGTTCTCAAGCTGATAGTTAAATTTAAAATAATGCAAATTACCTTTACTTTTACGACAAGATCGAGAAGTACATTAACTTATTTTTTTTCCTAAGAGAACGTACTCTCTCCTTGACAATTTATTTAAACCGTAAGTACGCAGTAAATACGTTTTATCGTTGGGAAAGTTTATGTTCATGATCCAATAAAAATCTTTTGAATATCAAAAATTTAACCACCTGTATTCACACTATATATCATTGTAATAGAAATAAAAAAATGTAGCTACCAAGTTTTGCCACAATTTAATAACAAAGAAAATTAATAAAATGTTTTCAAAAATGTCTTGAATAAAACAGTGTAAAAGTTTTGATGACAACAACCCACTTGAAATGAAAATAAATCTCAGAACGATTGATATGTGTATTAACAATTTTATTGACAAGTACAAAACACGTTTCGACCTTCCTACGTCATTTTTAGGTTAATTGTTTATTCTTATGTGAAAAAAGAATGAACAGTCACATAATAAACGCTAGTCGCCCCGAGTATATCCAAAGTTAGCTTTTAACAGGCCTTAAAATATCTGGTAGAATTTTAAATTAAGTATAATTTATAAAAAGAACTGTTCTGATCCAATAAAAGTGTCAGTTTATCATGAAAGCATGTGCACACAATGTGTTATCTACCATAATAAACACTGTACTTTTGTGTTTAAAATTTTGCCAAATCTCTTTATTTCATTCTCATACTAACAGATAGCCTTTTGTGTAGCTTTGTGCTTAATTATAAAACAAAAACTTTTAAATGTTTTATTACCGTTTCTATAACTATTTCCAAAACTGTAGAAGCAATTGTAATTTTTATAAGAACTGTAATTCACAGAAAAATATTATTAAATTGTTTGTCGTTTCTATATGGAAATCTTCACTTTGATTTTAAGGTGTTTAGCTGAAGACAATGAACAGTCAAGACGTTCTGTTATAATTATATAGGTAAATCCTGGTATTCAAGGTACTGACAGTGTTATTAAAATAGTCAAATTCACTACTGATCATCACCATCTTTCATTAATATGAAAGTAAGATTGAATTTTTCTTTTTCTGTTTAACATGATATATAAAACTTGTGTTGGTTTGGATTTAAAATTCTTAGTTCCCTATTAGGATTTAAATATGTAGGTTTAAATATTCACCTGCTGTAGTGAGTCTAAATATACAATCTGGCTGTAAAAAAATGAATATTTTAACAACGTAAAAAAACAATTTAATTAAATAAATCGAACGTAATATGATAGCTATAACACCAGAATATAGTATTTTGATATAAATATGATGTTTTTCATTATATGTGTTATCAGTTTGTCATTTTTTCATCATATCATTCTACTCAAGATGTTTAAAGAAGAGATGTTTCGAAGTTATTACATGTGATGGAATAGGGTTCACATCGCAATCACTGCAATGATCCGCACGGTCATCAAATTTATTCAAAACTATACATATCTAAACTGTTTCGTAAATAATTTAGGCAAGTGATTTAATTATTTGATTACTTCTAATACACAACACTACTTTACCTTTTATTTATTTTACGCATTCAAATACAAAATAAAAGAATAATAAAAATATGAATTTTCACTTATTTTTGGTTGAATAAAAAAAACGGCAATCTGCTGGCCCAGCATGGCCAAGCGCGTAAGCCTTGCGATTCGTAATCCGAGGGTTGCGGGTTCGCGCCCGTGTCGCGCTAAACATGCTCGCCTTTCCAGCCATGTCGGCGTATAATGTGACGGTCAATCTCACTTTTCGTTGGTAAAAGAGTAGCCCAGGAGTTTGCGGTGGGTGGTGATGACTAGCTGCCTTCCCTTTAGTCTTATACTGCTAAATTAGGGACGGTTAGCACAGATAGCCCTGGAGTAGCTTTGTGCGAAATTCCAAAACAAACAAGTAATCTGCTACCTTAAATATAAGATATAACTTGGTATTTCATCACTGCTGAAACGTTGTAGCCGTAATCTTCCTCAACTGATTTGTTTAATAAATGATACTTATAGTATCACTTTTAAACACATTGATTGACAAATTCCAACAAATTTATAAATTAACCATTTGTAAGACTTGCTAAAGCTTTTTTCTGTTTTCGACTGTCTGCAAGCAATACTCTTCATATATTTAATATGAGACGTATAAATATCCTAAAACTTGAAAATGACTTTTAACCATTTGAAATTTTTTGAGCTAAATACGAATTTTATTTTTTTAAATGAAGTTTAGATATTACTAATTTACTTTCAAGTTCAGAGCATCCAACACTTCTATAAAACAATAAGTTAGATTAATTATGGCATTGTTGTTGACAGAGTTATATACTCACAGAAATATGAAAGAAAACTGCTCAAAATGATGTCATTGAAGTTTTTATCAGTATTTCCATAATTTGGTAGAGCTATCGTTTCCTATTACGAAACAATGTGTAATAAAAAGACCAGCATACAAAGAGTTTTAATGTATACATTGATGTACAGTGGTTTTAAATTCAGAAAATTTGCTTATACAGCAGTACAATTATTTGGGAATAAAACCAAACAAGGCCTGCTCTGATGTCAGTTGCATAAATAAAACTCCAATTGCAACTGATAATGTTTAAAAATGTTGAACAACAGTCTAATATCTTTATTTTAGCTCTATTTTAATATTATTATCATTATTTTAAATTTGATTTTATCTCAGAGATCTGATACAAAAATATAACGGCGAAAGGTGTTTAGGTCTCTATTTATCATCTGTGTAATATCTGTCTCGTTCGCATAAAAACTCATTTTTTCGCCAATTTTTATCAAAATATATTTTTGTACTATATAAAAGTCTGTCTGGCATTGTTTGTGAATTTGAATATTTGTGCATGAACTTTGAGAAAATGGTTTTCGGTACTCGATATGCTGATGTTATTAGTGCATTCTATAATGTTTGGAGTTTGGTTTGTAATTGTTTTTCACTTACTTTGATCCATGCAGATGCTGCATAGGCTGTTACTGGTCTAATGTATGTTTTGTATATTTTAATGATTTTTCCCTCTTGTTTCATAATGTTTACCATTTAGACTCCTAGCATAATTTATTCTTCGCCAAAGTTTTGTTTTTATGTTACCTACATGTTTTATCCAGGTACGTTTAAAATCATATGATAACCCTAACAATTTTGTAGATGTAGCAGTATGAAGAAGCTCTCCGTTCATGCAGACATGGGATTGAATTTTTTTACGTTTCGTTGATTTTGTAAATATCACTGCTTTTGCCTTTGCTGTGTTTATTTTAATTCCATACTTTTTGCTGCATTAACTTTGTCTGTTTAGTTTGGTTGAAAGTTAGAGGCTGCTATTTCTGGTGTAGGGGCACTTTTCCAAATTTCTACATCATCAGCGACCTGTGACGCGTATCCATGGTTTAGATCTTTATGTGGAATATTATTTAAATACATGATGAAGAGAATAGCACTAACCACCTTCCTTCAGGGAAGCCAGCTTCTGGAGTAAAGAACTTCGAGAAAGTTCCCTCGATGTTTACTTCACATTTTCTATTTTCCAATAGGTTAGATAACAAGCGAGTAATTCCTCTCGGTAGTCCCATTTCATACATACCGAACCGAAGACCATTGTGCCATACTGTCGAATTCTTTCTCGGTATCGAGGAAGCAGGCTGCAGTGGACTCTTTTTTTTTTATTGAAGCTGTCTATCATTGTTTGAGATAAACTAATTGAATGAAATGATGTTTGTCTGTATTTTTTTAAATCCGTTTTGTTCTTCTGGTAATTTAGAAGTAATCTCCAAAAGTGTAAAAGGTCTATTTATTATTATACTTTCAAGAATTTTGCCTGACAGCGGGACAGGCTGACCGGTCGACAACTGTTTGGCTTATCAGCTGTTTTTTTTTATCTTAGTGGGACATTACTATATTTGATTGCTTCCAAAAAACTGGGATGTATCCATAGTATAGAGCAAGATTAAGTATGGCTGATAGGTAATCAAATAATTTTAGAGTGACTTTTTCGAGGAGAATTGTTTGATTTCCATCATGGTTTGTTTGTTGAATTTTTGATTGCTTGTTCAAGTTTACTTAGTGTGTTTCTTTTTGGTGAGTAGTAGGGTTGTGTAATCATATCTACTATTAGTGTTGCTGTTTATAATGTTGGCTGGAAAATGTAGTTAATATAATTCTATGTTATTTGTTACATGGTTGTTTAGTTTATTGTTGTAATAGTTGTTCATGTTGTGTTTTAAATGTGTTTTGTTATTGAAGTTTCAAGGCTTCTGCTTTTTCTTTGTTAGTTTGTTGTTATATTTCAGTGTTTGTTATTTTCTTGTCGTGGTTACATTTGTAAATCTTTTTATGTGTAGCTAGAATATACTGGGATCTGTTTGTTCGTTTAGTTGGAAGTTGTGGAATAAAAGTTATCCCATTTTTCTTCTTTTTGCTGTCTAATTTCTGCACTAATTTTATTTTCGTTTTTTGTTGCCATGAATAATCTTCTCAATTGTTTTTGTTGTTTTATCTTTGTTAATGGTTGTTTGGTTGGTTTCCGTGGATTGTTTGTGGCTGGATTTTACTGTTTTGTTACCGTGTCCATAGTTGTTTTCAACATGCACTCCATGATTATTTAGCTGTAACAATCAATTTCAGATTCGTTATTCGCTGTATGCTTAATTTTGTCTTGTAGTATGTTTTCTTACACTTTTTGAAATTATTTGCAGTTTAATTTTTTATTATCAAATTTGACCTGCCTACAAATACTATCTTTTTGGGGGTGAGATCGAAGGAACACCATAATGGCAGATGGTCGCTGTCTTATTGTTATAAAGAGGTACCTCTATTTGGATTAATCACACCGTTATTAGTTAAACCTAAATTCAATTTGTCCAATCCGGAGAAAGCTATGCAATGATATGTAAATACACTAATTTTAGCGTAATTACAACATAATTCCAATTCTTGGCTCAAAGCTTTCGAATAAACTTTGTAAAAGTGGGTTTTGTAAACTGAAATATTCATGAAAAGAGCAAGTTCTCAAAATTTTACGATGACGAAAGGCAACTCTATGGACATGATGTGAAATCGAATGTGCAGTAAGTTCATTTTCAAAGTTTACTGATATAAAAGATATCAAGTATGCGTTCTAAGGAAAGAAATTTCTCTTCAAGTATCTTTATTTGCTCACGGGAAAAACAAAGTGTTTGAAAACATTCACAAAATATTGTTAAAGAAAAACTACCATGCAGTTTTCAGTAAATCTGAAGTATTAACAATCGGTTTTGAAAGTTTAAACAGATATAAGTTATACATCCACCACTGGTATAATTTTTATTCGTTCTATGTAATGTTTTATGACTGAGAAATAAGAAAACAAGTGAGATTTCAACATTTTTTTTTTCAAATTTAATCTAAATTAAAAAACAAAAGCATGATGATTTGAGATTCAAACAATAAACATCACAAAAAAAGAATAAATTTCAAAAATAAATCTTTCAGAAAGCGAACTGAAAAAGTATTTGTTTTTCTTCAGTGACAATGTTATGAATGTTGCAAGAGAAAATCAAAGACCTTCAATTGATAATTGGATATACAAAGAAATACTTCAACAAAATCCACTTTGTGACGTTATTCAGTTATGATAGCTCATTTTTAATTAAATTTAAGTAAAATCATTTTTTTCATTACGATGGAACATTGTTGAATGTTAAGTTTTCTAGAATGGATTTCAGGCTTAATAACAGTTAGTATAAAACTTTCCAATAAAAATATTTGTGCAAGAGTATGAATTTTCTTTAATATTTATTTAAATTTTAAGTCACCATACATAAATTTGTGATCAAAAGCGATATTATTCCTGACAAGAATATTCATCATTTGAGAGCCATCTTTTGCACAAAATATATTAAGATCATATTTTGAATGACTTATTTTGTCCTGGCTGGCAATAAAGCATGTGTTGACCATGTGACAGAACTCTTGATTTTAGGTCTGTTACGCTGTTTCAAATCTCTGGTAAAACACAATTTCTTTTCACATTCTATGGCTGTTGGTAAGCTACAAGGCAAATTAAAATCAAATTGTGTATTTTAATGAAAATAGTTGTACGTTGGTGGTGTGTTTTAGCTGCCTTAACTACATCTATATCTTCAAAATATTTTCATCCATATTATAAACTTGTATTCAGTGTCATGTAAGATGTTACAAGATTCGATGTTTATACAAGAATAAAATGTTCCATTGTAGGACGTTACATTTAAAACTGTTATTGGTTACTGTTACTTAAATTTACAACATCCTTTTCTTTCTTTGTAATTCTCAAACCAAAAAGTACAAATTAACGATGAACATTTCCATAGTTTGAAGATTATTCCTCCTATACTTCCATCATTTTCAAAATGAATTTATATAAAATTTACATAAATATATATACATGTTTTCGTATTTTTTTATCAATATTAAAAATAACAACAAGTGGTAAATAAAAATCACAATTTACCGAATTCATAGTGTACTGAAACCCAATTTATTTGAGCTATAAAACGTGAACCCTGGTAGTTATAAACAGATTTTGTGTGATATTTCATTAGGAAACATTTCAAGATAAATAACTACATATGTTTCAGAAATTAATTATATAAGTTTAAGCAATATATATGTATAAATATTATAGTTCATCATCACCTGTACACCATCATATTTTTTATCAGTGCATGTATTTTAACATGAATTCTTCATACTTCTGGAAAGGAAATAAGCAGATACACACCCTCGAAATGCACCTAAAAGCTTCAGATGAAAAAAAACACTTTATCTTACATCAACTTTTATATAACACTCTACAACTTTGTTTTCATAACACTTAATTGTTTATTTCGGTTTGTTTACAATGAACTTATGTTTTTGTATATATGGATTACTGCATGTAAAAAGTGAGTATCATTCTTGAAATAAAGACAGAGCATAAAAGTACAATTAAAGCATAGAAAATAAAATGATTCGTTGACTGTTTGTACTCAAGGAGAAAGCAACAGAAATTGCTTTCTGTGCTGTGCTCACTAAGCGTATCAAAATCCGATTTCTAAAGATGTGAGTCCGCAGACATTCGACTGTGCCGGTGGACATCAGTGTGGGAAAACACACTACATATTTTAGCCTAAAAATCCATGACCATAATCGTTAGTCAAACATGGGACTCTGACTTTTAAGATAATTCTTTTGTGCGTCAAATCAACCAAAAATATAAATTAAATTTTATTACGAATTGCTCTTGTTTGTATATATCAATTTACGGCTTTCATACTGGATATATTATTGTTGTTTATAACCTCTATGAGGGTCAAGTATGTCATTGAAATACAATGTTCAGATTTTTTTAATATAGTATAATCAATGTTTTTTTTCAGATATTTGCAACAAATGCAACTTTGTATAGATGCCATATATTCATTTTGCTACACATCAACAATTTCAATATATTTTTCTCTGTTAACGTATGTTAAATATATATTTATACAATAAGTATATTGTGATTTGGTACAAATTACAAAAAGAAATAATTAAGACTTACATTAAATAACTACATTTTTTGACAATATTTCCTTAAAATATGTTTCATTTTAAAAAGTAGTTCTTCTTTCTCACAAGTCATCCTGAATAAGAAAGACTGAAGGTTTTCCATAAAAGTCATTCCGACCTGAGCTACTGTTGCCCATTAATCTGCTAATTTGTGAAAGAAGGTGATCAACAAGTGGTACTAATGAAACAATACGAAAGTACTCTTCAGGACTAGTGGTTTTAGCCTGTCTTGGCATTATGATGTCAATTCAAATCCCACTACACAGAGTTTGAGCCTCACAGAAAATGATGTAAAATTCATTCACAGTATTATTTCTGAGTGAATGGATTAAATCTTCTACTATTTCTACGTGATGCATCGCAGCACCTATATCAATGTTCTGTTGCTGCAGAAAGTTGCACAGACGTAAACTGAAGGAAAAAAATTCAGCGATGGTAAGTAAAGTGATGATAAATTCTGACTGTGTTGTAGAACACAACATTTGATTGGCTTGCATGACAAAATGTCTGTCTTGCCAACTTGATATGGTCTCAATGGCATCTGCAACTACATGGAATGATTCTGGAAAGTAAATGACTGAGTCATGACTCTCAACCCAGCGGATGGGGCAGAGACCGTGTTTTTTTTCGTTTCAAATGCTCTATGTCTCCACCGAAAGCTCCAAAAGGTGCTTTCGTTTGGGTGTATTGAGAAAGTTTTTAACGCTAGGAATTACTCCCATGTAATTTCGCACAGAAACTTCTTTACAAGCATCAGAAATTCCTAAGTTTACGGAATGAGCACTGCATTGTACACCAAGTGTAAGTGAGAATTTATCAGTTATGTGTTTCTGGACACCATTTTATTTCCCATTCATTGAGGCAGTACCGTTGTACGTCCTAGCTGGTAAGCTATGTCAATACCATATTTTCTCAGAGCATGCAAATATCTAACACAAAGCGAAAACTGTTCAATACCTGAAATTTCTGTTGTTTGATCAGCTAATATTGAGAAACACTTTGCAGCATTAACCCTGTTGACCAAGGCATCAAAAACATGAGTATAACAGGCATTGACGATTACATTTTGAGTATGAGGAATCAAATACGTAGCATTTCTCGGTGTACTCTTAAAGCAAAATTACCCCAAAATTCGCATTGTTACTGATGGGACCAGAATCATATTTTCCCCCCAAAGCTAAACCATGTCTCCCACACAGCAATACAGTATGAATAACAGGCATTAAATATTGCCTGTTCTGTTCAATTTCTTGGTTATTCGTTGCATCAAGGTGCATGTATGTACATATGGAATGTGTTTACGATGTGTAGAAAATTGTTATCTTTTTTTTTCCTGTTTTGGTGGTACTGTTTCAATTCATGTGCCTTGAAGTCTTCAATAGCCTTCTTTCAGTCTGTATGGAAATTTTGCTAGATGTCTCAATTTCTGGCTTCCAACACGAGCACTATCAGGAGCAAAAAGAAGGTAGTGCTTGCAGAAAGCACCCTTTGCATGTTGACTGCGGAGTAGCCATCTTCAATGTGAACGCCAACGATGCTGAAAACGCAACTTTCTTGAACCAAACTGGGAGAAAACATAATCACTCCTTAGCTTCCAGGCAATCTCAAGGAGGCATTTTTTAATTTCAGTGTTTGTCTAAAAGAGACATAATTTTAATTAAGTTATTTTGTACATAAGAAAGTTTGAAATGAGAGTACAATAACCGACATTCACTAGCAGCAATGAATATGAAGTCTAAAACTCATCAGTGTTTACGTGATTTCAAATACAAAATTAATATGATGAAGAGTTGACTTACCTGTTTACAAATGCTGACATAATCAGGCTGCGGTGATGCCTCTAACAATTCAGTTGACACATCTGATTCAACCTGATTTGCTGCAGCAGATTGATCAGGTTCATCCTCATATAACTTTATAAAGTACATGTATACTAATATATGTTTTCTGATAAACACATTTTTTCAATATATGTATAACGGAATTCTAGAAAATACCGTTTGATAGAAGACAAAAAATAAAATCAATATCTATCAAAAGATATTGTAGCTGTCTTCACAAACAACAAAGAGATGAAACATTCGATCATGTAATTGATTGTGTAATGTTATATATCAGCAAAAAGTTTAATAACCTCCTCCAGTGTAACTGTTTACAGTTGTAATACATTAAGAAATGATACACTTGCACCCGTAAATAGATTTAAACACTTTAAGTTTCACTTTCCAAACCATTAAAATATGATATAGACCTAAGTTATAATCAATGTCCTCACCTAGTGGAATAACTTTCTGCAGACTTAAAACTATTTAGAGTTTTCAGTTGTAATTTAATATACATGTAATGTAAAAGATATGAATTTCATAGTTTGATAACACAATATAAACAAAGCATTAAGTCTTATAAGTTGATTTACAAAATTAAGGTAAGGTTGTTGTTGAGCAATCAAATGTTCAGGTATTTCTGTTAATACAACCTGAAATCCTATTTGCCTTGACATTCGCAACAAGTACAAAACTTCGATGAATTTAGAAATTGAATAATTGTTACATTGAGATCCCTTTACTTTGAAGACTTTGTGAAGGTTACTCTCAACCAAATAATACTTACAATTCCTATTATGATAATGCACATGCATTAACTTTAATTTATTATAATTAAAACCCAACTCCATCTAATTACCCAAGTCACCAAACAACTTAAACCATTTTGAAAAGAACCAGCAGCATCCTTAAAACTAGTAACACTCTATTCCTTAATATCATCTGTAAATTTAAGTAATTTATTGTCCATTGTTTCATTTACTTTATTGATGTAAATTACAAAAAACTAAGTACTAACACTGAGCCCTGAGGTACCTTGCTTGTAACATTAATCTAGTTTGACTGAACTCTATTTATAACAGCCTTCTTCTTTCTTTCATCCAGCCATTTTTCTTTCAAATGAACCAACTTGTTCCAAAATCCATAGATGTATTTTAAAAAGCCTTACATTTAGTTAGCTGTTCTTTGCCCTCTAGATAATTAAATATAAATTATCATATAATGATATCCTGTATTTAAAAAAAAATGTTCATGTAATTATCAAGTAGGCGACAAACAATAATCAGGAAATATAGTGAAAGAAATTTTTCGAATTCTGAAATGTGCATATATTTCCCAGTATTCATACATTTGTTATTACATTACTACTTGCCTCCCAGTGGCTCAGCGATATGTTTGCGGATTTACGACGCCAGACACCGGGTTTCGATACCTGTGGTGGGCAGAGTACAGATAGCCCTTTGAATATCTTTGAGTTTATTTTTAAAAAAAAAATTTATTCTGCAAGAGCTCCATCTACTGTAAGGTAGACATATTAAAATTATGTCATATAATTCTGTCCTGTAAAGTATTTGCTCTAGGAAAACTGAATTTCGAGAACATTACTACTTAACAAAGGGTAACAAATAAACTGTAATGAAAAGAAGGTGTGGCAAATTATACTATTAACTGATAGCCTTTTCGTAAACTCATCACCAAACTTTATTAATGCCTTGTTTATAGGCAAGATTCTGTTGAGCTTTACAGAAATGACAGTTAAAATACATTTTTCATGTTTCTTTGCATTATAAATTTCAACTAACATCAAAGTATTAATTTCCATTTTTACACAGAATAATATGCTGCTATTTTACCGAACGTAAGAAATAAGACATGCAAGAGTACACTGGACACCTGATGTGTCCATACCAGGGATACCAGGGTTAAGATTAGTTAATTTACACATTAAACATAAATATATGTGGCTTAAATTTAGCATTAATATTTAAATAAAATTCACAGAGTAAACAACAAATATGCAAATTTTATCACATTAATGTTTTCTTGGAAAATGTTGCAACTTTACCTGCCATTAAACACAAATTATAATTCATTTTGGTACATCGCTAATGGAACTGAGCAACATTTCGACTTGCGATTTAAAATGGTAAAACCCATAACTTAATTCTTTTTGTTCTCATAAAATATTCAAAATATTTCACTTTATACAACTAAGGCTAAAGGAAATGAACAACAAAGACTGGATCAATGTATTCACGTCTTTAGCTTAAAATAATATTATATAATACAGTGTATATATATGTTCATATTACACTTATTTTTGTACCATATAATTTTCCATTAACAAAGGTTTAACCTGCAATTTATAAATTCATCAAAATTATATTCCTTTTTTTGAAAAAGAAAATGAAGGTTTTTGGAAAAAACAGAGAACAACATCATTCTTCACATCTCAAAATAAATAAGTTTTATTCAGTTTTGAAAATTTCATTCTTTGTTAAGAATAAATAATGTTCGTACTTCTGTTATCCGTTGACAACTGGTCCTACATCGAAATGCAGATATGTCTTTTTGGAAAAAAGTATATTGTGACAAATACTCCACGATACACACAGTACCTATTTCTTGGAGCTTGTAAAGTAAGAAATAAATAACAAAAAATCAAGGAGAATAGAAAGAGAAATACACGAGATATACTTAATAATACTGAAATTATATATTTCCAATGTAAATTTGTGTTACACAGAATATTCCAATAAGAAAAAAATACTTAAGGAAATAATGTTTTTGTAATTTCCTCTGAGAACATTTTAATGTATTTTTAAAGTTTTTTAACACAATATCGAGCCAAGTGTTATTCATTAACTTTGTTTATTCCCCTCAAGTAAACATCTAACGAATGAGCATTCTGAGATATGACCACTAGTGGGGCAAGATGGGGCTCAGGCCTAGTGTCCATGATCTTAATGTGGACAAACTAGTAATATTATTCTGTGTAAAATTACTTAGGATTTAAGGCCTACGAAATAAAAAACTTGAATTCTTGCGATCTTGAAGTAGTCTAAACTTATAGTTAAAATTATTACAAATAAACACCCACCCCGTTTGTACAGCGGTATGTTTTCGAATTTACAACGCTAAAATCAGGTGTTCGATTCTTCTCGGTGGGCTCAGTAGATAGCCCAATCTGGCTTTGGTATAAGAAAACACACACAGACACAAATAAACACCATTCAAAATATTAAAATAAATAGCAGCTGTTCTCAGAAATACACGCGTGAAATATGAAAAAAATAAAGATAGGCTTAGATCATTCTAAAAAATGATGCATGTGTATAAAACATATAAAATCGTCACAACGATAGATAAAAAAGAACCAATCTTACAGTAGTCATTTTCGTATATGATTATAAACTTGAATGATAACTATAGTGACGAAGGTGTGTTCAGAAATATTGTTCTGTTGCATTTCACTATCGATGTAGAAAATCAGCAACTAGATATTTTATTGTAAAATTTACTGCGTTTCTAAAATATATATTTTGGAATATTATAAAAGAATACACGACCATTGAACACGAATATTAAAATTTATACCCGTGCATACATAAATGAGAGTGTATGTATTCGTCACACACCGTTAGCCCTTTTTTCTCAAGGATATTGCTCCCAAGAGAAACAGTAAAATGTGTGCGGAATTACTTCGATATAATTCAGGTTACGATACCCTTGATGAGCAGAGCATAGGTAGTCCATTGTGTAGCAAACGTTATTATATGTTGCAACAAAGTAACAAAGACCGTGAAAATAAATATTGATAAAGTCCGTTGAAACAATGACATTGACCTCTACTTAAGACTAAACTAGTTTGCTTTTTACATGTTTTTAAAAAAATTATTTTCATTATAAAACAGAGGAAATGTAATTTTTTTTTAAATTCAAAATCAAAGAAACTTTAGTTATACAACAGCTAACACCAAAACTATTTTAACCTACCTTCCAACTGCAGTGGGTTAAGGCATGCGACTCGTAATCTGAGGGTGGCGGGTTCGCATCTTTGTCTCACCAAACATGATCGCCCTTTCAACCGTTGGGGCGTTACAGTGTGACGATCAATCCCACTGTTCCATAGTAAAAGAGAAGCCCAACAGTTGGCGGTAGGTGGTGATAACTGGCTGCTTTCCCTCTGGTCTTACAGAGCTAAATTAGGAACGGCTAGCACAGATAGCCGTCGAGTAGCTTTGTGCGAAATTCGAAGAACAAACAAACACAAATAATCTTATTACAATGCCCTCTACAATTATGTACCTTTACACTCTTAAAACGTTGTTCTATACATTGTTTCAATTAAAGCGCTAATACCCGTACCAAGTCCTCTTGAGGACCATTTTTTTTTTACTTTTAGTGGTTTCTTTTTATGACAGAAGATCTGCCACCTGCTGAGCATAATTTGTAAGCTGAATTTTTTTGGCATTCTGCTTTAAAGAATCTATTCTAATATATCTGGTGTTATGTATCGTAAATATGCGAATCAGAAAACTTACGTTTAATATTACCCATGGAGCAACTTTAAGTTTCTGTTAACGTCATCAAATGCACGCTTACGTTAAATCTCAGCTTTTATTTGTGATATTTCACGACCTTTATTTCTAGTTGAACACAAAGATACACAATGGGCTGTTTGTGCTCCTTCCAACATCAGTATTAAAACTTCTTTTCTAGCGTTGTGGGTCCGTAGACATATCGCTGTACCATTGGATCCTATTAAAGATGACTACTATGATCCCGTTTGGCTTTAAACTATTTATTTTAGTAACTCGTTGTTTTATTCTTCATAAGACGAGACGTTAAAACGACGATTATGCAATTAATTTTTAAAATATCTGTGCTAAGATTTAAATGAAGTTTGTTTGACGCATATGAATTTTTATTCTACTTGCTTTAATTTTTTATTGAGTAAGTTATTACATTGTCTTCGTATCGAGCTCTATGGTCTCACTCTCGATCACTGTGGACTGGATTACAACACTGACTCAATGCTACAGCATTGAGTTACATTTCCCAAAGTGGACTCATACCGATGGAAACCGAGTTTTGATAGTTCTAAGGGACAGAACCCAGACAGCCCAGTGTGTCCCCATTATAAAACACTGACTACATGACGTTGTTTTATACCACAATTGGTATTAAATAATTTCACTAATATATTTTATGAAATGTCAGTTGATCTGTTGTAAGTAAACTGACACCAACATTTATGTATTTCAATGTTATTTATATTTACAGCTTAACGAGTCTCTTAGCAGTTCATGAAGAATAGCATCTACATATAATCTCTCACGGTTTCTTCCGTTTTGGGATACGTTAACTCTCAAGTACCTTTTATTTCGAAAATAAAACTTCTTTGAGGCAAAAATAATTTTAGTTTGTGTTTTTTTTATTTGATATATCTTGTTTTTTCTTTAAAGAAAGAAAATTCGATCTTTTTTTTTCAATAAAATAAAAATGTTTCCTGAATATGTGTCACACAAAATATTTCAATATGGGAAGAAAATACCTTAGGAAATCACGTTTTAGAAATTCTTTCTTAGAACTATATATCAATGTGTTTCTTGAGCTTTCTTGTTTTGTTTGTTTTTTTGGAATTTTGCACAAAGCTACTCGAGGGCTATCTGTGCTGGCCGTCCCAAATTTAGTAGTGTAAGACTAGAGGGAAGACAGCTAGTCATCACCATCCACCGCCAACTCTTGGGCTATTCTTTTACCAACGAAAAGTGGGATTGACCGTAACATTATAACGCCTCCACGGCTGGGAGGGCGAGCGTGTTTAGCGCGACTCGGACGCGAACCCGCGACCCTTAGGTTACGAAGCGCACGCCTTAACTTGCTAGGCCATACCAGGCCAAGAGCTTTCTTAACACGTGATCGAGCTTAGTGTTATTGATTAACTTTGTTTGTTGTTAAGTAAACTTCTAAGCAGTATACTAAGCGTGGTCCATGGTCTTAATGTGGGCTCATTGACAGTTTTATTCCATGTATAATCACATAGAATGTTGGACCCATAAAATTAATTAGCCACTGGACCTACACCAAATTAAATGAGCTGCTCATCTCGGAAATACACACGTAAAATATAAAAGAAAATAAAGATACTCTAAGGTCATTCTAGAAAATGACTTTTTAGTTTTTATGCGTATGAAACATATTAACAGCGTCATTACGATAAAAAAGAATATTCAACCAATCTTAAAACAGTGGGTTTTATTACACGATTATTAATAATGTGTTTCTTTGATATTTCACTGTGAAGAAAGAGATGCAGCAACTAATTATTTCATTATAAACTGTGTGGGAAAGAAAAAAATATATAATAACGAGATTATTAGAAGTTCTATTATTATCTTAATTAATAAAGTGTATTGAAAGGTATTATATTAACGTCATATTAAAGTATCTCCTCTCATTATTTCAAAATTTTGAGAAAATTTTAGGCAACATTATGTACCGTACTTGAGATACTGAAGTGTGTAATATCTTACGAAGATGTTTATTTGTGTTAGTGTAGTTTCAGGAAAAGCCACTTTCTAAAACCAAAAGTCTGTAAATTCATATCAAACAAATAATTAAAATATTTTTATAACTATATTTTATTGTTGGTTTTTGAATTTCGCACAAAGCTACTCGAGGGCTGTCTGTGCTAGCTGTCCCTAATTTAGCAGTGTAAGACTGGAGGGAAGTTAGCGGTAAAAATGGTAAAAATTTGATTTTTATTTATATTATTAATGTTAATAAATCTGTTTCATCACTTCTGCCAAAGCATTTAAATATTAGTACAAATGAAATATAATGCTTTTAGATAAGTCTGTTAAATATTTCACATAAGTGTTCATATAGATTGAACTAGGCTATCGTGTTCTCTAAATTATTTAACACTAAAATTATAAATAACTCAAAGTTGTACAGAATTTATAAGTAAAATTAAAAGAAAAATACTAAATACACTTAAAAGAATTCAACTAAACAACAACAAACAGTTGCATCTCTAACATTTGATATGTTATTGGGGAAATTCTGTATAGGTACCCAGAATCTTCCATTGTTATTCAAATAGGCATCAAACGTTTCTTCAAAATGTTTTATTTTTTGTATTATATAATTTTCTAGGTTAGGTACAGGAAAGGAAATTGATGATAGCTCAGAGAACTTTTCTTGATGTAGGAACCTTCAGAAAATTTTGTTCATCTTCAAGGGGAAAATATAGAGAGAATCATAATGATATTTGGTGTTCAGTTTAATAATAATTACATATTGTTTGTCTTATATACATCATGGCTGTCTCGGGATTTACAGGTTCAGAGTTTTCCTTGCAACCACTCTTTATGTCCATAAAAAGGATATATATTTAATATTTTATTTTAAACATATTGTAAATTTGATCAGTATCTCAAGCTATTTCAGTTGCCAAACTTACAAAAGATGCTTCTTGTTTCCTAATTTAAATATTTTCTGTCTCAAAACATTTTATTCTTAATCTGTCTGCAGTAAACCGTTAAATATAATTGAGCAATGATCACTTACATTCACGGACTCAGCATTCTTCATACTATCAACTATTGTTTGACTGGAAATTAATAGTAAATCAAAAATACAATGGACTGCTGAATAAAACCATCTTGAACAGTTTCTAAAAACTATTTGTACTTGTAATTTGATTCTAGAATTTTGTGTGTTTAAAATTAAAATTTTGCAGTTAAAACAAATAACAATAAACATCAAAAACTAATATAGAATAGTAGGAAAGAAAAAATATGTATCCAAGTGTGTGGTAACCCAAAATTATTTTGACAAGTATGCTTCAGAACACAAGTCACTCAGTAACCCTGATGACTCATCGACGTGGCCAGTACGTGTCACTCACTGCCTGAGGTTGCCTTTATTTCATACTGTCAGTTTCTATGCGAGCATTAGCCGAGGTAGACAAAACCTGATATATATATGTGTACTGCCCTGTGCAGTATAGTTAGTAATTACCTACTATTACATCATTCTTCTGCTGAATAAGCTCTTTTAATGCTATCTAGAATGCCATGGAAAAATAAATAATAAATTCACATTGTTCACACTTTTTTATGCAGTTTTTCTTTTTCTGCAGATTAAACAATAAAATGTCTAAAAAGCACACCTACTCTGACGTCTTTCTTCGCTATGACTTTGTGAATTTAACTTCTGATGGAGAGGATCGACCACAATGTGTAGTATGTCACAAAGTGTTGACAAATAAAAGCCTCAAGCCATCAAAACTCTCAACTCACCTCCAGAAGTGCCATCCAAATATTCAAAATTAGGATCAGACTTATTTTCAGCGTCGGGCTGTAGCACTGAAGAATATCCAGTATGGTTCATCTGGGATTCAAGCCCCAAAGCTTCAAGCTGAGGTCGAAGCATCTTACTTTGTTGCATATAAAGTTGCTGAAAAACAAAAATGCCACACGATTGCAGAGAATCTGATTATGCTTTGTGCATACGAGATGAAAAGCAAGGTATGTTGGGAGGATCAAGCGAAGAATTTGGGTGTCATATCTCTATCAAACAACACCATCCGCCGACGAGTCGATGACATGGCATCAGATATTCTGTACCAAGTTACAACAGAGATCAAGGAAAGCTCATATAGCAAATTCTCCTTGCAATTTGATGAATCGTGTGACGTAGCCAGTTGTGCTGTTCTCCTTGGGTTCGTTCGTTACGTCCACCAGGACAAGATCAAAGAAGAGTTCCTATTATGCGAATATATGCTGACAACCATTAAGGAAGAAGATATCTTCAATATCATCAACAGTTTTTTTACCACGAATGGATTGGATTGGAAAAGCGTTCAACAGGTAGGGAGAGATGTTTATATAAAGTCTAGATTAGTATAAATACAATGAATTACATGGCATATTGTCATATAGTTTTATTTATTGTACAAGTAGCTGTAGTGTAGCTAATATTTTATACATAATTCACAAAACGTATCGTGCCTGTCGTACTGAAATACTAAAGTACCAAAATAAATTAAAGTAAATTAAAACCATATAATTATAACGCAAAAGATAAGCAAGAATGACTAACTGACGCAATCTATAATAGTTTTTTTTTAATCTAAGTCTCCGTCGACGGAGTACCGTCGATGATGGGTCGTAATCGGGGATTACGAGGCCTCGTACAAGCTGTGAATCCAGAAATTTCTGTAGATCATTGCATCATTCATCGGTACTCTCTTGTATCAAAAACCTGCCTGGTAATCTGAAATTAGTGTTTGAAGATGTGTTGAAAATCGTCAATTTCATCAAGTCCAGGGATGTGAATTCGCGCATATTCAGGGAGCTGTGCAAGGAAATGGGAGAGCAGTATCAAGTTCTGCTCTACCACATCGATGTTCGATGGTTGTCACGAAGCAAGGTTGTACGTCGAGTCATTGAGCTCCGAACGACTCTTCAGGAATTTCTGAAACAAGAAGAATCTCCTTTTGCTACCAAGTTCACTGATAAGGAGTGGCTTGCTCGACTTTGTTACTTGGCTGACATATTTGCGGAGCTGAACAGTGATAATCTGCATCTCCAGGGCCAAAAAACGACTGTTTAAGTCTTAAACCATCATATTTATTTCCACCTACCACACCTCTTTCCGTATCTACTGCTTAAAATGTATCCTATAATTTATATCCTGTATGATTCCCACTTTATCATCAACTATTTGGCTTCTATGTTAGTATCTGTGTTTATAAGAAGCTTATGTAATTTACAACATTTACTTTGGTATTTGTTATTGATGCAGTTTCTTTCAGTATCTGCTACATACAGTGCATTAAATAACGTCTGCTATTTTTCACACATGCTTTTCTTCCTGAACTTTATTGTTTCTGATAGTTTGCAGTTTTTCATACCCATTTTTAATGTACTTCCCTTAATATCCACTATTTATTGTTTCCATTGATATCCAATATTTAAAACAGAGTTTTCAGCAACTCAACTTATCACGTCTTTTTTTAGATTCAAGTGTATTTATATCAGTATGATCTATTTTTAATTTGAATACTATTAAAAAAGACTGTTTTTTAAGTCTTGTCTACTTTGGTCAGGTAATAGACAAGTTTAATACACTGATTAACATTTAAATAATATAAACACTTATTATGGTGAGCACACATGCTTTTCCAATTAATATTATTAAAGATTAAAAATAAATTTTTATTTCTGGCTTTTTGAGTCTGTTAAATGTTACATACACTTCACTTTTAAAAGGAGCCTGATGACTTTATTAGATTTACTGGACAAAGCTGTATTGATGAGCCTTACATAGGCTACAGCACAAGGTACGGTCAATCAAAGAATGCATTCGGAATTTTTTGTCATAGATTTTCTCTAGCTCAGACGGAATAAGCATTCAGAATTTAATTCCGAAATAAATACTGACAATTTAGCAGTTATTGATAAAAACAAACTTTTAATTTTTTGAGTTTCTACATTATGAAGCAAAACTAAAATTATATTTGTGCATACCCACCAGATATCTGTCAAAATCAGCAAAAGTGTTCTGGATGCAAAACATAAAAAAGAAAAATATACTCAAGCAACTTACACAGCTGTATTATTGACAAACCTAGTCCACATTACCTTTATTTTTAAATATTATTAATAATAAAATTAAAAGACTTTGTTGTACTGGACAAACTTATTATTAAGTACAGATTTAGTCATATTTATATTAAATAAGTTTTATTGTGTATACACATATGCAAAAGAGGGAACTAAAGAGTGAGCAGAACTGTCTTTGCTTGTTTGTTTGTTTGTTTTTGGAATTTCGCACAAAGCTACTCGAGGGCTATCTGTGCTAGCCGTCCCTAATTTAGCAGTGTAAGACAAGAGGGAAGGCAGCTATTCATCACCACCCACCGCCAACTCTTGGGCTACTCTTTTACCAATGAATAGTGGGATTGACCGTCACATTATACACCCCCACGGTTGGGAGAGCGAGCATGTATAGCGCGACACGAGCGCGAATCCGCGACCCTCGGATTACGAGCGCACGCCTTAACGCGCTCGGCCATGCCAGGCCTAACTGTATTTGCAATCTTACATAAAGTATGTATGCTAAAAGTGCACAAGATAGTAGCAACCAATAAATGGAGAGGGTTGAATGGGTTCGTGAATTAAAATATCAACAGACGATTGCCAATACATTATTATAACACGAAGAAAGCAGCAACTAATTTGTAGAGAAAAGCAACTTTTGAAGTAAGGAGAAAGAGGAACGCCGAGTACAGCTATCCCTCCTATCGGTCTTGAGCATGTAAATTTTAATCCAGGTTACAAGACTGTTTTTGAATCAGTTTTCAGTGTTGTGAATGACAACGTTGTTTGATGAGTTTGGACAATGTGCCGATATTATATTGACTTAGTATATTTTAAGATATGGTATTTATTGCATATGATAAACACCTTATATTAACAATTTATGTTGTGTGCCATAATAATAAAACCTATATTCCAAATGTTTAACAATATAATTGCTACGTAGGACATTAAGTCTGCTATTATCGATAGGCTTTGCTCTTCTGGTACTGCCAGTAGTATTACTGATAAATTGTGGGCTTATAAAACTATGATTCTGACAAGCCTACTTCTAAAAGTCCATAAATTTAAATAAAAAAACTTAAGTTTAAATTATTTCTTTAAATATAAATTGTTGTTTTTTAAATAGTTCTGCAACCTTCGGGATAGATAATAATCAGATGGGACAAGATCAGGAGAATAAGGAGGATGTGGAAGTTTTCTCCAATTTAGCTCCTCGATCTTTGTATACGGAGTCGTGTAACAAAAGACCTTTAAGATTGATCAAAGCAGGTCTCTTTTTTACTCAGTGTAACATTTAAGCGCTCTAACTGTTGACCATAGTAGTCCGATGTAATCATAACATTGAGCGACAGCAACTCAAAGTGCATCACATCAACAACACCCACCAAGCGCTTAGCAAGACTTTTCTAGAGTGGAGGTCCATTTTGGTCTGAGCATTAGCTAGTTTACATGTGCTGAGCTATTGTCTGTAACGCTTGACACTTTTATAATTTATTCATTTTTCATCTTCTGTCATTAACCTATCCAAAACAGGTGAGTTACGTTCATGAGAGTGCAGAGAAATGTAAATGTCTACTCTTGTTCTGAGGTTGGCTTCTGTTAAATCATGGTGATTCATTTTCTAAGTTTTGACACTTTTCCAAGCTGTTGCAGATGACAGTAACTTTTTGAATGAGTTGAGTTAAACTTCTTGATAGTTCTTCAATTATTATAGCACAATCTCTATCAAGTGCAGCTAACAGGAAGTCATTCTTAAGCTTAACAGGACTACCTGAGCTTAACGCGTCACATAAACTGTAATCACCTGATCTTAGCTTGTCAAACCACCTTTGACGTTTTCTTTCATTGAGAGACTCGCACCATTAACATCTTGATTGTTTCGTGTAGTTTCTGCTGCGCTATTTCCTTTTTTTAAACTCATAAAACATTAAATGCTTAATGTGCTCCTCAGAGACATCCATTTTTATAAGAATTTATTTGAATAATGATCTACAAAAGTGGAGTTGGGCTAGTTTCTTTATTTGTGCGAACATTTCTACACACGAACCACTGCATATTTTAGTCATTAAAGACTTCTACAAAGACAGAATTGATGATGTACTTGCTATATTATATTTTTGGATATCACTTATTGTAGACGTGATACATATAATAGAAAATCGCTTTATAAAAGTGACAATAAAATTTCGTTATTCGAGTAGGGCAGGCAGCGAATTGACGGACAGTAGTGATGGAGTATTGACTAAATGCTATCTCTAGTCTACAATATTGAAAATTTAGGTAGCTTACCCCAATAGCCTACTAATAATTTTGCGCAAAATTCAAAACAAACCTATAAACCTGCCTTTTGCGTCTAGATACACATGATGGTCTCAACACATATAGCTCATAATGCAGCTTTGAATAGAACAATGAAATAAGTATTGTTTTTAAAACTTCTTTCCAAAATGTGTTGAAATTCGATATTATTATTTTTTTATTTAAACCAGGTTGCTGATAGAATCAAATCTATCTTAACGAAATAATAAATGCAAAGCGGGCTCTATCAGCGTAGAGCACCAGATGATCCAAGATTCAAATCACGTTACGTCGAAGAACATATTACATAATGTGAATGAAAAAGAGGTCCGAGAATGGAAGAAAGCAGAACGTGTGCTAAAAGAAATGTCAAAAACAAGATGTAACAAGAAAAATCAACCGAAGTGGCCAAAACTGGAAGAAGATGTAGCGACATGGGTGAATGAAAACCGGCAGAGTGGCCAAAGAGGATTTCTCTTTATCTGATACGTTCATGTCTCACATCGATGAGATTTCTGACTCAACTTTAAGTTCTACAAATGACTCTAAGACATTTTTCGACTCTCTTCATCGAAACAAACTTATTGAGGAACAGGACAATGATCCTGAAACTCGTTCTCTTCTACAACTGGCTGTTGATGAAAATGAAATAGGAACTGTCCCTATTTGTTACTACCAGAAGTCAGGTGTGTTAATGAGAAAATACAGACCTCCTGACGTTGCTGCTGATGAAGAGTGGAATGTTATTCACCAAATCGTCATTCCAAAATGCTATCGGAATGATATTCTTAGTCTTGCTCATGATCATGTGTTGTCAGGAAACTTAGGTGTAAGAAAGACCCTAGATCGTATCCGACGACATTTCTATTGGCCAAAGATGCGCCAAGATGTGTTTAACTTTTGTAAGACATACCGTTCTTGCCAAATGACAGGAAAACCAAATTAGGGGATTCCCAAAGCACCACTGCACCCTATTCCTACTTTTGAAGAACCGTTCTCAAGGGTCATTATCGACTGTGTTGGCCCAATGCCAGAAAGCAAAGCAGGAAATAAATACCTCTTGACGATCATGTGTGCTTTTACACGTTTCCCTGAGGCAATTTCTTTGAGAAAAATCATTGCTCCCAACATTGTTAAGTCTCTTGTCAAATTCTTTACCATATTCGGGATTCCAAAAGTTGTGCAATCAGATCAAGGCTTAAATTCTATGTACAAGCTATTTCAACAAGCCATGCATGATCTAAACCTCCATCAAGTTTCATCCAGTGCATACCATCTTGAGTCACAAGGTATTTTTGATCGTTTCCACCAAATTACTGCCACAAACACTCAAAGAACTGTGTTGAAGGCTTTTTCTTGTTATTGTTTGAAGTTCGTGAGGTTATTTCAGCATCTACTGGATTTAACCCTTTTAAGTTAGTTTAAAAAGACAAATAAGCAAAAAAAAACAAAAAAAGTTTTCACACGTTCAAACTTTTTTTTTATTTTTAAGGAGTAGAGTGTTATGTAAATGTCGTGTAAATATTTTGTAAACGACAACATGTCTTGTTGTATTTGAATTTTCATTTCTATTATTCATTTTTCCATATTTATATTATTGTTTCGAAGTTTAAACTAATAAAATATGTTGTTATATATTCAGGGTAACATTTAGAATTTTCTTAAATTAAGTAATCCAATCATATGTTTGTAAATGAAATGTGGCGTCCTAGTGTCTAGACTACAAGTCTCATGCAAGAACGGACATGCGTGGATTGCTCTGGAGTTGTACCATTTTGTATTTTGATTAATTTTTAAGTTTGTAACCAGTATTATTTTGTTTTGTAAATAATTTCGAATGTTGTAACTTAATATCTATCACTGTTATAATATAATTTATGTTATATCTGTTATATTTGTTAATAGTTTAGTGTAATAAATTATACAAGCTGTTATTTGTGTTTTTCTGTTGCGTTTAGTCTACGAAAAACATAAAACATAAAAAAAATACGTAACAGGTAGGGCTTAGAAATATGAAAATCAGAAAAGGAAAAAAAAACTTTTTTAGCACTTAATGTGAACACTATGAAATTTCCCGAAATAGTAGCTGGTCAAAACTTTAAAACCACACCAAAACGAAATTTTAATTGGTAAACACGTAACGAAAGTTAGTAATTTTTGTTCAAACATTAGCGTTCTCAACGTCTCCCACTAACATCACCTGTGTTAATTTGGGTAAAAACTTGGCAGAGTTTGAACGTAGTAGAATTGTTGAGGTGCAAAAGCAAGGTCTCATCAACGTGTCATCTTTGGTGAGAGTGAGCGTAGTTAAACTGCTGTTGCAAATTCCCTTAAAGATCCTGAATGATACGAAACCAAAATTTTCAAGTGGTCGACCCAAGAAAATTACCCAGGCGTTGAACAGAACGATTCTAAGGGTTGTCCGGCAAAACACCAGCAGATCGTCGAATCAGATTAAGACCCTTAAGGACACAGGATGCAGCTAAAGAACAATAAGGCGGCATCTACGAAATAAGACTTTAAAAACCGTAAACGTCTTCAAAGGCCACGCCTTCTTACACACCACGAAACAGTTTGGCTAAAATTTACTGAAAAGCACCAAACATATGACGTAGAAAAGTGGAAAAAGATTTTGTTCTCTGATGAGAAAAACATTAACCTGGTTGGTTCAGATGGCTTGAAACGTTACTGGCACGATAAAGATATCCCACTGGAGACATTTTTTACATGACGCAGTGGAGGAGGTTCCATCATAATCTGGGGTGTTTTCTCTTTTCATGGAATGATGGATCTTCAGGTTATACAGAGGCATCGAACGGCAGCTGGGTACATTGGCATGTTGGAGAGAGCATCCTTATTGACCGAAGGCAATCGCTTGTTTAGAAATGACTGGATCTTTCAGCAGAACAACGCTGGAATCCACAATGCTCAAAGGACAAAGGACTTTTTCTTGGCGAATAACGTGATTTTTTGACCATCCATCGTATTCATCCCAACTGAACCCCAATGAAAATATTTGAATGTAGATGACATGGGAAGTTTATGGAAATGGACGACATTTCCAAACAATGCATGATCTTCGTAAAGCCATCTTCACCACTTGGAATAATATTCCAGCTAGCCTTCTGTAAATGCCTATATCGACCATACGAAAGCGAATGTTTGTTTGAAGTTATTCGCAATGATGACAGTGCAACTCACTACTGAGCATCTCCTACCATGCTTAGAATTTCTTTAAGGTATGGTCTTAATCTTGTGATTAGCTAGTATTTAGGCTAATTTCATAATGTTTACATTTTTACTATTAAATGCTAAAAAAATATTTTATTTTTATTTTCCTTTTTCTAATTTTCATCTTTTGAAGCTCTAATCAAATAAGTGGTTGAGTCTAACAACGCAAAATTTATATTTTTTTCTTTATGTTCATTGATTTTAAGATTTTGGCCAGCAGTGTATGTATAGAAAATTAATAATTAAACAGTAAGTTCAAAGTTGAATTTCATGAGACTTCCTTCCTTACCACGTAGCAAAAGGTAAGTGTTTCTAGTGATAACAAAAACTGTACTGAAAAGGTGTGGTTTATTATACTTCTATGTTGTAGCTTTTTAGTAAACGTAAAACAAAACTATATAAATTCCTTGTTTACAGGCAAGATTCTGTAGAGCTTTACAGAAATTATGATTTGAAAATTCTTTTTCATGTGTACTTGCAGTGTACACGATAAAATACTTTTTAACATTAACCTATCAATTTAAAATTTAACACGGAATAAGATGCTACTATTTTACTTCAGGTATGAAATTGAATATGGAAGAGAACACTAGACACCAATTACATTACCAGATACATCAGGGTTAAGCTTAATTAATTTAGACACTACACATAAATATATATTACATATGAAGTCAAAATACTATTTAATTTAGTGCACATTATTCACTTTGATCATATAAGAAGAACATTTCCTTAAAATTCACAGAGTAAACAACAAATGTGCACAGTTTCAAATTTTAACATGTTGCTGTTTATTTGTAAAGTACTTCAACATTATCTGCAGTCAAATATGGGTTATTTTCTCGTATCACAGACTGGAACTGGGTAACACTTTGACTTATAATTTAAAACGGTAAAAGTGATTCCTTTTGTTTTATTCAGTGTTTCAAAATGTTTGAAACAGCATGAAGCTTACAGGAAAAACACATCATTCTTAGCTTTTCAATGTAAGTTTTACTTAGTTTTGAAAATTTAGCTCTTTGTTGAGAATAAATAATGTTCATACTTCTGTCTTTTGTCAAAAATATGTACCTAGTCCTAAATCAAAATGTAAATATGTCTACTTGGAAAAAGTAAACTGTGAGTAAAACACTACAGTAAAGACAATAAGAAGGAATTTCTTCCCTTAAACTAAAATTTACTGCAATAATTGTTTTTTCTTTATTTGTTAAGTTGTACACAGTGATATTTAAAGTCTATTTCCTGAAAAAAAAGTAAACTATTCACATGCACTCATAGTTTGCATTTTGTTTTAAAAATATTGCACTAGCCATCTATAATTATGAAAGTTTAGACAAGTCAACACAGCAGTTCTTGGTATACTTTTTATCAATGAGTAGTGAGATTGACCTAAATAATACTAATGCCCCTACAGCTGATAGAGCAAGCACATTTAGGAACAAGAGTTAAGCCTACAACCCACTGACCAAGAGTTGAACATTTTAACCACCAGGTCATGCTGGTCCTTTATTATTATGTAAACTATACATTTCACAGATGATAGGAAAAAAAATCAGTTATCAGATTCAGAAACAATGTCATTATATAACAAGCAAATCTGCTGTTATTAGCGAAAAACTATCCAATAACAGTCGGGATTCAGGTATTAACTCAAAATATCACATAAATAGGATTTCTAATAATTTCAATTACCCTTTTTATTTTATTACATTTACCGTAATTATTGAAGTAAATATTTTACTTAATCAATAAATTTACTATTATTTAATACTAAATGTAATTTTGTACATTATACAACTCCCATTTTTTAAATATCATAAAAATTATGTCATGTTAAAACAGCTAGATGATGCCTGGTAGTGGAAGAAAACTACCAAGGGCACTGCATATGGTAGAAAAAAATTGGTTAGCATATTATTACATGTTCCTCCATGTTTTCACTCATTACTATCTTAAATATTTTGACACATAACATTTTTAAAAATATGTAATTCATACCTAATGTATGAAATACTAAAACATAAAGATATATTCAGATGAAGTTATCATGATACATCGTAATGATACTTTAATTACAAGTGTTTCAGAACTATTTCAAATTTCATTATCAATATTAAAACTTTAAAAACTATTTTACAATATTCTGAAAACATAAGCTATTAAACTTGTTACTAATACAATCAAATATTTACTCCATTGCTAAGTTTACATTTCTCTTAACATGCCCATACAAATCTCAAATGCTTTCCTAGTCATAAGAGAAGTAACGCATTAACATAAGATGCTCTCCACTATAATTTCAACCTCTCAAAAACCCTTTTCCTTTTTGATGAATTGAGGTTTTGCATTGAAAAAATCTTGCTAGTAATGGAATAATTATTATCTTGACTAATTAAAGGTGCATGTGTCATAACTTTAAACAGATATCATTATGTCTCCACGATGGAAATTATTTTGAATGACAGAAGAGTTTATACCCTTTGATAACAAATGGCTTAATCTTACTGTTCAGCATGAGGTAAAGCTCGAATGAACTTTAAGATATTTAAAAAACTGTAAACTTACTTCTGATACCACTTACTCAAAACTTTATTCTACAGGTTTCTGATTTAGCCTTGTGTAGAATTAGACAAAATATTTCACAAAAATGGCTTGTCATTCAAATATTTTATATCCATTTTCCATTTCCATGTCTACAAACTTGCTTAATGTTTATCTAAATGTAGCTTACTAACTGAGAATAACTGAGTGTTATAAACTCCTTTTACCTTTCTTTAAGAGCTCTCCAGTTTTTTAATGCAAACCAATTCATTATGTCCAGCTTTAATATTCAGTCCTTATTCACTTGCAGTCCGCCTTACGAAACAATCCAAATACCCACTAAACAACTATTCCCAATCAAATACACTCTGCACTCTTACTTTTCTCACAAGTTTATTGCTCTGTTTTTAATGATTAAATTTATCACCACACAGGTAAGTTAGTGACTGGACAACTGCTCAGTTACTGAAGTCTTCAGAATATTTTCCTCTGTTAGTAAAAACAACATAAATAAATAGATGACCCTTTTAGTAGGAGATATCAGTTATAATGAAGATACGTTGATAATACTTCTCAACCTTTTCAAAAATTGAACATGTCAGGAAGTGTTTAGGCTAACTAAATTGCAATACAGATGCATAATGTTATGCAAGAGATGGAAGAAAGTATAATTTAGCTTTTTCTAAATGTCAAAGTAAACAAATTATACAATGTGTTTTCATACCTCAACATAATGTTTGATATTTTATAAACTCACTTTCCATAGTTTCATACGAAACTCCTTCAAATCTAATCTTGTTTTAAATCAACACATCTGTTGGGACTACTATCTTATCTCCGACATCTCTAAAAGTGATTGAATATGAATAAAAAGTTATTTCCTTACTTTTCTCACTTTAAACAAAATATTTTTAACAAACAAAATAGTACTTATAAAGAAGCCAAACACATACAGACACAAACACTATCTCAGAGCACTCACTAGTCCTTATCTCTCTTTTCATTGGCAAGTAGTTTTAAACACAATTTTCAGGCTGAAAAACTAATTAAGTAAATTTAGTACCAAAGTCAACATACAGAATTCTGGGAGAAGACTCAGGTCAGCAGCATCAGTGATAAGGAAAATGTTGATGACGTGAAGCAAGACGACAGTATATTGATACCTTTGTGCACAATACGTCAAAATACGTGATACCATTTTAGCGAGAATACATAGTGGCCAAGATCTAAACACCCAATGCGATAGTTAATGTCTTAAAATCCAAGACTGCTGGAAAATTTGTTGGAATATGAAACGAAAAATCCCTGAAAAAAAACTCAATTTCTCAATGGATGCTTGTCTTTCATTATAGTTTCAAAGTTTATTAGGATTAATTTTCAATAATTCCTATTCACCCGTGCATTATTTATAAATACTTTGGTGATTGCTGTTAAGCCCTCTTTGTTGGTTGGTTACACGTCACTTACAAATACCCTCAAGCATAAAGACAAGCACCAGTGAACTTTAAGACACTTAAAAGAAAATTGTAAACTCATTTCTGATACCACAAAGGCAAAACTATATAATATACGTTCCTGCTTTAGCCTTATATACCAAAAAATTGTATAGCGTGAATTTCAGCAAAAACGTTGTTTGTAAGGAACTAATCCATCCAAGACTTTTATCAATTGCATAATTAGAATAACAACGATTTCATTCTTCTTAAAAAATTTAAATCTATTCGTGGAAAAACAGGTTACAAACCCATTATTAAAGAAAGCCTTTCCATTTTGATTAATGCCCATCATCAATTCATCAACTGTTGTCATTGGTTTATTCACTTTTAAATTCTCAGTCTTTTTATTTATTGTGTGATATGATTATTACTTAACGATGCAAGTGATTATAATGTTATCTGTTAACAATATTACTAAATTAGATATATCTGCCACACACTTTGCTGCACATTTCACTATTTTGTTTCCATTTAAATTTTTGTTCTTTCTAAACTTTTAATTATATCATAATTAATCTCGGGACCAAATGTTTTTGTTATTTTTTTGCAATTAGGATATTGTGAAAGACAAGTATACTAATTAACTTTTTATTCTGCAATTTGAAGGAACGTATCAGTTCAAGAAACAGAGATATACTAAATAACTTTGTGTTCTGACACTTGAAGGAATGTTTAAGTTTATAAAAGACACTTTTTCTATTTAACTTTGTGTTCCGATACTTAAAAGGAATGTATAAGTTTGCGATTATTAAAGACAGATGAGTTAATGAACTTTGGATTCTAGGCCTTAAAAAAACATATTAGTTCGTAAGAGACACTTATACCAATAAACTTCTAAAACTTAAAAAGAATTTAATAATTTATGAAACACTGGAATATTAATTAACTTTGTTTTCAGATAAATAAAGAAATATGTACGTTTATCAAAGATTGGAATACTAATTAACTTTAATTATTGATAATGAAAGGATGAATAATTTTATGAAAGAATGATGTACTAAAAGCTTTTTGTAGTGATATTTGAAGGAATGTATAACTTTATGAAATACAGGCTTACTAATTAATTTTTGTTTCTGTCAAAAGTGGAATTTAGAAGTTTATAAAGGACAGGTATACTAATTAACTCTGTGTTCTGATACTTCAAGAAATATATAAGTTTGACTTCATGAAAAAGTGTATAATTATCATCTTTGTGTTCTGGTAATTTTAGGAATTTATAAGCTCATGAAAGACAGATATACCAATTAATTTGTGTTCTGATAATTAAAATTGATGTATATATTCATAAAAAACAGGTATACATGTAAACGTTTTATTCTGGTATTTAAAGGAATGTATATGTTTATGAAATAGAGTTATACTCATTAACTTTGCGTTCCTGTACTTGAAGGAATCTGTAAATTTAGGAAATTCGGGCATGCGAATTAACTTTGTGTTCTGGTACTTAAGAAATGTATAAGTTTGAGTTCATGAAAAAAGGTACAATAATTTATTTTGTGCTCTAATACTTAAAGAAATGTATAAATTTATGAAAAACAGATATACCTATTCTTGTTTGTGAAATTATTCTTTGTTTTCAAATATTTCAAAACTGAAACTTTTTAATATTGTGTATTAAGAACAACCAGTTTTTCCATGTTATTAAATTGAATTCTGTAAAAAAAGTTTAACTTCCATTTCTCAACACGTACAGTACGTTTTTCATAATAGTTCTATCATGTAGTCTTTTAGGACTTTATTAGAATTTAGCTAAACATGACTATCCATATGTATATATATGTTCATCGTATTCAAATGTATTTCTTTTTGTAAAAAGGCTTAGATTTCATCTTCACATTTCAGATTAGTAACATAGATCATTTATTGTGCTGTGTCATAAATATTTTTATAGAAAGATACATTCAACACTGTCAACACAATATAGTACAAGGAATTCAATACAGGAGTAATAGTCAACAGCATAAAAACAATAAGTGCTAGATTGCTTTGTGGTCTTGTCTGTAGTGTAAATAACAATCACTTAATGATCCAGTCAGTGACAAATACCAACATTTTTTTAGTATTCCTTCTTTTGCTTTATAATCCCTTTTTGTCTTTAGTCAATATCTGCTGTCACAATTTTCTGTTTTTTATTTTATTTCTTCACATCTTATCATGTGTATAATGAAACATCTGTGAACAAGTACTTCCATTCGTTTCATCTACTGTATAATGTACAGGTAACTATTATAACCTTGCAATCTTCATGATGTCTTAAATGGTACTTCAGTTGGCTTTCACAGAGAAATAACATTAACACCTAAGATTCTATTTCTCATAGAGGTTAGGTTTGTATTGAATTTCGCATAAAGTAACACCAGGCTATCTGCACAAGCTGTCCTTAATTTACCAGTTTAAGAAAAGAGGGAAGGCAGCTAGTCATCACCACCCACCGCCACTTTTAAGCTACTCTTTTATCAACGAATAGTGGATTGGCCATCACAATATAATGTCCCCACAGTAGAGAGGGCTAGTTTGTATAGTGTGACGGTGTTTCGAACTCACAACCCTCGGGCTTAACCACCTGGCTATGCCGGGCCTTTCCGCAGTGAACATAGTACTGAATACCCTATTGGGTAGCTTTACAAGAAAAAGCAAATAACCTCGCACAAGTAAAGATCACGAAATATCATATACATTTCTTACGCTACATAATTTCATTCTATTGTTAGAACTATTGTTAACCCCTTTAAACTATTAAACTGATAAACGTTCATATTTGACATCACATGATGACCCTATAATCTACAAGCCAACGTCAACAGAAATTCCAACCCAGATTTATTTCGGCCGATTGAACGATATATTCCAATAAAAACAGCATTACTTTTGACTTCTGCACTTTTTAACAGTGAAAGTTTCTGCCTATACTACGGAACGTATACTCGCGGCTACATGAAGAATACGCCACTGTTTAGCAGGAAGATCTAAGAAGGAGGAGGTAATTCGAAACCGACTCTTGGAATTATCAGATCTAAATATTAATTTTAAGTACTCTTAATCTATAAACGAAACTTCTCACAACGAAGACTGCTTTAAGATAACAGTTGTCCGAGATTCGTTCAAAACTCATGTGGGACAAGCACAGCTGATGCTAACTTTGAATGACTAACCAGAAGGTCAAGAGTCAGTCAGCGGCAGCAGCAACGTGTTGTTTTTGTTTTGGTTTTTTCTGTTGGGGAGGTCCACTGTCTCTTTTATAACGCTACCGTAACTGAAAGTACTATAATCTGCTGCTTGGCACATTAACTACAAAGAAGTACCGGGTTGAACTCACAAGGGTTGGCAGCGGCGGCGCTAGGATATTTTCGTTGAGGGGGGCTGAAATAACCTGGGGAAAGGCTTTCAACAATGCCATCAATATCAAATATAGATGGTAAATTATAATACTGTAAATACCAAGATATATTTCAGAAAAGTGTGCTATTTTTAGATGTGTTTGCAATGCAGTTTTTTGAGGAATTAATACTCTGATTAATAACACTGGGGAACAATCATTTTGTTGCATTTAAAAAAAGACCTTGCTATAGTCCTTTTGAGTGTGTTGATTTGAAATCTGAAGTCGGTTTTTGTCTGAAAGCTACAGATTTTATGCAATTTGACATTTTTATTTATTTTTTAATTTTTCGTTATTATAGCCAATTATAGAAATAGCTTATCAATTTGTGTGAGTATTTTATTCAGGTAGGAATTTGCGTTAACTTTTGCGTAGGTACACTTCATCTGGACAATCTCTTTAATGCTCCAGCAGTAGTCAGCCATCATACTTTTGTCCCAGTGCCCTTGGTAGCGTTCTTCCATGACCTTCAGGTCTTGGTGGAATCGTTCTCCTTGTTCGTCACTCACAGCCCCCAGGTTGTTAGGGAAGTTATCAAGATGGCTGTTCAAAAAATGAAGCTTGATGCTCATGTTGCACCTGAGATCACGAAAAGCGAGGAGCATTCTGTTCACAAGTTCACTGTAGTTCTCCGCCTTATTGTTTCCAAGGAAGTTCTGAACGACTGCCACAAAGGATAACCAGGCTGCCTTTTCTAAAGCGATCATCTTAGCAAAAAACTGATCATCACGAATTAGGGTTTTTATCTGTGGGCCATCAAACACGCCTGTTTTTATCTTCTTAAAACGATAATCCTGGTAAAGCTGTTATGATGTGTTGGAAACATTCACCTTCGGTTTCCAGTGCCTTGACAAATTGCTTCATCAAACCTAATTTGATGTGAAGAGAAGGAAAGATGATCTTATCTCTGCTTACAATTGGGTCTTGTATGATATTTGCCATGCTTGCTTCAAGGGTGTCACGAATAGGCCAGTCCTTCTGGACCCAATGTCTGTCTCGTGCTCGGCTGTCCCACATACAGAGGAAACATGGAAACTTGGTGAAACCTTTCTGTTGTCCAAGAAGAAAATTGACCATCTTTAAGTCTACACTAATGATCCAATTGTGCTCATGATATTTGGATAACTCCATGACCATTCTCATATGATCATAGTGTTCCCGCAATTGCACTGAGTGACCGACAGGTACTGCTCCATAAACATTATGTAAAAGAACACACTTTAGACTGCGTTTTGAACTGTCTAAAAAGAGTGTCCATTCAGCAGGACTATAGTAAGGTACACCCAGTTTTTTGAGAAGCCCTTGGATGTCATGGCAGTAAACAAACTGTCTGTCTTCTGAAAAGAAGGTCACAAAAAGCTGGTCACGCTTTCTGAAATATGATACTTTAACAGAGTGATCAACAAGATTTCTTTCTTGTAATCTTGATGCCAAAAGCTATGCTGCTTTCTTTGAAAGACCTAAATCCCGCACTAAATAATTCAGTTCAACCTGGGGAAGAGGCTTGGGGACGGAGAAAGGTTCAGTGTCTGAAGAACAGTTCTCCGATTGTGTATACTTTTCTGACAATTCACTGTCACAACTGTCTTGTTCGCTTGTATCATGTCCAATGTCTTTATCGTCCAAAGAAGGCAAGCCTTTGAAAACTGGAACAGGAACTTTTTCAGAGCAAGCCGAATAGCTGAGGGAATGTTCGGATACGTAATCTTATGTCTGTTTTTCTTCCCAACACCCGTTGTGTTTACCATGCAGAAATAACAGTCAGTTACATGGTTGGTGGGTTCGCGCCAAATCATTGGAACACCAAAAGGCAGACCATTGCGTTTTCCTTTGGTCCAGTCTCGAAGAATTTCCTCTCAATTGTGGCACACAACATGAGGAGCCCATTGCTTGTCTTGATCACCAAGATGAACTTCAAAATATGCCTTGTAGGCACGCTTGACGAACGAGGATATGTTACGTCGCTGACGATTGAGTGTGTAGCATCCACATATGTAGAAAAAGTCATCAGGCTTGTTTCTGCAATGATATCTATTTTTGGAAGCCATGTTTGATCTGAAACAAAAGAAGAATGATCAAAATATTAGAAGCTATATGTATATATGGACGTGAAAATGCTATACATGGTTTACGCAAGTTCACATTTGTACAATTTCATTAACCTCAAATTGCATACAAACTAGAGCTTGTAGAGAAAAACTAATTTCAGATTTAAAATCAGCGTCTCGAACTCCTTCAGAATCAGTTAAAATATCCAATGCAACTCAAAGTTACTGAAAAAGTGTTCCCCAGTGTAATTTATTATTACAAATAAGAAATAATCTTTTTATGAAAGTATGCGTGTCCGTAAAAGAAGAATATAACCTATATTCCACATTAGGTAATACATGATAATTAAGAAAATCAAAATTAGCTAAGATTTAACATTTAATATACCATTCAGAGTAAAGCTACAAATCAAAAGAGAGATAACATAAATACATAGTTTACATAGCCGAAACGAATTTTCCAATATGAAGTTAATATACTCTGAGAAATAGTGAGGTCACTATCAGGCTAACTTTCTTTTATCATGTTGTGTTTATTGTCCATATTACTTCAAAACAATGCTCCTATTCTTGTGATTGGCAGTAAATATGTCTATAAAAGTATCAATATCGAGTTGTTTTACCCCTTAGAAGTTTACTTACATGACAGCAATACTGCTGGTGCGGTTGTTACCACTGCTGTTGCACTAGTGTGTCTTCAGAAGCTTCAGACATGAGAAACGTCTCTCATAAGCAGTTGAAGTTACAGACGGGATCACACTGATGCATACACGTTTGTGGAGACCCATGAAAGCATCCTTGTGAGGCTCCAGCACGGTTGCAAGCTCCAATGGTGTAGATACTTTCTGCCCTTTATTTTTCTTCCAGGAAATTAGCCGGTTCAACTGGTGGACCTTAACTACGAGGTCATCTTCTGCCAAAACATTGTTTGCTGCCTTTCCTAAGCGTGCTTGCTTGTCAGAAATGTGGAGTTTTGGGGTTCAATGCAGTTGCATTGAATCTTTTATGCAGCTCGTTGAGCATTCTGTGTATCATGGCATAGAAAGTGTGTTTCCTAACATCTGGTGTTATTTCATCTCTTTGGTCAGAACTAGATATGATTATGAAGTCGTCCAGGTGTCTAGGGGCAGGTCGCTGTCCGTCTTGACACATTATCTCAGTGTGTATTCCCACGTTCTTACATATAACCTCTGCAGACTCTTCCAAGACTTTCTGTGCTGCTTCAGTTCTCATTTATTAGAGACCAGAGATAACAGATTCTACTAGGTCATCTGCAGTTACTAGCTGAAGGTTAGGTGGTCTGATAGCTGTTTTGTCATCAGCAGTAGTTTTTCTACGACCACTGGACTTGTTATGAACTGCTAAAATAGGAGGATGCACAGGCCCTTTGATTCAGTGGCTCTGTGGATATTGTCTCCACAAGACGTTTCAGGGTTGTCACAATGGCAGGGATAGTTTTTTCATAGCAAGAGAAGCAGCATGCTGGCAGGCTCATCTTATGTCTGGCAATTGCTTCAACTCTTTGTGCTGGTTCATGGGTTCAAGCTCCTTCTATACCTTCAGAATTTCTTCATGAACAACCGATGTGAAGAAGAATTTGTGAAGCTTTTGAATTGTCACAAGAAACTCTACTGCAGCTTGGACGTTATGCTTACAATCAACTATCACAAGATCGAACCTGTATGCACAGCAGTGGACATACACAGCCTGAGACACCTCTCTTCTGAACCTCATCTGTACGCCACTGATGTGCCCTAACATGACTGTAGCTCCGTCATTGCACTGGCAAAGCTTACATGGCAAACTTGTGTCCTGCAGAGTTATCACGGAACTTCAGTGATGTATTCGCCTTCTTCCAGTTCCGAAAGTCTTCATGGATGAAGGATTTCTCAGTTTTGCTGAAGTATGTGTGACTAAAAGACGACATTCGAAGCATGTCACATGGTTACAGAGTACTCCAGCCACGAGTGCTGATCATGCCAATTCTGGTTGAATGACATTGACTGGTCGCTCTAATCTGTGGCCGTATATCTCCTTAAGTCTGGACAAGTAGGACCATTATTTGGAAGCTGGCTCAGGTCCTTGGGTCCTGGTGGTAGTTTTCATCCTGGATGTAAGTGGTGCCCTCTTGTGGCTATGGTTTCTTACTAAAAGTGTCCGCATTTTCACCATCACGATCACCACTGTCATCCTCACTTGCACCACATCTGTTTGTAGGACCATCTACTCGCTGACTGTTCTTGGATGGCAGGTAATGTTGCATAATGAACCTTATGTGTAGTATGAGAAGTTTCTGTTTAATTGGGTGATGTTTGAGTCTTTTTTGTGTTGGTGTGTTTGAAAACGAGTTGCTAATTTTGATTTCCTCTTTTATTTACTCAAATTGAGTGTGTGTTCCAGTGTGAGGCCGAGTTCCAAAGAAAGAAAGTACCGCGTAAACAAACATAACCCCCTTTTAAAAAGAGCGCTCGAATCTCAAAGTGACGCCCGAGCCGTGCGACTGCATTACGACTTCCTTCTTCCAAGTGGTGTTTGTTTATATGAAACGAATGATAATTTCAATTTTTATATTGGCATCAGAGCTTAGAAAGGATGTTAATTTTAAACATCGAAATATGAGGACAAAGATATGACATACACACAATTGGGTATTTGGTGAATAAGGAACAAATAACAACTAAAGATAGTTCAACAATCCAAACACTGCTTGGCGGCATTGAAATCACCAAATTATATTAATACCACATAAAAATCCAGAACATATCCATGAAATACTGTTAGAGAAAGTGTTGATATTTATCCATATAGAGCAAGTATTTAATTAGAGGGTATTAATAATGTAAAATTAAAAGGCTAATTAGGAAACACAAACAGAGCGTTGATTGGGCATGTTGTAAAACATTGAGAAGTGTGGGGTGTGGCTGGCATCTGGATTTCGATCTGGCTGAGCCGATCGTTAGCCGTTGGCAGCGTTTACAGTAGGGCTTGCACATAATCGGTAAAGTCATAATCGATTAATAATCGGAAAAAAATTATGATCAATTAATCGTTTCCTCTTAATATTATTTATGTACGGCCGCTACGATTCTTGTAATGGATCACGTTTTGCATCATAACTCTGGAAATATGTGCCCACAGAAAAGTACAATATATCAAAGTAAAGCTCTGGATGTCGACAATGTAAAAAGTCATTAACAATCAGTGCAATTACAGTATATCGAAGTGTAATTTTTCTGGTTTTCTTTTTTCTGACTTTCACTGTATCAGCTGTTATTGTAGATATAATAACAATGGCTCATGACTATTTTAAAGTTAAAAATGCGCATGTGTTATAAATATATTAAAGCTACAACATATATCGCCAAACAAAAATTACAAAGATGCAAAAAATACCCATGTATATTGACCATGTAGTAAACGAACAAAAGAGGAGTTCTAACTTCCAAATTCAACTATTAATGGGATTATAGATTTACAACATATTGAAAAGTTTTAAATTTAATAAATTTTGTAGTTTTTAAAAAAGAACTTGCTAAAAACTTAAATTATTTTGTGTCAATTCATGTCAGTACTCAGTATATCAATATTTATTCTTGAACCGATCCTTTAGGAAACAAAAAACATTGACAGTTTCATCGGAGAGATTTGATCTTATCTTCGTAATAAAAAGACCTGTTGCAGAAAAACTTCTTTCTGCGTGAACGCTTATAGCTTGTATACTTTTCATGTCATGATATAACGTAAAGATATTCTCACTTCTTGTCCCAGTTGCTTTATATGATTTCAGGTCATCTTTCATAGTTATCGTTTTTGAATCAGCTTCCTCCAGTCCCTTGTCGAAAGTGTTCATAGCCTCCATATACTCCTTATCAAGTGAAAAAGCTGAGTCCTCTTCATTTTTAGCTTCATTTTCAAGCTCAACTGACTGGTCTTTATCTTTTGCCTTTTTCTCCTACATGTTATGCAATCTTTCAAATGTATGCTCTCCATTTTTTTATTTTTTCTTTGTGCAATAAACGAAATCATATCCTGATTGACTTATTAACCTAGGGTTGTGAAGGTAACAAGGAAGTGAAACAGCATTCCTTTCTAGACTGGCAGTGTATCTCTCTAAAAAATGCTTATATTATTGTTCAGCTACGAGATTTTCTTGGCTGTTGAGTTTAGACAATAAAAATGAACTGAATTTTCAGCTATTAGCAAGTTGTTTGCTTCAGAGCAAAGATTTTTCAGCACGATTTGGACAGGTTTCAGAGCATCAACAAGGTTGTCTAATGTTTTCCACTCAACATCAGTGATAGTTTCAACTGACCTAATAATTCTCAGAGCTTTGGGTATGTAAGCTTCAACCTTCACAAATCTTTCTATCATTATCAACATACTGTCCCATCTTGTTTTACAATAAAGAGACAATTTCAGTTCTTTTCCAAATACACCTTTAATGAAGTCCTGAAATTTTTTCGTTTTTTAATGGTGACTTTCTAAAAAGTTTGTATATTTTTTCTGACTTTGTCAATCACTGAAAATTTTCGTGAATCTTACCATCTGAATCATAAATATCCTTTATTTGTTCAAAAGTAAAACAGCTTTAACAATCTTCATTATCATTCTCTGTTTAATTGTCACTTGCAGCTTCTAAATTTTCATCTTCTTTCTTACCCTTATCTTCCTTGACCTCCTTCCTTTTTGCACATATTTCATCATAAACTACCAAGTATATAGTGTGTACGACACATTGCTGGTAAAAAGGGTTAATATCATTTCCAAATTTGACCATGACTGAAGTCCCATCTGTTGTACATCCGATAATATGATGGTTAAGGCTGAGACCAAAATCTTCAAGTTTCCTGGACACAATTCATATTGTTCTAGCACTTGTTAAAGATCCACAGATTTTTGTTAATCCTAGAGACCAGTGCTTTTCATCACTATGAACATTAATATTGATGTAGCGTTTGTTTTGAATTGACGCATATTCATCAAGGATCAAGGAAAATCTAGCACCAGACTCAACCTGGGCTTGAAAATAACTGCGTAATTCTTGCTTTTTCTGTAAAGCATAATTTACTTCTATATCTTTTCATGCTTGAATCACTGTTTGGTACAGATTTATCAAATTTCTTTTTCTTGAGGCATTTTACATTTAGCACCAGCAGTATTTTTATCGAAGTGATTCCAAACATTAGATTTCCTTGTTTTTAGAACCTTTCCCCATTTTTGTGATAAAAAATATAATTCAGTGGTAAACGCTATTTATTTAGTTCCGTCTGTTCAAAATTTGGTGACAATGCGCAATATCATAGAAGCTATCGATTAAATCTGAACCGAATTACTTGCGCAAGAATAAATCTACGTGATCAGGTTCACACATTTTTACGACTTTTAGTGAAAATAATCCCAATTGGAACCCCACTTCAAAGTCATTTTTTCAATGTTTTCAGAAGGTGACTACCATTTTTATCAATTTAGAACATTCCTTGAGTATATTTAATAAAATAATGCCATAATATTACAAAAAAATAATTATGAAAGAAGTAATTATGACGTAAATAAGAGAATAATTAATCACGACGGAACAACAGCGTAGTTTTCGAAGTTTCCCCTATCAATAATATTTTATGATATAATTGGTATATGGCACACCAAATGCTCCAATGTAAATTAAATGCCACATAAAATGCCTGAAAATACTTCGAAAAAAGAAATATATAATTATTAACGTAACGCTGGGCATTAATTTTTTTTTTAACATCGAGTCACTCGATTTGCCATTATCGCCCATACAACTAGCTTAGCCGATTATTTGCGATTATCGAGATCGATTAACGGTTAAGCAGCGACAAATCTTAACCAATTATTAATCGGTTATTTTTAACTGGGTGCAAGCTCTAGTTTACAGTATGATCAGTTGCTGCATGATCATACGCTTGAGGCGTTCGAAGCGGGAAAGGCGCGCTCGAATAAAGCAAACTACGTGGCCCGGATATCGAATGGTCATTGTAGCACTAAAATAAAATGTATAAATTGCAGTTGACCTTCACAGAAAGGCTGGTTTCTTCATAATGTTACATTATTCATACAGGCCAAACTACAATTGTTTGTTTTGGAATTTCGCATAAAGCTACTCGAGAGCTATCTGTGCTAACCGTCTCTAATTTATCAGTGTAAGACAAGAGAAAAGACAGCTAGTCATCACCATCCACCGCTTGGCTACCCTTGGGCTACCGTTTCACCAACGAATAGTGGGATTGGTCGTCACATTATAACGCCTCCACGGCTGGGGGGCGTGCATACTTGGCGCGACTCGGGCGCGAACCCGCGACCCTCAGATTACGAAACACAGGCCTTAAAACGCTAGGCCATGCCAGACCACTGCCAGACACACACAATTCACAATACGCAGATGACATCGCAATCTGGAGCACCTCCAGAAACCCAGTAATGGCGATGTCTCGCGTACAAGAATCACTAAACAAAGTATCAACATGGAGCAACAAGTGGAGGGTCGTGTTAAATCCGACAAAAACACAAACAATCACCTTCTATAGAAAACTAAAGAAGCAAAGAAAAAATCTAGAAAAATAAAACTATCATTTGGAAACACAACCATTAACATGAGCAAAAACATCACATTCCTTGGCGTCACTTTCGACACAAAACTAACATGGAAAAACACATAAACAATATACACTCATCAATCAGAAAAAGGATTTCATATCTAAAGACTATAACTGGTAAACAATCGAAATGCGCACCGGACACCATCATACAAATATACAAGGCTTACATTCGTCCACTAATAGAGTACGGATGTCAAGTAACATACAATATGTCAAACAACACACTCCAAAAAATCCAAGTGCAACAAAACAAAATATTAAAATGCGCATTCAGTTTACCATCTTTTACGCCAACAAATTATCTACACTAAATTAGTAATTTACCAACCATAAAAGATAGAATAACAGAACTTTCTCTGAAATATTATCTAAAAGCAGAAAACAGAAACAAACTAACGGCATAACTATACAAATTATCAAGTGGACCAACGAAATTCATACCACCTTACAACATATTTCAAGAATCTCAATCCACTCAAGAAAGAATCTAAATAAATAAAATGCATGTTATTAACACAAATTCCTTTTTTTTTCAGGTACAGGGCACACGACAGGCAAAACTTTCGGCGCCTGTCGTGTGAAAGTTGGTTTTCTCGGGGCACTCACGTTTCCCCCACATCAAAATCTTCAGGCATTGGATTTATAGATCCCAGCCCAGGCTTTTTTTTTTCTGGCATACCCTGAATCGTGTTGTTTGAATTGAATTGAATTGTATTCTTTTATTTTACTTTTGATCTGGATTTGAACAATATTCATGTTCACACCCACTCAACCTCTTCCTTTCGGGACAGTTCCCGGGCTTCTTTTCCGCTGCTGCCTTTGCCTCCATCCAAGACAACATTTAGAAATGACATCCTCCACCCAAAATGTCAAGAATAATAATTGCAAGCCACCTTTTAACCCTAATAACAATCCACGAAAGGGGACGAAGAGGAACCACAAAGTTCCTGAACACCCCAGTTGAAGAGAGAACTCTTCTGATTTCTCTCTCTCTAAACTGAACCTCTGCCACGTTAGTTTAGTTTTAGTTTAGACCACTGCGATTGTGAAATTGTTCTTGTTTTCACAAGTGTGACAAGTAACTGCTACAATAATGTATCTACAACATTACACTTTAACCGGAACTATAACTAGCTCAATGACAATTTCAAAATTCATTCTAGAATTGTTTAGAAATATTATTTGGTCAGTTAGCATGTAATGTTATTACCTGATCATAAGTGTAACTTTAATTGGATTGTAAGTCACAATTTTAAGTTTTTGCCACAATCATTAGTACAATGTTGGATGGTTGATACATAATGTAAAATGATCTCTTAGAAGACACAACAGTGGCTAAATGCTTCATACTTTCGACCAATACAAAATACACTTATACATGCATGCTATATTTTATTTTTCATTAAAAGATAAATTAAATTAATCGGTAAATACCTCTGAAACCTTTGGTTTATCAAGTGAAATTCCTGATGATCAGTTGTAGCTTGAAATTAACGTAGTTGTCTAATCTTCGTCAAAGCTCAAGATAGAATGGCATTACACAGGGAGTTTATGAATCTCAGTACATTGAGTACGTTGGTAAAGAACTCATAATACATACTTTCGTCTTAATAAAAACGTTGAGTTCTACAGATCTGTATCTCTTTGATGTTAATTGCTGAGCAACAAGGACGATTGTGTTTTCCATATTTTACAAATATATGTAGATAACAATATTCGGGGGCTGAGAGGGTCTTGTCTCATTGGGGGATTCCAGCCCCAAAGCACTCCCCTCTTTGGCGCCGCCAATGAGAGTGGGAGTCATTTCTGAGACATTTTATATATGAATACTAAGTTTAAGAGTTACACTGATGGGCATGTGTGTGTATAAATATATATTTACGTTACTTGTCAATGAGAACTAATATGTTTGTGTTTCCATGACAATATGTTAAAGATGAAAACGTGAGAATACACACATAATATTACAACTAAAGCACATTAATGTTTTATCAAACTCATTAGCAAGTGTCCACATTTATTTTAATTTAGTAAGATTGACATGCACACAATAATAATTGTACTATATTTTCCTGGAATTGTTATATCTTCAAACACTTTTTTCAACCTGTGATATTTATAACACAATTAAGCTTCCACAAGGAGCAGAATTGAAGACAAACAGACGTGAGAAACGTGATCTTGTTATCTCCAGAGAAAGCTTCTGTATTTGGTATGATCACTCTGTTATTGGTTCGTACCATTTACAGTTCGTCCAAACTGAAAAGATTCGCGCAATAACTGGTTGATATACCAGCAAAACTATTAACTTCAGGATAGTCAGAAAATGATATAAATCATTGATTCAAAGATGTTGCATGAATAGCATTAAAAATGGTCTTTTATGCTGAAATCTTCGTAAAAACAGCAACATTCTCAACATGAAAGTTCTGTTTGTTGTACCAGTAAGCCAAGTGACGACGAAAGGCGACACCATAGATATTAGTTTGCCACTTTATTCGTGTATGAAATATTACGTAATCGTATTGCTGGATTTAAAAACCTTTTGACTTGATTAGAAATCAAATAAATCAATAGAGAAATAAAATTAACATTATTAAAGCAGACCTTTATCATTCATGCAACTCTAATATCGTAGTCAAGAAAAATGTTTTATTCGTGTCAATGTAATCTTCAATTGTTCCAATAAGTTGAGAACCAATTTTGAAACTTTAACTAATGTTGGTCATGTTCACAATATATCAATTTCTGGGATAATTCGAGCAAGTTATGCACTTCTATACTAAACATATTTTATAATCTAATTTGTTCCATAACTTATTTTTACAAAAGTTAGTTGGCAATATTATATAAATATTTAGTTTCTTATGAATTTTGCGCAGAGATAATCAAAAGTTATCTGCGCTAGTCGTCCCTAATTTAAAGGTGTAAGACAAGAGGGAAGGCAACTAATCGTCACCACACATCGCCCACTATTGAGCTATTCTTTTACCAACGAATAATGGGATTTACCGCTGTTACGTATTTTTTATGTTTTATGTTTTTCGTAGACTAAACGCAACAGAAAAACACAGATAACAGCTTGTATAATATATTACACTAAACTATTATCAGATATAACATAAATTATATAATAACAATGACAAATATTAAGTTTAAACCTTCAAAATTAATTACAAAACAAAATGGTATTAGTTTCAACCTTCAAAACTAATCACAATACAAAATGGTACTGGCCTGTATCTAATATAATGATCTAAAACGAAAGTCTCAAATTCCAGTCTAGGAAGTGAATTTGGTCCCACGAAGAAATTCCGAAGCTTAAATGAAGAAGTTCAGAAACAATTCACAGTTCAATAAATTTGATGAAGTTCTTTCCACGTTGCTTCCGATGAACATCACAAAATTGTCGCCTTTAATTTTTCCGATTTCCCGTAAATAGTTCCACACGTGTTGACTTTCAGTATAACCACTAATTCGAAGGAATCGCAGAGATTGACGAAATAAAATCACAGCTTCCGTAGATCTAACTTCAGTCACAAATCACAGCAAACACTTAAACCTTCTCAAACCAATGACTGACTCTCTTCTCTTTTGAATAAAACTAATGTCTGACTCTCCTTTCTTCCTCGCATCTTTGTCTGTTTATATATTGTAGGCCTAGACTCCTCGAACCACCGCGAAACTTCTACAGAACTCCAGAGCAATCCGCGCATGTCCGTTCTTGCACGAAACTAAACATCTAGACACGAGGTCGCTAGCATTTCAATTAAATACATATGATTGGTCTACCTAATTCTACAAAATTCTAAATGTTATTTTAAATGAAAAACAACGTATTTTATTAGTTTAAACTTTGAAACAATAATATAAATATGGAAATAATAATAATATAAATGAAAATTTAAACACAACACGACATGTTGTCGCTTACAAAATATTTACACGACATTTACATAACAACCGTCACATTATAAAGTCTCCACATCTGAAATTTGGTGTGACAGGAATTCGAACCCATGACACTAGGGTCACGGGTTTAGTGCCTGAACCACCTTGACATGCCGGGCCTCATTATAAGAGTGTGAGATATAAGTACCACAGAAATATACTCCATTTTAAAGTTTTAAACAAACATATTTTTTGATTGTACAGACTTTGAATCTTTTTTCATAATTTACGTAAAATTAAGTATTTTTCTGTGGCAGATAAGGTATTCGGGCTATCTGCTGGATTCATTGAGGAATTGAAAGGCTAAGAACTATGGAAATCTGTGATAAATGTGGTTGAAATATATGACATGAAATGTTGCCAGTAAAATGTTTGTTTTTAAATTTCACACGAAGCTAAACAAGAATTATCTTGGTTAGCCCTCCCTCATTTAAATTTGAAAAACTAAAAGGAAGGCAGCTGGTAATCAACATAATTTGAAAACAAAAATCATCAAATGACTCAGCTTTAATTAGATCCCAAATCAATCAAGGCATGAAGAATTATGCAAATAGTTTCTACTCAAAAAACTTACCCCTTTCTAATAGCCCCTGAAGTTGTGAAATCTTCACATGTAAAGTTAATTTTTTTCATATCTTCAGCTTTTGAGCTGTTTGTTTATTTAATTATTATAATGACCTTTTTCTAAATTGCACATTTGTGAAAAGTCTATCTGACAACAAACAAGGAAATTGTTAAAATGCATACTACTATTATAACCACGATTGAAAAAAAAATTGTTTTGGAATCATCAGAATCATGCACTGTACACATTATAAGCAAAAGCAATGTTTCCAGGTTTTTTTGATAAAAATAACTTCAGCAGATAATTATTTTTCCTTAAGTGTTATTTGAAATGATTTCAATAAAAATATTTAATTAGCCAAAGAAATGACGAATAACATGAATGATTTATTCAAAATATCTCAAGATATTTAAAACCATTTTCATTCGAGCATGGACGAATACTTTATCAGTTTACAATGTTACTTTAACTGTGCCACAATTTTTTACTTCATCTAAAAGTTATGACACATTGTACGTAACTACAAAGTCAGCTCGGCATGGCCAAGCGTGTTAAGATTCCGACATTCTTTTTTTTAAGGGTGATGAAGACTAGCTGCATTCCTTTTCGTCTTACATTGCTCAATTGAGGACCGTTAGCACAGATAACTTTAGAGTTGCTTTGAGCGAAATTCAAAAACAAAAAAATACAACAAGGTATAATTCTTATATAACACGTTATATCATTTGAAATTCCAGTAAACGTCAGGCTTATAAGCATAACAGCAGAGGAAAATAAAACTTTCATGTTGAGAAATTTTGCTTTTTTTATGAAGATGTCTGGTAAGAACAAAAAATTATGCTTTTTTCTAACAGGTTAGAGAAAGTAATTTGAACTAATTTGTACCTACTATAAAGTTAACATATGTTTCTCAGTTTATTTACCAATAGTTGCGTTCACTCTTTCCGGATTAGAAAAATTGCGTTTGTCAAAACCTAATACCCATACCAGTCGTCCTGAAATACATTTAAACACAGGAGATTTCTTTTCACGAAATAATATGAAGGAATTCACATCTATTTCTCAACATTTTTATTTCTTCTTAAAGCTTTACTTTGTTATCTTAGGCCCCACAGTGGCTCAGCGGTATGTCTGTGGACTTCCAAGCTAAAATACGTGTTCGATACCCGTGGTGGGCAGAGCACAGATAGCCCATTGTGTAGCTTTGTGCTTAATTAAAAACAACAACATTGTTATCTTACATTCCAGATAATACCGAATGGAAGAGTTTTTCAATTCTGTGTTTCTTTAACGCTTTATGGCACAAGGCCTGCGCTATCTGTGCCAGACATCTCTTAAGTATAATGAAAATACAAAACTATAAACAAAATGCAAAAAACAGAAGCAAAACGGCAATGACTCCAAAAAAGCTAAAATTACGATCCGTACAAACATTATCACAATGTTCAATGACATTTTCCAACGTTAAAGGTAAACCTGGAGAAAAAAATATGCCTAGGGTAGTGCTCCTGCTCACAGTAGTAAAGAAGAACGAAATCAAAGCCTGATTATCATCAAAAATGGTAAAATTTTGTGGATAAGACCAATGTAGGAGAAAAGAATAAAAAAACTGTAAAATGTGTAGCACAGACAAGATAACATTTTTCCATTGACCTTTATCAAAACAAGATAACGAAATAGCAACTGCAGGGTTGACTTGGAAAAGCTTGTTATGAATATGTTCATGACAAGTCTACTACCAACTGGAAAGTCGTGCCTTGTTCACGAGGCCATATACAGGACAGGCACAGCTCTCACAACACCAGAGCAGACAAAATTAGCTTCAGCCTCAGCAGCTTGTTCCCTAGAATAACATTAACGTTAAGTATCCATAAAAGCTGGATAGAAATCGGTGGCTCACAAAAATAGGCAAGTCTTTTCAGAATTTGTCAGAGAAAAAAGCGAAAACACGCTTTAAAAGAAATCAGAACCGTTAGAGAACTACGGTATGTATTGTAGAAAGTACAGTTATTTTATTACTTAGCCTTTATAAGGTTCAAAGCAGTCAAGATAGCATTCAATTCAGCAGTGAATATAGAAACTCTCAAGGATATCCTGTGAATAATGACAGAGCCACAATAAACCACGACAAAGATCAGAGAGTCAACTTATTTCGAATCATCCACAAAAATGGTTCGTGAAGAATGGGTTTAAAGATCTTTTAATATATAAATTTGCTCGCCCTCTACATTCCGACATTTAGTTATACAACCCCTTTAAAACAGGTGATCAGCTTACAGTCACTTACCTCTTTCTTTCTTTGTGAACTTGACGATAAAACATTTTCTCAACTCAAACGAACTGCTTTTACATACATATTTCCCTAGAAGTGGATTTTCTCGACATCACAAGGTAGATATATGCTGGTCAAATAGCATTGGAACGCCTCTATAAACTGGTCCATCATACAACCTTTTTCTCTATTATTAAGAAACATGTTGAAAGGTTACATCATTGAAAGATCTGAGAAATGTTTTCTGTGAGGAGAAACGCATATGGGATGATATAATTGATGAATTCCTTAATGTAGTTCCTATCAGGAAAAATCTCGAGAGTTTCACGGTATCAGTGGTGCCATTTTTACTTAGAAGAAGGATAACTGGGTGCAGAACCCTTTTATGTGCGATCACGAAATTTCTCTTCAGTAAAAAGGATTAAAGAAAGTTGACAGAGCAGTCACTGTAATTCGATAGTGTGGACAGAGACAGGAGTAAATATAGACTTAGCAGGAATGGCAGTTCAATGAGTCTCTTTCCCACATTATGTGAAGAGCTTTTGTTTTCTGGAACTGCCATACCAGCTTAGTCAATATTCACTCCTGTCTATTTCCATAATTTTGAATTACAAATACTTCTCTGTTCACTTTCTTTAATGGAATACAATAGTATATGTCTGAAATTGAAGTGGAATCAAACACTTCCTGGTCTTATAAGAAGAGATCTTATTTACAGTACATAAAGGTTGCACCTTTTGTTTTCCTCTTACGAAGGGAGTGTCTTTAATTGTTTTATCCCCAATGGCTTCAATGTTGGCAGTGATGCTTCCACCAAGATGACCTCAGGGATTTATTTCATAACTGACTTTGGAGTGCCAGCATATCCTTCCAATTCTATCTTGATGAAGAAGGAAGACATTTGTCATGATAGATTTCTCAAACAAAGTATGGAAAATGGAAACAACGAGATGCATGAAAGAATTTAGGTGATGGTTGGTGATCAGTCTTCTAAACGTGGTCACTTTCCATTTAATATATTTGTTTCATTTTATTTGAAATTACTTAATGTAGAATCCCTACAAAATGGAGAACATTTAGTGCCATTGAATCAGTCTACCACTGATTAATAGGATATAATGAACGTCAACTCTCACAATGACATTGTAGTCACATCTCATTCGTGAATTAATGGCCCAAGTGATGTGTCAAAGTGTTGTCAGTTGAAATAATCTTTCTATTACCTTAAGAAGAGCCAGTCTCAAGGAACACTTAAATTAGTGTTTGAAATTTAGTGGAGGTAAAATGAAGAGAGAGAACCTTTCTTGATACATCTACTCATTATATACAAGAATACATATTAAGGACAAACTATTTAAAATGAAAAGTCGAAAAATAATTTATTACAAAACGTGATTAGAAAACAGAAATATTAAAATGTTACACTTCTTGTTATTCTCTGTTTCTGTCTTGTTCTCAAGCTGATAATTAAATTTAAAATAATGCAAATTACCTTTGCTTTTACGACATGATCGAGAAGTACATTAACTTACCTTTTTTCCAAAGAGAACGTACTCTCTCCTTGACAATTTATTTAAACCGTAAGTACGCAGTAAATACGTTTTATCGTTGGGAAAGTTTATGTTCATGATCCAATAAAAATCTTTTGAATATCAAAAATTTAAACACCTGTATTCACACTTTATATCATTGAAATAGAAATAAAAAATGTAGCTACCAAGTTTTGCCACAATTTAATAACAAAGAAAATTAATAAAATGTTTCCAAAAATGTCTTGAATAAAACAGTGTAAAAGTTTTGATGACAACAACCCACTTGAAATGAAAATAAATCTCAGAACGATTGATACGTGTATTAACAAGTACAAAACACTTTTCGACCTTCCTACGTCATTTTCAGGTTAATTCTTTATTCTTATGTGAAAAAAGAATGAACAGTAACATAATAAACGCTAGTCGCCCCGAGTAAATCCAAAGTTAGCTTTTAACAAACCTTAAAATATCTGGTAGAATTTTAGATTAAGTATAATTTATAAAAAGAACTGTTCTGATCCAATAAAAGTGTCAGTTTATCATGAAAGCATGTGCACACAATGTGTTATCTACCATAATAAACACTGTACTTTTGTGTTTAAAATTTTGCCAAATCTCTTTATTTCATTCTCATACTAACAGATAGCCTCATGTGTAGCTTTGTGCTTAATTATAAAACAAAAACTCTTAAATGTATTATCACAGTTTCTATAACTATTTCCAAAACTGTAGAGGCAGTTGTAATATTTATAATAACTGTAATTTACAGAAAAATATTATTAAATTGTTTCTCGTTTCTATATGGAAATCTACACTTTGATTTTAAGGTGTTTAGCTGAAGACAATGAACAGTCAAAACGTTCTGTTATAATTATATAGGTAAATCCTGGTATTCAAGGTACTGACAGTGTTATTAAAATAGTCAAATTCACTACTGATCATCACCATCTTTCATTAATATGAAAGTAAGATTGAATTTTTCTAATTCTGTTTAACATGATATATAAAACTTGTGTTGGTTTGGATTTAAAATTCTTAGTTCCCTATTAGGATTTAAATATCTAGGTTTAAACATCCACCTGCTGTAGTGAGTCTAAATATACAATCTGGCTGTAAAAAAATGAATATTTTAACAACGTAAAAAACCAATTTAATTAAATAAATCGAACGTAATATGATAGCTATAACACAAGAATATAGTATTTTGATATAAAAATGATGTTTTTCACTATATGTGTTATCAGTTTGTCATTTTTTCATCATATCATTCGACTCAAGATGTTTAAAGAAGAGATGTTTCGAAGTTATTACTTGTGATGGAATAGGGTTCACATCGCAATCATTGCAGTGATCCGCACGGTCATCAAATTTATTCAAAACTATACATATCTAAACTGTTTCGTAAATAATTTAGGCAAGTGATTTAACTATTTGATTACTTCAAATACACAACACTACTTTACATTTTATTTATTTTACGCATTTAAATACAAAATACCAGAATAATAAAAATACATCGTACGAGAAATATGAATGTTCACATATTTTTGGTTGAATAAAAAAAACGGCAATCTGCTGGCCCAGCATGGTCAAGCGCGTAAGGCGTGCGACTCGTAATCCGAGGGTTGCGGGTTCGCGCCCGTGTCGCGCTAAATATGCTCGCCCTCCTAGGCGTGGGGGCGTATAAAGTGACGGTCAATCCTACTATTCGTTGGTGAAAGAGTAGCCCAGGAGTTGGCGGTGGGTGGTGATGACTAGCTGCCTTCCCTCTAGTCTTATACTGCTCAATTAGGGACGGCTAGCACAGGTAGCCTCGAGTAGCTTTGTGCGAAATTCCAAAACAAACAAGTGATCTGCTACCTGAAATATAAGATATAACTGGGTATTTCATCACTGCAGAAACGTTGTAGCCGATATCTTCCTCAACTGATTTGTTTAATAAATGATATTTAAAGTATCACTTTTAAACACATTGATTGACAAATTCCAACAAATTTATAAATTAACCATTTGTAAGACTTGCTAAAGCTTTTTTTTTGTTTTCGACTGTCTGCAAACAATACTTTTCATATATTTAACATGAGACGTATAAATAACCTAAAACTTGAAAATGACTTTTAACCATTTGAAATTTATTGAGCTAAATACGAATTTTATTTTTTAAAATGAAGTTTAGATATTGCTAATTTACTTTCAAATTCAGAGCATCCAACACTTCTATAAAACAATAAGTTAGATTAATTATGGCATTGTTGTTGACAGAGTTATATACTCACAGAAATATGAAAGAAAACTGCTCAAAATGATGTCATTGAAGTTTTTATCAGTATTTCCATAATTTGGTAGAGCTATCGTCTTCTATTACGAAAGAATGTATAACAAAAATACCAGCATACAAAGAGTTTTAATGTATACATTGATGTACAGTGGTTTTAAATTCAGAAAATTTGCTTATACAGCAGTACAATTATTTGGGAATAAAACCAAACAAGGCCTGCTCTGATGTCAGTTGCTTAAATAATACTCCAATTGCAACTGATAATGTTTAAAAATCTGGAACAACAGTCTAATATCTACATAAATTTAATTATTTTAAGGTAATATGTATTTAAGGATTTCTCATATCAGTAAAAATATTTTAGAACTAATATGACACTGAGTTTTAATATTCTTTACAGTCTATCATACATGTATAACTACCTTGTCTAGAACACGTGGTTTAAAAAAACAACAGTAACACGTTTCGCAGGAGTTTCTACTGAATTGAATTCTAGAATAACGAGATTTTCAAGCTATTTTAGGAATCTGCAAATATCGTTTATAACCATGAAATATTTGATTTTTACAAACCTCATATACAACACTAATAAATTAATTTTGAAACTACTTTATTTAGTAAGTATATAAAGATTGAAAACACAAAGTTATTGACGTAATAATACCTTCAGAACTTTAAACTGTGGAATTAAATAAAAATGTTGACAAGAGACGGGAATTTCGAAATGTAGCTGAATCAGCAAAGCAGTCATGTGATCTTATTCTCACTCTCTCTCCAGGTGTTTGGGTATATATATTTGTATACCCAGGATGGTCAGGTAAACTAGACCTTTTCTTCTTTCCATAACTTTGTTTGAATAAACTCATTAATACATTTAGAGGAAATACAAAGGGCTGACCTAATTGCATGACTTTAAATCTGGTCATTTTCAGGGGAATGTCCATTTATACTGTTCTTTCATTTTTTTTTGGTTTTATTAAGTCTAGTACATTGGTGGCCTGTTTTATTATAGCCCTATTTTAATATTATTATCATTATTTTAAATTTGATTTTATCTCAGAGATCTGATACAAAAATATAACGGCGAAAGGTGTTTAGGTCTCTATTTATCATCTGTGCAATATCTGTCTCGTTCGCATCACAACTCATTTTTTCGCCAATTTTTATCAAAATATATTATTGTACTATATAGAAGTCTGTCTGGCATTGTTTGTGAATTTGAGTATTTGTTGTTACGTATTTTTGGATGTTTTAAGTTCTTCGTGGACTAAACGCAACAGAAAAACGCAGATAACAGCTTGTATAATTTATTACACTAAACTACTAACAAATATAACAGATATAACAAATTATATAATAATAGTGACAGATATTAAGTTACAACATTCGAAATTAATTACAAAACAATATATTATTAGTTTCAAACTTCAAAATAAATCACAACACAAAACGGTACTGGCCTGTATCTAATGTAATGATCTAAAATTACAGTCTCAAATTCCAGTCTAGAGTGTGAATTTGGTCCCACGAAGAGATTCCGAAACAGTTCACAGTTCAAAAAATTCGCCGTCTCTCAGCACAAGGAGTAATTCAGATGTATCGTAGAGATTGATGAATAAAAATCGCAGCTTCCGTAGATCTAATTTCAATCACAAATCCACGTTGAATATTCACAGCAAACACTTAATCTTTCTCAAATAACTGACTCTCTTCTTTTGAAATGAAACCGGTGTCTGAATCTCACTCTTTGTCTTCGAATAAAACTAATGACTGAATCTCTCTCCCTCGAATAAAAACTGATGACTGATGACTCTATATCTCTCACGTCACCGTCTTTTTTTATACCGATAGGCCTATTTCTCGAACAATCTTGCAATTTCCATACAACTCCAGAGCTATCCACGCATATCCGTTCTTGCACGAGACTACACTTCTAGACAGGAAGTCACCAGCACTCATTTACAAACATGTGATTGGTCTACTTAATTCGAGAAAGTTCTAAAATGTTACCCTAAATAAATAACATATTTTAGTTTAAACTTCGAAACAATAATATCAATATGAAAAAAAATGAATAATACAAATGAAAATTCAAACACAATACGACATGTTGTCGTTTACAAAATATTTACACATATACATAACATTTGTGCATGAACTTTGAGAAATTTGTTGTCGGTACTCGATATGCTGATGTAATTAGTGCATTCTATAATGTTTGGAGTTTGGTTTGTAATTGTTTTTCATTTACTTTGATCCATGCAGATGCTGCATAGTCTGTTACTGGTCTAATGCATGTTTTGTATATTTTAATAATGTTTTCTCTGTTGTTTAATAATGTATACCAGTTAGGCTCCTAGCATAGTTTATTCTTCGCCCATTTTTTTTGTTTTTATGTTACCTACATGTTTTATCCAAGTACGTTTAAAATCATAGGTTAACCCGAACAATTTTGTAGATGTAGCAGTATGAAGAAGCTCTCCGTTCATGCAGACATGGGATTGATTTTTTTTACGTTTCGTTTATTTTGTAAATATCACTGCTTGTGCCTTTGCTGTGTTTATTTTAATTCCATATTTTTTGCTGTATTAACTTTGTCTGTTTTGTTTGGTTGAAAGTTAGAGGCTGCTATTTCTGTTGTAGGGGCACTTTTCCAAATTTCTACATCATCAGCGACCTGTGACGCGTATCCATGGTTTAGATCTTTATGTGGAATATTATTTAAACACATGATGAAGAGAATAGGACTAACCTCCCCTCCTTTAGGGACGCCAGCTTCTGGAGTAAAGACCTTTGAGAAAGTTCCCTCGACGTTTACTTCACATTTTCTGTTTTCCAAAAGGTGAGATAACCAGCGAGTAATTTCTCTCGGTAGTCCCATTTCATACACACGGAACCGAAGACCATTGTGCCATACTGTGTCGAATTCTTTCTCGGTATCGAGGAAGCAGGCGGCAGTGGACTCTTTTTTTATTGAAGCTGTATATCATTGTTTCAGATAATCTAATTGAATGAACTGATGTTTGTCTGTATTTTTTTAAATCCGTTTTGTTCTTCTGGTAATTTAGAAGTAATCTCCAAAAGTGTAAAAGGTCTATTTATTATTATACTTTCAAGAATTTTGCCTGCACAGCGGGAGGGGCTGACCGGACGATAACTGTTTGGCTTATCAGCTTTTTTTTTTTTATCTTTTTTGGGTCATTAATATATTTGCTTGCTTCCAAAAAACTGGGATGTATCCATAGTATAGAGCTAGATTAAGTATGGCTGATAGGTAATCAAATAATTTTAGAGTGCCTTTCTTGAGGAGAATTGTTTGTTTTCCATCATGGTTTGTTGTTGAATTTTTGATTGCTTGTTCAAGTTTACTTAGTGTGTTTCTTTCTGGTGAGTAGTAGGGTTGTGTAATCATATCTACTATTAGTGTTGCTGTTTATAATGTTGGCTGGAAAATGTAGTTAATATAATTCTATGTTATTTGTTACATGGTTGTTTAGTTTATTGTTGTAATAGTTGTTCATGTTGTGTTTTAAATGTGTTTTGTTATTGAAGTTTCAAGGCTTCTGCTTTTTCTTTGTTAGTTTGTTGTTATATTTCAGTGTTTGTTATTTTCTTGTCGTGGTTACTTTTGTAAATATTTTTAAGTGTAGCTAGAATTTATTGGGATCTGCTTGTTCGTTTAGTTGGAAGTTGTGGAGTAAAAGTTATCCCATTTCTCTTGTTTTTGCTGTCTAATTTCTGCTCTAATTTTATTTTCGTTTTTTATTGCCATGAATAATCTTCTCAATTGTTTTTGTTTTTTCATCTTTGTTAATAGTTGATTGGTTGGTTTCCATGCATTGTTTGTGGTTGCATTTTGCTGTTTTGTTACCGTGTCCATAGTTGTTTTCAGAATGCACTCCATGATTATTTAACTGTAACAATCAATTGCAGATTCGTTATTCGCTGTATGCTTAATTTTGTCTTAAAGTATGTTGTCTTATACTTTTCGAAATTATTTTCAGTTTGATTTGTTATTATCAAATTTGACCTGCCTACAAATATTATCTTTATGGGGGTGAGATCGAAGACACACCATAATGGCAGATGGTCGCTGTCTTATTGTTATAAAGAGGTACCTCTATTTGGATTAATCACACCGTTATTAGTTAAACCTAAATGCAATTTGTCCAATCCGGAAATTGCTATGCAGTGATATGTAAATACACTAATTTTAGCGTAATTACAACATAATTCAAATTCTTGGCTCAAAGCTTTCGGATAAACTTTGTAAAAATGGGTTTTGTAAACTGAAATATTCATGAAAAGAGCAAGTTCTCAAAATTTTACGATGACGAAAGACAACTCTATAGACATGATGTGAAATCGAATGTGCAGTAAGTTCATTTTCAAAGTTTACTGATATAAAAGATATCAAGTATGCGTTCTAAGGAAAGAAATTTCTCTTCAAGTATCTTTATTTGCTCACGGGAAAAACAAAGTGTTTGAAAACTTTCACAAAATATTTTAAAAAAAACTACCATGCAGTTTTCAGTAAATCTGAAGTATTAACAGTCGGTTTTGAAAGTTTCAACAGATATAAGTTATACATCCACCACTGGTATAATTTTTATTAGTTCTAAGTAATATTTTATGACTGAGAAATAAGAAAACAAGTGAGATTTCAACATTTTTTCAAATTTAATCCAAATTAAAAAACAAAAGCATGATGATTTGAGATTCAAACAATAAACATCACAAAAAAGAATAAATTTCAAAAATAAATATTTCAGAAAGCGAACTGAAAAAGTATTTGTTTTTCTTCAGTGACAATATTATGAATGTTGCAAGAGAAAATCAAAGACCTTCAATTGATAATTTGATATACAAAGAAATACTTCAACAAACTCCACTTTGTGACGTTATTCAGTTATGATAGCTCATTTTTAATTAAATTTAAGTGAAATCATTTTTATCATTTTGATGGTACATTGTTGAATGTTAAGTTTTCCAGAATACATTTCAGGCTTAATAACAGTTAGTATAAAACTTTTCAATAAAAATCTTTGTGCAAAAGTATGAATTTTCTTTAATATTTATTTAAATTTTAAGTCACCATACCTAAATTTGTGATCAAAAGCGATATTATTCCTGACAAGAATATTCATCATTTGAGAGCCATCTTTTGCACAAAATGTATTAAGATCAAATTTTTTTAAATGACTTATTTTGTTCTGGCTGGCAATAAAGCATGTGTTGACCATGTGACAGAACTTTTGATTTTAGATCTGTTACGCTGTTTCAAATCTCGGGCAAAACACAATTTTTTTTCATATTCTAGGGCTGTTGGTAAGCTACAAGGCAAATTAAATCAAATTGTGTATTTGAATGAAAATAGTTGTACGTTGGTGGTGTTTTTTACCTGCCTTAACTACATCTATATCTTCAAAATTTTTTCGTCCATATTATAACCTTGTATTCAGTGTCATGTAAGATGTTACAAGATTCGATGTTTATACAAGAATAAAATGTTCCATTGTAGGACGTTACATTTAAAACTGTTATTGGTTACTGTTACTTAAATTTACAACATCCTTTTCTTTCCTTGTAATTCTCAAACCAAAAAGTATAAATTAACGATGAACATTTTCATAGTTTGAAGATCTTTCCTCCTGTACTTCCATCATTTTCAAAATGAATATATATAAAATTTACATAAATATATATACATGTTATCGTATTCTTTTTATCAATATTAAAAATAACAACAACTCGTAAATAGAAGTCACAATTTACCGAATTCATAGTGTACTGAAACCCAAATTATTTGAACTATAAAACGTGAACCCTGGTAGTTATTAACAGATTTTGTGTGATATTTCATGAGGAAACATTTCAAGATAAATAACTACATATGTTTCAAAAATTAATTATATAAGTTTAGGCAATATATATGTATAAATATTACAGTTCATCATCACCTGTACACCATCATATTTTTCATCAGTGCATGTATTTTAACAAGAATTCTTCATACTTCTGGAAAGGAAATTAAGGAGATACACACCCTCGAAATGCACCTAAAAGCTTCAGATGAAAAAAAACACTTTATCTTACATCCACTTTTATATAATATTCTACAACTTTGTTTTCATAACACTTAATTGTTTATTTCGGTTTGTTTACAATGAACTTATGTTTTTGTATATATGGATTATTGCATGTAAAAAGTGAGTATCATTCTTGAAATAAAGACAGAGCATAAAAGTAAAATTAAAGCATAGAAAATAAAATGATTCGTTGACTGTTTGTACTTAAGCAGAAAGCAACACAAATTGCTCTCTGTGCTGTGCTCACTAAGCGTATTAAATTCTGATTTCTAGAGATGTGAGTCCGCAGACATCAGTGTGGGAAATTGCACTACATATTTTAGCCTAAAAATCCATGACCCTAATCGTTAGTCAAATATGGGACTCTGACTTTTAAGATAATTCTTTTGTGCGTCAAATCAACCAAAATATAAATTAAATTTTATTACGAATTGCTCTTGTTTGTATATATCAATTTACGGCTTTCAAACTGGATATATAATTGTTGTTTATAACAGCTATGAGGGTCAAGTATGTCATTGAAATACAATGTTTCAATTTTTTTTAATATAGTATAATCAATGTTTTGTTCAGATATCTGCACCAAATGCAACTTTGTATAGATGCCATATATTCATTTTGCTACACATCAACAATTTCAATATATTTTTCTCTGTTAACGTATGCTAAATTTATATTTATGCAATAAGTATATTGTGATTTGGTACAAATTTCCCAAAGAAATAATTAAGACTTACATTAAATAACTAAATGTTTTGACAATATTTCCTTAAAATATGTTTCATTTTAAAAAGTAGTTCTTGTTTCTCACAAGAAAGACAGAAGGTTTTCCATAAAAGTCATTCCTACCTGAGCTACTCTTGCCCATTAGTCTGCTAATTTGTGAAAGAAGGTGATCAACAAATGGTACTAATGAAACAATACGAAAGTACTCCTCAGGACTAGTGGTTTTAGCCTGTCTTGGCATTATGATGTTAATTTAAATCTCACTACACAGAGTTTGAGCCTCACAGAAAATGATGTAAAATTCATACACAGTATTATTTCTGAGTGAATGGAGTAAATCTTCTACTATTTCTACGTGATGCATCGCAGCACCTATATCAATGTTCTGTTGCTGCAGTAAGTTGCACAGACGTAAACTGAAGGAAAACAATTCAGCGATGGTAAGTAAAGTGATGATAAATTCTGACTGTGTTATAGAACACAACATTTGATTGGCTTGCATGAAAAAATCTCTGTCTTACCAACTTGATATGGTCTCAATGGCATCTGCAACTACATGGAATGATTCTGGAAAGTAAATGACTGAGTCATGACTCTCAATCCACCGGATGGGGCAGAGACCGTGTTTTGTTTTGTTTTTCGATTCAAATGCTCTATTTCTCCACCGAAAGCGCCAAAAGGTGCTTTTGTTTGGGTGTATTGAGAAAGTTTTTAATGCTAGGAATTACTCCCATGTAATTTCGCACAGAAACTTCTTTACAAGCATCAGAAATTCCTAAGTTTACGGAATGAGCACTGCATTGTACACCAAGTGTAAGTGAGAATTTATCAGTTATGTGTTTCTGGACACCATTTAATTTCCCATTCATTGAGGCAGTACCGTTTGACGTCCTAGCTAGTAAGCTATGTCATTACCATATTTTCTCAGAGCATGCAAATATCTAACACAAAGCGAAAAGTGTTCAATACCTAAAATATCTGTTGTTTCATCAGTTAATATTGAGAAACACTTTGCAGCATTAACCCTGTTGACCAAAGCATCAAGAATATGCGTATAACAGGCATTGACGATTACATTTTGAGTTTGAGGAATCAAATACGTAGCATTTCCCTGTGTACTTTTAAGGCTTGCTTAAAGCAAAATTGCCCAAAAAATTCGCATCGTTATTGATGGGCTCCTCATCAGATTTACCAACAAACATTGGACCAGAATCATATTTTCCCTCCAAAGCTAAACCATGTCTCCCACACAGCAATATAGTATGAATGACAGGCATTAAATATTGCATTTTTTTATCTCAGTGTTTGTCTAAACGAGACAGAAAGACATAGTTTTAATTAAGTTATTTTGTACATAAGAAAGTTTGTAATGAGAGTACAATAACCGAGAAGAGAAAGGTTTAGAGCTGTACTTCACAGAGCAGACCTAACATCCTGTGGCTGTAGTCCGACATTCACTAGCAGCAATGAATATGCAGTCTAAAACTCATCAGTGTTTACGTGATTTCAAATACAAAATAAATATAATAAAGAGTTGATTTACCTGTTTAGTAATGCTGACATAATCAGGCTGCGGTGATGCCTCTAACAATTCAGTTGACACATCTGATTTAACCTGATTTGCTGCAGCAGATTGATCAGGTTCAGCCTCATGAATGGGTTTAAAGAACCCATGCAGTGTCTTTTGCTTTTTAAAGCTTGACACAATGAATGCTTATTTGCCGCAACTTCTGTTTGTCAACGTCACATTCGTTTTGTCAAGTAACAAACACATTTAACACTATAAATTACATCAGGTATTCATTTGTTTTCTGATAAAGCAAAGTTCACAACACAGGTAAAACAGAATACGAGAAAATATCATTTCATGTAACATAATTACCAAAATCAATATCAAAAGATGATGCATTCTTTAAAAACATGTTGCAGCTGTCTTTGAGTTTATGATTCTTTATCTTCTAAGAGTAAACAAAACTTCATGATTTTAGTGATTTGTAAAAGTGGTTTTGCTCGAATAATCAGGGAACAACGTTCTTTCTATGACAAATATATTTATACAGATGGGAACGCATTTTAAAAATACAACTTCATTGCCAGTATTACCTTATTCTTGTGGACGTATCTTCAAAGAACTCTTCTAGCCTGTAATACTTACAAAGTATAGTTTTCACAAGGAATAAAACTGTGGCGAACAGGATTGAGTCACATGTTCTTATTGTTGGGAAGAAGCATTTCTGTTTGATATAACCACACCGTTATAAGTTAAATTTAAATAAAATTTGTCCAATGTGGACAATGATAGGTCAATATATTAACAAATTTTGTCAACTTCGGGTAATTACAACATAGTTCAAATTATTGGCTCAAAGCTGTTGGATGAACGATATAAAAGTGGCTTTTCTAACCTGAAATTGTCATAAAAGAAAAATATTCTCAGCATTGAACAAAAAAGTTGTTTGAAGGTCCTGTTGTGGTCGAAAGCACGACGATGAAGAAAGTAAACTCTGAAGGTATCTCATTTCCTTTGCTAATTAATATATACAAATTTAAATAATCGTTCTATGGAAGTAAATGTTCTTTATTAATGTCTTGATTTAATCGGAAGAGAAACAAAGTATCTGAAAATTCTATCGAAATATTATTAAAGCAAAATTTCTCCATATACGTAGCTTTGTTATTAAACTTAATTAAACGACTGAAATTGTTAAATTCGGACGGTTGCTTTTCAATCAATCTGAAGCGTTGAAAATTGCAACAGATATATTCTGTATAGGTTATACATCCACTTCTGGAATGATTTTGATTAATTCTAAGTAGTATTTTTATAGCTGAGCAATAAGTAAAAGAATTAAAATTTCCACAAAAGTTATACGTTTCAGATTTAACTAATGAAAATTAGAAACAAAACCTTTTGAGTTTTAAATTTAACTAATATAAATCACAAAAAAGGAATAAATGTCCATTATCAAACTCTCAGAAAACAAACTAAAAATTGTTGTTTTTCTTCAATTAGAATTTCATGAGTTTTTCGACACAAAGCAAAACACTTTCATTGATAACTGCGTCTACAAAAAATACTTTAACAGAATCTAATTTGTAATGTAACATAGTAATGATAGCCCATTTTAAAATGAAATTTAAATAAAGTCATTTTTATCATCGCGTGTGAACATTATTGAATTTTAAGTTTCCCACGAAAGACTTTAGGCTCAGTAAACTTCAGAAGGAACTTTCAGTGATGCGCACGGTTGTTTTTGTTAGATAATATAATGATTTACCTCACCAATGTACATCATGCAACAAGGAATCTGTAATAATACATCTAGTACAGAGTATTGTAAGTATGTAAGTCAGAATACTTACTTTTAATAAAATAGGTTTTTTATTAACGTTAGTTCGTAAAATTAAAAACTACCCCATTAGGTAGATCACACGTTTTTTTTTCTTTTTTCTTTTACATGTATTAAAAACAATTCTACAAAAGTGAATCATCTGATAAGAGAAAAATTAAAAGAACAAGCAAAGTGGAAAGGCGTTATTGTTATAATTCATTATATATCGTTTATCCAATAACATTTTGAAAACAATGTGTTGCTGAAACGAATCTATAAATTTCCTACATGTTTGACTTTGGTTAAAAAATCTTGATATATAAATTATGTTGAAAATTTCATTTATACTGAATGTAAGTTTCACGTTCTAAAAGACAATTCTGAGAATCAAGGTCCCATGTGTTAGTGGTAAGATCACGGAATTACAATGCTCTGTGTTGTAGATTTCTAGCCCAACTTTCGGATGGTCTCGATGTTTTTCTTGTAATCGTAATCAGCTCAATTTAAAATTTTACCAGTATTTGAGAAATCGAAAATTATTAAGTGTTAAATATCGATTACGCATCAGTTCATACGAGGCGTGGTATAAAAGAGGAGATGTTTTAGTTCTAAAATGCTTCTGGTAGTTGACACAGCACCTTGGCAACGATGTTTGTAGCGCTCCTTATTTTAACTTATGCCACCTATCGCCATACTGTCTGAGCGTGAATCTGCATTATAATATTCGCAATATAGAAATAATTGCTATTATACAGTATATTACGCAAAGGATTATTTTAGTTTCTATGACTTTCATCAGGTGCACAGGTTTACGTTAAACATTTTATTTTATTTTATTTTATTTTATTAATTCATTGTTAAAAATGAAAACAACGCGATTAATTATAAAAATATTTGTGGTTATGATATAAATAAATTTTTGACGCATGTAATTTTTATTCTACTTGCCTTATTTTTTATTGTCTAATGTTTTACTCTCGAATACTGAGGTATTGACCATACAACTGATTCAATGATACAACCCAAAGTTCCATTCTCTAAGGTGAACAAAGCGCATAATACGATTGTCCTATTTTATGCAAACAGAACCGAAGACCATTGTATGATACAGTGTCGAATGCTTTATCGATATCGAGGAAGCAGGCGACAGTGGATTCTTTTTTATTCAAGCTGTTTATTATTGTTTTAGTTAATCTACTTAAATGATCAGTTTGTTTGTCTATATTTTCTAAATTATTTTTTTCTTCTGGTAATTTAGAAGTAATCTCCAAAATTGTAGAGGGTCTATTTCTCATTATACTTTCAAAAATTTTGCCCGCACAGCTGGACAGGATGATCGGTCGATAACTGTTTAACGAATTAGCTGGTTTTCCTTCTTTGTGGAACATTAACATATTAGCTTTCTTCCAAGAAACTGGGATGAATCCAGAGTGTAGAAATAGACGAAATATGGCTAAAAAGCGGACAAAAAATTTTGGAGTGTCTTTTTTGAGAAGAGTTGTTTGTATTGCATCATGCTTTGTTTGTTGAATTTTTGATTGCTTGTTCAAGTTCAGTCAGTGTGTTTATTTGGTAAGTAGTAGGTTATTGTAGTCATTTGTATTATTAGTGTTGCTGTTTATAATGTTGGCAGGAAAATGTAGTTTATATAATTCTATGCGATTTGTTACATGGTTGTTTAATTTGTTGCAGTTATAGCTGTTCATGTTTGAGTCATGGTGTGTTTTAAATGTGTTTTGTATTTGATGTTTGAAAGCTTCTAATTTTCTTTGTTGGTTTGTGCTAAGGTATTGTTATATCCCAGTGTTGGGTGTTTTCTTGTCGTGGGTTTTTTAAGTGTAATCAGAACTTAGTAGGGTCGATTTGCTCGTTTAGTTGGGAGCAGAAGTTGCCCCATTTCTCTTATTTTAGCTGTTTAATTTATACTCTAATTTTATTTATAATGTTGTTAATTTGTGTTTTTATGTCTTGCTATTTTGTTACCATGAATAGTCTTCTTAATTGTCTCTGTCGTTTTATCATTTTTTATACTTGATTGGTTGGTTTCATGCATTGTTTGTGATTGTATGTTATTGTTTTTCATCGTGTCCGAACCTGCTTTTCGAAGACACTCCATTATTATTTCACTGTATGTTAATTTTGTCTCGTAGTATGTTGTATACTACCTCATGAAATTCTCGTCAATTTGCAATTTTGTAATCAAATTTGTCTTGTCTGCATATTTTATCTTTATAGGGGTGAGATCGAAGACACACCATTTTGGGAAAGGTTACCAGAGAAAAATAAAGTAAAATTTAAATTACCCAAATTAACTTTAGAATAAAAAGAGAAATATCACAATGATATTTCTAAAACATTTTGAATACTTAAAAATATGTGACATTCCATGTGTAAATTAAGAAATAGCCAGACAATTTCTCTTATAATGTAATTATACTTTCGTATTATTTAAAATATTTCTAGATATTGATTTAAATAATTTCAAAGCATTATCATGAATTTAAACAGTATCATAATGGAAAAGACAATACGAGTGAAAAGTTTTGAAAGCTATATTTATATAAAACACCAATATTTTCCACACAGGTGCACCCACAGGTAGTAAAATGCAGTATTTGCTCAAAATAATACATAATATACGAAAACATAATTATTGTTACTCCTGATATTCTTGAAGTGCTTGGAAATCTCTGAAGAAAAACAGTTGCTCGTTGAAAAGAGAAATAACACAAGGAAGTTTGAACAGTGTAAACTCTTCTGGCTCATACAGTTTGCAAGCCTTTATAGGCTAAAGCTTATCCAAATATTTCGGTCAGTGAACAGAAGACAATTAAATAACAAATTATGACTCTTTACACAGTATAATGATTAAATTAATGGTAAAAGCAGTCCATCCATTATTGAACAAAATCACAGAAATAATAGTGTATTACATACAGAAGATAAAAGTTGTCTTAAAGGCACAGAATATTGTAAACTGAAAGGCAACAAAACTCCTTAAACCAGATTTAATGAAGTTGCACTTTTTAACACATTAGTGTATTTAACTTCTTAAGGCAGTTTAGATACCAGAGCAACGCCTATTACAGTTAGTACAGCTGACATAACTTGCAATAAACCAAAAGGTGTTTTAACATTATTCTGGCGATATATCACTGAAGGTCCAGTTGAGCACTGTAAAACATAGATTGAAGTTTTGAAAAAGAATTAGAAGAACCAGAAGGCAAATTTCTTCAAACAATCATTCTATGACTGTTGTAACGTGTTATATGGGGTGAAGGTTCACACTTTGCCTTTTCACCTTCAGTCACATAATTTAGCATAAAATGTAAGCGCGGCTACAAAGCATATGCTTACTAATTATATTTTATATGCAAAAACGGCTCTTTTGGGTTGAGAAAATATTTCAAATAGAAGAGCGAACAACGTTTCGACCTTCTTCGGTCATCGTCAGGTTCACAAAGAAAAAGGTAACTGACCGGAAACTGACCACATGTTTGGAAGGGGTTGTGTAACTGAGTGTCGTAATGTAGAGGGCGGGGTTAGATGTTTGAATATATAATTTTATCTATAATATTAATATCGGTATAATGGCGTTCCTTTATATTGGTTTATTTTGGATTTTAGTTGTTGTATAAGTAAGGCTTCTTTAATTTTGCGTTTGTTTATGTTTGTTTTTTTATTTAGTATTTTAGTGTTTTCTATGGTTATGTTGTGTTCATTTGACTTGCAGTGTTCGAAAACGTGTGAAGGTGACTTTTTATGTTCTTTGAATCTGGTTTCCATTTTTCTACTTGTTTCTCCAATATAGAAGTCGTGGCAGTTATCACATTGTATTTTATAAATAATGTTGGTGTGGTGTTTGTCAGTGTAGATTTTACATAGTATAGACCTCAGTTTTGTGCCTGGTTTTTGAATAAATTTAGTATTAATTGGAATGTCATATTTTGTTACTAGTTTTTGCCAAACGTATACCATATATTCCTGACATAAGCAAACAAATAACCAACATTTTTTTCATGAATACAAAGGAAACATTTATATATGATACATGTTACAGAATATGTTAAATTTTACAATCAACAAGTACACGACGTGTGTCTGTTTTTAGAGTAAACCTGCATTACGTTACCTGCTGTTTGAACCACAGAGAAATTGAAACTTGCAATTACGCATTTTAAGACTATTAGCTTGCTGCTCTCCTATCAGAAAACTTGCATGTTCAAAAAATATTTTAGTGATACCAGTGACTGTATAATATGGAACTATATTGTATTATTATTGTTACATCAGCTATAATTGTGAAATTTAGGATTTTATTGCCATTTCTTCAAGAAAGAGTGCCGTGTAAATAGAGGATGTCTCAAAAATAAATAAAACCGTGGCCTCTTTGTACAATCATATCAGCGTTGCATAACAACTCTATTTTCATAATTAATTCTCTTACCTTGTGCTAAGTAGACTTGTCCTAACCTAATGTCCCTCGCTGGTACAGCTGTAAGTCTAAAGATTTATAACGCTAAAATTAGGGGTTCGATTTCCCCCAGTGGATTCAGCTGATAGCCCAGTGTGGCTTTTCTATTAAAAACACAGACCCTCTTTTACTTAAAAGATACACAAAATAATCAAAGAATACAGATTTAAACAGTTTATCAATAAGGTTCTAAACTTGTTTCCGATTTAAAATGATATGTGTTATATTAAAAGGGTTTTCAAACTGAAATGTTCATAAATACAATAACTATCGAATGGCAAAAGTTCAAAAACTGTTAATTCTATTTTGGTTTTAAGCTCAACCATGATGAAAAACAATGCATCTTATTCACAGGTTTGTAGTATGTTACCCGTTTCCTTACAGCCTGAACAGAAAATACATAATACTATTTAAATAAATATTTTTCATTTGCTTTTAGAAAGGCAATACAATGAATTGAAGAATTCTAAAAAAATTGTTTGTAATTCATATCAAACGTGACTCAACCTTTATCTCTAAGATTTAAGATAGTGTAATGTGTTCAGTAAAATTACAGATAAAATGAAACATACTTTTAACCTTGAAAAGTTAAATAACCAAAACAATTTCACATGTTAGTGATGTTTTTACACATAAAGAATTTGTATGCTTTTTAATTTCTCATTATCAAATTCAAAGTTTAACACAACGAACGAAACATTACTTAAAAATAAGCACAGCATATACCGTAAAGTCCGGCGTATAAAACCCCTTTTTAATAACCAAAATTTAGCCCCAAACTTGAGGGGGTCTTATACGCCGAGGAAGAAAATCATAACTCAATAAAACAATCTAAATTAAATGAAAATGTAGCATAAAATTATTTAATTTGTTTAACAAAGGGTATTGTGTAAAAGTATATATTTTATTAGGAATTTGGCGCTATACAACAGTTATAGATGAAGAGCTCGTAAATGAATTAGATTCAGAGGAAGATGATTTTGCTGGACTTGATGAATGAAATTTTTAATTTTAAACTTTTTGTTGTTTTGACGAATATATTTTGTTATCAAGCTAGTCTTTTTATTACTTTTAATATATTTTATTATATTTATACGCAAAATATTTTTCTTTCGAATAAACAACAACAATAGATTTTTTCATCTTCAAGTACGTATATTTTAAATGAGGGGTCTTATACGGCAAGGATATGCTAAATCCTAGTTTTTACTTTATAATTTAAGGGAGTGTCTTATACGTCGGACTTTACGGTAATTGGTGAAGAGGCAGCTTTGATTGTCTAAAAACTTTAAACCTTTTTTTTTTCTAATCAAAATTACGCCACTTAAATTTTTTTTAAATTGTTCAATAAAAAACTCAAATCCTTCAACAAAATACATTAAACGATTCAACTTTAAAAGTTTTATTGTAATGTGACTCTTATTATATTAATTTATGCGTTTTATTGAAATCATGACGTTTTTAATGTAAATAGTGTTATTACACGATAGATTCTACACTTTCGTGAAAGACTTCACCAATTTCTATGTGCCATCTAATATATTACATTCAAAACCATTTCAATCAGTTACATGTTATAATTTATCTCAAACAAGCCTCCATTTTATTAGGTTACATGTTACAAGTTATTTGATAATTGAAATTGAAAAATTAATCAAATGTTCATGTGTATAAAATTTATAATATTTGTCAAAAATATTGATGTACACCATTTTCTTTCTCAATACAAATACATTTTAGTTTACATACAATGCAATTTATGATAATAGTAGTTAGATATAATAATTTATATTCAAAAGTTTTACAAATTTACAAACAACATTAGTGTTCCATCTGATCCAGATCTTCTTTGATATCTTAGTGAGAGTTTACGATGAGCGAATTAATTTCAAGTTGATTTTGATACAATTTACGAAAGAGGAAGCAAGCTAATTCTTTGCTTATCACATGCCGATTACAAGTCAAGTTTCTTACGAATGAAGTAATGCAATGTTTCATAAAAAATACCAATATCTGATGTTAATTCATTGAAGTTAAACGATTTTAATGTTTGAAATCTATAAAAGTTCCTGTTTAGTATTTGAAATTGATAAGCTTTATTCTTCTTCAACATGTTTCAAATCTGCGTCAGTTATCGACGACCATGGCATGCCAGACTTTTCTGTTGTCAATCCTCTTTATCAACTCGATGTTGCTCATGGTTATTGAGGCTGTCGAAATATTTAGTTTTTTGACACCCACTGCTTTTCCTCCCTTCTATTTTCTCACATAGCATCTGTTTCTCTATCTCATTCTTCCTGCAGGTGTGTCCTAGAAATTCCATTTGTTTCTTTCTTATAGTTTTAATGAAATGTGCATATATTTCCCAGAATTCATACATTTGTTATTACATTACTACTTGCCCCCCAGTGGCTCAGCGATATGTTTGCGGATTTACGACGCCAGACACCGGGTTTTGATACCTGTGGTGGGCAGAGTACAGATAGCCCTTTGAATAGCTTTGAGTTTATTTAAAAAAAATACTACTTTATTCTGCAAGAGCTCCATCTACTGTAAGTTAGACATATTAAAATTATGTCATATAATTCTGTCTTGTAAAGTATTTGCTCTAGGAAAACTGAATTTCGAGAACATTACTACTTAACAAAGGGTAACAAATAAACTGTAATGAAAAGAAGGTGTGGCAAATTATACTATTAACTGATAACCTTTTAGTAAATTCATCACCAAACTTTATTAATGCCTTGTTAATAGGCAAGATTCTGTTGAGCTTTACAGAAATGACAGCTAGAACACATTTTTCATGTTTCTTTGCATTATACATTCAACTAACATCAAAGTATTAATTTCCATTTTTACACAGAATAATATGCTGCTATTTTACCGAACGTAAGAAATAAGACATACAAGAAGTACACTGGACACCTGATGTGTCCATACCAGGGATACGAGGGTTAAGATTAGTTAATTTACACATTAAACATAAATATATGTGGCTTAAATTTAGAATTAATATTTAAATAAAATTCACAGAGTAAACAACAAATATGCAAATTTTCAAATTTTATCACATTAATGTTTTCTTGGAAAATGTTGCAACTTTACCTGCCATTAAACACAAATTATAATTCATTTTGGTTCCTCGCTAATGGAACTGAGCAACATTTCGACTTGCGATTTAAAATGGTAAAACCCATAACTTAATTCTTTTTGTTCTCATAAAATATTCAAAATGTTTCACGTTATACAACTAAGGCTAAAGGAAATGAACAACAAAGACTTGATCTATGTATTCACGTCTTTAGCTTAAAATAATATTATATAATACATTGTATATATTTGTTCATATTACACTTATTTTTGTACCATATAATTTTCCATTAACGAAGGTTTAACCTGCAATTTATAAATTCATCAAAATTATATTCCTTTTTTTGAAAAAAAAACATGAAGGTTTTGGAAAAAACAGAGAACAAGATCATTCTTCACATCTCAAAATAAATAAGTTTTATTCAGTTTTGAAAATTTCATTCTATGTTAAGAATAAATAATGTTCGTACTTCTGTTATCAGTTTACAACTGGTCCTACATCGAAATGTAGATATGTCTTTTTGGAAAAAGTATATTGTGACAAATACTCCACGATACACACAGTACCTATTTCTTAGGGCTTATAAAGTAAGAAATAAATAATAAAAAATCAAGGAAAATAAAAAGAGAAATACACGAGATATACTTAATAAAACTGAAATTATATATTTCCAATGTAAATTTGTGTTACACAGAATATTCCAATAAGAAAAAAATACTTAACGAAATAATGTTTTTGTAATTTCCTCTGAGAACATTTTAATGTATTTTTAATGTTTGTGAACACAATATCGAGCCAAGTGTTATTCATTAACTTTGTATGTTCCCCTCAAGTAAACATCTAACGAATGAGCATTCTGAGATATGACCACTAGTGGCGTATTTAAGTATGGGGTAAGATGGGGCTCAGGCTCAGTGTTCATGATCTTAATGTGGACAAACTAGTAATTTTATTCTGTGTAAAATTACTTAGGATTTAAGTCCTTCGAAGTAGAAAACTTGAATTCTTGCGATCTTGAAGTAGTCTAAACTTATAGTTAAAATTATTACAAATAAACACCCACCCCGTTTGTACAGCGGTATGTTTTCGAATTTACAACGCTAAAATCAGGTGTTCGATTCTTCTTGGTGGGCTCAGTAGATAGCCCAATCTGGCTTTGCTATAAGAAAAGACACACACACACACACACACAAATAAACACAATTTAAAATATTATAATAAATAGCAGCTGTTCTCAGAAATACACGCGTGAAATATGAAATAAAATAAAGATAGGCTTAAATCATTCTAAAAATGATGCATGTGTATAAAACATATAAAAGCGTCACAACGATAGATAAAAAAGAACCAATCTTACAGAAGTCATTTTCGTATATGATTATGAACTTGAAGGATAACTATAGTGACGAAGGTGTGTTTAGAAATATTGTTCTGTTGTATTTCACTATCGATGTAGAAATTCAGCAACTATATATTTCATTGTAAAATTTACTGAGTATGAAAAAATATATATTTTGGAATATTATAAAAGAATACACGACCATTGAACACGAATATTAAAATTTATACCCGTGCATACATAAATGAGAGTGTATGTATTCGTCACACACCGTTAGCCCTTTTTTCTCAAGGATATTGCTCCCAAGAGAAACAGTAAAATGTGTGAGGAATTACTTCGATATAATTCAGGTTTCGAAACCCTTGGTGAGCAGAGCTTAGGTAGTCCATTGTGTAGCAAACGTTATTATATGTTTTAACAAAGTAACAAAGACCGTGAAAATAAATATTGATAAATTCCGTTGAAACAATGACATTGACCTCTACTTAAAACTAAACTAGTTTCTTTTTACATGTTTTTAACAAAATTATTTTCATTACAAAACAGAGGAAATGTAATTTTTTTTAAATTTAAAATCAAAGAAACTTTAGTTATACAACAGCTAACACCAAAAGTATTTTAACCTACCTTCCAACGGCAGTGGGTTAAGGCATGCGACTCGTAATCTGAAGGTGGCGGGTTCGCATCTTTGTTTCACCAAACATGATCGCCCTTTCAACCGTTGGGGCGTTACAGTGCGTCGATCAATCCCACTATTCCATAGTAAAAGAGAAGCCCAAGAGTTGGCGGTAGGTGGTGATAACTGGCTGCTTTCCCTCTGGTCTTACAGTGCTAAATTAGGAACGGCTAGCACAGATAGCCGTCGAGTAGCTTTGTGCGAAATTCGAAGAACAAACAAACACAAATAATCTTCCTTCAATGCCCTCTACAATTATGTACCTTTACACTCTTAAAACGTTGTTCTATACATTGTTTCAATTAAAGCGCTAATACCCGTACCAAATCTTCTTGAGGACCATTTTTTTTACTTTTAGTGGTTTCTTTTTATGACAGAAGATCTTCCACCTGTTGAGCATAATTTGTAAACTTAATTTTTTTGGCATTCTGCTTCAAAGAATCTATTGTAATATATCTAGTGTTATGTGTCGTAAATATGCGAATCAGAAAACTTACGTTTAATATTACCCATGGAGTAACTTTAAGTTTCTGTTAACGTCATGAAATGCACGCTCACGTTAAATCTCAGCTTTTATTTGTGATATTTCACGACCTTTATTTCTAGTTAAACACAAAGATACACAATGGGCTGTTTGTGATCCTTCCAACATCAGTATTGAAACTTCTTTTCTAGCGTTGTGGGTCCGTAGACATATCGCTGTACCATTGGATCCTATTAAAGATGACTACTATCATCCCGTTTGGCTTTAAGCTATTTATTACTCACATTTTTTTATTTATTTTAGTAACTCGTTGTTTTATTCTTCATCAGACGAGACGTTAAAACGACGATTATGCAATTAATTTTTAAAATATCTGTGCTTAAGATATAAATGAAGTTTGTTTGACGCATATAAATTTTTATTCTACTTGCTTTAATTTTTTATTGTGTAAGTTATTACAATGTCTTCGTATCGAGCTCTATGGTCTCACTCTCGATCACTGTGGACTCGATTACAACACTGACTTAATGCTACATCATTGAGTTATATTTCCCAAAGTGGACTAATACCGCTGGAAACCGAGTTTTGATAGTTCTAAGGGACAGAACCCAGAAAGCCCAGTGTGTTCCCATTATAAAACACTGACTACATGACGTTGTTTTATACCACAATTGGTATTAAATAATTTCACTAATATGTTTTATGAAATGTCAGTTGATCTGTTGTAAGTAAACTGACACCAACATTTATGTATTTCAATGTTATTTATATTTACAGCTTAACGAGTCTCTTAGCAGTTCATGAAGAATAGCATCTGCATATAATCTCTCACGGTTTCTTCCGTTTTGGGATACGTTAACTCTCAACTACCTTTTATTTCGAAAATAAAACTTCTTTGAGGCAAAAAGAATTTTAGTTTGTGTTTTTTATTTGATATATGTTGTTTTTTGGTGTTTTGTTTTAAGAAAGAAAATTCGATCTTTTTTTTTCAATAAAATAAAAATGTTTCCTAAATATGTGTCACACAAAATATTTCAATAAGGAAAGAAAATACCTTAGGAAATCACGTTTTAGAAATTCTTTCTTGGAACTTCATATCAATGTGTTTCCAGAGCTTTCTTGTTTTGTTTTTCTTTGTTTTTGGAATTTTGCACAAAGCTACTCGAGGGCTATCTGTGCTGGCCGTCCCAAATTTAGTAGTGTAAGACTAGAGGGAAGGCACCTAGTCATCACTACCCACCGCCAACTCTTTGCAGTAAACAGTTAAATATAATTGAGCAATGATCACTTACATTCACGGACTCAGCATTCTTCATACTATCAACTATTGTTTGACTGGAAATTAACAGTAAATCAAAAATACAATGGACTGCTGAATAAAACCATCTTGAACAGTTTCTAAAAACTATTTGTACTTGTAATTTGATTCTAGAATTTTGTGTGTTTAAAATTAAAATTTTGCAGTTATATCCTCGCAAATAACTGAATTTTCTATGTCATGATAGAGTTTCTTACTAGCGCATCAGTTTCATCCAGCTAAAAGAAACAAGAATTGAATCAATGTCATTAGTCTTAGATTTAATATGCTTAATTTATACAGGCTGTAACTCACATTTTACACAAAAGCTACTCCTTTTTCATCATCTTAATAAAAGAGCTATAATCTTGTAATTAAGAGACATTGAAATCGTAAATTAATTGTCAATATTTAACTAGTGATCAATTTATCCCATTCGATCAGAATCCTCTGCTCAGACTAGTTTCTGAGGTCATTTGTTTTATATTTTATACTCCTAGCAATTCAGCTTTGTGAAATTAGCCTACTGTTAAAACTATCTTGTTACACTACTATACTCTTCTCTACTTGCTAGTTTTTTCTTCAATGATTTGGTTCTTTGCACTGTTTGATCCAATTTATTTTTTCTTTCAAACAAAAGTGCACATAACTTAAAATTTAATTTTTTTTAAATATCATGATCATGAATTCTCATTAATTTTATTTTTATTCTTAAACTTAAGTTTGGTTAGTAAAATATTATCGTATAAATTCTGTAACTTGGAAACTTCTTGATATACAATAAAATTCCATGTGCAGATAAAAGCTAGGTTAGTTCCTCGGTTTAAGCATTCTTATTTCAAGCTACTTTGGATGTTCAGAGAAAAAAATAATTCAGTTTAACTCTTAACAGATTCCAGATTTCTAAACATGGAGTTGTGATTTCTCAGCTGAACTAGTTGGTTTTAACCAAGTCTTTCCTCATTATTTTCATACTTATTCTACTTTTAATTTAATTGACTAAATAATTTTATTACTGCTCTTCAACACTTTTTATTTCTCGTTTTTAAATTAAAATTGGTTTATGTTGTAAACAGATTGAACTCATTAATATCAGTTCTTATCGTGTTTTTTGCTAGTGTTACGTATTTTTTAATGTTTTATGTTCTTCGTAGATTAAACGCAACAGAAAAACACAGATAACAGGTTATATAATTTATTACACTAACCTATTAACAAATATAACAGATATAGCATAAATTATATAATAACAGTGACAGATATTAAGTTACAACATTCGAAATTAATTACAAAACAAAATAATATTAGTTTCAAACTTCAAAATAAATCACAATACAAAACGTTACTGGCCTGTATCTAATGTAATGATCTAAAATTAAAGTCTCAAATTCCAGTCTAGGGTGTGAATTTGGTCCCACGAAGAAATTCCGAAACAGTTCACAGTTCAATGAAATCGCCGACTCTCAGCTCAAGCAGTAATTCAGATGTATCGTAGAGATTGACGAAATAAAATCACAACTTCCGTAGATTTAACTTCAATCACAAATCCAAGTTGAATATTCACAGCAAACACTTAATCTTTCTCAAATAACTAAAACTGATGTCTGAATCTCACTCTTATTCTTTGAATAAAACTAATGACTGAATCTATCTTCTTTTTTCGAATAAAAACTGATGACTGAATCTCTCTTTTGTCACCGTCTTTTATACCGGTAGGCCTATTTCTCGAACAATCTTGCAATTTCCATACAACTCTAGAGCAATCCGCGCGTGTCCGTTCTTGCACGAGACTACCCGTCTAGACACGAAGTCACCAACACTCATTTATAAACATATGATTGGTCTACTTAATTCAAGAAAATTCTAAAATGTTACCCTAAATGAATAACAAAATATTAGTTAAAACTTCGAAACAATAATATCAATATGGAAAAATGAATAATAGAAATGAAAATTTAAACACAACACGACATGTTGTCGTTAACAAAATATTTACACATATACATAACACTAGTTAGATACTCACACAAGTTTTAATTCTATTTAAGATGACCTAATTACTTTCTATAGTTTCTGTAGTTATAATACTAGTAGTATTTTTTTTTTCTGAATTCATTGGTAAGGCTTTTAGATAAGATTTACTTTTGGTAATGCTGCTACTTCATTGTGTAATTTTGCACTTGACCACTACAAAATCAAATTCATATAATTTTTGAAGTTTGAATAATGAAGAATTTGCACTACGTCAAATATAAGGACATAAAGATGTAAAGTGGGGCATTCCTTATTTTTATTGTGTTTGAAATTTAAATTTCATTGCTTCTAACATACTTATATGAAATAAACAACATAAATTTATTATTTTTTAAATTAGTGTGTTAAAAACTAAAAACGTGTCAATGGAAATAAAAAGTTTGATGTACTTAAATCTGGGCCTTTTTATCCAATTTAGATGATGACTTCAATTACTTAATAAACAAAGGTTACCTGAAATCATTGATTATTGACATTTTATGATAAAGACAGATTTATTCCGTTGGTGACTTAATTAGAAGTATAGCATGATAACTGTGAGTATATAAATTTCACCGTAATGTGACCTTAAATAATGATTCAGAATGCAAAATAAATGAAATCGTGCAGTATTACTCATTCAAATAACGATTTAGACTTTTCCTCCAATGGATTAATGCTCCCAACAAAAAACCATTGTGGGAAGACCCCTGTCCATTAATTACAAAGCCAAAATTATAAGGTCAAAACATTGTTACTAGGTAAACTAATTGCATGGACATATCCGTTACTAATTTACAAAATGGGCATGACTTTCTTTTTTAATTAAGTAATTATTTTTAAATCAAAGTAATTAATGAATAGTTTATTCGCAATATACATCATACGATATTTTAGCTTAATTCAACATTAATCTTGAGTTTTTGGTCTCCAAATTTAATATAAAATATAAAAAAAATTGAGCGAAGGAAAATATTCTAATTGTTATAATTGCATTTGAAATATAATTTGCAGCAAGCTTGTACGAAGAATCAGCAGTTGAAATATTTTAAAGTAAATTTGTGTAGAGTTAAGGAACATGTAATATTAAAATATATTAAAAGTCTGATATTATTTGAAAAACTTTGTAGTACTAGAAAAGTTTAAATTTATGAATTACTTAGACCATGATTTTTATTTCCAGCTCCCACATTTCTTTCTGTATCCAATATTTATAGCATACCTATTAATCAATAATCTCTGTCATTCGCATTGTAGCACCTAACATTTGTCCTTATGTTACTACTTGTGTTTATGAATATCTTATTTAAATATTTACGTTTAATCTACTATTTGATATTGATGTAATTTCTTTCAGTGTTTGCCACATACAGTGCATTCGTCAGCTTCTGCTATTTTTCATGTATGCGTTACTTTCTGAAGTATATACTTTCTCGATAGTATCTGACAGTTTTCGGTATTTCACATCGTTTTTAGATAAAGCTTTTGCTTCAATATCTTCAACTTATTGTTTTATTTGTTATCCAATATTTATCTCATAGTTTTCCGAAACTGAACTTATCACGTCTTCTTCAGTTTAAAGAGAATTTCTTCCAGTATAACTTTTTCTGTAACTTGAATTATATGCAAAAAGACTCAGGTTCTTAAGTGTAGTTTATTTTGATTAGGTAATGTATCAAAATATGAAGTATACTACACTGATTAAATGAATATTTCGATAATATAAAAACTTGTTATGGTAAGCGCAAACTTATAGAGTAAAAAATCGTTGTAGATCAGTAAAAAGTTTTATCTCTAGCATTTTGAGTGTCTTAAATAATGTATACGTTTCACTGACGTAATGGGCCTAAAAACTGTGTATTTGATTTGCTGGCCAAAGCTGTGTTGATGAGCCTTGGACAGGCAAAAGTCTGGTCTTCAGCAGAGGGTACAGTCATTTAAAGAATACATTAGGTTTTCTTGTCATAGATTTTCTCTTGTGAGAAAGAAAATATATATTTCACAAACACACACGCACACACACACACACACATATATATATATATTGTTTTAACTGAAAGGTTTCAGTTCTGTTGAAATAAGTTTTAAGAGTTGTTAAATTCTGAAATAAATAAAGGCAAGTCATTAGCTAGTGATGAAAAATTTAACATTGTATTTGTTAAATAATTTGCTTTTAGTAGAAAAGTTTATAGTGATACAAATTAGAAATTAGAACAATCGAATCACCGCAACTCTTAAGAGATTTTTTAATGTTTTTCCTCTGTGAAATATTTTATTTCAGGTATAAAATAAGATGTCCAGAAAAGTTACATGGTAATATACCATTTTTTTAACTTGAAAATTAATTATTAAAGTCTGTCACTGATGTGATTGTTATAAATTTGGTCCCAAAGCTTAATATTTACAAATTTAATTTTTGTAAACTAATTAAGAAATGGCATTTGTAAATGATTAAAAACCATATATTAAAAGCTGTGTTAAAACTTAAGAATCTTTTTTTATTAGACAGTTTTAGGTGTGGTACACATGAATACTTTCTGACAGGAAAAAAATTGAAGGAAAATATAATTATGAAGGAAAAATGGCATCATGAAAACCATAGGATTATAAAGTCTATTTCCCTCTGAAACAAATTTGTCTCTCTTTACATTCTTTTATTAAATTTTATTCCATTTATGTTTTTAAATTATAGATAAAACAGCTGAAGTGGGTAAGATAACTCCACCAGTTTTTCAGAAACTAATGAAATATTTCTGATAATTACAGAAAAGATTAATTTTAAACACAGATATAAAACCAAAATATAATAATCATAACATATAATCCTATTACATGTTCGTAAAATAGTGGCCCAAGAGATGGTGATAGGTGGTGATGAATAGCTGCTTTCCCTCAAGTCTCTCACTGCCAAATCAGAGACGGCAAGCAAAATTAAAACCAATCATGGCTCAACAAATAGTGAAGATAGAAATTGTAAACTCAACACTGGTAACCCACATTTACAAGTTCCTGTACACTAAACTTCAGGCCCGGCAAGACCAGGTGGGTTAAGACGTTCGATTTGTAATCTGAAGGTCACGGGCTCGATTTCCCGTCGCACCAAACATAATCATTTTTTCAGCCCTGGAGATATTATAATGTGACGGTAAACTTCACAATTCGTTAGTAAATGAGTAGCACAAAACTTAGCGGTGGGTGGTGATGACTAGCTGTGTTCCGTCTAGTCTTACACTGCTAAATTGGGTACGACTAACGCAGGTTGCTCCTGAGTAGGTTTGCGCAAAACTTATAAACAAAACACTTGAGAATAACGGTTCTCAGAGAAAGAATGGTATTTGCTTTATGTACACTAAATATATAAATATGTCCTCTTCACGTTTTACACATTTATAACGACTTTTAGTTGATGAATGAAAGGCGACATTCACTGAAGATATATTAAACGGTACATACAGAACGGTAGAATCTGAATCATGAACTAAAATATTGAAACTTAAATATCTGGAGAAAGACAAGATTCATTTACTCCAAGAAGGAATTTTATGTGTTTGTGTTTTTTGTATAGCAAAGCCACAATGGGCTATCTGCTCATCCCACCGAGCCTTGTAAATCCGGAGACATATCGCTATACTCGTGATCTTTTAACAGCTAATGAGAATCAGTATCTACATATCATTTATAATAACCTGAATCTGTCGTGGTTTCCTTTCCTTTGAAATTTGTTTAACTCTTAAATACGTTTATTTTGAAAATAAAACTGTCAAAACAATGACATTGTTGAGTTATTAGTGATTTGTGAAATATCAATTTCAGGTTGTGATGAAGCAAAGTTTACCTTATGATTTGATAAGCTACTTAATTATCTGTTGATTAATTCAGTATCTTGTTCACAGGGAAAATAATATAGTGTGTATACTTTGTAAAATAACTGAAGAAATATTTTAAATTTATTTAAACAAATAGGTCTAATGAAGAAAACAGCCATCATTTTCAAGTGCTAAAATAATCAAAATAAGAAATTTTCCAAATTACACGAGTTCAAAGTATTAATTCATTTTTCAAGCTTATTTATTTGGTAAGGAATCTTTCTTCAGACAGAAAGAAATCACAGCTATTGTGATCACGTGTTATTAAATAATTTTGTGTTTGTTGTTTGGTGCAAAGGTAAACAGTAACGTGTCTGCAATCTAACTACCGTAGGTATCGAAATCTGACATTTAATTCTACAAGAATAGTTCGTTCGTTTGTTTATTTATAGAGGAAAAGTGAAGCTGTATTATCTTTCATGTCTACCGCGCAGAATTTAACTCCTGGTTGTAGCGTTGTAGATCTGTAAATTAAAGACTGTTCTCTCAGTGAGCCTAATAATAGTTGCAACTTACAAATGAAATTGTTATACGTAACCAAAATCTTGACGCTTCATTAAACACCAAAGAGGGTAGAATTCAGTGTTAAATCCTTCCAACATTTTTCTTTTTATTTATACATATCGAACCTTCTAATACTGTTACAATGATAAAAATGAAAATATTTTACTAATGATAAAAGTTGGTTGGACTCTTTATCAGAAACAGCAATGTTAAATGTTAAACTTCAAATGTAAGTGAAGAGTTGATAATGATAGAAATGTATACTTTGTGTTAGTGAATCTTTATTTACAGAAAAAAATGTTATGACTGGAAACGTTAAACCTTTAATTCTTTTGAATTATTTCCATAGTTCTTGTTACAGTATTGAACTCACCTCATGTATTTTAGTAGATTTCTATATTTTAATTCCAGCCATCTTCAGTTTGTGTTCCTTTTCTCTGAACTTGAATCTGAACATAATTTATACAGTGATACTTTTGTTTTCATTTCAGTTTTTACACAAGAACATCTATTGTTTGTAACAGTGAGATAGTTTTGAAACATAGCAATGACAATAACACTGCGAAAACAAATAGAACAATTACGTTTCTACAAGAGTGTTGCACTAATTGCTGTGCTGAAAACGTTGCACCTTCATTTGTAGGCCCGACATGGCGAGGTGGGTTAAGGCCACCTTATAATCAGAGGGTCGCGGGATCGAAACATGGTCGTCCCAAACATGCTTGTCCTATCAGCCGTGGGCCGTGTGACGGTCAGTCGCACTATTCGTCGGTAAAAGAGTAGCTCCAGAGTTGGCCTTACCTCTAGTCTTACACTGCTAAATTAGGGATGGTTAGCTCAGAGAACCGTCATGTAGCTTTGCGTGAAATTCACAAACAAGAATCACAGTTAAGTGCGCCCCCCAGTGGAACACTGGTATGTCTGCGGACTCACACACTACAAACCGAGTTTCGATATCCGTGGTGGGCAGAGCACAGATCGCTTATTGAGTAGCTTTGTGCTTAATTCTAAACAAACAAACCGTTATTTGTACAAACATTTCACATGTCTGAAATAAAAATACAAAAATCTGCTTAAATATATGCAAGTGATGTAACGAGGACTATAGATATAAAGATTACTGATGTTGATCTAGACTGTGATATTGCACTTTAAAGTGTAAACTGATTTCTTTCATATACGTTCTTTACAAAATGTAGAAATATTAAAACTCGTTAAAACGTTCATTCATAAATATTCTCATTTTGTCTCTTCTTGAATTATATATATAATTTATTTGCCTGTCAATTCATCTCTGAATCACCTTTTATAGTTCACCATTCTGTATTGCATTTCCAATGGTAATTCATAACCAATAATAAATACTGATTTATCAAAGAGAATACTATAAAGTAATTAATGTGAATTAATGGAGTAACTCACAGTAAACGTTCGGAACACAAAATTATATAGGTAAAGGAAAAGGTTAAACCAGATATTATGCGACTTCTTATCCGTCAGTTAGAATTGCAGTTAATTTAAACAGCACCGTTTCTCTTCATGGAGAACACGCCCGCTTGCGTGCCACATTTGAGAGAAGAAACACAATAAGTTAAAACTACATAAACACATGTGAGCTACTGTTTTTGTCAGCAAACAAATGGTACGCTTACTCACGAAACATGTTAGGGTTTAAATACTGATTAAACACTTGTTGACTGAAGTTCAATGAGGATTAAATACTTCTACATTTGGTACAAATGTGCACCAAATACTATCTGTTTGGTCTTGAATGGAAAATAAACCTGAGTTTGAAATAATCCTAAATATTTCGTACCAGAAAAATTAAAATGTTGAAGGAATTTTAATTTTATTGTGGATTTTGCGCAAAGCTACCGGAGGGCTATCTGCGCTGGCGATCCCTAATTTTGAAGTGTTAAAGTAGAGAAAAGGCACCAAGTCATCACCACCCACCGCCAACGCTTGGGCTATTATTTTACCAACAAATAGTGAGATTCAGCTCCATAATATAACGCCCCCACGGCTGAAAGGGTGAGCTTGTTTGGTTTGAGAGGGATTCGAATCCGCAACTCTCGGTTTACGAATTGAATGCCTTAACCACTTTTTCATACCGTGCAACGTCGAAGAATATTTTAATCATTATCGATCAGGTTATTATAAAGCATGTGGGAATAGCAGTTGTTATTTATGCACGATGTCACAAACAACGTAATTAGAAAATAATGAACGATATATTTTCCTTGTAAGTTACTCTTCAACATAAAATACTCATGATTGTTTATGTTTATGAGAGTCCAGCCAATATAAAAGTAGCAAAAACAAAGATATATAATAACCAAAACACAGGAAATTATATATTAACAAAGGCTAACAGAGATCTAGTTAAAAGAAACGCGGCATTCTCACAAACTATTCATATAATACTTTGGAAACATATGAGGAAAACCATGCTTTCGTGCAACGACAACAGCCCGCTGCTTGTACAGCGGAATGTCTACGGATTTACAATACTAAAATCAGAGGGTTCGATTCCCCTCGGTTAGCTCAAACGATAGCATGTTGTGTCTTTGCTATTAGAAAAACACAAATTCGAAACGACAATATACATGATCTCGATATTTCTCCCTTCAAATGTTATGAAGAATAATCGAGAAAAATATTTTTATCGTGACAGTTTTAGTTATATTTATGTCGAAAAAGTTTAATTGTGTATGTACATGAGCAAAAGATGTAACAGTGTAGTGAGTATAGAATTGTATGTGTAATCTTACAAAAGTATACTCTGATGTAAGTGCACAAGATGCTACAACGATTAAATGGACATGGCTGATTAGGGTATATTAATTAAAATATCAGCGTATAATTGCACATAGGGTCACATAACGCAAGTAAAGCAACGACAAATAGGATATATTATTATAGAATTTTGGAAAAGAAACAACTTGTTAAAAAAAGAGCAAGAAGTATGCCGAGCATCTAACCGCCCATCGTATAAAACACTTGTTATAAATTTAATTCCAGCGCTGCATATTGTTTATGAGGCGGTTTCTAGTTTAGTGTATTATATCGTCCATTTGACAAATTCAGTGTCCCTAACCTATTTATATTTCAAGGCATCGCGTTTATTACAGGTGGAAAACATTTCATTCAATGTCACCTTGTGGCACAATGGCATCTTAGAAAACTCACATCGTGGTCGCAAGGGCACAGACAGCCCATTATGTAGCTTTATTCTTTATTCAAAATGAACTCGTTCAACAGTTTCACAATTTTTGTGGAAGTTTAACTTATAAAATGTCCGTATTCTAAACATTTGACTGCACAATTGCTTCGGGGAATTGTTGATTCTTTTATCACCGATAGACTTTGAACCACTTCAAACAGGAATAAGAGTTATAGTGTCACTGTTAAATGTAGGCTTATAAAGATATGATAATGACATGCAAACTTTATAACTGTCTACACATATGCAAAAAAAACACAATTTAACAATTTTGTAATTTTAAACTTTTTTTTAAAACAGTGTTGTTCTTCCTGATATTTACTATTGTAATTCAAGAAAACGGTATTGGTTACCTAAATAATTTACTCTAAATCGTATAGTACGTCTTTATCAGTGAATGAGTTGTATGTGCTATTTATAACTTCTGTGGTTGCTGTTTTACACTTAAATTTTCAGTCCTGTTAAGTTACAGTAAAGCCGGTGACTCTTTACAAATAATGTCGGATTTTCCTAACGTGATATGCGCTGTGGAGCACATATTATGAATAAATTATTTCCAGCAAATTCGTTACTCAAATTTTTCTTTCGTGGGTGGGGTGTTATATATTATACTGTATTTCGTCTGAGTCTTTGATTTATTATATTGCACACGTTACGTATTACTACTTCAAATAACCGGAATTTTAATTTGAGCTTACTAGCTAATTAAATGTTAACATGCATTAAATTTATGTCAATTGCCAATAAGTTTGAAAAAAATAGTTTTCTTTTTTAATGCAAACATATTTCAATTTGCAAAGATGAAATAATTCAAATTACAATAAAAGTACACTAATAATTATCACAAATGATGATTTATACACAAGTTTTACAAACTTATCGACAACACTGAGTCTCAAACATAGTCTACAACTAAATATTGTATTGGCTACCTATGTCCACGCCGAGCAAATTAATTCTGAATTGATATTGTTTGGCCTCGATTAACGACGTCTCTCCAGGCTAATTTTACGCCCTTCAGCTTTCTCTCGTGTGTCGCGACTCATCTTCACCAAAGCTCTGAACGATACTGTTAATCACTAGTATTTCATACATACCTTGCACATTGTTGATTCTTACGCACACGAACGCTCTGAAAATTTCGAGATGTGGAACCTGCACAAAAAAAACAGTTAAAATATACATTACTAGTGAAAAAAAAATTAGGAAAGATGAGAGATGGAACTTTCCACATTTTTAGTGTGAGTCTGATCCTTTACTTTCTGTATAATTTCTGTATAGTTTTAGTGCATGTTATCCTCACCTTCTAACGTAGGCTACCATATAATAATAAAATATGCAACTCAAGGAGTTAACATGATCAAGCTTCACAAACTAAGTGAAATGAACAGTACTAAGATAATTACCTGTGTTCGTATATCATGTGGATTAAGTTATACATTAATTGTTTCACTAAAGTATATGAAAACCAAACATTTATCTTTTTGTATATCCTTGAGCTGTTTCCCAGTTGCAAGTTTGTCTCCATCTTCTATTTGAAATCCCTCATGTTTTCTACCTTTCCTTTGATTGTAAGACACTCTTTCACGAAGCTTTTATTTTCTTAGCTCTGATCTATCATGTTTTGAAAAGTTAGGTTCTGGACTCTTTATTTATTTATCCCGTTCTTTTGTGTTTTAGGAGATTGGTTTTCACTATGAACATATTTTCATCACTGTCTTTGTATCTTCACATCTTACTTCTACTTATTTGTTGTCCAATTCCAAATAACAATACTCTTTGAGAACTCTTTGATTCAACTTGCTTCAAAAATACGCCATCACATTCCCTTTATCTTAAACTACTATAAAATTATTCACTGTAACAAATTTTGTTCCTCGACAGTATGTGCTATTCGTTAGTGCTTATGTTGTAAATGTACAGAAAATGACTCTACAAACTTTACTTTTGTGACGTGGATAATAAAATTTAGAAATTCAGCTATTTTTAAGTTGAAACGGGCAAACTATTAAATTTTCATTTCAATTAAGTCTGAATAAAACAACATAATATTCAAGGTTTACGTGATTTTACACTAAAGTTGTACGAAAATGAACAAAAATGTTTTGAAGTGAATAGTGTTTCTAGGTTTGCGACTGTAATTTAAATCACTTTAACTCATCAGTCCTCAAATATTTATCCTATAATGTTTTCGTTATTTGTTCTTAGATCAAGCAAAGTTAAAAGAGAAAAGTAAGTCTTTTCCATTTACTTTAGGCATAAGCAATCGGAATATGACACTTTCGACCTGAAAGAAGAAAATTTAAAAAACAAATTGTTACACAGTGTTGCTTACCACGAGGACAGCTTCAAATTCTTGCCATTTTGTCTCAAGAGGTGGGAATCCAATGACAAAGTGGTATGTATTCGGACTCCCACTGTTAAAATCCTGATTTTGGTACCTGTATTGGGCAGAGAACATATAGGCTATTGTGAAGCTCTGTGCTTAATAAAAAAAAAAGGTTGACTTGGGAGAGAATATTAGCTGCTTCCAAGAAACTTTTGTTTTTAAAACATATTTTTATTCATGTCAACACATGTTTTACAAATATGAACACAATTATTTGTCCGTTTAACAAAAGCAGATATATGAATATATTGTTGAAATATATATCAATTAGAAATTTAAAATGAAAAGTTATTAGTGAAAAAAATTAAATGTTTTGTGATGCACCGACATGTCATTTGTTTTGTTACTTCAGTGATGTCGAGAAACCCACTTGTTGAGAACTTTTATATGCAAAAACGGCTGTTCTGGGCCCAGAAAACACTTCAAATAGAAGAGCGAACAACGTTTCGACCTTCTTCGGTCATCGTCAGGTTCACAAAGAAAGGGTTACTGGTCGGAAGCTGACCACGTGTTTGGGAGGGGTTGTATAATTGAGTGTTGCAATGTAGAGGGCGCGGTTTGAATATATAATTTTGTCTATAATATTAATATAGGTATAATGGTGTTCCTTTATATTGGTTTATTTTGGGTTTGAGTTGTTGTATAAGTAAGGCTTCTTTAATTTTTCGTTTGTTTATGTTTGTTTCTTTATTTAGTATTTTAGTGTTTTCTATGGTTATGTTGTGTCCATTTGACTTGCAGTGTTCGAAAACGTGTGAAGGTGACTTTTTATGTTCTTTGAATCTGGTTTCCATTTTTCTACTTGTTTCTCCTATATAGAAGTCGTGGCAGTTATCACATTGTATTTTATAAATAATGTTGGTGTGGTGTTTGTCAGTGTAGTTCTTACATAGTATAGACCTTAGTTTTGTGCCTGGTTTTTGAATAAATTTAGTGTTAACTGGAATGTTATATTTTGTTACTAGTTTTTGCCAAATGTTGGTTATTTGTTTGCTGATGTCAGGAATATATGGTATACAGCAGTATATGGTTTCGTGATTTTTTGATTCGTGAGATATATTTACTTTTGTTGGTTGATTTTGCTTTCTGTCTAGGTGTGTGCGTATAATGTTTTCTACGGTTTGTGGAGGAAACTTGTTAATGTTGATGAAGTGTTGTTTTATTTTATCTAATTCATCGTTAATTTTATCTGGTGAGCATAGTTTTATGGCTGTGTTTATCTGGTTTCTTAGTATGTTGAGTTTTTGTTTTGTTTCATGTGCTGAGTCCCAAGGAATGTATAGTCCAGTATGGGTGATTTTTCGGTGGATTTCTGTTTTGAATTGTGTGTCGGTTCTTATAATTTTGAGGTTAAGAAATGATATTTGATTGCTTTCTTCCTGTTCACATGTGAAGTTAATGTTGGGATGTATAGAGTTAATGTGAGTGAAAAAGTTAAGTATGTGTTCTGTAGATTCGAATCCCGCAATCGTGTCATCTACATATCTGTACCAGTATAGTGGTGGATGTAATGCTGTATTAATTGCTTGTGTTTCAATTTGTGTCATAAAAATATTGGCTAGAACTGGCGATACTGGGTTGCCCATGCTTAGGCCATTTGTTTGTATATAGTTTTGGTTGTTGAACATGAAGTTTGTCTTTATTGTGGTGAATTCTATGAGGGTTGCTAACTGGTTACTGGGAATGTCTATAAAGGAACACCATTATACCTATATTAATATTATAGACAAAATTATATATTCAAACCGCGCCCTCTACATTGCAACACTCAATTATACAACCCCTCCCAAACACGTGGTCAGCTTCCGACCAGTAACCCTTTCTTTGTGAACCTGACGATGACCGAAGAAGGTCGAAACGTTGTTCGCTCTTCTATTTGAAGTGTTTTCTGGGCCCAGAACAGCCGTTTTTGCATATAAAAGTTCTCAACAAGTGGGTTTCTCGACATCACTGATTGTTATTTCACCACGGCAATTGTTCGAGAAGTGTAAGTTTTTGTGTTTTTTGTGTTTTTTCTCAGTGTATTTGTACTTACCTGTTTCCATTATGTCTGAACAAGCATACAGTACACCACCATTAACAGTACACGCTCACACGATTGTTAAGAAACTAAGAAATTTAAACCTACGTATCATTAATAGAAGAAATGACATCAACTTTATTCAACAATGTAGAAAAGAACAACTAACCCCTAATTTTGTAAAGGTAAAACTTTCAAAAGATTTTAATAAATACACAAACATTATCCAAAATTTACAGAAAAAACTTCTTAAAGCCATGTTGAACACAAAATACAAAGAACTACATGACTTACAAAAACAAAAAATGAACTTAGACTATCAACTAGCATGCTGCATTAAACCAGAGATTTACGGACTAATACAACGAAACATAAACCAAATCAATACTAAAAACGATAGAGACAAAAAGATCCGCCACAACAAAAAACTTGAAAAACTAAGATGTAAGCAACAGAAAAGACATCAACATGACAAACCGTTGACCAACCTCATAATTAACAGATCTGACCGACAATTAAACACAGACGAGATACATCTACTTAACAAAGGACTCAACTTCGCAATAGCACCAAGGTACATTCCAACCATAGAAATCAAAACATGTTTAGAAGACCTAGCCAGGAGACTTGTGATACTTTCTACAGAAAACAAAAACAACAAACAGAAAGAAGACAACTTAGATAACTTTATTGACATCCAACTGCCAAACTTCCCAGGTAAAATTACAAATTTATATTTTCCAGAACCACCTAAAAACATTATCTTAAACGATTTTTTGAAAGAATTTTCTTACAAAACTATCAACATAATTTCACAAAACAGAAAACTAAAAAACAACCTTACAAAAAGAGACATTAATTCCATTAGAAACCTAAAACAAGACAGAAACATAAAAATTCTAAAAGCAGATAAAGGTAACGCTATAGTAATAATGAACACGAATGAATACATACAAAAAATGAATAACATCCTATCAGACACGAACAAATTTAAACCAATACACACAAATCCAACAAAGACACATGAGACGCAACTAAACAAATTACTACTACAAATAAAAAAAGCCAACACAATTTCACAAACACTTTATTCCTACCTACGTAAAACCGACTCACGCACACCGCAAATATACGGCATCCCCAAACCTCATAAACCAGATTGTCCATTACGACCAATAATGTCAACATATGAATCGTTTAACTACAATCTTGGTAAATACATAGCATGGGCATTCTCCAAATATGCAACATCAGCCAGCTCATTCATCAAAGACTCTTTTAATTTCAAGTCCAATCTAAATCAACTTAATCATAAAGCCTTAATGGCCAGTTTCGATGTTATATCCCTCTTCACAGAAGTTCCAACAACAGAAGCCTGCAAGATAGCCTTAGAACTCTATATTCGAGACCCTAACCCGATCATAGACATTCCCAGTAACCAGTTAGCAACCCTCATAGAATTCACCACAATAAAGACAAACTTCATGTTCAACAACCAAAACTATATACAAACAAATGGCCTAAGCATGGGCAACCCAGTATCGCCAGTTCTAGCCAATATTTTTATGACACAAATTGAAACACAAGCAATTAATACAGCATTACATCCACCACTATACTGGTACAGATATGTAGATGACACGATTGCGGGATTCGAATCTACAGAACACATACTTAACTTTTTCACTCACATTAACTCTATACATCCCAACATTAACTTCACATGTGAACAGGAAGAAAGCAATCAAATATCATTTCTTAACCTCAAAATTATAAGAACCGACACACAATTCAAAACAGAAATCCACCGAAAAATCACCCATACTGGACTATACATTCCTTGGGACTCAGCACATGAAACAAAACAAAAACTCAACATACTAAGAAACCAGATAAACACAGCCATAAAACTATGCTCACCAGATAAAATTAACGATGAATTAGATAAAATAAAACAACACTTCATCAACATTAACAAGTTTCCTCCACAAACCGTAGAAAACATTATACGCACACACCTAGACAGAAAGCAAAATCAACCAACAAAAGTAAATATATCTCACGAATCAAAAAATCACGAAACCATATACTGCTGTATACCATATATTCCTGACATCAGCAAACAAATAACCAACATTTGGCAAAAACTAGTAACAAAATATAACATTCCAGTTAACACTAAATTTATTCAAAAACCAGGCACAAAACTAAGGTCTATACTATGTAAGAACTACACTGACAAACACCACACCAACATTATTTATAAAATACAATGTGATAACTGCCACGACTTCTATATAGGAGAAACAAGTAGAAAAATGGAAACCAGATTCAAAGAACATAAAAAGTCACCTTCACACGTTTTCGAACACTGCAAGTCAAATGGACACAACATAACCATAGAAAACACTAAAATACTAAATAAAGAAACAAACATAAACAAACGAAAAATTAAAGAAGCCTTACTTATACAACAACTCAAACCCAAAATAAACCAATATAAAGGAACACCATTATACCTATATTAATATTATAGACAAAATTATATATTCAAACCGCGCCCTCTACATTGCAACACTCAATTATACAACCCCTCCCAAACACGTGGTCAGCTTCCGACCAGTAACCCTTTCTTTGTGAACCTGACGATGACCGAAGAAGGTCGAAACGTTGTTCGCTCTTCTATTTGAAGTGTTTTCTGGGCCCAGAACAGCCGTTTTTGCATATAAAATGTTTTGTTACTTGTTTTTATTGTACAGATTTTTATAAAATCAAATATCTCGTTTCTATGCTTTGTTTTATTGTTCTCTATAGTTTAAACATTTACGACACCAAAAGGAAAGTTGCAGTGATATTGAATATCTACATTAAAATTATAGATTTAGATTTTATATGTTTTTATGGTTGGCCAAATGATGTCTGTGTGTTAGTTCCAGTAGACTAGTACTTCAAGAGAACAACGATCTCGAGATGACATCATCAGTTTGGAAAAGAGAACACATTTACCGCAGAACTGAGGCATACTTATTTAGTACAACTTCTACCTGAAGACTTAGAAGTAGATTCCTATTTGGAGATTAATGTGTTCAGTTTGATGGACTCCTCCCAAAAGCAACAGACATCTTTGGACCTAATCACAATCCTGTAAAAGTGACTGTCATTTGTGTAAAAGTACGTAAGTTTTATTTTCTTTTTGCCATTTATTATAATATTATATTTATTCATGGTATTCTTGTTTTTTACATCAATGTATATATTGAAACCTTATATATTTTAGATTGTCATCAAATTCAATTGGTACTTGGTTTATTCTTTGTTGTTAATAAAACGACTTTCATAATTTAGACTGCTTTTCATGAGAAATAATTGAAGAAACTTTCTGAAGATTCAACCAATGACAGCTGCAGGTTACTCACCTCTTACGCAGAATTTCTGTTCAGTGAAGGTTTAATAGTGTAAATATAAAATAATTCTTTGATTTTTCTTGTCTTCCAGAATTTATCTGTATCGATGATTTTGGTGTTTTACCAGTTTATTCTGTGTCCAGTTGTCTTGGGGGACTCTGCAATGGTTTAATTTTGTTTTCACATGAGATTTTCACTTGCTAAACTAAGTATCATCAATATTGACATCAGTTGAGTAAGTAGTTTCAGAGAAACTCTGGATGTCCTGTTACTTCTGTATGATGTATGTTTACTTTTCATACCCGTTTTATTCTTCACAAGTGTTGGTTAATCACACTATGAGGAAGTTTCACAAATGAATATTTGAGTAACTTTGCTGAATAAAAAGGCCTAAAACGCAGAAGAAAAGATTCAGATTTAATTAACGTGTAAAGAAATAATTACAGATGTATTTTGTATCAGCTATCATCATTAAAGCAATAAGAATACAAACTATGTGTTGACTTTAACACAAATTACAAGAAAACTATTTCTTGATAAGAAAACATGACTGTATGGAAATATTTGAGTTTCATTTTAGGTATTTTATTAATATAATTCTTTCATTCTTCATATTTGTGGTTGTTATCGAGTGTCGAAAGCTTAGTCATAGATTGGTGATAATGGTTTATATATTTTTTTCAAAGGAATTGTTGAAACAAATAACTAATATATTCCTTCGCAATGTGCACAAATATTACTAAACTATTTTTAATTTGTGAACCTTCTTCAAATTTACGTTTTCTTAGTGTTAAAAAAGCCACGATAAACAATCTGCTGTGATCATTCCGTTTAATAAAATATCAAATTTTAGCATTGTATGACAGTACTGTCCAGTTTTTCACACTGCTAAATTAGGGACGGCTAGCATAGATAGCCCTCGAGTAACTTTGTGCGAAATTCAAAAACGAAAAAATAAGCAAGTATAAATTACATAACATGTAGATGACATTTAATCTGTAGAAATATATTAAGCTAGAAGAGGATTTTAACGTTTAAAAGAGAAGTTTAGATATTAGTAAAGTACTTTCAACTTCAGTGCAACATCCCACACGTCTATAACATAACTAGTAAGGTCCTCCCATATATTGTAGTTGACATATAAAGTTACAAACTCTTGATAATACAAAATGCTAAGAAATATGTAATTTTAGTTTTTGTATGCATTTTCATGATTGGGCTATGCTTTTGTCTCCTGTTACAGAACCATTTGTGACAAAAAGAACAATATAAATGGAGTTTTTTTAATACATTATGAACAGTGACTACCAATTCTGTAAACTGCTCTGATGTCAGTTGCTTAAATAAATCTCTTACTTAAAGTGACAGTTCTAAAAATTGTCAATATTTGAAACAACGGAATTAAAAAATATATTATAAAACAAATGCAACTATATCAGTAAAGTAGATAAAATAAGTCGAGAGATATCCCACAATAGGTGTTGTCTATTTTAATATACGTGTGCCACAGTAAAAGATACTTCCTACATCATAAACACTCTTTTTGTGTTTCATGTGCTCAGGAAAAATAATAACTTACAAAACCTTGAGGTTGAAATCAAAGGGGCACTCAGAAGGGTACATACATCTGCCATGCAGCATTGATGGTCTTCGATCTTTAACAAATACGTAAATATCTGGATATGTCCATCATTGAAAGTGGAGAGGAATCATTTTTGGGAAGATATACGATGCATAATCGTTGCCGAACCAAACGACCATTACCAGAAAGTTAACATTTATTGGTTACGAGTTAAGTATGGTAAATAAGTATCAGGATGTTCCAAAACACCTATTATCACTAAATACTGAGGAATAACTGACAATCAAATTCCTAACAAAATTATTGGACTGGATCAGGCTCTTTACAGAGCCATGTCGTAAACATTTTCTTTCACTTTTACCTTGTACTTCAGACAGTGTCCACTGTAATCACTATTCTACAAATAAGCTTAAAAACCCTGCCCTACCTAAAGACGGGAATAAAACATTACGAGTTTATTTGCTCTTCAGTTATGTAAATTTAATGCTCTTTTTCAGAATGTTTCTAGTTCAGCCTCTGATAGGAAAATAAATATAAAAAACATGGTGAAAAACATAGAAGTAGAAAAAGCCAGGAGATTTACTTTTAAACTTTTATTGTCCGTACTGAAACATCTGAACAATAAGATTAATTTATTTTCTTAGAGTTTCGAAATCATCTGAAACAAGTGTAAAAATTAAAAACCATAACACTGACCATGAGTTGTTTGGTAACCAAAATAAACAGAAGCATTCATTATATTTTCAATCTTTTCGTTCATTATACTTTGATTACTTGGATGAAAGAGTTTATGATTATTTGTTTTTGTTCTGAGGGTAACCAAAACTGCATGAAGTCTGTGGTTTATAAAGGTGGGTTTGCTCGAAATAATCAGGGAACAATCAGTGATGTCGAGAAACCCACTTGTTGAGAACTTTTATATGCAAAAACGGCTCTTCTTTGTGAACCTGACGATGACCGAAGAAGGTCGAAACGTTGTTCGCTCTTCTATTTGAAGTGTTTTCTGGGCCCAGAAGAGCCGTTTTTGCATATAAAAAATAAGGGAACAACATTCCACTTATGACAAAAAATATATATATGAACGGAAACGCATTTCCACAACACTAAATCATTGCCTGTATTACCTTTTTCTCCTTGATGTAATTTCAAACAACTCTTCTAGCTTGTAATACGTATAATGTAATATAACAAAGTGAAGCTTCCACAAGGAATAAAAGTGAAGCAAACAGGTTTGAGTTACGTGATCTTATTGTTGGAAGAAAGCGCCTCTCTTTTGTAGAGTCACATGGTTATTAGTTAAATCCAAATCCAATTTCTCCAATCAGGAAAGATCTACGCCATGATAGGTAATTAGCAACAAAGTTTAGATAATTTTAGGGTTAATATCACACTACTTGAACTTATTGGCTCAAAGCAAATGGAAGAGTTATATAAAAGTGGGTATTTCAACTTGAAATATTCACCAACGGATCAAAGTTCTCAACCTTTAACATGAAAGTTCTGTTTACAGTTTTTGTTGTGGTCGTAAGCCTGACTATGACAAACAGCAACTCTATAGACATGATATGGAAATTGATGTGTAGTAAGTTTATTTTCAAAGTTTACTAATGCATAAAATGTTTAGTAATTGTTCCATGGAAGTAAATATTTTCAGTTAATATTTTCATTAGGTCAGGAGAAACGCAAAGAATCTTAAAACTGTACGAAATATTATCAGAGCAAAGTTTTGTCATATGCATTGCTATTTTATTCAAGTTAAGAATACGTGAAATTGTTGCATTTCGACCATTGCAATTTTCTATCACTGTGAAGAGCTGAGTGTCGGTTTTAAAAATTTCAACAGACACCTTCTATCTTGGTTGTAACATTCACTTCTAGAGCTATTTGGATGAGTACTAAGTTGTATTTTTATAACTCAGCAATAAAAAAAAAACATTTGAGATTTGCATAAAATTATGTTTCTGATTAAAGTAGTAAAAAGTAGAAACAAAAACTGGAAAGTTTCAGATTTAACCATTAAAAACTAGTAAGTTTCAAACTTAAGTAATAAAAATCACAAAAAGGAGTGTGTTTCAAATATAAAACCTTTTAAAGAAAAACTAAACATTTTATGTTTTTCTTCGGTAAGAATTTGGAACAGAAAAGAAAACACTTTTCTGCAAAGAATTGCTTCAACAAAATTTAATCTGTAATGTAATACAGTAATGATAGCTCATTTTAAAATTAAATTTAAATAAAATCATATTTCTCATAGCTGATAAACATTATTGAATGTTTAGTTTTCGAAGGAAATAGCAGTTGTACCTGCGGGTGTTTCTAATAGTTTATATAATGATTCATCTCATCGACTCACATCGATACTTCAAAGAATCTGTTTTAATACATCTAGTATTATATGTCGTAAATAAGCGAATCAGAAAACTTACGATTAATCAAGTAGTTTTACTAACACTGGTTCGAAAAATTAAAATCTACCCCACCAAATGGATCAGACATGTAGTTATTTTATGTAGGTATTAAAGACGATTCTGCAAAGGTGAATCATCTGAGAGTGTGCGCAGGAGAACGTTTCAAACAACGATCAGAATGGGTAGGTATTTTGTTTTTATAATTAATCAAATGGTAGGTATTTTGTTTTTATAATTAATCAAATGGTAGGTATTTTGTTTTTATAATTAATCAAATGGGTAGGTATTTTGTTTTTAAAATTAATCATATAACGTCAACTCTGTGTTATTTTGGAAACGCCCTCCATTAACTCAGCGGCATGTCTGCGAACTCACACCGGTAAAAACCGTGTTTCGATAGTCGTGGTGGGCTGATCACAGATAAACCATTGTGTAGCTTTGTGCTTAAATCTAAATAAACAAACATACCAAAACATTTTTGAAATAAAGTGTTGTCGACATGATTCTTCTGTCTTAACATATTTTGGTCTTCAGTTAAAATTATCAGACATAATTCTATGAATCAAGGTCTCGTTTGTTAGCGATAAGTTTACGGATTTAGAATGCTCAGTGTTGTAGGTTTATAGATCACCTATCGGAAGGTCTCGATATTTTACACATCTTGAAAATGTAATCAGTGAAATTTAAAAATGTTAAAACTATTTGTCCTATTAAATATTATTAAGTGTTAAACGTCGATTAAGCAGCAGTACATACGAGGCGTGCTATAAAATAGAAAATGTTTTTGTAGTAAAATTCTCCAGGTTGTTAGTAGAGCAGCGCTCCTTACTTTAACTTATGCAATTAATTCCCACATTGTCTGCACGTGAATTCACGTTAATAACATGCGTTGTACAGAAATAATTACGACAATATAGCAAGGCTCAGCATGGCCAGGTGGGTGAAGGTGTGCGATTCGTAGTCTGAGGGTCGCAGGTTCGCATCCTCGTCGCACCAAACATTTTCGCCTTTTGTTCCCTTGGGGTCGTTATCATGTTATGTTACACTATTGATTGGTGAAAGAGTAGCTAAAGATATATGGCGAAGAGTGGGGAATACTAAGTGCCTTTTCTCTAATTTTACATACCTAAATTAGTGCGGATATCCCTCGAGCTGCCTTGTGCGAAATTAAAAATAATAATAATAAAAATGAACACTGCCACATGCATTATTGACACCTCTCTATGAAATTGGAAGAATATTGAAATGAAGCAAATTGAGAGAACAACAGCAGTAAAGAACTGAGAAGGTGCATGAAAATAGACATAAGAACCAGTATTGAAAAGAGAAAGATTGTGCTCATAGAGCATACACTCTACAAACCAAATCCTCCTATCAATGTTAATACTTCCCCAGAGGAGATGATGTCCATTAAATTCCCCCAGCATTAAAAAGGGAGATAGCAACTGTTCAATAAAAGCATCAAGGTGTGACTGTTCAGAGGTCTCTCCAGGTGGAAGGTAGAGTCGAGAGAACAAACAGTGATGGCATGACCCAAGGAAACACAGATGGCTACAGCTTCCACGGGTGTTGAGTGGCAAAGATAAGCTGGGTATTTGCTGATTGTCAAACAGAGCCACCTCTCCATGCACTCATGCATCACACAGACTGTAATTTCTGTACAAAAACCTGCCAAAACATGACTGTATCAACAGATTTCAGAAATATTTCCTGTAAAGAAAGATATACAGGATGATACGAAGCAATCAGTGCTTTGATGTCAGCCAGATTAGAAGGTTAGCCTTGACATTTCTATTGTATCAAATTGGCCATTTTTTATTAATGTGTAAGCACATTGGCTGGAGAATCCTTTTGTTTAAAACCACATCATTTTTCTTTATTTTCTTTATCTGAAGAAGATCTGTTGAACTCCATAAATCCTGCCCTGGGTCGACGGAGTAGGTCTTTGTTGTTGTAAAAGGATTCCAGCAACTGAGAGATGAGCGAATGATTATTCTGCATCTTGGGGTGAGAGAAAAAGATTTACACAAGGAAATGCCCTACCTTGGAACCAAAGGAAATGGATGTTTGGATTTGTTGGAATGTATGTTATGGACAGAGATGGGTGTTTATGTTTATTCACCATCTTTTTTAACTATGGAGATCAAAGACTTCTCATTTGGCTTGAGAATGATTCTTTTGAAGGCACAAGGAAACCCATCTGTTTCGACACCCGTGGTGGGCAGAGCACAGATAGCCCATTGTGTAGCTTTGTGCTTAGTTCAAAACAACACCAAAACAACTTTTAGTTTTGTTTTATTTTATTTCTTAAGTATTCTCAATTATTTAAATGTATAAATAAATATATCAATTTCATCATTAATAAAGAGAAAGTAAATATATTTAAAAGTGGTTATAATAGAGTTCATAAGAATCATATGATTCCTGCTACATGGATATGGTTAAACAATTAACTTTTTTAAAAACAAAGTTGTAGAATGTAATATTAAAGTTCATTGACCAAAAAGTATTTTTATCTCAAGCTTCCAGATGCAGCTACAAAATGTGAATTTTCAAAATTTCATTATGATCAATTTGAAGAGTATGTGAGAGAAATGTGCAAAGCAGAAAGAGAAGCGGATAAGAAGGTAATGTTTATCTAAAATATAATTTTATGTTCTATCTACGTTTATATCACTAGTCTCTAAATTATTTTATTTAGTTTTGTTCTATAATTAACTAGCGCTCGAAATGTTTTCTTTTGTAATCCCAAATGTTTTGAATACAATACGATACTAAGGTCACTCGATATTCTGGATACAGCGTAAGTGGGTGAAGCTTTAGTCACGGGATCGGGCTCATATTTAGTTTGTTTCAAGCTACCCTGTTTTAAAAACAAACTGGACTGGCTTATGAAAGCATATTATTTCGAAAAGCATGAGACGAAAAACTTGGATGAATTCAGTAAAGAATAATTTAATACGTCTAAATGAAAATATTTTTAGTCAATAAAGATCATTTTGCCTGATGAAGTGCGACTGCTCGAAACTTCACACAAAATGAGATGAAAAATATTTTCTTCTGGAAGTTTCAATTTATTATTTATTTTCTTTCATTTTACTTTATTCAGTTTAAATCAATTTTAATTTATGCTAGGAAAATATCAAGTAATTGTTATTTTAAAATTTAATTGCTTAAAAGGCTCTTTGTAGTATATTTTAAAGGCTATTATTTAGATATTATCTATTCACATATATACATACTATTTAAATACTAGATAATTAATTTTGACAGTTGCTCTGTTTTTAGGTGTTATGAGGAAACTCTTCTAAATGTATCTTTCAAGATTAATTTCAAACCTTGTTAATTATCTAACTATATTTTAATATTTATGTTTAGATGTATAGTTGCAACAACATGGCACTATAAGATAACTAATAATCAAATTTGAAAATTGCACAACAACACAGAACTCTGTTAATACAACGTACGAACTAGAAGTACTAGATGAAATAATTTATATACACAGCGTCATAAAATGTAATACATAACTATAATATTACCACATACGTTTTGATTTGCCTAAGAATAGATGGAGATGTATAAATCTATGGTATTATAAGTCAACTATGAACATAATATTAGAGCCATAGGTAGCGATTGCTCCATTTACGCAATGGCCTGACCACTTATTCATGTAATGTATAGCTACAACTTATGTATTGAGTTTCACTTCTCTTAATTCAGTGACTCAAGATTTCATCTCACAGTTTCAAATCTTCAAAACCTTTCTTGGGAGCGGACATATGACCCCAGACCTTCTAGAAATTACATGTTTTGCATCCTGGTAAAATAATATTCACACATCGTATGTCTTTCAATGTTAAATATTTTTTGTTGCAAAAGGAAAGAATTTTTTAGTGTTCAATCCATTCTCACATGGTAATGAGAAATATTCTGGTCCATCTGTGATATGCAAGCGATTAAATCACCTTATAACCTGACATTTCGAAACTACCCTTTATCGGTAAATATTTATTTAGTTTCGCTTTAAATTATTTGCATCTCAAAAACCTCAAGGCAAACAGTTCCAAAAGCAAATAAACTGTTAAGAAATCAAATCTGACTAAGTTGTAGTTTATTTCTTCCGTGAGAAAATGTATATTTGTTCCCGTACTCTTACCATGGACATCATTAAAGATGGAAGAAAAATGAGGCATCAACAATATTACAACTTGGAACACCTCATTCGCATTCCATTTTCTGAAAATTTATTAAGTTCAGAGATCTTAATCTACTCCCTTATTACAACCTATCCTCAAATAGACGCAGCAACAGAGGAATATGATATTATAAAAACAAAATTGAATACAGTTACCTGATATCCACAATAGTGGTTTCAAGGCATGATATGAAGGACAAGTGCAGTGATTTGTTACATATAAAAGTATGTGTGTTAAGAGATAAAAAACAAAATATTAACAAGCAGAAGACTGGCTGAAAAAATAGTTGGTTTTATTGTTTAGAATAAAGCTGCTGTCATCTATAGAGAATCAAACTCTAAAGCTTAGCGACTACAAGTTTATTGCTCTACTACCAACTAACTCTTTAGTTGGAGATGTAGTTGAAATTAAGATAAACTGCATGAAACTAAAAAGCATAAGAAGTGTATATTAGAAACTGAAAATTTAAATATTATTTGTAATTGAAATAAGTATTAAAACTGTGCTTATTTACATACAAGTAGAAGCAAGAATAAAAAAAAGAACAAAGCAACAAGACACCAAACAAAATGGTCCGGCATGGCTCGGTGAATAAACCACTGGTGGTCACGGGTTTGAATTCTCATCACACCAAACTTGCATGTCATGTTACCCCTGGGAGCGTTATAACGTTACGACCAATTCCACTACTCGTTAGTAAAATAATAGCTGAAGAGTTGTCGGTGACTTCTAGTGGCTACCTGCCTTCGCTCTGTTTTTACTTTATTGAATTAGAAAATTCAAAAAAGCAAAATTCTGGACTCTTCCGAGTCTTCCTACAGCTGACCATTAAGACTTGGATGACAATAATCTTGAAATATCGTCACTCCACGCAACAGTCATAGTGTTGTCTTCTACCTATAAAATAAGGTAAAACACAATACGGTTACTTATGTCATGAAAGAGTAGAAACTGGACACTATGTAGGTCTGAATCTGTCAAAATTGATGTAAAAAGTAATATATTTCTGGAGGTGTGTCCCACGACTTCTTCTGTATTCGTATATTATTTTGCTAACATGTTTATTACAATTTGTTATGACCAACAGAATTAATAAAATAACCATTTCCACTCACCCATGAGGAAGAAAGGTAAACTTCTCAGGTTATGGAATCTCTATTATTTTGTATTATTTCTGTGTTTTCTTCAAAATTTTAATTTCAAAACATCTCCCATAACATTTATTGTATTTACCTTTTCATGCAGGAAGTAAAGGAATGTGTCGTTAATGAAAATTTAAAAGCTGGAGAGGATCTAGACGATAAAATGTCTGATGTTTTTTTAAGAACTGTTTATGGGAAAGTTAGGTAAGAAAATCAAAATAAATCAATACATGAAATGAATATTTTGAAACGTCATCATTATATGTGTTAGAGAGTGTAAACGTTTAATTTACAGTATTTTTGTTGTTCCATATATCATAACTGTTTTACAAGAGTTATACAGTCGTTATAGTGACTATTTACACAATTTCACTTGCTATAAGGAATTCCACAACAACTAAAATGTACTGTAAATGATATTCTAAGTTAGTATATTCAATTTTATTCTGACATTTATTTTATTTGTGGACACAGTGGACTGGAACTAAATTATTCACATATTTGCTTAATGTGTGGCTATTTTATAAGATGACACTTTTTTTTAATACGTTATTCTTTTGTATAATGTCAAAAGACATTTAATAGAAATCCATATTTGTCACTATATATTTATAAAACTCTTTAATCCACACAGTAACACGTTGGTATTTCTAGGGATTTACACAGCTTGAAACCGAGGTTTGATATTTGTGAGAGACAGAGCATAGATAACTCATTGTGTCACTATTATAGAACACTGACCATATGTTGTTGGTTTATCATGCAATTGGTATTAAATAATTTGACCAATATATTTAATGAAATGATGGTGGATCTGTTGTAAGTAAACAGAGAACAACATTTATGTATTTCAATGTTATTTATAATTACAGCTTCAATGGATCACTTAAAAACTGATGAGTACCGGCATCTATATAAATTACCAATATTTCATTATTTGAATCTCTTATGGTTTTCTTCGTGTTCGATTATGTTTAACTCTTAAGTAACTTTTCTCTCGAAAATAAAACTCCTTTAAAGCAATACAATTGTTCAATCAGTGATGTCGAGAAACCCACTTGTTGAGAACTTTTATATGCAAAAACGGCTCTTCTGGGCCCAGAAAACACTTCAAATAGAAGAGCGAACAACGTTTCGACCTTCTTCGGTCATCGTCAGGTTCACAAAGAAAGGGTTACTGGTCGGAAGCTGACCACATGTTTGGAAGGGGTTGTATAATTGAGTGTTGCAATGTAGAGGGCGCGGTTTGAATATATAATTTTGTCTATAATATTAATATAGGTATAATGGTGTTTCTTTATATTGGTTTATTTTGGGTTTAAGTTGTTGTATAAGTAAGGCTTCTTTAATTTTAAAGAAACCTTTCCATTAGAAACCTAAAACAAGACAGAAACATAAAAATTCTAAAAGCAGATAAAGGTAACGCTATAGTAATAAAGAACACGAATGAATACATACAAAAAATGAATAACATCCTATCAGACACGAACAAATTTAAACCAATACACACAAATCCAACAAAGACACATGAGACACAACTAAACAAATTACTACTACAAATAAAAAAAGCCAACACAATTTCACAAACACTTTATTCCTACCTACGTAAAACCGACTCACGCACACCGCAAATATACGGCATCCCCAAACCTCATAAACCAGATTGTCCATTACGACCAATAATGTCAACATATGAATCGTTTAACTACAATCTTGGTAAATACATAGCATGGGCATTCTCCAAATATGCAACATCAGCCAGCTCATTCATCAAAGACTCTTTTAATTTCAAGTCCAATCTAAATCAACTTAATCATAAAGCCTTAATGGCCAGTTTCGATGTTATATCCCTCTTCACAGAAGTTCCAACAACAGAAGCCTGCAAGATAGCCTTAGAACTCTATATTCGAGACCCTAACCCGATCATAGACATTCCCAGTAACCAGTTAGCAACCCTCATAGAATTCACCACAATAAAGACAAACTTCATGTTCAACAACCAAAACTATATACAAACAAATGGCCTAAGCATGGGCAACCCAGTATCGCCAGTTCTAGCCAATATTTTTATGACACAAATTGAAACACAAGCAATTAATACAGCATTACATCCACCACTATACTGGTACAGATATGTAGATGACACGATTGCGGGATTCGAATCTACAGAACACATACTTAACTTTTTCACTCACATTAACTCTATACATCCCAACATTAACTTCACATGTGAACAGGAAGAAAGCAATCAAATATCATTTCTTAACCTCAAAATTATAAGAACCGACACACAATTCAAAACAGAAATCCACCGAAAAATCACCCATACTGGACTATACATTCCTTGGGACTCAGCACATGAAACAAAACAAAAACTCAACATACTAAGAAACCAGATAAACACAGCCATAAAACTATGCTCACCAGATAAAATTAACGATGAATTAGATAAAATAAAACAACACTTCATCAACATTAACAAGTTTCCTCCACAAACCGTAGAAAACATTATACGCACACACCTAGACAGAAAGCAAAATCAACCAACAAAAGTAAATATATCTCACGAATCAAAAAATCACGAAACCATATACTGCTGTATACCATATATTCCTGACATCAGCAAACAAATAACCAACATTTGGCAAAAACTAGTAACAAAATATAACATTCCAGTTAACACTAAATTTATTCAAAAACCAGGCACAAAACTAAGGTCTATACTATGTAAGAACTACACTGACAAACACCACACCAACATTATTTATAAAATACAATGTGATAACTGCCACGACTTCTATATAGGAGAAACAAGTAGAAAAATGGAAACCAGATTCAAAGAACATAAAAAGTCACCTTCACACGTTTTCGAACACTGCAAGTCAAATGGACACAACATAACCATAGAAAACACTAAAATACTAAATAAAGAAACAAACATAAACAAACGAAAAATTAAAGAAGCCTTACTTATACAACAACTTAAACCCAAAATAAACCAATATAAAGGAACACCATTATACCTATATTAATATTATAAACAAAATTATATATTCAAACCGCGCCCTCTACATTGCAACACTCAATTATACAACCCCTCCCAAACATGTGGTCAGCTTCCGACCAGTAACCCTTTCTTTGTGAACCTGACGATGACCGAAGAAGGTCGAAACGTTGTTCGCTCTTCTATTTGAAGTGTTTTCTGGGCCCAGAAGAGCCGTTTTTGCATATAAAAATACAATTGTTCAGTTTGTGTTTTTTAATTAAATATATATTGTTTGTCCGGTGTCTTGTTTAAAGAAAGAAAATACGATCTTTCTTTTTACAACGAAATAAAAATGTTTCCTAAATATGTGTAACACAGAATATTTCAATAAGGAAAGAAAATGCTTCTGTAAATTATGTTTTTGTGATCCGTTCTTTGAACTTTTTTATTAATGTATTGATAAAACTTTCTGAACACATGAACGAACCAAGTGTTATAAATTAACTTTGTTTGTTTGTTGTAGAGTAAACTTTCAAACAATGAGCTGTTTGCGACCTGACCATTAATGGCGCATTTAGGTAGGTCTTTGGGAGCTCAGTCCCGGTGCCCATGATCTTCATGTGGACTTCTTGACAGTTTTATTCTCAGTAAAATCACATTGGATGTTGAACCCATAAAAGTTATTAACTTCTGGATTAAACAAAATTAAATCTTTCATTTTTGATCACAAAGAAATGAAAAAAGAGTTTTTGCGATATTAAACCTGTGGAAACTTGTTACAGGCCAGATATGGCCAAGCGTGTTAAGGCGTGTGCGACTCGTAATCTAAGAGTATGGGTTCTTTTACGTATTTTTTAATGTCTTATGTTCTTCGTAGACTAAACGCAACAGAAAAACGCAGATAACAGCTTGTATAATTTATTACACTAAACTATTAACAAATATAACAGATATAACATAAATTATATAATAAAAGTGACAGATATTAAGTTATAACATTCGAAATTAATTACAAAACAAAATAATACTAGTTTTAAACTTCAAAATTTATCACAATACAAAATGGTACTGCCTGTATCTAATATAATGATCTAAAATGAAAGTCTCAAATTCCAATCTAGGGTGTCAATTTGGTCCCATGAAGAAATTCCGAAGCTTAAATGAAGAAGTTCAGAAACAGAGTTCACAGTTCAATAAATTCGCCGACTATCAGCAGAAGCAGTAATTCAGATGAATCGTAGAGATTGACGAAATAAAATCACAGCTTCCGTAGATCTAACTTCAGTCACAAATCCAAGTTGAATAATCACAGCAAACACTTAATCTTTCTCAAATAACTGACTTTCTTCTTTTGAAATAAAACTGATGTCTGAATCTCACTCCTTTCGAATAAAAACTGATGACTGAATCTCTCTTTTCTTCGAATAAAAAGTGATGACTGAATCTTTCTCCTTCTTCGAATAAAACTAATGTCTGAATCTATCTTCTTTTTTCGAATAAAAACTGATGACTGACTTCTTCTCGCGTCACCGTCTTTTATACCGGTAGGCCTACTTCTCGAACAATCTTGCAATTTCCATACAACTCCAGAGCAATCCGCGGGTGTCCGTTCTTGCACGAGACTACACGTTCAGACACAAAGTCACCAGCACTCATTTACAAACATATGATTGGTTTACTTAATTCAAGAAAATTCTAAATGTTACCCTAAATGAATAACAAAATATTAGTTTAAACTTCGAAACAATAATATCAATATGGAAAAAAAATGAATAATACAAATGAAAATTTAAACACAACACTACATGTTGTCGTTTACAAAATATTTACACATTTACATAACAGTTCATATCCACGTTGTGCTCAACATGCTCGTCCTTTCAGCCATAGGGCGTTAATTAGTGACAGTCAATCCCACTAATCAATGGTAAAAAAGAAGCTGAAGATTTGGCAGTGGGTGGTGATGGCTAGCTGACTTCTCTTAATTCTTACACCACTAAATTAGAAACGGCTAGCACAAATATCCCTCGAGTAGCTTTGTGCGGAATTAAAAAAAACAACAAAAAAAAAACTTGTAGTTAAAATGATTAAAAAGTAAAAATAATTTTAAATATCATATTAAATAAGCTGCTGTTTTCCGAAATACACACGCAAAATATAAAAGAAGGTCAAGATAGGCTTAAATCATTCTAGAAAATAACCTTTTAGTTTTCATGGGTATAAATCTTATTAAAAGCGTCATTACGATAAATAAAAATATATATGTGAAAACGGCTGGTAAGAGTTGAGAAAATTTTTATGCAGAGGAGCGAAAAACGTTTCGACCTTTTTCGGTCATCGTCAAGTTTACAATGAAAGAAAGAGGTAACTTTATCTAAACTAGAAAAGACTATATTCCTAATATGACGTTTAACATTCTGGAAGCCTCATTTATAAACAAAACCTCTGGGTGCGATTTCCTGTACCTGGTGAGAAGACTTTTCAGGGAAGGTTCTGCGATATCAACATAAACTCACATGTTTGCCATGTGTGGTGACTCGTGAAGTTAAAGAGAGGATATTGGTGGTTTAGGGATCGAACACTAACATACCACTTTTACCTTTAATTTCTGTAGAAAGAGGTGTTTGGGGTGGCCCCCTTGAGTCAATCAACTTGTTCACTGGAGTTAAGGTCAACCAAGTACCAGTGTTGGAAGTTCTCAACATGCATTGCGACTATTGTATCTTTTGCTGGTGTTTGGGTATCGTGCTCACGAAATCCTGGCGTTCATGTTGTTTCCTTGTTTGATATTGTAGTCCATCACCTCTTAGGGCTCCACAGAGGAAGGGATTAGTGGGAAACGAAATTTCACTTGATAATTATGGATACTCGAAATACAAATTTAAATAAAATAGAAAAAAAACAGTCCACAGATAAACGACCACGTCTTTGTGCAATCTTTAACATGTTGTACCTCATTTTCATATACGACTCTCTTTCACACAAACCTTTAGAGCAAATGTCACCATTTCTTATTCAGAAAAAAATGAAGTGACTTGCTGGCTCTTCAAAGTCAGTAAAGAAGCTTCGATCTGATGATGTTTTGGTGGAAACTTCTCAACGCAGTGAACTTCTCTTGAATTCATCAGATTGAGATATTGCTGTTTCCTTGGTTCATACCATCACCGTTTGTTTTCTCTACCTGTCGACTGGAGAGACATATGATTAATCAGAACTTCATGCACTGACTGAACAGTTGCCGTCTTCCTTTTTTTTCCTGGAGGATTTAATTGACATCATCCCCTCTGAGGAAGTGCTGATATTGATAGGAGACCTGTCTTGTGCCTTGTTTGTCTTGGGCTGTCTCTCAAACTTTCACATTCATGTATATTCTATAAGTTATATAAATACAAATAACATGTAACTGGTATATGACATTTAATCTGTAGAATTTATTGAGCTAGATGTGGATTTTATCGTTTAAAAAAGAAGCTTAGATGTTACTTAACTACTTTCAACTTCAGAGCAACATCCCACACATCTATAACCCAACTAGTATGATCATCTCTGGTATTCTAGCTGACATAAAATCTTAGTAATAAAAACATAAACTACTCAGAATGATGTAATTTAAGTTTCTATTAGCATTTTCATAATATGGCATGGCTGTTGTCCGCTGTTAAGGAACCATTTGTGACAAAAAGACAAATATAAATAGAGTTTTATTGAATACATCGATGTTCAGTGACTATCAATTAAATATACTTCTCTAAAGTCAGTTGCTTAAATAAATCTCTTACTTGAACTGACAGTTCAAAAACTCTTAATATTTTAAACTATAGAATAAAAGAAAAATGTTGAAAAATAAATGCAACTAGATCAGTAAAGGAGATAAAATAAGTCGAGAGATATTCCACAATATAGGTGTTGTCCATTTTAATATACCTGTGTCACAGTATAAGAAACTTCTCACATCACAAACACTCTTTTTGTATTTTATATGCTTAGGAAAAATAACACCTTACAAAAGCTTGAGGTTGAAATCAAAAGGGCCCTAGAATGGTACATACATCTGCCATGCAGCATTGATGGTCTTCGGATTTTAACAAATACGTAAATATTTGCATATGTCTATTATTGTTAGTAGACAGGAACTATTTGTGGGAGGACATACGTTGAATAATAGTTGCCGAACCATACGGGCATTACTAGAAAGTTAACATTTATTGGTTACCAGTTAAGTATGGTAAAATAAGAAATAGGATGTTCCAAAACACCTATTATCATTAAATACCGACTAACACTGAAGAATAACTGACAATAAAATTCCAAACAAGATTATTGGAGTTGATCAGGCGCTTGACAGAGCCATGTCGTAAACATTTTCTTTCACTTTTACCTGGCACTTCAGACAACGTCCACTGCAAGCACTATGCACCAAATAAGCTGATAAACCCAGCCCCACCAAGATTATTTGGATGAAAAAGTTTATGAAAGTTTGGATGACAGAGTTTATGATCATTTGTTTTTATTCTAACAGTAACCCAAACTTCGTGAAGTCAGTGGTTTGTGAAGGTTGTTTTACTCGAAATAATCGGGGAACAACGTTCTACCTATGACAAATATATGCATATAGAAATAAATGGGAATGCATTTCCACAACACTACACCATTACCTGTATTACCTTCTTCTAGTGGACGTAACTCTTCTAGCCTGTAAAACGTATAACGTAATATTACAGAGTGAAGCTTTCACAAGGAATAAAATTGTAGGAAACAGGTTTGAGTCACGTGATCTTACTGTTTGGAGTAAACGCCTCTCTTTGATACAATCACATCGTTATTAGTTAAATCCAAATACAATTTCTCCAATCCGGAATAAGCTACGCAATGATAGATAAATATACCAAGAAAGTTCAGATGATTTCAGGCTAATGACAATATCGTTGAAGTTATTGGCGCACAGCAAATGGAAGAATTATATAAAAGTGGGTTTTCCAACTTGAAATATTCATCAAAAAACCAAAGTTCTCAACATTCAACATGAAAATTTTGTTCACAGCTCTTGTTGTGGTCGTAAGCCTGACCATGACGAACGGCAATTCTACAGACATGATGTGGAAATTGATGTGCAGTAAGTTTAATTTCAAAGTTTATTAATGTATAAAATGTTAAGTAATCATTCTATGGAAGTAAATGTATTCAATTAACATCTTCATTTGATCAGGAGAAACACAAATAATCTGAAATCTATATCAAAATATTATGAGACAAAGGTTTGTCATATGCATTGCTATTTTATTCAAGTTAAGAAAAAATATGAAATTGTCGCATTTGGACCGTTGCAATTTTCTATCAATCTGAAGAGTTAAGTGTCGGTTTAAAAAATTTCAACAGATAACTTCAATCTAGGTTGTAACATCCACTTCTGAAGCTATTGTGATAAGTATTAAATTATATTTTTACAGCTCATGAAAAAGTAAAATCATTGAGATTTTTTTAAAATTATGTTTCACATCAAACCAGTAAAAATTAGAAACAAAATCTGGAAAGTTTCAGATTTAACCATTAAAAATTGGTAAGTTTCAGTCTCAAGTAATAAAAATCTCAAATACAAAATCTTCAAAAGAAAAACTAAACAATATTTGTTTTCCTTCAGTAAAAAATTTTAAACAGAAAAGAAAACACTTTCATTGATAACTGCGCCTGCGAAGAAATTGAGCTTACGTTTCACTAACACTAGTTCGTGAAATCAAAATCTATCCTACTAAAAAGATCAGACATGTTTTTATTTTATGTAGGTATTAAAGACGATTCTGCAAAAGTGAATCATCTGAGAGTGTGCATAGGAGAACGTTTTAAACAACTAGCAGAATGGGTAGGTGTTTTTGTTGTATTAATCATATGTCGTTAACTTGATTTTGGAAACGCCCTCCATTAACACAGCTGCATGTCTGCGAACTCACAACAGTAAAAAACGTGTTTGGATACTAGTGGTGGGCTGATCACAGATAGCTTATTGTGTAGCTAGTGTATAAATCTAAATAAACAAACAAACCAAAACATTTTAAAAATAATTAATGAATCTTCTGTTTTAACATATTTTTGTATTCAGTTAAAATTCTCAAAGATAATTCTATGAATCAAAGTCTCGTGTGTTAGCGATAAGTTTACGGAATTACAGTACTCAGTGTTGTAGGCTCATAGAACACTTTTCGGAAGGTCTCGATGTTTTACACATCTTGAAAACGTAATCAGCTAAATTTAAAAATGTTAACACTACTTGTCCTATCCAAGACTATAAAGTTTTAAACATCGATTACGCAGTAGTTCATACGAGGCGTGATATAAAATAGATGTTTTGTGTGAAAATTCTAATGATTGTTGGTACAGCACCTTTATAAAGATGTCTGGAGCGCCCCTTATTTTAACTTATGTAATTAATTTTCATATTGCCTGCATGTGAATCCACATTATAACATGCGTTGCACAGAAATAATTTCTACTATATAGCAAGGCCGGTCATGTCCAGGTTGGTTAAGACGTGCGACTCGTAAGCTGAGGGTTGCAGATTCGCATCCCCGTCACACCAAACACGCTCACCTTTTCAGACGTGGGAGTTTTATAACGTAACGGTTAATTACATTATACGTTGGTGAAAGAGTAGCCCAAACGTTGGCGGTAGGTGGTGAAGACTAGCTGCCTTCCCTCTAGTCTTACACTGCTAAATTACGGACGGCTAGCACAGATAGCTTTGCTTTGCGCGAAATTAAAAACAAAAAACTTTTAACTTACTGTTACTTCTAGTTTGTATGGTCTTCATCTGGTGCACTTACCAACGTTGAACCTCAGCGATTATTTCTGATATTTCACATGTATTTTTTCGTAGTTGAGCACAAAGATACAGACTGGGCTATTTGTGTTCCTACCAGCATGATAATCGAAAATCGGCTTCATGCGTTTTTGGTCCGCAGACTATCGTTATCTCACTGGTGGCTGTTTTGCGTGTCTACTTTGATCCTGTTTGCTTTATACTATCTATTTGCTGACTTTTTATTTTATTAACTCGTTGTTGAGAGGTAAAAACGAAGACGACGCGATTAATTTTCATAATATTTGTAATTAAGATATAAATAAAGTTTGTTTGACGCACGTAATTTTCATTCTACTTGCTTTAATTTTTTACTGTGTACATGATTATGCAATAAATGTGTTGTTCAATTTAGATACAGTTTACAGATCTAGAACAATGTGGTTTTGTTTTCAATCCTGTGTCTTTCCTTCGAAAATATTGTTTTATTTCAATTCATAAGGCGCGGCATGGCCAAGCGCGTTAATGCGTGTGATTCGTAATCTGAGGGTCGCGGGTTCGCATCCACGTCGCGCCAAACATGCTCGCTCTTTCAGCCGTGCGGGGGTTATAATGTGACGGTCAATTCCACTGTTCATTGTTAAAAGAGTGGTCCAAGAGTTAGCGGTGGATGGGGATAACTAGCTGCCTTTCCTCTAGTTTTACACTGCAAAATTAGGAACGGCTAGCACAGATAGCTCTCGAGTAGCTTTGTGCGTAATTCCAAAACAAACAATTCATAAGTGGTTGTTTATGTATAAATAAATATATTATCTTCATTATTAACAAAGAGAAAAGAAATATATTTAAAGGTGGTTATAACAGAATTTACATGAATCAGATGATGACTGCCTCTTGGGTACAATTATACAATTAACTTTTATGAACACAAAATAGTAAAATGTAATATCAAAGTTGATTCACAAGAAAGTATTTTTTATCTCAAGCTTCCAGATGCAGTTACAAAATGTGAATATTCAAAATTTCCTTATGGTAATTTTGAAGAGTTCGTGAAGGAAATGTGCAATGCAGAAAAAGAAGCGGTTATGAAGGTGATGTTTATCTAATATATAACTTTATCTTCAATATTCGTTGATATCACTAGTCTCTAAAATATCTCTATTTATTTAATTTTGTTGTATAATTAACTATCGCAAAAAATGTTTTTTTTGTAATCCAAAATATTTTGAATACAATTTGAGGCTGACGCCTCTCGATATGGTGGATACAGCGTAAGTAGGTGTAGCTTCGTCACGGATCGGGCTCATATTTAATTTGTTTCGTTTTTAGGTTTGTGAGGATACTGCTCTAAATGCATCTTTACAGATTAATTTTAAACCTAGTTATTTATCTAACTATTCTTAACTATTTATGTGTAGAGGGATAGATGCAGCAATATGGTAATATAAGGTAACTGTTAATAAAATTTTAAATTTACACAACAATTCAGAGCTATGTTAATACAACGTAACTACTTGAAGTACTTGATTAAAAATATACATACACAGCATCATAAAATGTAATACATAAATAAAATATTACTACATAAAATTCAACTTGCCAATGATTAGATGCAGATGTATAAATCTATGGTATTATAAACTAACTATTTACCTGGTATTATAGCCACAGGAAGCGATTGTTCCACCAAGGCAATGTCTTGACGACTTTTTCATGTAATGTATAGCTACAACGTATGTATTAAAACTTACTTGTTTTATTCAGTATGTGTATACAGTATGTGAATTAAAAGTGACTCAAGATTTAATCTCACATTTTTAAATTTTGAAAACCTTTCTTGGGGTAGATAAATGACTCTGGACCTTCTAAAAATTATATGTTTTGCATCCTGGTAAAGTTATATTCACACATTGTATGTCTTTTAATGTTAAATTATTTTTTTATTGCAGTAGGAAGGAATTTTTGAGTGTTCCATCCATTCTTACATGACAATAAGAAATATTCTGGTTCATCTGGGCTATGCAAGCTACTAAATCACATTATAACCTAACATTTCGAAACTACCCAAAATCGGTAAAAAATTATTTCGTTTTGCTTTAAATTAGTTGCATCTCCGAAACCTCAAGGCAAACAGTTCCAAAGGCAACTAAGCTGTTAAGAAATCAAAGCTAAGTTGTAGTTTATTTCTACTGTGAGAAAGTGTATATTTGTTCCCCTTCTCTGACCATTGAAATCATCAAAAATGGAAGAAAAATGAGACATCAACAAAGTTACAACTTTAAACAACTCATTCACATTCCATTCTGTGAAGAGCTATTAAGTTTAAAGATCTTCATCTACTTTCTTATTACAACCTTTTTAAATAGACGCAGCAACAGAGAAACATGATATTACTAAGATAAAGTTGAATACAGTTACCTGATATTCACAATGGTGGTTTGAAAACCTAATATGAAGGACAAGTTCAGTAATATGTGACAGATGAAAGTTTGTGTATGAAGAGATAAAAAACAAACAATTTCTAAACTATTAACAAGTAGAAGACTAGCTGAAAAAATAGTTTGTTTTATTGTTCAGAATAAAGCTTCTGTAGCTCAAGAGTGTGCGGTGGGTGGTAATGAGTAGCTGCCTTTTCTAAATTAGCGATGGCTCGCGTAGATAGACCTCGTGTAGCTTTTCGCGAAAATTTTAACAAATCAAACAAAATTTTGAACTATTTCAAGGCTTCCTCTTTCTGCAGCTTACCATTAAGAGTTGGATGACAGTAATCTTGAAATATCGTCACTCCATGCAACAGTTATAGTGTTGTTCTTTACCCCTAAAATAAGGTGAAACACAATACGGTTATTGATATCATGAAAGAGTAGAAAGTGGACACTTTGTCAGTCTGAATTTGGCAAAACATATGTAAAAAGTAAAATATTTCTGGAGGTGTGTACCTACGACTATTTCTGCATTCGTGTATTATTTTGCTAAAATATTTATAACAATTTGTTAGTTTCAACAAACGGAATGAATAAAGTAACCATTTTCAGCTTACCCCTAAAGCAGAAAGGTAAACTTCTCAGGTAATGGGGTTTCTGATATTTTGTATTATTTCTTTGTTGTTTCAAACTCTCAGTTTTATAACTTATTCCATAATATTCATTGTATTTACCTCTTCATGCAGGAAGTAAAGGAATGTGTCACTAATGAAATTTTAAAAGCTGTAGAGGATCTGGACGATGCAGTGTCTGATGAAATAAAGAACTGTTTCTGAGGATGTTAGGTAAGATGATAAAAAATCAATACATCAGCAATAAATGAAATAAATATATTGAAACTTGAACATTTTATGTGCTGGACAGTGTATAAACCTGTTATTTACAACATCTTGAAAGTTATTTCTAGTTCCATGTAACATAACTGTTTTACAACAGTTATGCAGTCGTTATAATAACTATTTGTCATAAATTTCATTTTGTATAAGGAATTACATGACAACTAAAATCTACTGTAAATCGTATTATTAGTCAGTATATATGATTTTATTCTGATATTTATTTTATTTGTTGGTACAGTGAACTGGCTCTAAATTATTCACGTATTTTCCAAATGTGTGACTAATTTTAAGGTGACGCTAACCTTTTTCTTAAACAACATTTAATAGAAATACATATTTGTCACTATATATTTATAAAACGCTTTAATTCACACAGTAACACGTTGGTATGTTTAGGGACTCACACAGCTTTAAACCGAGTTTTGATACCTGTGGAGAGAGCACAGATAACTCATTGTGTCCCCAGTCTAGAACACTGACTATATATTGTAGGTTTCTACCCCAACTGGAATTGAATAATTTCACTAATATACTTAATGAAATGTTAGTGTCAGTTTAACTGACCTGACAATAACATTTATATATTTCAATGTTATTTATATTTATAGCTTCAACGGATCACTTAACAGCCTATGAGACCAGCAGCTATATATATTACCTATAATATAATATTCTAAATCTTTTGTGGTTTCATTCGTGTTCGATTATGTTTAACTCTTAAATACCTTTTATCTCGAAAATAAAACTACTTTAAAGCAATACAACTGCTGCGTTTGTGTTTTTAATTAAATATATATTGTTTGTTCGGTATTTTGAAAAAGAAAGAAAATTGATCTTTCTTTTCATAATAAAATAAAAACGTTTCCTAAATATGTGTTGCACAGAATATTTCAAAGAGGAAGGAAAATGCTTCGGTAAATTATGTTTTTGTAATTATTTTTTAGAAATTTTTTATTAAAGTATTACTAAAACATTCTTAAGACATGATCGAGCCAAGTGTTATAAATTAACTTTGTTTGTTTGTTGTACAGTAAACTTTCAAACAAGGAGCTATCTGCGACCTGACCACTAATGGCGTATTTAGGTCGGTGCTTGGGTGCTCATCTACGGTGCCCATAATCTTAACGTGGACTCCTTGACAGTTTTATTCTCTATAAAATCACATAGGATGTAGAACCCATAAAAGTTATTAGCTCCTGGACTTAAACAATATTAAATCTGCTATCGTGGATCACAAAGTAATAAAACCTGAGTTTTTGCAATATTAAATTTGTCCAAATTAATACTTAAAATGATTACAAAGGGACATAATTTTAATATTATACTAAATAAGCTGCTCTTCTCAGAGATATACATGTTAAATATAAAAGGAAATAAAGATAGGCCTAAATGATTCTAGAAAATGACCTTTTAGTTTTATAGGGTATGAATCATATTAACAGCGTCATTACGATAAATAAAAACATCTATGTAAAAAGGCTGGTAAGGGTCGAGAAAATGTCTATGTTGAGTAAAAAAAAAAAGTTTCGACCTTATTTTGTCATCGTCAGATTCACAAAGAAAGCAAAGGTAACTGACGCATGTTTGAAGGGAGTTGTGCAATTGAGTGTAGGAATGTTGAAGGCCTGCTTAAATGTTTGATTATATTTATTAATATAGGTACAAAGGTGCTCCTTTGTATTCGTAAGTTTTGGGCTTGAGTTGTTTCATAAGTAAGTCTTTAAGTTTGAGGTTGTTTATGTTTGTTTACTTATTTAGAATTTGGGTGTTTTTATGGTTACGTTATGTTTATTTTATTTGCAGAGCTCGAAAACGTGTGAAGGTGATATTTTATGTTCTTTGACTATGGTTTCAATTTTTCTTCTTGTTTATCCAGTATAGAAGTCGTGGCAGTTATCACATTGTATTTTATAACTGATGTCAGTGTGGTATTTGTTAGTATATTTATTACATAGTATTGATCTTAGTTTTGTGCCTGGTTGTTGAATAAATTTGGCATAAACTGGAATGTCATATTTTGTTATTAGTTTTTGCCAAATGCTGGTTATTTTTCTGCTGGTGTCATAAACATATGGTGTGTAGTGGTATATATTTTTGTGACATTTTAATTCGTTGGATATAATTACTTTTATTGGTTGATTTTACTTTTTGTGTACATGTGTGCGTATAATGCTTTATACAATTTGTGAGGAAACGTATTGATGTTGATTAAATATTGCTTTTATTTTGTCTAATTCATCGTTAATTTTATTTGATGAGCAAAGTTTTATGACTGTGTTTACTTAGTTTCTTAGTATGTTGAGTTTTTGATTTGTGTCATGTGCTGAGTCCCTTGGAATGTATAGTCCAGTGTGGGTAATTTTTCGGTGGATCTCTCCTTAAAATTGTATAACGGTTCTTGTAATTTGAGGTAAAAAATTATGCTTGATTGCTTTATTCCTGTTCACATATGAAGTTAATGTTAGCCTGTATAGTGTTAATTTGACTGAAAACATTAAGTGTGTGTTCTATAGATGTGAATTCCGCAATCGTGTCGTCTACATTACTGTGCCAGTTGAGTGATGGATATAATGCTGTATTAATTGCTTGTATTTCAACTTGCGTCATAAAAATATTGGCTAGAACTGATGATACATGTTTGCCCATGCTTAGTCCATTTGTTTGTATGTTGTTTTGTTTGTTGAACATAAACCGTGTCTTCATCGTAGTGAATTCTATAACGGTTACTAATTGGTTCCTGGGAATGTCTATTAATGGGTTAGAGTGTTGGATAAATAGTTTTAAGGCTATCTTGCAGTCTTCAGCGGTTGAAGTTTCTGTAAAGAAGGATATAACATTGAAGCAAACCTTTAAGGTTTTATGATTAAATTGATTAAGTTAGACTTGAAATTAAAAGAGTATTTGATGAATAAGCTGACTGATGTTTCATATTTGCAGAATGTTTATGTTATGCGTTTACCAAGATTGTAATAAAAGGACTTGTATAAGGACATTATTTGTCGTAAAAGACAATGTGGTTTATGAGGTTTGAGGATGCCGAATATTTGTTGTGTGTGTAAGTCAATTTTGCATAGGTGGGATTAAAGTGTTTTTGAAATTGTGTTGGCTTTTACAATTTTAGTAGTATTTTGTTTCGTTTTGTTTTGTGTCTTTGTTGGATTTGTGTGTATTAGTTCAAATTAATAGAATTAATATCTGTTTTTGTAAGTTTAATTTTTAATTTTCTGTTTTGTTAAATTATGTTGACGGTTTAGTGAAAAACTTCTTTGAATAAATTGTGTAAGATGTTTTCATATGTTTCCAGAAAACATATTTTTAAAATTTTTTTCTGGGTACTTTGGGAGTTTGATGTCACTAAAACTGTCCAAGTTGTGTTGTTCTGTTGGTTGTTTCGGTTTTTCTTTTTTTTTGTTTTCAGTTGAAAGTATTACAAATCTACTGCTAATCAAATAAACATAACTTAACCATAAAAACACTCAAATACTAAATAAAGAAAAAAATTGAAAAAAAACTCGAAATTGAAGACGCCTTACATATACAACAACTCAAGCCCACAATAAACCAATACAAAGGAGCATCTTTATACCGAAATTAATAAATATAATCAAATATCTAAGCACGCCCTCTACATTCCTACACTCAGTTACATAACTCCATTCAAACATATGGTCAGTTACTTCTTTCTCTCTTTGTGAAACTGACCATGACTGAATGAGGTCGAAACGTTGTTTTTTCCCTCTTCATCAAAATTTTCTCAACCCAAACCAGCTGTTTTTACATATATAGAGTGGATAGTGAGATAAAAACTGTAGAAGTTTCAGATACCTCAAAAACATAACCTAAAATACAGTTATTTAAACTGCAAACAGCATTCTTTTAATATTGGACAGATCTAATATTTTCCAAAATTGTCAATGGTAAAGTAATTAAAAAACAAAAATATGAGCGAGTTTAAAGATGATGACCAAATGAAGAATTATAAAGGGGGATGGACAAGAAGTGACTTGGATGGTCCTGTACTTTTTATTCAAATCATAAATTATAAAATTAACAAAACATCACAAATCGAAAATAAGTCAATACACTTACAATTCACATTATATATTATTATAGGTGTTGTAAACATGAAATTAATGTACTCAAAATAAAACGTCAATACAGCTGTGAAAATCGCAATGCTCAAAAAATATCCAAGCACCATTCAAATAATTTGGTGTAAATAGAAAAAAACTTGAAGATAAAAATGTGGCATTTGTATTGTACCAATATAAGCCTGTGAGAAAGATACCAGGCTAATTTGGAACAAGTGGCAGCCCAGGAGTTTCTAATCATGAACAAAAACATTAAATATGGAAATATAAACAATGACATTTTTGTTCATGAGCGACATCCTGGTTATCAAACTGGTCGTAAATTAGAAACAATTTTATGCAAAATGGATAACAACATAAAGTAAAAATTATGTAGTACGTTATCGGTTTTCTTACAATTTGAAGAAAAATATATGTATTGTTCAAAAAGTTATTTTGTAATTTGGTTTTACACAGAAAATAGAATGAATAACAATGATTTTCTGAAACGTTTGTAATCTATACCAAACATGACTCAACATTTATCTCAAAGATGCAAGGTAGTGTAAGGGGTTCGGTATAATACAAATAAAATGAAATATTCTGCTAAATAACCTTAACTGTTTCACATGTTAGTAATGTTATTACAGTAAAAAATCTCAATGGTTTTGAATTAGTAGTTATCAAATTCAAAGTTTAACACAACCAGCAAACATTTATTCAGAAATGAGCATAGCATATTGCTGGTGTAGTGACAGTTTCTACTGTCTAACAAATTTTAAACTTTTTCTGGTAAAAAATAGGCCACTAAAAATATCCTTAATAATATTGAATAATATTTTATTCAATAAAAACCCCAAATACTTCAACAAAATACCTTACGCGACTCAACTTAAAAGTTTATCAGTCTTGTGATATCAGTCTTATTATATTAATTTATGCATTTTAATGAAATAATGAAACTTTCATGCAAATAGTTTTATTACAAAACACATTCTATACTTTTCCAAATGAGATCAGCAGCTTCTTTGTGCGACCTAATACGTTATTTTAAAAATGGTTAACAAATAGATACGTATTTTAATTTGTCTCAAACGAGATTTTAATGCATTTTAATATACATACAATACAATTTATAATAACAGTTATTAGAAAAAATTATTTTTTTTCAAAATTTTACAAACTTACAAACAGTATTAGTTTTCCATCTAATTCATAACTTCCTTGATATCTTTGTAAGGGTTCACAATGAGCGAATTAATTTAAAGTTGATACTGATATAATTCACTCAAGAAGGTGCTAGTTAGTTCTTTCTTATCACATGGTGATTACAGGTCGGGTTCCTTGTCAATGAAGTAATGTACTTCACAAAAATACCAATATGTGATGTTAATTCAATGAAGTTAAACTGAGTCATTTGTTGAAGAGGTGGTCACAAGAGAAGTTCTAAATCTATAAACGTTCCCTGTCAGCATCTGGAATTAATAAGCATTAATCAAAGTTATAATTTTTGAGGTTTTCAGAATACTAAATGCAGCAGACTAACAATACACACTGTGTCTTTCTGTTGCAGTGGTTAATTTCAATAACGTGAGGCGAATTTCTAGAAATTTCAGCTTCCAAAGCAATACTGATAATCACGAGCATATATATAGCCACAAAAAAACGTCGTTGTCTTTTACACCAAAAAATCCTTCACACTTTTAGTGAATAGGCAGGAATTTCACAAAACCCATTTAACACAATAAAGTACATGCAGATATTCATCTGTTTTCTGATAAAGGAAAATTAACAATAAAGGTAAAATAGAATACAAAAAAATATCATTTCATGTAACATAAATACCAAAATCACAATATACCAAAAGATGATGCATTCTTTTAAAAATATGTTGTAGCTGTCTTTGAGTTTATTATTCTTTGTCTTTTAAGGGTAAGCAAAACTTCATGATTTTAGTGATTTGTAAAGGTGGGTATACTCGAATAATTAGGAAACAACGTTCTGTCCATGACAAATATATTTATGTAGATGGGAACGCATTTTAAAAATACTACTTCATTGCCAGTATTACCTTCTTCTTGTGGATGTATCTTCAAAGAACTCTTCTAGCCTGTAATACTTACAAAGTAATATAAAAAGAGTACAGTTTTCACAAGGAATAAAACTGTGGCGAACAGGTTTGAGTCACGTGGTCTTATTGTTGGGAGGAAGCACTTCTGTTTGATGTAACCACACCTATATAAGTTAAATTTGAACTAAATTTGTCCAATGTGGAAAGAGCTATGCACTGATAGGTAAATATATTAGTAAATACTATCAACTTCGGGTAATTACAACATAGTTTAAATTATTGGCTCAAAGCTGTTAGAAGAACGATATAAAAGTAGGTTTTCTAACCCGAAATTGTCATAAAAGAACAATATTCTCAGCATTCAGCATAAAAGTTATGTTTGCAGCTCTTGTTGTGGTCAAGAGCCTGACAACGACGAAAGGAAACTCTGTAGGCAACTCATTTTCTTAGCTAATTGATGTACAAAAAATCAAATAATCGTTCTATGGAAGTAAACTTTCTTAATAAATGTTTTGATTTGATCGGAAGAGAAACAAAATGTCTGAAAACTCTATCGAAATATTTTTGAAGCAAAATTTCCCCATATACATAGCTATGTTATTAAACTTAATTAAACGACTGAAATTGTTAAATTCGGACTGTTGCTTTACAATCAATCTAAAGGGTTGAAAATCGGTTTTGAAAATGTCAACAGATATGTTTGTATAGGTTACACATCCACTTTTGGAATTATTTTGATAAGTTTTAGGTAGTATTTTTATAACTGAGCAATAAGTTAAACAATTAAGATTTCCACAAAAAAATTATATGTTCCCGATTTAACCTATGAAAATTAGAAACAAAAACTTATAAGTTTTAAATTTAACCAAAATAAATCACAAAAAAGGAATACATTTCCAATTTCAAACTTTCAGAAAACAAACTAAAAATTGTTGTTTTTCTTCAGTTAAAATTTCATGAGTGTTTTTTCGACCTAAAGCTAAACACTTTCATTGATAACTACGTCTTCAATGAAATACTTCAACAGAAGCTAATCTGTAATGTAATACAGTAATGATAACCCATTTTAAAATTAAATATAAATAAAGTCATTTTTCTCATCGCGTGTGAACGTTGTTGAGCGTTAAGTTTTCCACGAAAGGCTTCAGGCTTAGTAGCCTTCAGAAGGAACTATTGTTATACGCGCGGTTCTTTCCGTTAGATAATATAATGGACCCCTGCTAGTAAAGCGTATGTCTCCGGATTTACAACGCCAAAATCAGGGGTTCGATTCCACTCGGTAGGCTGAGCAGATAGCCCGATGTGGCTTTGCTATAAGAAAACAGACACAAGCAAATAAACATAATTTTAAATATTATATTAATTTTAACACACACAGATAATATAATGATTTACCTCACCAACGTACATCATGGAACAAGGAATCTGTAATAGTACATCTAGTACAGAGTATGGTAAGTATGTGAATCAGAAAACTTACGTTTAATAAAGTAGTTTTACTAACGTTAGTTCGTAAAATTAAAAGGTACCCCATTAGGAAAATCACACGTTTATTTTTTTTTTATTTTATACAGGTATTAAAAACCATTCTGCAAAAGTGAATCATCTGAGAGTGTGCATAAGAGGAAAATTAAAAGAACAAGCAAAAATGGTAGGTGTTTGTGTTACAATTAATCATCTATCGTTAATTCAATAACATTTTGTAAACAACGTGTTGCTGACACGAATTTTCTAAATTTCACACACGTTTGACTTTGGTTAAAAATCTTGCTATATAAATTATATTGAAAATTTCATTTATACTGAAGTTTGGTTTGACGTTCTAAAAAATAATTTTAAGAATTAAGGTTCCTTGTGTCAGCGATAAGATAACGGAATTACAATGTTCAGTGTTGTAGGTTTCTTGACCAACTTTCGGATGGTATCGATGTTTTTCACGTTTTGAAATTGTAATCAGCTAAATTTAGAATTTTACCGGAGTTTGACATATCGAAGATTATCAAGTGTTAAACACCGATTACGCAGCAGTTCATACGAGGCGTGGAATAAAACTGGAAATGTTTTAGTGCTTAAATGCTCCTGGTAGTTGATGCAGCACCTTTGCAATGATGTTTGTAGCGCTCAACATTTTAACTCATGTCACTTATCGCCATACTGTCTGAACGTGAATCTGTATTATAATACTCACATTACAGAAATAATTCCTATTATACAGTATATTACGCAAAGAATTAGTTTTAGTTTCTATGACTTTCATCTATTGCACGTGCTTTCGTTAAACCTTTAACGTTATTTCTGATATTTCACATGTATTTGTTCGTAGTTGAACACAAAGGACTGTTTGTGCTACTACCAACATTAGTATCGAAACCCGGTTTCTTGCGTTGTAGGTCCGCAGACATGTCGTTATACCACTGGGGCTTGTTTTACGTGACCTCTGTGATCCTGCTTGCTTTAAACTATTTATTTGCTGTCCTTTTATATTTATTTTAGTAATTCGTTGTTTCGTTTGTCACGGGACGAGATGTGTAAGCGAAGACGATGCGATTAACTTTTAAAATATTTGTGGTTATAATATAAATAAGGTTTGTTTGACGCATGTAATTTTTATTCTACTTGTTATATTTTTAAGGTAGACAAAGCGCATAATATGTGACTTCCATTAAAACATGACTAAGAAATGGGTGTTTTTGAAACGACAATATTCATTTACCATGGAAAGTCATTTTTTTATTTTCAGTATCTTGAAATCAGTAATACTATTCGTACAACGTTTGGAACTCGAGTTACGAATGATAAAATTTGTAATTGATATTTAATAAAATGTAAGTTTATCATAAATAGTTAATATTTGGTTCTAAAGACCGAATTATAATATCGGTGAATATTTCTTTCAGATCCAGAACAACGGTCCCGGCACGGCCAGGGGGGTTAAGGCGTACGACTCGTAATCCGAGGGTCGCGAGTTCGCATCGACGTCGCACCAAACATACTCGCCCTTATAGCGTAGGAGTTTTATACTGTGACGGTGAATCCCACAATTCGTTGTTAAAAAATCAAACCAAGAGTTGGCGATAGGTTATAATGATTAGTTGTCTTCCCTCTAGACTTCCACTGCTAAATTATGATGGCCGAGCGCGTTAAGGCGTTCACTCGTAATCCGAGGGTCGCGGGTTCGCGCCCGCGTCGCGCCAAACATGCTCGTCCTCCCAGCCGTGGGGGTGTATAATGTGACGGTCAATCCCACTATTCGTTTGTAAAAGAGTAGCCCAAGAGTTGGCGGTGGGTGGTGATGACTAGCTGCCTTCCCTCTAGTCTTACACTGCAAAATTAGGGACGGCTAGCACAGATAGCCCTCGAGTAGCTTTGTGCGAAATTCCAAAAAACAAACAAACAGCTAAATTATGGACGGCGATAGCCCTAGAGTAGCTTTGCGTGAAATTCGGAAAAAAAACAAATCTGCGCAATGTTATTTTTGTTTCTTTTAGTTCTCTTTTCCATCTTGTTTCTATTCTTCAAAAATATTGTTTTCTTTCAATTTATAAGTGGTTGTTTATGTATAAATACACAATATTTTTGAAAGTGGCTATCATACAATTTATAAGAATCATATCATTCCTAACACACACTGATAGAGTTATAATATTAAATGTTATGAGAACAAAGTTGCAGAATGTAATATTAAAGTTGATTTATCAGAAAGTATTTCTGATATTTAAGCCCCAAAAATGGGCTTAAATCATTCTAGAAAATGACCTTTTTGGTTTTTTTACGTATGAAACATGTTAACAGCGCCACTATAATAAATTAAAAATAATAAACCAATTTTACAACAGTGGGTTTAGTACATGATTACAAAATTGAATGATAACTATAATGATGAAAGTAAATTGAAGAACTGTGGTTCTAAGATATTGCACTGTTGGCAAAGAGATGCAGCAACTAATAATATCATTGTAAACTTCTCTGCGTGTAAAAATAAATATATATATTTATGTATTATCAAAATATTATGAAATTATCCATTATCGTGTTTGTTTGTTTGTTTTTGAATTTCTCACAAAGCTACTCAAATGTTATCTGTGCTTGCCGTCCCCAATTTAGCAATGTAAGACAAGATTGAACACAGCTAGTCATCATCACCCACCGCCATCTCTTGGGTTACTCTTTTACCAACGAATAGTGAGACTGACCATCACATATTACGCCTCCACAGCTGAAAGGACGAACAGGTCTGGCGCGACGGGAATGCAAACCCGACCCTCAGATTACGAGTCGCACGCCTCAACATGCTTGGTCATGCCGGATCCCATTATTGTGTCAAAGCACCTTGAACACGAATATTAATATTTACACCTGTACAAACATAAATAATAATGTACGTTTTTGGAATGTTGAGATAGCTTTTTTCTCTAATGCATTTTACTGATGTATTTCACTGCAACTACAACAGAGTGGATGACATGTTGTTATACAGTTCTGATTCGAGAATTGTGTGATCGTATTCATCTCACTTCTTTCTTATCTTTGATTGAGAATTAATTTAGTGTGAGCACAAGTTAATCAACATTCAATTGCCTCACTTATTCGGTACGAATGTTTTGTTTATTTATAGTTAAGGGCAAAGCCAAAAGTAGGCTATCTGTATTCTGTCCACCATACCAATCGAAACCCGATTTCTAACATCACAATGCACAGACATACCGCCGTGCCCCTGGGTATCAGTGCAAATGTAAAAAAAAAATCTCATGTATAAGTGATATAATAAAGTTACTAAAGAACATTTCACGTTTTGACCTTCTTCGGTTATCGTCAGGTTTACAAAGAAAAAAGACACAACTGACCGGAAGCTGACCACATGTTTGAAAGGGGTTGTGTAACTGAGTGTCGGAATGTAGAGGGCGGTGTTAGATGTTTGAATATATTTATTAATATAGGTACATTGGTATAAATTGGTTTAATTTGGGTTTAAGTTGTTGTTTCCGTAAGGCTTTTTTTAATTTTGCGTTTGTTTTTGTTGGTTTATGTTTGATTCTTTATTTAGTATTTGAGTGTTTTCCATGGATGAGTTGTGTTTATTTGTATTCGAAAACGTGTGAAGGTTACTTTGTTTGTTCTTTGAATCTGGTTTCCAATTTGCTACTTGTTTCTCTAACATAGAAGTCGTGGCAATTATCACATTGTATTTTATAAATATTGTTGGTGTGGTGTTTGTCAGTGTAGTGCTTATATGGTATAGACCTCAGTTTTGTGCCTGGTTTTTGAATAAATTAATTGGAATGTTATATTTTGTTATTAGTTTTTGCCAAACGTTGGCTATTGTTCTGTTGATATCAAGAATGTATTTTGGTATGCATCAGTATGTGGTTTCGTGAGGTTTTAATTCGTGAGATATATTTACTTTGTTGGTTGATTTTGCTTTCTGTCTAAGTGTGTGCGTATAATGTTTTCTCCGGTTTGTTGAGGAAACTTATGGATGTTGTTGAAGTATTGTTTTATTTTATCTCGTAAACATAGTTTTTTGGCTGTGCTTATTTGGTTTTTTTAGTATGTTGAGTTGTTGCTTTGTTTTATGTGCAGAGTTCCAAGGAATGTATAGTCCAGTGTGGGTGATTTTTCGGTGTTTTTTTGTTTTAAATTGTGTGTCGGTTCTAATAACTTTGAAGTTAAAAAATAATATTTTATTGGTTTCTTCCTGTTCATATGTGAAGTAAATATTGGAATTTATTGATTTATAGTTGGGCTACTCTTTTACCAACGAAAAGTGGGATTGACCGTCACATATATCGACCCCACGGCTAGGAGGGCGAACATGTTTAGCGCGACTCGGGCGCGAACCGCGACCCTAAGATTACGAAGCGCACGCCTTAACGCGCTAGGCCATTCCGGGCCCAGTTTTGATTAATCGATCGCGTCTTATAACCAGAAAAATACGGTAGTTATTTATTCCAGTATGTGAAATTTTCATGTGTAATTTACCCAGGTAATTCATTAAATTTGTTTTAAATGTGTTCGTTGTCTTATAGGAATAACACCAGTTAACCTCTTTTGATTCGTACATCTGTATTGTTGAACATGTTATGTGTAAGAAAGTTTCTAGCTGTGCTGGGAAGTGAAAGGTCAGGTGATATCTCAAGTTTTTTGCTTTAAATGGATGTTTAAAAATAATTAGCAACACATGAATAACATTAGTTTTCTGGGTAAATTCCACATTACCTGTTGAGTAAGATGTGTTAAATTAAAATAGTTTTGTGGAAGTTTTCATTGAGGAGGATTTTAAAAGAACAGTTCTGATCAGTTGGAAGTGTTAATCTATCATGCAAGCAAGTACAAAACACTGCGTTTGTTTTTATTGTTATATTAATGTATTTTGGTACTTTATGTTTAGTCTGTGTTTAGATGTTATAAATTCAAGTATTCAGAGAAGAACAGTATCACTCAGAGACAAATTACCTGTTTGTTATTCATTTGGATCATCTCATTTTAACAGGACTAATCAGTTTGACTAAAGTATATCATTATATTAGATAGTTTGCACCTGCATTTCATGATATTTTGCAATTAATATATAACTGCTCCTGGAATTTTTAAGAACAACACGAATACATAATTAATATTTTTGTATTCCGTGATTGTTACTTAAAAAAGCCAAAATTTTTATGTATTGTAACATTAACTTTTAAAGGCACCGAATGAGATAGAAGAAAACATGTTGAAACACAACAGAGAGAACGATAAAAACTAAAGAAGAAATTTTGAATAACTCAAAAATAACTTAAGATGTAGTATTTAAAGTACTATAAGCTTTCATTCATATTGGACGTATTTCATGCTGTCCAAGATTATTAATGGTAAATTAAAATTAAATTAAGTGAATATAAAAGTGATGACCTTACCGAGAGTAAAGTGGGATAAGCAAAGAATGACGTGGATCGTCCTTAAGTATTTTATCCACATCATATACCATCAAATTAGCAAAACATTACCAAATGAAAATAAGTCAATACACCTACAATTCACACCATAAGTATAATGGCTGTTGTATACATGAACTTAGCGTATCTAAAATAAAACATCAGCACAGGTGTGATAATCACAATGCTAAAAAATATCCAAGCACTATTCAAATAATCTACTTTTAAATGGAACAAAACTTGAATATAAAAATGTGGCATTCTTATTCTTCCATTATAAGCTTGTAAGAAGAAGTAACATGAGTTAAATTGGAATAAATGATAACCCAAAAGTTTTTGAACATAAACAAAAATATCAAACACGGAATATGAGTAATAGCATTTCTATTCATGTGTGACATCCTGGCTATCAAATTGACTGGAAATTAGCAATAATTTTCCACAAAATAGATAACTACATACACAAAACAAAATTTAAAAAGCTACTTTACCAGTAAATTGTCTTATTTTAATATCTTCCGACAAGATTTTGACCCAAAAAACTTTCTGAACTTCCTTAAGCCTTAATGTTAGGCATCACCATGATCTAGTTGCCTACAAGAAGACAATGCCAGACAAATGGATGATGAATGTGTCAAAACTAGTTTCTACTTTCTGATAGTATTTTTTCGTTTAGTGTGGTTTTAAATTGTCATTTAAATTAAATGTTAACACCTCAATTTGTGGAAGTTGTTGAAATCAGGATGATACAGCTGTTATTAGGTAAATTCAGTGGCACACTGCATAAAAATACAGTATCATTTGTTTTGGGGAAGGATACCGTTATCCCAACAAAATACAAATTCCAATGATCCATGCCTGTTTCCCTTAATAATTTTGCACTTATAATTACAAATTGAAAAACATAATCAGACTGAAAGAATTATATATGCCTGAAACAAGAAGAAAAATTGAAAACATGTTATGCTAGTGTTATTATGAGTTTATTAACATAAAACAAGGAATACAATCGTAGTTTAATAAAAATTAGTTATTGTTTTTTTCCATTTACTTCAAATTACCTGTATAAAATTTAAACATAATCTTTCAGGGAATTTTGGTGATAATTATTGAATTTAATATTTTTTCATTTGTGTTAAACAAGAAGCAATAAAATATGACCTTTACCTGTATTTTTAAGAGTTCTTTTACAAATATAAAGTAAACATTTACATTTGATGCAAGTTAGAGAATGTGTTAAATTTTACAATTAACAAGTTCACGATTTTTGTCTGTTTTAGACCAAACCTGCAGTATGTCACTCGTTTTCTTTCAGCCTGAACAAAAAATACATAAAACTATTTAAAAAATATTTTTTCATTAGCTTTTACAAAGGCAATACAAAACAATTTCACATGTTAGTGATGTTTTTACACATAAAGAATCATTATGTTTTTTTCATTACTCATTATCAAATTCAAAGTTTAACACAACGAACAGAGTATTACTTAGAAATAAGCACAGCTTATTATTGGTGTAGAGGCAGCTTCGATTGTTTGAGAACTCTGAACCTTTTTTGTAATCAAAATTAGACCTCTTGAGTTCTTTAATTGTTCAATAAAAAATCCAAATACTTCATCAAATTACATTATACGATTCAACTTTAAAGTTTTATTGTGATGTTACTCTTATTATATTATTTTATGCGTTTTATTGAAATAATTACATTTTTAATGTAAATAGTTTTATCACACCATAAATTCTACACTTTCGAGAAAGACTTCAGCAATTTCTTTGTGACATCTGATATTTTACTTTCAAAACGATTACAGGCAGCTACGTATTATAATTTATCTTAAACAAGCCTCCATTTTATTAGGTTACATGTTACAAGTTAATTGATAACTGAAATTCAAAAAAATTAATTATATTTTGATATGTGTTAAATTAATAATATTTATTAAAAAGAACAGTGAACACCATTTTCTTTCTCAATACAAATACATTTTAAAACACAAAAAATACAATTTATAATTATTTTAATTAGATATAATAATTTGTGTACGAAAGTTTTTCAAATTTACAAACAGCATTTGTCTTCTATCTGATCAAGAACTTCCTTGATATCTCTGTGATGGTTTACGATGAACGAATTAATTTTGAGTTGATTTTGATGCAATTCACTAAAAAGGACGCGAGCTAATTCTTTGCTTATCACATCCCGATTACAATTCGAGATTCTTACGAATGAAGTAATGTAATATTTTATGAAAATACCAATATCTGATGTTAATTCATTGAAGTTAAACGATTTTTAATATTCGAAATCTATAAACGTTCCTGTTTAGTGTCTGAAATTAATAAGCATCAATCAGAGTTATAATTTTTCCGGTTTACTGAATACCAAATACAGCAAACAAACAATACATACTGTTTCTTGGCGTTTCAGTGGATAATTTTAAAAGGGTGAGGCGAATTTGTAAAAATTTAAGCTTTCAAAATAACCTTTATTCTCACAAGCACTCATATAACCACAAAGTATGTCGTTCATTCTTGAACTAGAGAATCTTTTAGTTGTAACTAAATATACGTGTCATGTAGAATATACGAATTACACAGTTTGATAACACAAAACAAAAAAGCATGAAGTCTTAGAAGTGGATTTACAAAATTTTGGTGAGGTTCTTGTTAAACAATCAAATGTTCAGGCATTTCTGTTGATACAACTTGAAATTTTATTTGCCCTAACACTGGCAACAAGCACACTGCTTGGATGAATTACGAGATTGAATAATTGTTACATCAAAATTCCTTTACTTTCACGACCCTGTGTAGGTTATTCTCATCCAAATAATACTTACACTTCATATTATGATAATGCACATACATTAACTTCCATTTATTACAATTAAAACCCAATCCCCATTTATTTACCCAAATCACCAAATAACTTAAACTATTTTGTAAAGCACTAGCAGCGTCCTCCCACTCTATTCCCTAATATCATCTGTAAACTTAAGTAATCTATTGTTCATTGTTTTATTTATTTTGCTGATGTAAATCACAAAAACTAAGTACTAACACTGAACCTTGAGTTACCTTGCTTGTAACATTAATCCAGTTTGACTGAACTCTATTTATAACTTCCTTTTGCTTTCTTTCATCTAGCAATTTTTTATCAAATAAACCAACTTATTCCAAAATAAATAGATGTATCTTAAGAAGCCTTACATTTAGTTAGCTGTCCATTGCAGTATAGCTAAATAAATATAAGTTATCATATCATGATATCATGTATTTAAAAAAAGGTTGATGTTATTATCAAGTAAACAACAAAAAATATCAGGACGTATAATGATATTGAAAGAAATTTCGCGAATTTTGAGATGTGCATATTTTTCCCAGTATTCATACCTTTGTGACTACATTACAACTTGCCCCCAGTGGCTCAGCGGTATGTCTGCGGACTTAAGACGCGAAAAACTGGGTTTCGATATTCGTGGTGGGCAGAGCATAGATAGCTCATTCAATAGCTTTGTGCTTATTTAAAAAAACATTACTACTTTTCTCTACAAGAGCTTTATCAACTGCATGGTATACATATTAGAATCTATGTCATCCAATTCTGTTCTATAAAGTATTTGCACCAGGAAAGCTGAATTTCGAGAACCTTACAAATTAACAAAGAGTAATAAATAAACTTTATGAGAAGGAGGTGTGGCTTATGAAACGTCTAAGTGATAACATTTTCGTAAACTTATGAGTAAACTTTATAAATGCCTTGTTTATATGCAAGATTCCGTTGAGCTTTACAAAAATGGCAGTTAGAACACAATTTTTTGCATTATACACTATATTTGACATCAAAGTATTAATTTAAAATTTTACTCAGAATAAGATGCCACTATTTTATCGAACGTAAGAAATAAGACATGCAAGAGTACACTGGACGCCTGCAGTGACCATACCAGTTATACCAGGGTTAAGATCAGTTAATTTACACACTAAACGTTAATATATATTATTTCTATTTAAAATTAATATTCAAACAAAAGTCACAAAGAAAACAACGAATATGCAAATTTCAGCACATTAATGTTTATTCGAACTTTACCTGCCGTCAAACATAAATTATAATTCATTTTGGTGTCTCGCAACTGAAACTGAGTAACATTTCGACTTGTGGTTTACAATATTAAAACCCATAGCTTGATCCCTTTTGTTCTCTTAAAAGTTACAAATTGTTTCATTTCATATAACTGAGGCTTATGGTAATGAACAACGAAGACTGGTTTCATGTATTTACGCCTGTAGCTAAAAATAATTTCGTATAATACATTGTATATATTTGTAAATATTACACTTATTGCTCTGCCATATAATTTCTTATTATTAGAGGTTTAATCTGCAATTTATAAATTCATCAAAAACTATATATATTTTTTTTAAAAAGCATGGAGGTGATGTAAAAAACACAGAACAACATCATTCTTCACATCTGAACGTAAGCAAGTTTTATTCAGTTTTGAAAGTTTCATTCTTTGTTAAGAATGAATAATGTTCATACTTCTGTTATGAGTATACACTTGGTCCTACATCAAAATGCAGATATGTCTTTTTGGAAAAAAGTATATTGTGACATATACTCCACGACACACACAGTATCTATTTCTTGGAACTTTTAAAGTAAGAAATAAATAAGAAAAATTCAAGGAGAATAAAAAGAGAAATACACGAGATATACCTAATAATACGAAAATTATATATATATCCAATGAAAATTTGTGCTACAGAGAATATTCCAATAAGAAAAAAATACTTAAGGAAATAATGTTTTTGTAATTTCCTCTTAGAACTTTTTTAATGTATTTCTAAAACTTTCTTAACACAATATCGAGCCAAATGTTATTCATTATCTTTGTTTGTTCCCCTTAAGTAAACATCTAAACTATAAGCATTCTGTGATCTGACCACCAGTGGCGTATTTTGGTGGGGGCAAGAAGGGGCTTCGTCCCAGTGTCCATTTTCCTAATGTGGGCACATTTACAAATTTATTCTATCTAAAATTACTTAGGATGTAAGGCCTACGAAGTATTAAAACTTGAGTTCTTTCGATACTGAAGTAGTCCAAACTCATAGTTAAAATTAAGTTTACGACTTACAATGCTAAAATTATGGGTTTAATTACTCGCGGTGGGCTCAGCAGATTGCCCAATGTGACTTTGCAATAATAAAACACATACACACAAATAAACACAATTTTAGATATTATGTTAAATAAGCAGTTGTTCTTAGAAATTCACATTTAAAATATGAAAAAATAAAGACAGGCTAAAATCATTCCAGAAAATGACCTTTTAGTTTGCATGCGTATAAGACATATTAAAGCGTCACAACGATAAATAAAAAAATATCAACCAATCTTACAACAGCCCTTTTTGTTTATGACTATAAACTTGAATGATAACTACAGTGACGAAGTTGTGTTTAGAAATATTGTTCTATTGTATTTCTCTATCAACATAGAAATGCAGCAACTTAATATTTCATTGTAAAATTTACTGCGTGTAAAAAATATATATTTTCGGAATAGTTTAAAAGTATGCACGACCATTAAACACGAATATTAGACATTATACCCGTGCATACATAAATAAGAGTGCATGTATTCGTCACACACCGTTAGCTTTTTTTTTCTCAAAGATATTGCCCCCAGTGGTGAGCAGACCACAGGTAGTCCATTGTGTAGCAAACGTTATTATATGTTGTAACAAATTAACAAAAACTATGAAAATAAATATTGATAATGTCCGTTAAAACAATGACATTGACCTCTACTTAAGACTAGACTAGTTTGTTTCTGACGTGTTGTTAACAAAATTATTTTCATTACAAAAAACGAAGTGTTGTGAGCTTCTTTAAACCAAAATCGAATACACTTTAGTTATACAATAACTAAAATCAAAACTATCTTTATGCAATACTTAAGGCGTGCGACTCGTAATCTGAGGGTCGCGGGTTCGCATTCCTGTCTCACCAAACATGATCGCCCTTTCATCCGTGTGGGCGTTATAATGTACATTCAATCCAACAATTCGTTGTTAAAAGAGTAACCCAAAAGTTGACTGTGGGTGGTGATGACTAGCTGCCTTAACTCTAGTTTTACAATGCATAATTAGGAACGGCTAGCACAGATAGCCCTCAGTGCTTAATTCTCATTTCAGACACCTGATTCTTAATACTAAATGTTCATATATTTCATAAGATTTTACTCATTATATTTAAAGTTATTTTACTTTTAATTTAATTTGACTACATATTTTTATTACTACCCTTCATCACTTTTTATTTCTCTTTTTTTAATTCAAATTGGTTTATGTTGTAAATGTATTGAACTCATTAATATCAGTTCTGATCGTGTTGTTTGTTGTTAGATACTCACACAAGTTTTAATTCCATGGAAGGTGACTTAATTAGATTCTATGGCTTCTATACTTATTATACTATTAGTATTTTTTTTTCCTGGATACATTAGCAAGGCTTTTAAATAAGATTTACTTGTGGTAGTTTTGTTACTTTGTTGTTGTAACTTTGCACTTAAATGCAACAAAATCAAAGTTAAATTATTTTTGAAGTTTGAGTGATGAAAAATTTGCACTACGTGAAACATAAGAGCATAAAGATAGAAGGTGGGGCATTCGTCATTTTTATTGTGTTTGAAATTTTAAAGTCATCACTTTGACATATTTAGATGAAATAAACAACATAAATTTATTAATTTTTAAACCAGTATATTAAAAATTAAAATTAAAAAAGTGTTAATGGAAAAAAGTTTGATCTACTTAAATCTGGGTCTTTTTAATCCAATTTAGATGATAACTTCAATTACTTAACAACTAAAGGTTACCTGACATTATTGATATTTGACATTTTATGAAAAAGAATGAATTATTCCGTTCAAGACTTAACGAGAAGTATTTCGTGATAATTGTAAGTATATAAATTTCACCGTAATGTGACCTCACACAATGATTGAAAATTCAAAAGAAATGAAAACATACACTTTCACATATTTAGACTTTCCCTCCAATGGACCAATGTTCCCCACAGAAAAACATTGTGGGTGGACTCCTTTGCATTAATTACAAAGTCTTGCAAAGCATTTCTAACAAAAAGGGCTTATACAGTCACACTCTTAGTGGTCTAGCCGCATTAAACAAATTGTATGTTAACAAGGTAAAAAATTATTCTAATTTATTTTAATCAAAGTTTTAATATCAATACCAACAGTCTGTAGAATAAATTTTTACTTGAAGTGGATTTCTTATAATCATAATACATTAATGTCGAGTGTCTTGCCTGTATGTTTCAATATATTATATACATTAATTTCAAAATTAATTATCTTAATTGATAAAAAAAAATATTGTGAAAAAGGCAGACACAGATAATAATAATAGAATCAAATATATAGTTCTGCCATGACAATGAACTACATCTGTTATTCAATAAGAGAACAAGAAATTTTGGTAAAGAATTAGCATGGTTTGATAAAAATAGCAAGACAAAGTTTGTAGGCTTAGAAAAAAATTAAAATTAGTTCATTAAAGTGAAATACTTTATTTGTTAAGAAAGTTTGTTTGTTTGTTTGTTTTGGAATTTCGCACAAAGCTACTCGAGGGCTATCTGTGCTAGCCGTCCCTAATTTTGCAGTATAAGACTAGAGGGAAGGCAGCTAGTCATCACCACCCACCGCCAACTCTTGGGCTACTCTTTTACCAATGAATAGTGGGATTGACCGTCATATTATACGCCCCCACGGCTGGGAGGGCGACCCTCGGATTACGAGTGCACGCCTTAACGCGCTCGGCCATGCCAGGCCAGTGTTAAGAAAGTATATACATCTTTGATACTAAAATGTTGAATATTTCAAAATATTCTTTTCATTAATGTTTTTAAGTCAGTCCTTTAAGGAAAAGAGATGTTGAATAGATTATATTGAAATGATTGCACCAACATGCAGTCATATCAGGGTGCCTTATAAGAGCCCCCCAGTGGCTCAGCGGTATGTCTGCGGACTTGCACGCTAAAATCCGGGTTTCGATACCCGTGGTGGGCAGAGCACAGATAGCCCATTGTGTAGCTTTGTGCTTAATTCAAAACAAACAAACAAACAAACAAACATAAGCCTTATAAGAACTATTCATTACCAAAAAATTGTACTTTTTAAATTTAAAACAAGATATGAATTGTTCACATTGTAAAGTATATCCTACTTTATTAGGAAGCTTGATACTGTAACGTTTGAGACTCATTATGTTCAAATAGTGAAATAAGTGAGCAGTACATAAAATATATGCATATATGCACAGTTAAGAAAATGAATAGTTTCTAACCAGGCCCGGCATGATCAAACGTGTTAAGGGGAGAGACTCGTAATCTGAGGGTCGCGGGTTCTCATCCCCGTCGCGACAAACATGCTTGCCCTTTCAGCCATGTAGAGGTTATAATGTTAGGGTCAATCCCAATATTCGTTGGTAAAAGAGTAGTCCAAAAGTTCTCGGTGGGTGATGATGACCAGCTGCTTTATCTTTACTCTTACACTGCTAAATTAGGGACGGCTAGCACAGAGCTTCGTGCGAAATTCAAAACAACCAATTAAAAAACTTTCTTACCAAAAGCCATTTTTTGATCATTAAATTTGAAATTTGTAGATCGCAACACTATGTAAGTATATATATTGTATTACTCAACTTTGATAGCCACATTTCTTTAGAAATTGTATGCATGATGGTTTGTTCACAAGAAAGAAAGAATGATTTTGTAAAGATAGTTAGGAACATCGATAAGGTAAGTTTTATGTGTTAACACTGTTTGTTTGTGGAATAGATCTGTTTAGGCCTGGCATGGCCGAGCGCGTTAAGGCGTGCACTCGTAATCCGAGGGTCGCGGGTTCGCGCCCGCGTCGCACTAAACATGCTCGCCCTCCCAGCCGTGGGGGTGTGTAATGTGACGGTCGATCCCACTATTCGTTGGTAAAAGAGTAGCCCAAGAGTTGGCGGTGGGTGGTGATGACTAGCTGCCTTCCCTCTAGTCTTACACTGCTAAATTAGGGACGGCTAGCACAGATAGCCCTCTAGTAGCTTTGTGCGAAATTCCAAAACAAACAATAGATCTGTTTTAAGTTGTTGTAAAGCATACATACAGAGCTGGTCCTAAAACAAAACAGTTTTACATCATACACACCAAATTACGTAAACTAATTGTACGGACAGATCAGTTACTAATTTACAAAAAAGGGCATGACTTTCTTTTTTAAGTGATTATTTTTTTTAATTGAAGAAATTAATAGATAGTTTATTCGCAATGTACATCATACGATATTTGAGTTTAATTCAACATTAATCCTAAATCTTTGGTTTCCAAATTCAACATAAAATATATAAAAAAATGAGAGAAGGAAAATATTCTAGTTATTATGATCGCACTTCAAATATAATTTGCAGCAAGCTTGTACGAAGAACCAGCAATTGAAATATTTCAAAGTAATTTTGTGAAGATTTAAGGAACTTGTAATATTAAAATATATTTAAAGTCTAATATTATTTGAAAAACTTTTAAACTTATGAATTACTTAGACCATCATTTTTATTTCCAGCTCCCACATCATTTTTGTATCTAATATTCATAACATACCTTTTAATCCATAATCTCTGTTATTCCCATTGTAGTACGTACTATTTGTCCTTATGTTACTAGTTGTGTTTATAAATATCTTATGTAATTCTTTACGTTTAATTTACTATTTCTTATTGATGTAATTTTTTTTTCAAAATCTGCCGCATACAGTGCATTTGTCAGCATCTGAAGTTTATACTTTCAGTATAAGTGTTTTGTAACTTGAGTTCTATTCAACAAGACACAGGTACTTTCGTCCAGTTCACTTTGATGAGGTAATACATCAATATATAAAGTTTAGTACAATGATGAAATGAATATTTCGATAATATAAACACTTGTTATGGTAAGCGCACATACTTATATGGTTTAAAATATTTGTAGATCAATAACAAGTTTTATCTCTGGCATTTTGAGTGTCTTAAATATTGTGTACATTTCACCGACGTAATGGGCCTAATCACTTTTTATTTGATTTGCAGGCCAAAGCTGTGTTGATGAGCCTTGCATAGACAAAAGTCGGTCTTCAGCAGGGGGTACAGTCAATTAAAGAATGTATCAGGCTTTCTTGTCATAGATTCTCTCTTGTGGGAAAGAAAATAAATATTTAACACACACACACACACACACACATATATATATATATACATATTGTTTTAACTGAAAAGTTTCAGCTCTGTTGAAATAAGTGTTAAGAGTTGTTTAATTCTGAAGTAAATAATGGCAAGTCAGTAGCTAGTGATGAAAAATTTAACATTTTATTTGTTGAATAATTTGCCTTCAGTAGAAATGTTTATAGTGATACAAATCAGAAAATACTACAATGGAATCACAGCAACATTAATAAATTTTTTAATGTTTTTCTCTTAGAAATTTCTTATTTCAAGGTATAAAAGTTACAAGTCAAAAAAGTTACACGATAGTCTACAATTTTTTGTAACTTAAAAATGAATTATTAAAGTCTATCACTGATATGATTGTCATAAATTTGATCACAAAGCTTATTTTTTACAAACTAACAAAGAAATAGCATTTGTGAATGATTAAAAACCATATGATTAAAAGCTGTGTTATAACTTAAGAATCTTTTTTTATTAGATATTTTTAGGTTTGGTACACTTGAATACTTTCGGACAGGAAAAATATTGTAGGAATATTATAATTATGAATTAACAATAGCATCATGAAAACCATAGGATTATAAAGTCTCTTTTCCTTTAAAACAAATGTTTTTTTCTTAACATTCTCTTGTTGAACATTTCTGTTTTAAATTTATAGGAAAAACAGCGAAATGGGTAAAATAACTGTACAAGTTTGTCAGAAACAAATGAAATATTTATCATAATTAAAGAAGAAATTAATTTGAAAAACATATACAAAACCAAAATCAAATAATTATAACAATTAATCCCACCACCTGTTTGTAAAATATTAGCCCAAAAGTTGGTGATGGGTGGTGATGAATAGCTGGTTTCCCTCAAGTCTCTCACTGCTTTATTCGAGACAACAAGCAAAATTAAAACCAATCATGCCAAACAACTAGTGAGGATATTTATAACAATCTGAACACTAGTAACCCACATTTACATGTTTCTAGTACACAAAACTTTAGGTCCGGCAAAAACAGGTGGGTTAAGGCGTTCGACTCGTAATGTGAGGGTCGCAGGCTCGATTCCCTGTCGAGCCAAACATGTTCGCTTTTTCAGCCCTTGGGATGTTATAATGTGACGGTAAACCCAACAATTCGCTGGTAAATGAGTAGCACAAGAGTTAGACGTGGATGGTGATAACTAGCTGTCTTCCGTCTTGTCTTACACTGCAAAATTAGGTGCGACAGATAGCCCCTGAGTAGGTTTGCGCAAAACTTTTAAACAAAACAAACACAACACTTTAGAAAAACAATGTTAAGAGAATGAATGTTATGTGCTTAATGGATACAAATGATAAATGTGTCCTTTTCACGTTTTATACATTTATAACGAGTTTTAGTTGACGAATGAAATGCGACATTCACTGAAGAAATATTAAACGGTACATACAAAGAATCTGAATCATGAACTAAAACATTGTAACTGAAATATCTAGAAAAATACAAGATTCTTTTTCTCCAAGAAAGAAAATATTTTAAAATAACCAAGTTTTGTCACTATTTTAGAACACTGGTCAGTATTATATGATTTTTCTACCATATTTTGCCTTTACTAATTAGACTGATATTCGAAATCTTATTGGATTTATTCGATGTAATTCACATAACACTTAATCATTTTAATGTTATTTGTATTTACAACTTCAATGGATCATTTAACAGCTGATAATGATCAGCATCTATATATAATTTATAATAACCTGAATCTGTTATGGTTTCCTTTTCTTTGAAATGCGTTTAACTCTTAACTACGTTTATTTTGAAGATAAAACTGTCAAAATAATTACATTATTGAGATCTTAGTAATTTGTGAAACATTAGTTTCAGTTTGTGATGAAGCAAAGGGTACCGTGTGATTTTGAAAAGCAACTTAATTATATGTTGTTTGTTTCATTATCGTGTTTACAGGAGAAAACAGTAAAATAATTTTACTATATCCGTTCAATGAAGAAAACAGCCATCATTTTCAAGTGCTAAAAAATCAAATTAAGAAATTTTCCAAATTACACGAGTTCAAAGCAGTAATTCATTCTTCAAGCTTATTAATTTGGTATAGATGTTGTTTTGTTGTTGTTTTGAATTAAGCCCAAAGCTACACAATGGGCTATCTGTGCTCTGCCCACCGTGGGTATAAAAACCCGAATTTTAGCGTGTAAGTCCGCAGACATACCGCTGAGCCACTGTAATTTGGTATAGAATAATTCATCAGACAGAAAGGAACCATAGCTAGAGTGGTCACCTGTTATAAAAATGTCACATTTAATTCTATAAGAATTCGTTTCTTTGTTCATTTTAGAGCAAAAGTGAAACTATATTATCTTTCATGTTCATCGCGCAGAATTTAACTTTTGGTTATAGCGTTTTAAATCTATAAATTAAAGACTGTACCATCAGGGAACCTAATAGTAGCTGCAACTTATATTTAAAATTGTTACATATAAACAAAATCTTGACGCTACATTAAACACACAAAATGGTAGAATTCAGTGTAAAATCCTTCCAACATTTTCTTTTCATTTATACATATCGAATATTCTTACAGTGTTACCATGATAAATAAAAAAAATATTTTACTTATGATAAAAGTTGGTTGGACACTGTCAGAAAGAGCAATGTTGTATATTTAACTTCAGATGTAAGTGATGAGTTGATAATGAGAGAAATGTGTATTTTGTGTTAGTGAATCTTTATTTATAGAAAAAAGTTGTGCTTAAAACGTTAAACCATAAATTGTTTTGAAATATTATGTTAAATCAAATAAATATACACCAGGAATAGTGGGAAACTGTAGGAACACGGAAAATAAAGAAATAAATTTAAGAGGAAATATTCATATTTTTGAGAAAGTAGTTATTAGACGCCAGGTTATAGACGTTTCATCAACACAAAAAAAAAAGTAAAAATAATTAAATGATTTTTGATAAAGTTTTTTTTAAACACATCATAAACTGTTACGTTTTTTATGTGGACTGAACGAAACAGAAAGACACAAATAACCGCTTATATAATTTATTACAATAAACTATCATATATGTGACAGATATAAAAATAAATTATATAATAACAATGACAGATGTCCAGTTTCAGCCTTCAAAATTAATTACAATACAAAATGGTAGTGGCCTGTGTCCAATATAATGATCCAGAATGAAAGTTCAAAAGTCCAGTTCAGAAATCCAAAATTCCAGTCTAGGGGTGAATTTGGTCCCACGAAGAAATTCCGAAGTTTGAAAAGAGAAGTCCAGAAACAATTTACAGTCCAATAAATTTGACAAAGTTCTTTTTACGATGTTTTTGATGAATGTCTAAAATTTGTCGTTTTCCAACCTGTCCCGGTCTTCCTTAAACAGTCATATACGTGTTGACCTTCAGTATAACCAGCAATTCGAATGAATCGTAAAGATTGACGAAATAAAATCACAGCTTTTGTAGATCTAGCTCCAGTCACAAATTCAAGTTGAATAAACACACAGCAAACGTTGAAAATTTCTGAAACGAAGACAATATCTTTTGAATCTAATAAAAACGATTGACTGACTCTCTCTCCTCTCATCGCCGTCTGTTTATATACTAGTAGGCCTACTGTGTTCTCGAACAATCGCGTAACTTCCACAGAATTCCAGAGTAAACTGCGCATGCCTGTTTTTACACGAGGCTCGTTAAGACACCAGGCCAAAATACATGATCGATCTACCTAATTCTAGAAATTTCTACAAACGCTTTATACATAACACTGTTCTACAAATTTTGTTATAAATCGAGTGTGGTGTCATCGTCTCCATCAGTATCCAAAATATTTATTTCCATTGTCCTTGTTACAGTATTGACCTCACCTGCATGCATTTTAGTGGATTTCTATATTTTAATTCTCGCCATCTTCAGTCTGTGTTGCACATATTGTATTACTTTTTTATGAACATGAATCTGAACATAATTTATACAGCAATATTTTTGTTTTTATTTTCGTTTTTACACAAGAACATCTTTTGTTTACAACAGTAAGGTAGTTTTAAAACATAGCAATGGCAATAACGCTGCGAAAATAAATAGAAAATATTACGTTTGTACAAGAGTCCTGCACTAATCACTGTGCTGAAAACGTTGCACCTTTATTTGTACAAACATTCTACATAGCCAAAATTAATATACAGAAATCTACTAAAATATATGCAAGTGATATAACAAGGACTATGGAAATAAAGATTACTGATGTTGATCTAAACGATGATATTGCACTTTAAAGTTTAATCTCACTTATTTCGTATATGTTCTTTACAAAATGTAAAAATATTAGAACTCGTTAAAATCTTTATTAATAAATATTATCATTCTGTCTCTTTTTTGTATTTTTTTCCTGTCAATTCATCTTTGAATCGACTTGTTTAGCTCACCTGTTCATATTGCATTTCCAATGGTAATTCACAACCATTGATAAATATTGATTTATGAAAGAGAATACTACAATGTAAGTGTCAATTAATAGAGTAATTCACAGTAAAAGGTTCGGAATACAGAACGATATAGGTAAAGGAAAGTGTTAAAACAGAATTATGCGATTCCTTATCCTTTAGTTAGAATTGCAGTTAATTTAAACAGCACCGTTTCTCGACATGAAGAACACGCCCGCTTGTGTGCGACATCTGACAGAAGAAACGCAATAAGTAATACTACATAAACACATGTGAGCTATTGTTTTTGTTAGAAAACAAATGGTACGCTTACTCACGAAACATGTTAGGATTTAAGTACTGATTGAAGACTTGTTGGCTGAACTTAAATGAGGATCAAATACTTCTACACTAGGTACAAATTTGCACCACACATTATCTGTGTGGTTTTGAACGGAAAATAAACCTGAGTTTGAAGTAATCCCAAATGTTTCGTACTAGAAAAATTAAAACGTTGAAGAAATTTTAATTTTATTTTGCATTTCGCACAAACCTACACGAGGGCTATCTGCGCTGGCGTTCACTAATTTTGCAGTGCAAATGTAGAGGGAAGGCACTTCTTCATCACCACCCACCGCCAACGCTTGGGCTTCTTTTTTACTAACCAATAACGAGATTTTCCGCCATAATATAACGCCCCATGGCTGAAAGGGCGAACATGTTTCGTGTGATAAAGATTCGAACCCGCGACTATCGGATTACGATTCGAATGCCTTAACTACTTGGCCATACCAGACCATGTTGATAGAAATGTAAAATTATCGATCACGTTATTATGAAGCACATGGTTATACAGTTGTTATTTATGGACGATGTCATCAACAGCGTAATTAGAAAATAATAAATGATATATTTTCCTTCTGAATTACTCTTCAACGTAAAATAATCTTTATGATTCTTCATATTTATGCGAACCAAGTCAAGCTATTAGCAGCAAAAACACAAATATTTAAACAGCAAAATACAGTAAATTATACACTAACAGAGGCTTACAGAAATCCTGGATAAACAAACGCGGCATTCTTATAAACTATTCAAATAGTAAGAGCAATACTTTAGGAAACATATGAGAAAAAGCATACTCTAGTGCAATGACAACACCCCCTGTTAGTACAGCGATATGTCTACGGATTAGAAGACTAAAATGAGAGGTGGCTCAGTAGATAGCTCGATGTGACTTTGCTATGAGAGAAACACAGACACGTAACGACAATACACATGACCTAGGTGTATCTCTCTTTAAATGTTATAAAGAATAATCTAAATAAACTTATTATCGGAAACAGGTTTAGTTATGTTTATGTTTAATAAGTTTAAATGTGGTTGTAGATGAGCAAGAGATGTCGCAGTAGTGAGTATAGGACTGTATGTGCAATCTTACAAAAAGTAAACTTTGATGTAAGTGTACGTGATGCAACAACGAGTAAATGAACATGGCGAAGAAAGAGTATATTAAATAAAACATCAGTGTATACTTGCACATAACGCAAGTAAAGCAACAACAAATAGTATATATTACCATAGAATCTGTGAAAACAAACAACTTGTTAAAGAAAGAGCAAGACGTATGCCGAGCGCCTAACCGCCCATTGTATAAGACACGCGTTGGGAATTTAATTCCAGCTCTGTAGGTTATTTATGAATCGGTTTATAGTGTAGTGTATTATATTGTCTATTTGACGAGTTCAGTGTACCTAACCTATTTATATTCCAAGGCATCGCGTTTACTGCGTATGTAAAACATTTCATTCAACGTACTCTTGTGGCACAATGGAATATTAGAAAAGTCACACTGTGGTCGGAAGGTCACAGATAGCTCATTATGTAGCTTTATTCTTTATTCAAAATGAACTCGTTCGACAATTTCACAATTTTTTGTGGATATTTCACTCATAAAAATGTCCGTATTTCAAACATTTAACTGAACAATTGTTTTGGGAAAATGTTGATTCTTTTATCACCGGTAAATCAGCTTCAAGTAGGAATAGCAGTATCAGTGACACTGAAAAATGTAGGTTTATAAAGATATGATACGGATATGCAAACTTCATAACTGTGTACACATTTACTAAAAACACCAACACACGACCTAAAAAATCTTATAAGTCTGAACTTTTTAAAAACACCTATGTTATTCTTTATGACATTTGATATTTTAATTCAAGAAAACTGTATTGGTTACCTAAATAATTTACTCTTAATCGTATAGTACGACTTTATCAATGGACAAAACCAAAGTTTATTTTTACACATTCTGAAGCTGTTTCCAACTTGTAAGTTTGTCTTCATCTTCTTTTAGACATTCCTCATGTTTTCTACCTTTCCTTTGATTGTTAGAAACTTTTTCACGAGGCATTTATCTTTGAAGTTCTGATCTATCACTTTTGGATAAATGATTTGATAACTTAGGTCCTAGATTCTTCATTTATTTTTCCCGTTCTTTAAGGCAATTGGTTTTCACTACGAGCATCTTTTCACTACTCTTTTTTCTGTCTTCACTTCTCGCTTCCACTTACTTGGTATCCAATTCCAGATTACAATACTCTTTGAGGGTACTTTATGTCTGTTGTGGTTCAACTTGTTTCAAAAATACCCCATCTCTCCTTTCCATGCCATCACATCATCTTTATCTTAAACATCTATAACATTACACACCGTAACAAATTTTGTTCCTGGATGGTATGTGCTATTCGTCATTGCTTATGTTGTAAATGTACAGAAAATGGACCTTCAAACTTTACTTTTGTCACGTAGCTAATGAAATTTAGAAATTAAGCTATTTTTAAAGTAAACATGGGCAAACTTTTACATTTTCATTTACATTATGTTTGAATAAAACAACGTAGGATTCAAGATTTACATGTTTTTATGCAAGAGTTATTCAAAAATTAACAAAAATGTTCAGAAGTGAGGAGTTTTTTCGAGAGAAGCGAACTATATGCTGTTAGATGAGACCGAAAATTATAATAACAATTTGTTTTTTTTAATTTCGTAAAAAAACTACACAAGGGCTCTTTGTGCTAGCCTTCCATAAATTAGAATTGTAAGACAAGAAAAAAGGTGTCCCTCGACCAGCTTTGTGCAAAATTCAAAAACAAAAAAACAAACAAGTACAAATTACATGTAACTTGTACATGACATTTAATCTACAATTTATTGAGCTAGATGAGGATTTCAACGTTTAAAAAAGAAACTTAGATATTACTTAAGTACTTTAAACTTTAATGCAACATCCCACTTTTCTGTAACATAACTAGTAAGATCATCCCTGGTATTGTAGTTGACATAAAATTATAAACTTTTGGAAATACAAACTGCTAACAACGACGTAATTTATGGTTTTATCAGCATTTTCATGATTTAGCTCAGCTCTTGTCTCCTGTTAAGGATCCATTTGTGAGAAAAAAAAACCATTATCAATGGAGTTTTCTTGAATACATTATGTACAGTGACTATCAATTCAGTAAACTGCTCTGATGTCAGTTGCTTAAATAAATCTCTTGCTTGAACTGACAGTTCAAAAATTATCAATATTTAAAACTATGGAATTAAGGATAATAATTGAAAAATAAATGCAACTTGATCAGTAAAGGAGATAAAATAGGTCGAGAGATATCCCACAATATGGGTGTTGTTCATTTTAATACACTTGTGTCACAGTATAAGAAACTTCTCACATCACAAACAATCCTTTTGTATTTCATGAGCCCAGGAGAATACCAAACAAAACCTTGAGGTTAAAATCAAAAGGGCACTCAAAAGTGGACATAGATCTGCCATGCAGCATTGATGGTCTTCGTTCTTTAACAAATACGTCAATATGTGCATATGTCCATCATTGTCAGTGGACAGAAACCATTTGTGGGAGGACATACGATGAATAATAGTTGCCGAACCAAACGGGCATTGCTAGTGTTATGTATATGTGTAAATATTTTGTAAACGACAACATATCGTGTTGTGTTTAAATTTTCATTTCTATTATTCATTTTTCCATATTGATATTATTGTTATTTTGTTATTTATTTAGGGTAACATTTAGAACTTTCTTGAATTAAGTAGACCAATCATATGTTTGTAAATGAGTGCTGGTGACTTCGTGTCTAGACGTGTAGTCTCGTGCAAGAACAGACACGCGCGGATTGCTCTGGAGTTGTATGGAAATTGCAAGATTCTTCGAGAAGTAGGCCTTCCGGTATAAAAGACGGTGACGCGAGATAGATAGAGTCGTCAGTTTTTATTCGAAGAAAAAGAGAGAGATTCAGACATCAGTTTTATTTCAAAAGAAGAGAGTCAGTTATTTGAGAAAGATTAAGTGTTTGCTGTGATTATTCAACTTGGATTTGTGACTGAAGTTAGATCTACGGAAGCTGTGATTTTATTTCGTCAATCTCTACGATACATCTGAATTACTGCTTGTGCTGAGAGATGGCGAATTTATTGAACTGTGAACTGTTTCGGAATTTCTTCGTGGGACTAAATTCACACCCTAGACTGGAATTTGAGACTTTCATTTTAAATCATTATATTAGATACAGGCCAGTACCGTTTTGTATTGTGATTAATTTTGAAGTTTGAAAATGGTATTATTGTGTTTTGTAATTAATTTCGAATGTTATAACTTAATATCTGTCACTATTATTATATAATTTATGTTATATCTATTATATTTGTTAACAGTTTAGCATAATAAATTATACAAGCTGTTATCTGTGTTTTTCTGTTGCGTTTAGTCTACGAAGAACTTAAAACATTAAAAAATACGTAACACTAGAAAGTTAACATTTCTTGGTTACCAGATAAGTTTGGTAAAATAACAAATGGGATGTTCCAAAACACCTATTATCATTAAAAGTCGACCAACACTGGAGGATAACTGACAATCAAATACCAAATAAGATTATTGGACTTGTTCAGGCTCTTTACAGAGCCATGTCGTAAATATTTTCTTTCACTTTTACCTAGTTCTTTATACAATGTCGACTCCAATCACTATGCGACAAATAAGCTGATGAAACCCAGCCCCACCTGAGGACGGGAATTAAATATCATGAATTTATTTGCTCTTCAGTAAAAGAAATTTAATGGTTTTTTTTCAGTGTGTTTTTAGAGGTTCGCGGGTTCGCATCGCCGTTGCACCAAACGTGCTCGCCTTTTCTGCCGTGGGGGCTTCATGTAATGTCAATCCCACTACTGGTTAGTGAAAGAGTAGCCCAAGATTTGTCAGCGGGTGGTGAAGAGTATCTGCCCTTCCGCTACTGTTACACCCCTAAATTAGGGACGGCTAGCGCTGATGTCCCTCGAGTAGCTTTGCGCGAAATAAAAAAAAAATAATAAAAAAGCATAAAACTTATTCTCTCACTTCAAATTTGTATGGCCTTCATCTGGTGCACGTGCTTACGTAAAACCTTACCGATTATCTTTGATATTCTACATGTATTTGTTCGAAGTTGTACACAAGGATACAGAATGGGCTGTTCGTGCTCCTACTAACATAAGTATCGAAAATCGGTTTCTTGCGTTGTTGGTCCGCAGACGTATCGTTATTTCACTGGGGGCTGTTTCACGTTTCATCTGTCATCCTGTTTGTTTTAAGCTATCTATTTGCTGACCTTTTTATTTATTTTATTTACTCATTGTTAAAATCGAAGACAACGCGATTAATTTTTAAAATATTTGTGGGTATGATATAAATAAAGTTTGCTTGACGCATGTAATTTTTATTCTATTTGCTTTAATTTTTTATTGTATAAATGATTACACAACAAATGTGTTATATTTGGATACAGTTTACCGATCTGAAACAATGTAGTTTTGTTTCTTTTAGTTTTGTTTTCCATCCACTGTCTTTCCTTTGAAATATTGTTTTATTTTAATTTTTAAATGGTTATTTATGTATAAATAAATATATAAACTTCGTTATTAATAAAGAGAAAATAAATATATTTAAGTGTGGTTATAATAGAGTTCATAACAATCCTATGATCTTTGCCATGTGGATATGTTTAAACAATGAACTTTCATGAAAACAAAGTTGAATAATGTAACATTAAAGTTGATTGACCAGAAAGTGTTTTTTATCCCAAGCTTCCAGATGCAGTCAAAAATGTGAATATTCAAAATTTCATCATGGTAATTTAGAAGAGTTCGTGAAAGAAATGTGCAAAGCAGAAAGAGAAGCGGATGTGAAGGTGATGTTTATCTAATATATTATTTTATGTTCTATCTACGTTTATATCACTAGTCTCTAAATTATCTTATTTAGTTTTATTGTAAAATTAACTATCGCAAAAAATGTTTCCTTTTGTAATCCCAAATCTTTTGAATACAATTTGAGGGCGACGCCACTTGATATGTTGGATACAGCGTAAGTAGGTGTAGCTTCAGTCACGAGATCGGGCTCATATCTATTCTGTTTCAAGCTACCCTGTTTTAAAAACAAACTGGACTGGCTTATTAATGCACATTATTCCGCAAAGCATGAGACGAAAAACGTGGACCAATTAAGTAAAGAATAATTCTGTACGTCTAAATGAAAATATTGTCAGTCATTAAAGATCATTAATGCCTGATGAAGTGCATCTGCTCGAAACTTCACACAAAATGAGCTAAAAAAACGTTTTCATTTAGAAGTTTCAATTTATTATTTGTATTCATTTGTTATACTCTATTCGGTTCAAATTGATTTAACTTATACCAGGATGGTAACAAGTATTTGTTATTATAAAATTTAATTGTTTAAAAGAATCTTTCTAGTATATTTTAAAGGCTACTATTTAGATGCTAGATGATTAATTTTAACACTTGCTTCTGTATTTTAGGTTTTATGAGGATACTGCTCTTAATGTATCTTTAAAGATTAATTTAAAACCTAGTTATTTATCTAACTATATTGAACTACTAATGTGTCGAAGGATAGATTCAGCAATATAGAAGTTTAAGGTAACTATTAAACAGATTTGAAATTTGCACAACAATACAAAACAATGTTAATACAAGGTAACGACTAGAAGTACCTGACTAAAAATTTATGCATACAGCATCATAAAATGTAATACATAACTATAATGTTACCAGCTAAATTTTGATTTGCCAACGATTAGATGCAGATATATAAGTCAATGGTATAAAAAGTCAACAATTAACGTAATATTAGAGCCATAGTACAAACTTATACAAACTTCTAATTTTGTTATATCTTACATAACTTACATTAAGTTTTACGACTCAATGAGAAACACTGTGAAAGGAAATTAGGAGTTGTTTGTTGAAATTGGGTAACAGAAGGCACCCCTTAATGTCTTTACTGCATAGGCTCTTACTTCTTCATATAATGTCACCCTGACCATCTCTCAATTTATACCATGTTTTAAGTACATACTTAGTGTTTTTTTTAATGGAGTAAAATAATGAACCTATGTAAATACATTAGTGCTTTCTGTTGTATGTCTAAGAAACTAATTCACATAGTGTGGTTGGATCTTCACAAAATTGATATGAAGATTTATTTTGTCAATGCAAGATAGTCACAAATTTGTTAGTTTTGCAGTTATTATGGTTGTTTTTTGTGTTTTTTACCACTACTTTACCCTTTCTAGATGGTATATCCCACTATTCGTTGGTAAAAGAGTATCCCAAGAGTTGGCGGTGGGTGGTGATGACAAGTTGCCTTCCATTCAGTCTTACACTGCCAAATTTCTGCGAAATTAAAAAAACAAACAATCTACTCCCTTATTACAACTTTTCCTTAAATACACGCAGCAATAAAGGAATATGATAGTATAAAGATAAAGGTTGAAGGCAGTTACCTGATATTCACAATAGAGGTTTGAAGGCTTGATATGAAGGCCAACTGAAGGGATTTTTTACAAATGAAAGTATGTGTGTGAAGAGATAAAAAATTCCTAAATCATTAAGAAGCAGAAGATTGGCTGATAAAGTAGTTAGTTTTATTTTTCAGAATCAAGCTTCTGTCATCTGTGGAGAATCAAACTCTAAAGCTTAGCGACCACAAGTTTTTTTGCTAAGCTATCAACTAGCTCTTTAACTGAAGATGTAGTTGAAATTAAGATAAATTGCATAAAACTATAAAGCATAAGGTCTGTATATTAAAAACTGAAAGTTTAAGTATTATTTGTACTTGAAATAAACATTAAAACTGTACTTTTTCACATACAAGTAGAAGAAACAATTAGAAAAAATAAACAAAGCAATGAGACACAAAAAAGAAATGGTCCGGCATGGCCAGGTGGATAAGACACTGAGGGTCACGGGTTTGAATTTCCATCACACCAAACATGCTCGTCCTTTTAGCTCTGTGACGACCAATTGCACTTTTCGATGGTAAAATAATAGCCCAAGAGTTGGCTGTGAGTTGTGGTGACTACCTGCCTTCGCTCTGTTTTTAAAACTGCTAAATTAGGAACGACTAGTGCAAACAGCCTACATGTAATTTTGCGCGAAAATTCTAAAAAAGGAAAATTCTTGACTTTTCCGAGTCTTTTTCATCCTGCAGCTGACCACTAAGAGTCGGATGACAATAATATTGAAATATCGTCACTCCGCGCAACAGTCATAGCGTTGTCCTTAACCTATAAACTAAGGTAAAACACCATACCTTTAATTATATCATGAAAGAGTAGAAAGTGGACACCATGTCGGTCTCAATTTGGCAAAATTGCTGTAAAAAGTAATATGTTTCTGGAGGTGTGTCCCACGACTCTTTCTGCATTCTTGTATTATTTTGCAACAGTGTTTGTTATAATTTGTTCGTAATTATCAACGGAATGAATAAAGTAACCATTTTAAGCTCACCCATGAAGAAGTAAGGTAAACTTCTCAGGTTATGGGATCTGTATTATTTTGTATTATTTCTGTGTTTTCTTCAAACTTTCAATTTTATAACATCTCACATAACATTTATTGTATTTACCTCTTCATGCAGGAATTAAAAAAATGTGTGGTTAATGAAATTTTAAAATTTTTCTTTATTTTTCAATAAAATAGAAACGTCTCCGAAATATGTGTTACACAGAATATTGCAATGAGGAAAGAAAATACTTCTGCAAATTGTGTTTTTGTAAAACGTTCTTAGAACTTTTTTATTAATGTATTTTTTAAAACTTTCTTAACACATGATAAAGCCAAGTGTTATAAATTAACTTTGTTTGTTTGTTGTAAAGTAAGCTTTCAAATAATAAGCAACCTGTAACCTGACCAGTGGCAGTGGGTGGTGATGAGTAGCTGCTTTCCTACTAGTTTTACACTACTAAATTAGGGACGGCTAGCACAGATAGCCTTCGAGTAACTTTAAGCGATATTAAAAAACAAACAAACAAGATTGACTACCTTCCGACTAGTCCTTCAATTTAAAATTACGGACTGCTAGCCGAGATAACTTTTTTTAGATTTTCGTGACATTGAAAAACAAAGAAACAAACATTACACTACTAATTTTATATCACATTTATATCATATATTTCGATAACATTTGTCACAGTTTTCGCGCATATCTTAGTCTTTCAGTTTTTCAGAACAGATAACTCTGGCTCTTTTTCCAAGTGGTTCCAAAATGAAACGGTTATTGCAATCATCAACATAATATTGGCTATAAAAAAACTTTGGAGGTTGAAAATGAAACCGATCAGCCAGATTACATGAAATCCTATTACAAGTAAACCTGTAACGAGAGAAATAAATAAAATTAGATTATCTTCAAACATTTACGCCCATTAACGAGTGTGAAAACAAATTCTTGACACTCCCAAATAACTGTGCAAAGTAAGACATAAATTTCAGAGTGTATTTCAACTGCATTATCTCTTGGAATCCACATCATCAAAAACAGATTAAGCTCAAAATTAATTTTCCATGAAATACGGATTGACTTTATTGTACATTTTCGAGAACTGAAAACAGTTCACAATTTAAACATTTTTATAGTGTTTTTAGAGATGTGAAGGGTTTTTTAAGGCCTCAGATAAGGTCTCAAGTGGCTTAGCTCTGAGTCTGAAGTCTTATAAGGCAAAAAAGGCAGGTTCTGATAATTGTGTTGTTTGTTTCTGAATTTGAGCAAAGCTACTCAAGAGCTATCGGCGCTAGCCGTCCCTAATTTAAAAGTGTAAGACGAGAGAGAAAGTAGCGAGTCATCACCACCCATATCAACAGTTGAGTTACTTTTTTACCAAAGATTAATGGGATTGAACTTCATATTATAACGCCCCCACGGCTGATAGAGCGAGCATTTTTGGTGCGACCGGGATTCGAACCCACGACCCTCATATTAGAAGTCGAACGCCTTTCTGGTCATGCTGTGCCTGGTTCTGATAATCCTTGAAGGTAGTTAACATGTATCCGAATTTGTAGTTTCGTGCTGAACGTCAAAAAAGCAAAAATATTATAGTGTATGCAAAATTTATAAATCGATTTGCGTGTACGACGTACCAAAGAATTTCAGTTTACAAATTTTGCTCAACGGATGACAGATCTTTCGTGATGACGAGAAATCACTTGAAATAAAAATGTCTTTCTAAGACGGCTTGACATGGGTATTAGAACTTTAATTCAAATAACGTTCACAACAACGTTTGAACCGTCTCAGTTCATCTTCAGATTAACAAAGAGAGAGTCAACAACGAGTTTAAGGAACGAAAGTGTAAAGGTTTACGGGGTTGCAGAGGGCGTAACCGTTAGAAGTTAGGTTATTAATTAGCATAGATATAAAGATGCTCAATTATGTTGATTTCATTTTGTTATTGTGAAAGTAGGACTTCTTGATTTTGGTATAAAGAAGTTTACATTTCATCTTTTTTTGTAATTAAAACAGTTTTATTAATAACATGCCTGAAGTTAGTTAGTTTCGTTTTAAGAACAAGTCGATGTTCAAAACGACATTTTCAATATTTATTTTCACGGTCTTTTTACACTGTTGAAACAATGTGAGTATACTAATATAAATTTGTTTACTTGTAATTAAACACAAAGCTACACAACGGGCTATCTGTATTAAAACCGAATTTTACCAGTGTGATTCCGTCGACATACCACAGTACCATTAGGGGTAATATACGTGAGAAAAAAGGCTAATTTTGTATAGGAAATACGTACACTATTATTTACGTATGCAAAGGTGCGGATTTTAATATTCGTTTTAAAAGTGTTGTGAAATGATAATGATTACTTTTATAATATTCTGATAACATATATACTTTTTTTTCTTTACACGCAGTAAAGTTAAATTTATAATGAAATAATAAGTTGTTGCATATCTTTGTTGAAAGTGAAATATCAACGAACATCATAATAAATAATTGTCTACGAAATCGACTGTTGCAAGATTATTGAAAACTTTTTGTTTAAAATCGGCTGGAGAGGGTTGAGAAAATTTTTATGTTGACGAACAAACCACGTTTCGACCTTCTTCGGTCATCGTCAGGTTCATAAAGAAAGAAAGAAGTAACTGACTGATAGCTGACCACATGTTTAAAGAGGGTTGTGTAATTGAGTGCAGGAATATAGAGGGCGTGTCTAGATGTTTGATTATATTTTTTAATATCGGGTGTAAAGGTGTTCCTTCATATTGGTTAATTTTGGGCTTGAGTTGTTGTAAAGCTAGGCTTCCTTAATTTTGCGTTTGCATTTGTTTCTTTGTTTAGTATTTGGATGTTTCTCAAGGTTATGTTGTGTTTATCTGAGTTGAAGTAGTCTTGTAATACTTTGCATAGAAACCAAAAACAAGAAAACAACCGAAAATAACCAACAGAAAGTAAACGGCTTTGACCATTTTATTGACATCCAGACTCCCAAGAAAAAATTTAAAAAATATATATTTTCGAGAAATACCAAAAACAACATCTTAAACGATTTTTCAAAGAATTTTCTCAAAAAACCATCATCATAATTTCAAAAAACATAAAATTAAAATAAAACATTTTTTAAAAAGAAAAAAGACATTTGTATTACTAAAAACCTAAAACAAGACAAAAGCATAAAAATTCTAAAATCAGGTAAAGGAAACGCTATAGTCATAATTCACACAAATGAATACATCCAAAACAAAAAAACATCCTGTCAGACACAAACAAATTTTAAATACACACAAATACAACAAAGATGCACGAAACAGAACTGAACAAAATACCACTAAAAATGAAAAATGCCAACACAATTTTAAAAACACTTTATTCTTACGTCTGCAAGTTCGACTCATACACAACACAAATATACAGAATCCTCAAACCTCAAAAACAAGATTGTCCATACGACCAGTAATGCCCACGTACGAATCGTTTAATTACAATCTTCGCATTCTCCAAATATATAACATCAGCCAGCTCATTCATCAAAGACTCTTTAATTTTAAGTCTTATCTCAATCAACTTAATCATAAAGCCTTAATGGCGACTTTTAATGTTATATCCATCTTTACAGTAGTTCCAACCGCTGAAGCCTGCAAGATAGCCTTCACATTATATATCCAAGATCCTAACCCATCAATAAACATTCCGAGCAATGAATTACCAACCCTCAAAGAATTATCCACGATAAAGACAAACTTCATGTTAAAAACACAACTGAATACAAACAAATGGCCTAAGCATGGGCAACTCAGAATCACCAGTTCTGCACAATATTTTTATGACACAAGTTGAAACACAAGCAATTAAAACAGCATGGTATCCACCACAATACTGGTACAAATATGAAAATAACACGGTTGAGGGATTCGCATCTACAGAACAAACACTAAATTTTTTTCAATCACATTCACTCTATACATATCAATAAGAATTTCTTAGTTTCAAAATTACAAGAATCGATACACAATTTAAAACAGAAATTCACCGAAAAATCTCCCATACTGGACAACACGTTCGTTGGGACTCAGCATATGAAATAAAACAAAAAATCAACATAGTAAGAAACCAAATAAACACAGCCATAAAACTCTGATCATCAAATGAAATTAATAACGAATTAGACAAAATAAAATGATACTTCATCAACATCAATAAGATTCCTCGACAAACCGTATGAAATATTATACGCACACACCTAAAAAAAAGAAAAATCAACTGCCAAAAGTAAATATATCCCACGAACTAAAAAGTCACAAAACCATAATTTTCTGCATTCCATATACATCCGATACCAGCAGAAAAATAACTAGCATTTAGCAAAAACTAGTACCAAGGTATGACATTCCAGTTAATACCAAAGTTATTAAAAAAACAGGCACAAAACTTTGGTCAATACCATGTACAAACTACACTCACAAAAACCATACCACCATTATTTATAAAATGCAATGTGATAAATGCCACGACTTTTATATTGGCGAAACAATAAGAAAAATGGAAACCAGATTCAAAGAACACAAAAGTCATCTTCACACATTTTCGAACACTGCAAATCGAATGAACACAACATAACCATTAAAAAAACACAAACATTAAATAAGCAAATAGACATAACCCAAAATTAAAGAAGCCTTACTTATACAACAACTTAAGCTCAAAATAAATCATTACAAAGGAACACCTTTATACCTATATTAATAAATACATTCAAACATTTAAGCACGCTTTCTACATTCCTACACTCAATTACATAATCCCCCGGACATGTGGTCAGCTGACGGTTAGTTACCTCTTTCCTTCTTTGTGAACCTGACGATGTCCGAATAAGTTCGAAACGTTGTTTATACAGTTGCTAATAAGGTTTATGAGGCCTACATTATTCAAAACCCAGACACACAACTATGGTCAATAACTATTGGTACCTTGTATCACTGAAGTTCTAATTGAGCATGGTACAATATAGATTGAAATTTTAGAAGATAATCAGAAGGACCAGAAAGCTAATTTCTTCAATCACTTATTCTATGAATGTTGTAATGTGTTATATTTGGTGAAGGTTCACACCCTGCCTTGTCACCTCCAGTCACATAATTTAGCATAGAATGTAAACTAAGCTGCCAAGCGTATGCTTACAAATTATATTGATTCTAAACGTATTCATCACTTGCCATATGCCAAGCTTATGTTTTTGTAATATTTACTATTATCCATTGATGTGATGTATGGTCTTCCCTCACAAGCATATGCCCAATCTTTCACAATTTTAGTGAATAGGCAGAAATTTCACAAAACACATTTAACACTCTCAATTACATGTAGACTTTGAAATGATTTTTGATAAACCACATTGTACAATATGTGTATAACTGAGTTTCAAAACATACCATTTTATGTAAGACAAATAATATAGGGTGGTCGCTAGAAAAGCGGAAAATTTGAGGGTCAGATGAGATCATGAATAAAATGCGTGCTTACTCATTTCTATTTTGATTTCTCTACATCATGAATAAAATGCACGGACGACATTTTGAGCATCTATGAGTGTAATATAACATATGCCTTTAAAAACTTTGTAAAAGTTATTCTTTTTAAAAATAAATAGCTGTTTGACAAATTTTCCGCGTTTCTAGCGACCACCCTGTATAATCTTAATATATCAAAATATGTTACAATCTTAGAAAAAGATGTTGCAGCTGTATTCATTGACAGCAGAGAGATGAAACACAGGAATCTGTAATTGAATAAGTAATGTTATATATCAAGAAGTAGTTTAATTGGTTTCCCAGAGTAACTATTAACACCGGTAATACATTAAGATATGATACACTTTCAACTGTATATAAATTTAAACACATTTAAGTCTAACTTTCTAAAGTATCAAAATATCATTTCGGCCTAAGTTATAATCAATCAGCCCTCACCTATTGGAATAAATGCCATAACACTTAAACGTATTTAGAGTTCTTAGGTGTAACCTAATTCACATGTCACATAAAACATACGAATTGCACAGTTTGATTAACCAACCAAAACAAACAGGGCATTGAG